>JALAZF010000634.1:0-1200000 GCA_022829125.1 Lathyrus tuberosus | reverse complement strand
CTCAAGTCCGGGGAAAAGGGAAAAGGACCCTTGAGTTCACACTTTATAATCCTCACACTATATGGAAACATGACATGAGTTCATTAACTCACAACATCACTAATCGATAACCATACCAAGACATCTCGTCTTCCCGTCCGCTTCTACGTCTAGAAGGCGACTCGAGTCATAGATCCTTGTAGTTACTTGGCATACGAATTGGATTCGGGATCATCGGCCTGTTAACCGTGAACTGTTTCTTCTCATGGCCTGTTATCCATCACAAGTCTCTACCCATAACATAGGCTCCAATCGTACTACACTTAGGGAATCAAACCTACCAAGTAATTGTATACCCGTTTCAGAGGAGCTTGAGATCCATGAAACTACACTCAAAATATACCGGTTACGATTACATGATCACATACAACAATACGATTGTATTCGACAATCACAAGGCCATAATGCCTTAAGGCCTCTCTTGCCTTTTCAAAACCACAAAGGTTAACCACATGTTCCATACTAGTGTTTCACTCTCAATCAGGCCAATACTCGGCAAGGATATATCTTCCAACAACACGTGCCCGAGCATCACCATCTAGAGTTGTCTATAATTTCTAGTTCCTTACTAGATTCTCCTATAGTTCAAGTTTGAGGTTTCCTCACTCTTTCTATCTTATTTTCATATTAACATGAATACTCTATTACAATCATGTTAAACAATATTAGGATAGGCAAGACATTTCATAATTGCATAGTAGAATAATATATAACAATTAAAACATAAATATATCACTCTTGGAACTTTCTCGATCATTTATTCGGTCGGAAAAATCGACATATTTCATCTCCATTGCATAGAATATCTTCTTGGCTTTACATCGATATAAAGAATGTCCGATTCCGATAAACAAATCAAAAGTTATGAATTTTCTCGTTTTGGAAGAAAAACTTTAAGTCCCAGGTCGCGCTAAGCGCGCCCCAGTCCGCGCTAAGCGCGCAACTCTCTGCCATCTGGGGTTGCAGGATTTCAACACCATGTTGAGTGGACTTCTGCGCGCTAAGCGCGCTCTGCGAAACTCAGAAAAATACCTGCGAAGACAGTTCAAAACCAGCTCCTCTAAACCCTCAATACTAGTTCCAACAACCCACTAGAGGCATATTCAACCTGTTTCTATCATGGTTTCATCATCAAACTTTCATAAAACCTCATTCTCATCAAGAAAACATATTTTTCATAAACCCTAAGATTTTCAATTTATTCAAAGTATACCAAAACATCAAAACAAACATCAATACATGTTTCTACAAGCAAATTGATCATTCCTTTCAATTTATATCGAATTCCAACCGTTAGAACATCAATTTCTACATTCTAACCTAAAAACTCATAATATCAAAAACTCTAAACAATGGTACTAACTAGAACCCACCTCTTAAACAAGATGAAGATGAAGAGAATGAGATGATTGGGCAAGGATTCGATGAATAAATGATGATTTGCTCTTGGATTTTCTTCAAATTCCTCTTTCTCCTCTTTTCCTCCTTCTTTTCCTTTTCTTTCCTTCTTTCTTCTTTCTCTCTCTTTCTTACTATCTTTTTCTTTTGTGTTTGGAAAGTGGGAGGAAAAGAATAAGTAGTAAACTTAGTATTAGAAATAATACTACTAAATGTCCAAAAAGTCTCTTAAGTCCAAATTAATAAAATACCTCAGACTCAGATAATATTAATTGGATTTATTCTAAGTTGCACAGTTACTCTAATAATTTTATCAAATAATTTCTCAGTGTACACCGGACTCAGTTGATCACAATATAATATTATCCGGAGTAATAAAATACGGGGTATTACATCCTCCCCCCTTAAATAGAAATTCGTCCTCGAATTTAAAGATTACCTGAACAGATGAGGGTAAGCATCTCGCATTTCCGATTCAAGTTCCCAAGTTGCATCACCCGGATGCGTTACTTCCCACTGCACCTTAACGAGAGAAATGTCCTTGTTCCTTAATACTTTCGTTTCTCTTCCCACAATGCGGCTCGGTTGAGGTTCAAACGTTAAGTCTGCTTCTATTTCAATAGTATCCGGTAAAATCGGATGAAAAGGATCTGGAACAAACCTCCGAAGTTGAGATACATGGAAAACATCGTGCATTTCCGACAGAGAAGGCGGTAAGGCCAATCTGTAGGCTACTTCACCAATCCTTTCTAAGATCTGATACGATCCCACGTATCTCGGGCTTAACTTGCGTGACTTAAACTGTCATTTCAATCTCAATCTAGGAGTGACTTTCAAAAACACATGGTCACCTTCTTCAAATTCTAAAGGTCTCATTTGATTGTCTGCATAACTCTTTTGTCGATCCTGTGCTTGCTAAATTTTCTCACGGATCATTCGAATCTTCTCCGTAGTCTCTTGGATGATTTCGGGTCCTAAGATTCTATCTTCCCCAACTTCCGCCCAACACAAAAGTGTCCTCCACTTTCTTCCATACAAAGCTTCATAAGGAGCCATTCCGATGCTCGCATGGTAACTATTGTTATAAGAAAACTCAATCAATGGTAGTAGTTCTTTCCAATTACCCTTACTTTCTAGTACACAAGCTCTCAACATATCTTCCATTGTTTGTATTGTTTGTTCAGTTTGACCATCCGTCTGAGGATGATTAGACGTGCTCAAACGCAACTCCGTACCCATAGCTTGTTGAAAAACTTTCCAAAACCTTGAAGTAAACTTCGGATCTCTATCCGACACAATATTAGAGCGAATACCGTGCAATTTTACAATTTTTGCAATAAACAACCTCGCAAGATGACTTGCCTTGAAAGTAGTCTTCACGGCTAAGAAATGCGCAGATTTCGTCAGTCGATCCACAATCACCCAAATCGAATCATAACCACCTTGCGTACGGGATAAACCTACTGCAAAGTCCATAGAAATATTGACCCACTTCCACACTGGAATTTCTAAAGGTTGCAACAACCCACCCGGTCTTTGATGTTCAATCTTAACTTGTTGGCACACCGCACATTCCGACACAAAGACCGCAGCATCTCTTTTCATGCCGAACCACCAATAGTCCTTCCTTAAATCTTGATACATCTTTGAAGAACCCGGATGTATAGTAAAATCACCTTTATGCGCTTCTTCCAAAATCCTTCTTTTCAATGCCGCATCATTCGGAACACAAATTCTTTGGTCGAACATAATAATTCCGTCTGTAGCCTGAACAAAACCCGGTAGAAGTAACACTTCCTGCAACTTCTCATCCAACGTTTGACCTTGTTGAATCTCTACTTTTAGAGTAAAATTTACATTCAAATTTCCCATAACTACACCATATTGAGTCCACACAAACTGAAGATTAAGATCTCTAAAATTCTCCAACAAAGCATATTCCAATACCATCAATTTCGCACTATGACCTACTTTCCGACTCAAAGCATCTGCTACCTTATTCGCTTTTCCCGGATGATATTTCAATTCTAAATCATAATCCTTTAAGTACTCCATCCACCTTCATTGTCGCATGTTTAACTCCCTTTGGTCAAATAAATACTTCAAACTCTTATGGTCACTGAACATTTCGAAACGTACACCATACAAATAATGCCGCCACACCTTCAGTGTAAACACAACCGCCGCCATCCAAAATTCACACTTGCTTAACTTAGCAAAAAGTTGCTTCTCTTGCAACACGGATAACACAATTCTCAGATGCTCTTCATGCTCTTGTGAAGTACGAGAATAAATAAGAATATCATCAATGAAGATTACAACAAACTGGTCCAAGTAAGCTTGAAATATACAGTTCATGTAGTCCATAAAAATAGCTGGAGCATTAGTCACGCCGAAAGGCATCACTAAGAATTCGTAATGACCATAACGGGTCCTAAATGCAGTCTTAGGTACATCGGAACTGTTCACTCGAATTTGGTGATAACCCGACCTCAAATCAATCTTCGAGAACACACAGGCTCCTTTCAATTGATCTAACAGGTCGTCTATCCTGGGTAAGGCATACTTGTTCTTAATGGTGACTTTATTCAGCTGACGATAGTCGTTACACAACCGCATCCCACCGTCCTTCTTCTTTACTAACAATACTGGAGCTCCCCACGGTGAGACACTAGATCTAACAAAATGCTTAGCCATAAGCTCTTCCAATTGTTCCTTCAGTTCTCTCAATTCAAGTGGTGCCATCCGATATGGAGAAACGGATATAGGAGCTGTTCCCGGTACCAGGTCAATAGAAAATTTCACTTCCCACTCCGGAGGGAGAGAAGTGACATCTTCGGGGAAAACTTCCGAAAACTCGCAAACTACTGGAATATCCTTAACTTGAAGGTCGCCATTCCCTTCCTTAGTGAGAACCAAAAGAACAGATTTCTCTTCTTCAAACAAGAAATTTATCATTCCAACCGTACCTTATAGAATAGTTGTTAAGACATCTTTCGGGGTAGCATCAATAGATGGAATGATGATGAGCTTTTCTTTACACCCAATAAACCCGAATTAGAAGAAAGCTAATCCATTCCCAAAACGACATCAACTTTCTTAAGCGGTAGACAAATAAGATCAATCTGAAAAACTCTACCGTCCACAGACAAAACACAGTTTTCACACATTGCATTGACACAAAGGAGTGTGTTGCTCCACAATCAAATAAAACAAAACAAGGATGTCCGTTTATGAAACACGTACCCGCTATTAAAGAGTTGTCACTCTTTTTCCTCCTTGTATCCAAAGTGTAAACTCTTTCGGCATTCTTCCCTTGTGTCTGATTCCCATCCTGCGGACAGTTTCTGTCCAAATGACCCACTTCATCACAAACATAACACCTAAAGGCTCCATCTCTACACTTCCCAAAATGATACTTGTTGCACAACCGGCACAAAGAAGGAGTATTAGGTTTACTACTTTGCACTTGTTTCCCTTTGAAGGTTTGTTTCCTTGGCCTAAACTGTTGGCTTGACCTCTCATAATCATTCCGGTTCGACCGATGCGAATTCCCTTCTTGTCTGAACACTCCTCAAATCGTTCTCTATCACATAACCTTGCCGTAACTCCTGGAATTCAAATTCTCTTTGGATTCTTAAAGAACTAGGAAATTACTTCTCCATAAAAGTAGCCTTGAATTGTTCCCACACTTTAGGCACACCTTGAATAGTCATAAAAGCTAAAGCAATATCCCACCACCTCTTAGCAGGAACTCTCAACGAGTGAGAAGCTAACGCTACCTTGTCCTCCTCCCTGCAGTGAATTATCAAAAAGATTCTCTCTATCCCGACCACCCAATCGTGAGCTTTCACAGGATCTACTCCACCATGAAATTCTGGAGGATTCATGCGAATGAAATCCAGGAAATTCCCACTTACAGTATCTGGAACAACCACCTGAGGATGAAAACCCCCATTCATGTGTCGTATCATCTGTTGCATGAATTGGATCTGCTACTGCTGCATCTGTTGCGAAAACTGATATAAGGGAGCATTCCCATCGCCGCCCGACGGATTCACCACGGGATGATTCGCTCCAGATCTACCACGGTTTCTACGTCCGCCATCCATGTTCCTAAACGTCATATAGATAGGATTAAGTTTATCAGGCTCAATACTATACATATAACACTTAAGACCAATGGCGACACAACGCATATGAAACAGAAAGAAATACTTATCTATTTCATGGCTAGGTCGAGGATACGACCTGCTCTGATACCAACTGTAACACCCATATATAAAACTCAAACATCAAAGCATAAATTTAATATATGAATCCAAGTGTTTGGTACTAAAACACCATAAGCTCCTAGTTAACACATTATATATATTACATGCCCCAAAATACAACAACTAAAAGTTCTAAAGGCATAATATACATAAGATGTTCAAAAGATAAAAACTAAGAACTAGATCAACAATGATCTCAAAATAAACTCCGCTACGGAAGCTAGCCATCAACAAACAAGGAAAATATCACACGACCTTATGCTTGCCCTTCTCGGAACCTGAGGCACCTGAAATACATCAACAACGTGGGGTGAGATACATCAAATCTCAGTGAGTTCCCTATCTTATGGATTCTCTCAGATTAACAAGGTTCTAACAATCCTAACTCAAGTCCGGGGAAAAGGGAAAAGGACCCTTGAGTTCACACTTTATAATCCTCACACTATATGGAATCATGACATGAGTTCATTAACTCACAACATCACTAATCGATAACCATACCAAGACATCTCGTCTTCCCGTCCGCTTCTACGTCTAGAAGGCGACCCGAGTCATAGATCCTTGTAGTTACTTGGCATACGAATTGGATTCGGGATCATCGGCCTGTTAACCATGAATCGTCACTTCTCATGGCCTGTTATCCATCACAAGTCTCTACCCATAGCATAGGCTCCAATCGTACTACACGTAGGGAATTAAACCTACCAAGTAATTGTGTACCTGTTTCAGAGGAGCTCGAGACCCATGAAACTACACTCAAAATATACCGGTTACGATTACATGATCACATACAACAATACGATTGTATTCGACAATCACAAGGCTATAATGCCTTAAGGCCTCTCTTGCCTTTTCAAAACCACAAAGGTTAACCACATGTTCCATACTAGTGTTTCACTCTCAACTAGGCCAATACTCGACAAGGATGTATCTTCCAACAACACGTGCCCGAGCATCGCCATCTAGAGTTGTCTACAATTTCTAGTTCCTTACTAGATTCTCCTATAGTTCAAGTTTGAGGTTTCCTCACTCTTCCTATCTTATTTTCATATTAACATGCATACTCTATTACAATCATGCTAAACAATATTAGGATAGGCAAGACATGTCATAATTGCATAGTAGAATAATATATAATAACTAAAACATAAATATATCACTCTTGGAACTTTCTCGATTATTTAATCGGTTGGCAAAGTCGACATATTTCATCTCCATTGCATAGAATATCTTCTCGGCTTTACATCGATATAAAGAATGTCTGATTCCGATAAACGAATCAAAAGTTATAAATTTTCTCATTTTGGAAGAAAAACTTTAAGTCCCAGGTCGCGCTAAGCGCGCAACTCTCTGCCATCTGGGGTTGCAGGATTTCAATACCGCGCTGACCGGGATTCTGCGCGCTAAGCGCGCTCTGCGAAACTCAGAAAAATTCCTGCGAAGACAGTTCAAAACTAGCTCCTCTAAACCCTTAATACTAGTTCCAACAACCCACTAGAGGCATATTCAACCTGTTTCTATCATGGTTTCATCATCAAACTTTCATAAAACCTCATTCTCATCAAGAACACATATTTTTCATAAACCCTAAGATTTTCAATTTATTCAAAGTACACCAAAACATCAAAACAAACATCAATACATATTTCTACAAGCATATTGATCATTCCTTTCAATTTATATCGAATTCCAACCGTTAGAACATCAATTTCTACATTCTAACCTAAAAACTCATAATATCAAAAACTCTAAACAATGGTACTAACTAGAACCCACCTCTTAAACAAGATGAAGATGAAGAGAATGAGATGATTGGGCAAGGATTGGATGAATGGATGATGATTTGCTCTTGGATTTTCTTCACATTCCTCTTTCTCCTCTTTTCCTCCTTCATTTCCTTTTCTTTCCTTCTTTCTTCTTTCTCTCTCTTTCTTACTATCTTTTTCTTTTGTGTTTGGAAAGTGGGAGGAAAAGAATAAGTAGTAAACTTAGTATTAGAAATAATACTACTAAATATCCAAAAAGTCTCTTAAGTCCAAATTAATAAAATACCTCAGGCTCAGATAATATTAATTGGATTTATTCTAAGTTCCACAGTTACGCTAATTATTTTATCAAATAATTTCTTAGAGTACACCGGACTCAGTTGATCACAATATAATATTATCCGGAGTAATAAAATACGGGGTATTACATCCCTCCCCCCCCCCCCCCCCCTTAAATAGAAATTCGTCCTCGAATTTAAAGATTACCTGAACAGATGAGGGTAAGCATCTCGCATTTCCGATTCAAGTTCCCAAGTTGCATCACCCGGATGCGTTACATCCCACTGCACCTTAACGAGAGAAATGTCCTTGTTCCTTAATACTTTCGTTTCTCTTCCCACAATGCGGCTCGGTTGAGGTTCAAACGTTAAGTCTTCTTCTATTTCAACAGTATCCGGTAAAATCGGCTGAAAACGATCTGGAACAAACCTCCGAAGTTGAGATACATGGAAAACATCGTGCATTTCTGACAGAGAAGGCGGTAAGGCCAATCTATAAGCTACTTCACCAATCCTTTCTAAGATCTGATACGATCCCACGTATCTCGGGTTTAACTTGCGTGACTTAAACGGTCCTTTCAATCTCAATCTAGGAGTGACTTTCAAAAACACATGGTCACCTTCTTCAAATTCTAAAGGTCTCCTTCGATTGTCTGCATAACTCTTTTGTCGATCTTGTGCTTGCTAAATTTTCTCGCGGATCATTCAAATCTTTTCCGTAGTCTCTTGGATGATTTCGGGTCCTAAGATTCTATCTTCCCCAACTTCCGCCCAACACAAAGGTGTCCTACACTTTCTTCCATACAAAGCTTCATAAGGAGCCATTCCGATGCTCGCATGGTAACTATTGTTATAAAAAAAACTCAACCAATTGTAGTAGTTCTGTCCAATTACCCTTACTTTCTAGTACACAAGCTCTCAACATATCTTCCATTGTTTGTATTGTTCGTTCAGTTTGACCATCCGTCTGAGGATGATTAGACGTGCTCAAACGCAACTCCGTACCCATAGCTTGTTGAAAAACTTTCCAAAACCTTGAAGTAAACTTCAGATTTCTATCCGACACAATATTAGAGGGAATACCGTGCAATTTTACAATTTCCGCAATAAACAACCTCGCAAGATGACTTGCCTTGAAAGTAGTCTTCACGGCTAAGAAATGCGCAGATTTCGTCAGTCGATCCACAATCACCCAAATCGAATCATAACCACCTTGCGTACGGGGTAAACCTACTGCAAAGTCCATAGAAATACTGTCCCACTTCCACACTGGAATGTCTAAAGGTTGCAACAACCCACCCGGTCTTTGATGTTCAATCTTAACTTGTTGGCACACCGCACATTCAGACACAAAGACCGCAACATCTATTTTCATGCCGGACCACCAATAGTCCTTCCTTAAATCTTGATATATCTTTGAAGAACCCAGATGTATAGTAAAAGCACCTTTATGCGCTTCTTCCAAAATCCTTCTTTTCAATGCCGCATCATTCGGAACACAAATTCTTTGGTCGAACATAATAATTCCGTTGGTAGCCTGAACAAAACCCGGTAGAAGTAACACTTCCTGCAACTTCTCATCCAATGTTTGACCTTGTTGAATCTCCACTTTTAGAGTAGAATTTACATTCAAATTTACCATAACTACACCATCTTAAGTCCACACAAACTGAAGATTAAGATCTCTAAAATTCTCCAACAAAGCATATTCCAATACCATCAATTTCGCACTATGAACTACTTTCCGACTCAAAGCATCTGCTACCTTATTCGCTTTTCCTGGATGATACTTCAATTCTAAATCATAATCCTTTAAGTACTCCATCCACCTTCATTGTCGCATGTTTAACTCCCTTTGGTCAAATAAATACTTCAAACTCTTATGGTCACTGAACATTTCGAAACGTACACCATATAAATAATGCCGCCACACCTTCAGTGTAAACACAACCGCCGCCATCCAAAATTCACACTTGCTTAACTTAGCAAAAAGTTGCTTCTCTTCCAACACGGATAACACAATTCTCAGATGCTCTTCATGCTCTTGTGAAGTACGAGAATAAATAAGAATATCATCAATGAAGATTACAACAAACTGGTCCAAGTAAGCTTGAAATATATAGTTCATGTAGTCCATAAAACTAGCTGGAGCATTAGTCACACCGAAAGGCATCACTAAGAATTCGTAATGACCATAACGGGTCCTAAATGCAGTCTTAGGTACATCGGAACTCTTCACTCGAATTTGGTGATAACCCGACCTCAAATCAATCTTCAAGAACACACAGGCTCCTTTCAATTGATCTAACAGGTCGTCTATCCTGGGTAAGGGATACTTGTTCTTAATGGTGACTTTATTTAGCTAACGATAATCGATACACAACCGCATCCCACCGTCCTTCTTCTTTACTAACAATACTGGAGCTCCCCACGGTGAGACACTAGGTCTAACAAAATGCTTAGCCATAAGCTCTTCCAATTGTTCCTTCAGTTCTCTCAATTCAAGCGGTGCCATCCGATACGGAGAAACGGATATAGGAGCCGTTCCCAGTACCAGGTCAATAGAAAATTCCACTTCCCTCTCCGGAGGGAGAGAAATGACATCTTCGGGGAAAACTTCCGAAAACTCGCAAACTACTGGAATATCCTTAACTTGAAGGTCGCTACTCCCTTCCTTAGTGAGAATCAAAAGAACAGATTTCTCTTCTTCGAACAAGAAATTTATCATTTCAACCGTACCTTCTATAATAGTTGTTAAGACATCTTTCGGGGTAGCATCAATAGATGGAATGATGATGAGCTTTTCTTCACACCCAATAAACCCGAATTAGCAGAAAGCCAATCCATTCCCAAAACGACATCAACTTTCTTAAGCGGTAGACAAATAAGATCAATCTGAAAAACTCTACCGTTCACAAATAAAACACATTTTTCACACATTGCATTGACACAAAGGAGTGTGTTGCTCCACAATCAAATAAAACAAAATAAGGATGTCAGTTTATGAAACACGTACCTGCTATTAAAGAGTTGTCACTCTTCTTCCTCCTTGTATCCAAAGTGTAAACTCTTCCGGCATTCTTCCCTTGTGTCTGATTCCCATCCTGCGGGCAGTTTCTGTCCAAATGACCCACTTCATCACAATGATAACACCTAGAGGCTCCATCTCTACACTTCCCAAAATGATACTTGTTGCACAACCGGCACAAAGAAGGAGTATTAGGTTTACTACTTTGCACTTGTTTCCCTTTGATGGTTTGTTGCCTTGGCCTAAACTGTTGGCTTGACCTCTCATAATCATTCCGGTTCGACCGACGCAAATTCCCTTCTTGTCTAAACACTCCTCAAATCGTTCTCTATCACATAACCTTGCCGTAACTCTTGGAATTAAAATTCTCTTTGGATCCTTAAAGAACTAGGAAGGTACTTCTCCATAAAAGTAGCCTTTAATTGTCCTCACACTTTAGGCACACCTTGAATAGTCATAAAAGCTGAAGCAATATCCCACCACCTCTTAGCCGGACATCTCAACGAGTGAGAAGCAAACGCTACCTTGTCCTCCTCCCTGCAGTGAATTATCAGAAAGATTCTCTCTATCCCGGCCACCCAATCGTGAGCTTTTACAGGATCTACTCCACCATGAAATTCTGGAGGATTCATGCGGATGAAATCCAGGAAATTCCCACTTACAGTATCTGGAACAACCACCTGAGGATGAAAACCCCCATTCATGTGTCGTATCATCTGTTGCATGAATTGGTTCTGCTGCTGCATCTGTTGCAAAAACTGATACAAGGGAGCATTCCCATCGCCGCCCGGCGGATTCGCCACGGGATGCTTCGCTCCGGATCTACCACGGTTTCTGCGTCCACCAGCCATGTTCCTAAACGTCATATAGATAGGATTAAGTTGATCAGGCTCAATACTATACATATAACACTTAAGACCAATGGCGACACAACGCATATGAAACAGAAAGAAATACTTATACTATTTCATGGCTAGGTCGAGGATACGACCTGCTCTGATACCAACTGGAACACCCATATATGAAACTCATACATCAAAGCATAAATGTTATATATGAATCCAAGTGTTTGGTACTGAAACACCATAAGCTCCTAGTTAACACATTATATATATTACATGCCCCAAAATACAACAACTAAGAGTTCTAAAGGCATAATATACATAAGATGTTCAAAAGATAAAAACTAAGAACTAGATCAACAATGGTCTCAAAATAAACTCCGCTACGGAAGCTAGCCATCAACAAACAAGGAAAAGATTACACGACCTTATCCTTGCTCTTCTCGGAACCTGAAATACATCAACAACGTGGGGTGAGATACATCAAATCTCAGTGAGTTCCCTATCTTATGGATTCTCTTAGATTAACAAGGTTTTAACAATCCTAACTCAAGTCCGGGGAAAAGGGAAAAGGACCCTTGAGTTCACACTTTATAATCCTCACACTATATGGAATCATGACATGAGTTCATTAACTCACAACATCACTAATCGATAAACATACCAAGACATCTCGTCTTCCCGTCCGCTTCTACGTCTAGAAGGCGACCTGAGTCATAGATCCTTGTAGTTACTTGGCATATGAATTGGATTCGGGATCATCGGTCTGTTAACCGTGAATCGTCACTTCTCACGGCCTGTTATCCATCACAAGTCTCTACACATAGCATAGGCTCCAATCGTACTACACGTAGGGAATCAAACCTACCAAGTAATTATGTACCAGTTTCAGAGGAGCTCGAGACCCATGAAACTACACTCAAAATATACCGGTTACGATTACATGATCACATACAACAATACGATTGTATTCGACAATCACAAGGCTATAATGCCTTAAGGCCTCTCTTGCTTTATCAAAACCACAAAGGTTAACCACATGTTCCATACTAGTGTTTCACTCTCAACTAGGCCAATACTCGGCAAGGATGTATCTTCCAACAACACGTGCCCGAGCATCGCCATCTAGACTTGTCTACAATTTCTAGTTCCTTACTAGATTCTCCTATAGTTCAAGTTTGAGGTTTCCTCACTCTTCCTATCTTATTTTCATATTAACATGCATACTCTATTACAATCATGCTAAACAATATTAGGATAGGCAAGACATGTCATAATTGCATAGTAGAATAATATATAATAATTAAAACATAAATATATCACTCTTGGAACTTTTTCGATTATTTAATCGGTCTGTAAAATCGACATATTTCATCTCCATTGCATAGAATATCTTCTCGGCTTTACATCGATATAAAGAATGTCTGATTCCGATAAACGAATCAAAAGTTATGAAATTTCTCATTGTGGAAGAAAAACTTTAAGTCCCAGATCGCGCTAAGCGAGCCCCTGTCCGCGCTAAGCGCGCAACTCTCTGCCATCTGGGGTTGCAGGATTTCAATACCGCGCTGAGCGGGATTCTGCGCGCTAAGCGCGCTCTGCGAAACTCAAAAAAATTCCTGCGAAGACAGTTCAAAACTAACTTCTCTAAACCTTTAATACTAGTTCCAACAACCCACTAGAGGCATATTCAACCTGTTTCTATCATGGTTTCATCATCAAACTTTCATAAAACCTCATTCTCATCAAGAACACATATTTTTCATAAACCCTAAGATTTTCAATTTATTCAAAGTACACCAAAACATCAAAACAAACATCAATACATATTTCTACAAGCATATTGATCATTCCTTTCAATTTATATCGAATTCCAACCGTTAGAACATCAATTTCTACATTCTAACCTAAAAACTCATAATATCAAAAACTCTAAACAATGGTACTAACTAGAACCCACCTCTTAAACAAGATGAAGATGAAGAGAATGAGATGATTGGGCAAGGATTGAATGAATGGATGATGATTTGCTCTTGGATTTTCTTCAAATTCCTCTTTCTCCTCTTTTCCTCCTTCTTTTCCTTTTCTTTCCTTCTTTCTTCTTTCTCTCTCTTTCTTACTATCTTTTTCTTTTGTGTTTGGAAAGTGGGAGGAAAAGAATAAGTAGTAAACTTAGTATTAGAAATAATACTACTAAATGTCCAAAAAGTCTCTTAAGTCCAAATTAATAAAATACCTCAGACTCAGATAATATTAATTGGATTTATTCTAAGTTCCACAGTTACTCTAATTATTTTATCAAATAATTTCTTAGAGTACACCGGACTCAGTTGATCACAATATAATATTATCCGGAGTAATAAAATACGGGGTATTACATCCCCCCCCCCCCCCCCTTAAATAGAAATTCGTCCTCGAATTTAAAGATTACCTGAACAGATGAGGGTAAGCATCTCGCATTTCCGATTCAAGTTCCCAAGTTGCATCACCCGGATACGTTGCATCCCACTGCACCTTAACGAGAGAAATGTCCTTATTCCTTAATACTTTCGTTTCTCTTCCCACAATGCGGCTCGGTTGAGGTTCAAACGTTAAGTCTTCTTCTATTTCAACAGTACCCGGTAAAATCGGCTGAAAAGGATCTAGAACAAACCTCCGAAGTTGAGATACATGGAAAACATCATGCATTTCCGACAGAGAAGGCGGTAAGGCCAATCTATAAGCTACTTCACCAATCCTTTCTAAGATCTGACACGATCCCACGTATCTCGGGCTTAACTTGCGTGACTTAAACGGTCCTTTCAATCTCAATCTAGGAGTGACTTTCAAAAACACATGGTCACCTTCTTCAAATTCTAAAGGTCTCCTTCGATTGTCCGCATAACTCTTTTGTCGATCTTGTGCTTGCTAAATTTTCTCACGGATCATTCGAATCTTTTCCGTAGTCTCTTGGATGATTTCGGGTCCTAAGATTCTATCTTCCCCAACTTCTGCCCAACACAAAGGTGTCCTACACTTTCTTCAATACAAAGCTTCATAAGGAGCCATTCCGATGCTCGCACTGTAACTATTGTTATAAAAAAACTCAACCAATGGTAGTAGTTCTTTCCAATTACCCTTACTTTCTAGTACACAAGCTCTCAACATATCTTCCATTGTTTGTATTGTTTGTTCAGTTTGACCATCCGTCTGAGGATGATTAGACGTGCTCAAACGCAACTCCGTACCCGTAGCTTGTTGAAAAACTTTCCAAAACCTTGAAGTAAACATTGGATTTCTATCCGACACAATATTAGAGGGAATACCGTGCAATTTTACAATTTCCGCAATAAACAACCTCGCAAGATGACTTGCCTTGAAAGTAGTCTTCACGGCTAAGAAATGCGCAGATTTTGTCAGTCGATCCACAATCACCCAAATCGAATCATAACCACCTTGCGTACGGGGTAAACCTACTGCAAAGTCCATAGAAATATTGTCCCACTTCCACACTGGAATGTCTAAAGGTTGCAACAACCCACCCGGTCTTTGATGTTCAATCTTAACTTGTTGGCACACCACACATTCCGACACAAAGACCGCAACATCTCTTTTCATGCCGGACCACCAATAGTCCTTCCTTAAATCTTGATAAATCTTTTAAGAACCCGGATGTATAGTAAAAGCACCTTTATACGCTTCTTCCAAAATCCTTCTTTTCAATGCCGCATCATTCGGAACACAAATTCTTTGGTCGAACATAATAATTCCGTCGGTAGCCTGAACAAAACCCGGTAGAAGTAACACTTCCTGCAACTTCTCATCCAACGTTTGACCTTGTTGAATCTCCACTTTTAGAGTAGAATTTACATTCAAATTTCCCATAACTACACCATCTTAAGTCCACACAAACTGAAGATTAAGATCTCTAAAATTCTCCAACAAAGCATATTCCAATACCATCAATTTCCCACTATGAACTACTTTCCGACTCAAAGCATCTGCTACCTTATTCGCTTTTCCCGGATGATACTTCAATTCTAAATCATAATCCTTTAAGTACTCCATCCACCTTCATTGTCGCATGTTTAACTCCCTTTGGTCAAATAAATACTTCAAACTCTTATGGTCACTGAACATTTCGAAACGTACACCATACAAATAATGCCACCACACCTTCAGTGTAAACACAACCACCGCCATCCAAAATTCACACTTGCTTAACTTAGCAAAAAGTTGCTTCTCTTGCAACACGGATAACACAATTCTCAGATGCTCTTCATGCTCTTGTGAAGTACGAGAATAAATAAGAATATCATCAATGAAGATTACAACAAACTGGTCCAAGTAAGCTTGAAATATATAGTTCATGTAGTCCATAAAAATAGCTGGAGCATTAGTCACACCGAAAGGCATCACTAAGAATTTGTAATGACCATAACGGGTCCTAAATGCAGTATTAGGTACATCGGAACTCTTCACTCGAATTTGGTGATAACCCGACCTCAAATCAATCTTCAAGAACACACAGGCTCCTTTCAATTGATCTAACAGGTCTTCTATCCTGGGTAAGGGATACTTGTTCTTAATGGTGACTTTATTTAGCTGACGATAGTCGATACACAACCGCATCCCACTGTCCTTCTTCTTTACTAACAATACTGGAGCTCCCCACGGTGAGACACTAGGTCTAACAAAATGCTTAGCCATAAGCTCTTCCAATTGTTCCTTCAGTTCTCTCAATTCAAGCGGTGCCATCCGATACGGAGAAACGGATATAGGAGCCGTTCTCGGTACCAGGTCAATAGAAAATTCCACTTCCCTCTCCGGAGGGAGAGAAGTGACATCTTCGGGGAAAACTTTCGAAAACTCGCAAACTACTGGAATATCCTTAACTTGAAGGTCGCTACTCCCTTCCTTAGTGAGAATCAAAAGAACAGATTTCTCTTCTTCGAACAAGAAATTTATCATTCCAACCGTACCTTCTATAATAGTTGTTAAGACATCTTTCGGGGTAGCATCAATAGATGGAATGATGATGAGCTTTTCTTCACACCCAATAAACCCGAATTAGCAGAAAGCCAATCCATTCCCAAAACGACATCAACTTTCTTAAGCGGTAGACAAATAAGATCAATCTGAAAAACTCTACCGTCCACAAATAAAACACATTTTTCACACATTGCATTGACACAAAGGAGTGTGTTGCTCCACAATCAAATAAAACAAAATAAGGATGTCAGTTTATGAAACACGTACCCGCTATTAAAGAGTTGTCACTCTTCTTCTTCCTTGTATCCAAAGTGTAAACTCTTCCGGCATTCTTCCCTTGTGTCTGATTCCCATCCTGCGGGCAGTTTCTGTCCAAATGACCCACTTCATCACAATGATAACACCTAGAGGCTCCATCTCTACACTTCCCAAAATGATACTTGTTGCACAACCGGCACAAAGAAGGAGTATTAGGTTTACTACTTTGCACTTGTTTCCCTTTGATGGTTTGTTGCCTTGGCCTAAACTGTTGGCTTGACCTCTGATAATCATTCCGGTTCGACCGACGCGAATTCCCTTCTTGTCTGAACACTCCTCAAATCGTTCTCTATCACATAACCTTGCCGTAACTCTTGGAATTCAAATTCTCTTTGGATCCTTAAAGAACTAGGAAGGTACTTCTCCATAAAAGTAGCCTTTAATTGTTCCCACACTTTAGGCACACCTTGAATAGTCATAAAAGCTGAAGCAATATCCCACCACCTCTTAGCCGGACCTCTCAACGAGTGAGAAACAAATGCTACCTTGTCCTCCTCCCTGCAGTGAATTATCAGAAAGATTCTCTCTATCCCGGCCATCCAATCGTGAGCTTTTACAGGATCTACTCCAACATGAAATTCTGGAGGATTCATGCGGATGAAATCTAGGAAATTCCCACTTACAGTATCTGGAACAACCACCTGAGGATGAAAACCCCCATTCATGTGTCGTATCATCTGTTGCATGAATTGGTTCTGCTGCTGCTGCATCTGTTGCAAAAACTGATACAAGGGAGCATTCCCATCGCCGCCCGGCGGATTCGCCACGGGATGCTTCGCTCCGGATCTACCACGGCTTCTGCGTCCGCCAGCCATGTTCCTAAACGTCATATAGATAGGTTTAAGTTGATCAGGCTCAATACTATACATATAACACTTAAGACCAATGGCGACACAACGCATATGAAACAGAAAGAAATACTTATACTATTTCATGGCTAGGTCGAGGATACGACCTGCTCTGATACCAACTGTAACACCCATATATGAAACTCATACATCAAAGCATAAATGTTATATATGAATCCAAGTGTTTGGTACTGAAACACCATTAGCTCCTAGTTAACACATTATATATATTACATGCCCCAAAATACAACAACTAAAAGTTCTAAAGGCATAATATACATAAGATGTTCAAAAGATAAAAACTAAGAACTAGATCAACAATGGTCTCAAAATAAACTCCGCTATGGAAGCTAGCCATCAATAAACAAGGAAAAGATCACACGACCTTATCCTTGCCCTTCTTGGAACCTGAGGCACCTGAAATACATCAACAACGTGGGGTGAGATACATCAAATCTCAGTGAGTTCCCTATCTTATGGATTCTCTCAGATTAACAAGGTTTTAACAATCCTAACTCAAGTCCGGGGAAAAGGGAAAAGGACCCTTGAGTTCACCCTTTATAATCCTCACACTATATGGAAACATGACATGAGTTCATTAACTCACAGCATCACTAATCGATAAACATACCAAGACATCTCGTCTTCCCGTCCGCTTCTACGTCTAGAAGGCGACCCGAGTCATAGATCCTTGTAGTTACTTGTCATACGAATTAGATTCGGGATCATCGGCCTGTTAACCGTGAACCGTCACTTCTCATGGCCTGTTATCCATCACAAGTCTCTACCCATATCATAGGCTCCAATCGTACTACACGTAGGGAATCAAACCTACCAAGTAATTGTGTACCCGTTTCAGAGGAGCTCGAGACCCATGAAACTACACTCAAAATATACCGGTTACGATTACATGATCACATACAACAATACGATTGTATTCGACAATCACAAGGCTATAATTCCTTAAGGCCTCTCTTTCCTTTTCAAAACCACAAAGGTTAACCACATGTTCCATACTAGTGTTTCACTCTCAACTAGGCCAATACTCGGCAAGGATGTATCTTCCAACAACACGTGCCCGAGCATCGCCATCTAGAGTTGTCTACAATTTCTAGTTCCTTACTAGATTCTCCTATAGTTCAAGTTTGAGGTTTCCTCACTCTTCCTATCTTATTTTCATATTAACATGCATACTCTATTACAATCATGCTAAACAATATTAGGATAGGCAAGACATGTCATAATTGCATAGTAGAATAATATATAATAATTAAAACATAAATATATCACTCTTGGAACTTTTTCGATTATTTAATCGGTCTGTAAAATCGACATATTTCATCTCCATTGCATAGAATATCTTCTCGGCTTTACATCGATATAAAGAATGTCCGATTCCGATAAACAAATCAAAAGTTATGAATTTTCTCGTTTTGGAAGAAAAACTTTAAGTCCCAGGTCGCGCTAAGCGCGCCCCTGTCCGCGCTAAGCGCGCAACTCTCTGCCATCTGGGGTTGCAGGATTTCAACTCCGCGCTGAGCGGGCTTCTGCGCGCTAAGCGCGCTCTGCGAAACTCAGAAAAATACCTGCGAAGACAGTTCAAAACCAGCTCCTCTAAACCCTCAATACTAGTTCCAACAACCCACTAGAGGCATATTCAACCTGTTTCTATCATGGCTTCATCATCAAACGTTCATAAAACCTCATTCTCATCAAGAACACATATTTTTCATAAACCCTAAGATTTTCAATTTATTCAAAGTACACCAAAACATCAAAACAAACATCAATACATGTTTCTACAAGCATATTGATCATTCCTTTCAATTTATATCGAATTCCAACCGTTAGAACATCAATTTCTACATTCTAACCTAAAAACTCATAATATCAAAAACTCTAAACAATGGTACTAACTAGAACCCACCTCTTAAACAAGATGAAGATGAAGAGAATGAGATGATTGGGCAAGGATTGGATGAATGGATGATGATTTGCTCTTGGATTTTCTTCAAATTCCTCTTTCTCTTCTTTTCCTCCTTCTTTTCCTTTTCTTTCCTTCTTTCTTATTTCTCTCTCTTTCTTACTATCTTTTTCATTTGTGTTTGGAAAGTGGGAGGAAAAGAATAAGTAGTAAACTTAGTATTAGAAATAATACTACTAAATGTCCAAAAAGTCTCTTAAGTCCAAATTAATAAAATACCTCAGACTCGGATAATATTAATTGGATTTATTCTAAGTTCCACAGTTACTCTAGTTATTTTATCAAATAATTTCTCAGAGTACACCGGACTCAGTTGATCACAATATAATATTATCCGGAGTAATAAAATATGGGGTATTACAGTGAGCATGTCATGATATTAAGTACATGACACAACTTTTATACTTAATTTGTTGAATTATGCTTCAAACTACCGTGCTATAAGTGTTGGATACTTAACCAAATTGCCAAATTGGATTTGATCCAATCTACATGTTCTAAATTGGTTCAAGTATAGATGCACAAAAAAAATAGACAAAACATATGCATATATCAATCTACCAATGGTTTAAGTGCCCTATTATACATGTATAAAGTATGAAAGAACAATGTAGGTTAAAAAAATGTATTGGCCTTATCTAACTGAGTTGCTAATATTCAACAGTAAATCATGTAGATTGGCTTCAATATTGGTGAAATTAGAAGCAAAGTGTGATTGGAAGTTTGTTTTCCATGATTATTCTCATGTTTGAGTGGAAGCTACCTCTACAATTCACCAAGTTTCAGGTTCTGATAATTAGAGGTAAGTTAGAGGATTAGATTGAAATTTAGGAAAGTCAAAGTTATTTAGAAACCAGTCCCTCAATATGTGTTCAAATGTGAAATAGTTAAGATTATTTTGAAACCAGCCCCTGAAATTTAGAAACCACATATATAAACAATTTAAATTGATTAACATTTTTACCATATGTTTTAAAAATTAATTATAACCACTTATAAACCATTTAACATTAACATTGTTGGGTATAGATTATTTTCAAAACTTATTTTATAAAGCCAAAAACAGAGGGTGAGGGGTCATTGTCCCATTTAAGTGTTTATTAAATTATAATGATTTATAACATCTTAAATTCAAATATTTATTAAAATAGTTTAGATTTTATTTAGCTCCAACTAAATTCAATATATCAGTAGGAAAAAACAATATATGATAAAATTACTGTCAAGGTAATCTTTCTAAATATTATCATGCACCAGGTTGAAGATTATTAATTTAATAAATGACATTAAAATGGATTGGATATCTTGATCTTGAATGTAATAATATAGTTGAGTTATAACTGATTTGTTTTTAAATTAACTGAAATAGTTATGGTTCAGTCCAAAAAAAATTCCTTTAAAAAAGTGTGTGTCCGTCCCTCAATTGCAATTCATCATTCTACTTGTTGTTTATAACAGGTAGATTTCTCTATGTCGGGCGTGGTTCAATGGTGCAAGAGGTTATGATCCTGACTGCTTGTACCAAGTATTAAAATTTCATTTTAAATAGTAATTGATTGTACCAGACTTTAATTGTTGACAGTTTAGATGTATTATAAAAATGTGAAATTTGAGTATAGGTTGAAGTGCCCTAGTGAGAAGAAAGTTTACCTAGTGTAGTGTTGCTTTATAACCATGTATGTACTGACAGACAGCTGGATGGCTAGGAATGTTGATTTTAACCATGTATGTAGTGTTGCTTCTACAATGGATGTGGTACTGCTGCATTTCAAAAAATCAAGAAGTCAAATCGATATGTCATCAAAAGTGGAAAAGATAACAGCTAGCATATAAAGTCTTGCATAAAAACATATAAATATAAGCAACTATAGAGGTTGATGATAATATTGCTAACTTTGGCCTCGAAAATGTGTTGTTTGGCAAAAGGACCAGTTGAGGCTTTGCTTTACACAGTGGGTTTAAGAAGTTAATTGGATTGTTGCACGGAAATGGTAATGCATAACAGTTAAACGCCATGAAAATTGTTCAGTACGATACTTCTCTAATATTAACCTCAGTAAACTTCACAAAATTTAAACCACCCAACATATAATTAAAATTTTAATGAATTTTTTTGCTAGAGAAGATATTTTCATAAAAAAAAAATATTAGCAATCAAAATGAAAATTAATTTTTGAACCAAAAGGTGGTTTCAAACTACAACTTGACTATGTAAATTGTGGTCTGAATGCTTGATTGAAATATGGTACAATAAAAAAATTTGAGGCAGTAGTTATGTGAATAAATATGCTATGTTTGAATGCTTGCTTGAAACATATGAAAACAATAATGCAGGTTGTAAAAAAAGTGAGGCAACCGTTGTGTGAAAAAATATGCTATGTCACAATAAAATTCAAAAGTCATTAGTTACAAACTTATAACATTAATGACATTAAGAGTATTCTATTGAATATAACATTATTGTGAAGGAGTAACAATGATGAAGATTGTGAAGCAGTATGACATTGTCACATTGTGACACTACTTCAAACTCAAAGCTATGATACAAATTGAATAAAGTGAAAAAGCCACTACTTACAAACTTTTAACAATGATGAAGAATGAAAAAATCTGAAGCATTTTGACATTGTCACATTGCGACACTGCTTCAAACTCAAATAACCATTATTTGATATCGACTACTTGTTTGAAGTTATAAACTCCATTTGAATTTCAAACTCAAGTAGATAAAACTTAAATACATACCACTTCACTTTAAAATCAACAGCATATTAAATCATCACAATAGAAAGAAAAAAAAACAATAAAAATGTATTATGTAATCAAAATGTAGTCAATTAAACAATTTTTGCCAATAAATTCAAAAGAGAGAACTAATATTCTAAGCGCAATTTGAATGTCAAATATTAAATTGTCAATCTTTGAGACTCGCAACTGCGATTTGAATATACAACAACAACAACTAAAATTCTTCTCATAGCTGCAACCCGAATATGACAAGGGGAATTGAAAACTTAATGTTTTAATGAATTCTTCTTTTGTAGGCACAAACATTCTTCTTCAATCTTCAGCAATTTGTACCCCATTTGACACAACTCATATCTCTGTTCTCAAGGCATTAAAAGCAAAAAATACCAGAAAATGCTGAAGTGCACAATCTACCAAAAAATACCAGAAAGTTTGATGGTTTGAGTATCATAACTATTAAGATAAACACACCAGCTATGAAGATAAACATAAATCCAGCTGTATACAAATAACATGCTTCAAATAACACAAACAACAACGGTTGAATCTTCATTGTTCAGCAACTGTGGTGGTGAAGACAAACAACATCTGAATAGAAATGAAAAATAGGTTGTGAAAAAAAACAACAATGGAATCTTCATTGTTCATTAAATGTGCTACATATTGTCACTCTAGTTCTTGAAGGTATGAACTGAACTGTGTATCTTTATGGTATTTCTATGCACCAAACTGAATGACCAAAGATACATAGAACCAAATTAACTGTCAAAAGACATATTTGAGAACCAAATCATTATATACTCCGATTAAATGAAATTCCCTCTCTAAATGTTGTATTCCTAAACAAATTATACATATGTCAATAACTGAAAAGTGATTAATGATTACAAAACAGTATTGATTTTAAATAAAACTTCCCACAAAACCACGGGTACAACCAAAAACAATGACTGAGCAAAGTTAAATGTTCCATATCTCTACAAATAACTTGATTGAGACAAAAGAAACTTAGCTCGGCTGAATGTTCATCGTTCAAAAATAGTTGGAGTGAACACAAACAACTTATTAATAGAGATTAGTAGTGAAAGTTTTCTCAAAAATATTGTAAAACTCGTTTGTAACACAAAAAACTTGTTAAAAAGATTTCATTTTAAAAACCCGTTTGTTCAACATTGTTGAATCTTCATTGTTAAATCAGAAGCATGAAAAAAAGAAATCAAGATGAACCAAAGGAGAGACGGAGCAGTGCAAAACTTTCTCCCCTGATGTGGCTGAGAGACTGAGCAGTTTGTCGAAAACACCTGTTGTGGTTGAGCGACGAAGCTACTGCCGGAGTGGAGTAGAGACAGTCGAAAATGTTGGAGAGAAATGAAGTTGATAGAGATGGAGAAGGGAAAATATGTTACATAGATGTTTGATAGAGCTGGTTGGCGTGTGATGATGGTTTTGGTGGGAAGGTTACAATGTACATCGGTATGGACTTCACCACACAAAGCAGAAACAAACCTGCAAATAGGCCGGTTCAGTGGTGAGTTCGCGGCATCGAAGTCTGCGCACTGTTGAAGTCGTAGAAGAAAAAAATTGATGTTTGAAACGGATGAGAGAGAAGAAGACAATAGAGTGAGAGAGGACAATAATGTATCATCAGGTTTGGCGTGAGAAATGGGTTTTTGTGGGAATGGGTGAATTTTTTTTATTTTTAGGAAGTCAATTGTGGATGAACATTTGGCAGCACAAGAGAGGCTTTGTTTAGAATTAATGTTGTGTTTTGTTATTTACTGAAATGTCCTAAATGTAATGTAAAATAAATTGGTTAGAAGGGCAATATGGTCAAGGCATGCAATAAACTTTTGAAGGGTTGATAGTTGATTTTTTTTCTTGCATATAATATCTTTAACTTTTAATTATTTCAAATATATTTTTTTCTCTCCGTTTATTAAGGATAATTTTAACCAAATTATAATTATTATTACTTTAAACTTTGAAAATAACAATTAGAAAAAACATAAATTTTTTAAAAAATGATCGTTAAAATAAAAACCGAAGGAGTATAAAAGTAATTAATTTTGTGAATAAGACCGAATGGATTAGTTGAGATCAATTAATGCATGGTAATGGTAATGTATGTATATTTGTTAATGCATAAGATCAAGATCCGTAACAATCTCTGTATTTTTCTTCTTTGTCTAAAATAGCATTATTAAGAGCACATGCCTAACATAATCTGTCTTTCCTTAGCTAAGCATTGTCTCCTGATTAATTGCAGGTACAAATCATTTCTTGGTGGTGTTTACTCTAAATAAATAGGAAACTTAAATAGAGAAACACCTCTGCCTCCTTCAATAAAATTGTGAAATTATATCAATTTGAATGTAATATCCATAATTTGAAAGTGATATGTAAACACTTCCGAATCAAACTAGTGTGGGAACTGATAAAGATATACCCTAACAAGATGTATGTTTTATGAAGTTTTCAAAACTATATATTTGATATAAATGTAGTTTTGTTTCCATATTTAATTAAAATAAAGTATTAGTCTCTAATTTTTAAATTCAATTTTTTATTCATTTATTTAATTTATTTATTTTAGAATTTTCTCAGTTCAACTTCAATTTTAGAGATATGACATAATTATTTATAATGTGGAAGTGATATGGTGAGGAAAATTTGAATATATAATATAATATTAAAACAATTAAATTAATATTTTAAAAAAATATATAAAAAAAATAGAATTAATATTTTTTTTGATGTTCTTTAAATAAAACAAACTAATTAATTACAATACAACGTAAAAAAAAACACCAATATAAATTAAAAAATAAAGACTAATAAATCATAAATGAAAATAAATAGAAATGTTTTTTATTTAAAAGACAGATATATATCTGAAGTAACACGTTCAAATCAAAGAGTAATCAAGAAAAAATAAAAGATGAAACAAAAAGCTCGACAAAAGAAATTAAAAAAAAATCAAATGAGAAGATACACGAGACAAATTTTTTGAATCCATGAGCACACCATTAACGAGAATTAAGATAGAGCTCGGGAAGAAGAAGAACCATGTTCTCCTCATTTACCAGTTTATCTATAAAATGAAATTGTTCTGGAATTTTCAAATAGTTCGCACTATTGAATATCAGATCATAGTAAGTCCCCTTTTGATCCAAATCAAACCCCCTAAGGAAGAAAATATTTCAAAGAGCGAGATAATATCCCCCGACAAGAAAACTAACATCCAAAGTCACCAAAATGTCATATACCATATGTTTACCACCACATTACAAGTAACAAACAAATGAGATACATACTATATAGACCTACCATACATCCCACAAATTGTACCAACAGGATAAAAAAATACTTTCTTTTAAATAAATTTTTCTCTTGATGGGATCCTATTTTAAAGTAGTTCCCAAGAGAATATCATCACTTTTGATGGAGCCCATCTTGCCAAAATAATAGTTTGGATTTGATCCAAACTAATAGGGGAATTGATAACATAATTTTTTTCAAAAAAAAAAAAGCACCAAAGACATATGCTACATCGTAGACAATGTCATTCCCAATGCACAAAGTCCATAAATCTCTCTCCAAAAAAATATACTACCCTAAATATCCAAAAAAAGGTCATCAACCAACTCCTGCTCATAACCAAAGAATGACCTTTTCCTCTAAAATTTTCAAACAAATGTTCCATCAATTAAAAGACCTAACTCATCCATCTTCCACTTATTTTGTTTGGAGATGGGATCAAGCATGTGGAAAGTAAGTCTAAAAGAAACATACCAGAGCTTATTTTTCTCGTCCTTAACCCACTACTACAAAAAAAAACACATATAATCACGATTGCGAAAGACCTATAATAACGGGTGAACAACCGTTGTTAGGTAGAGTGTGATTGTATGTAGGGTATTTACAATCACGGTCCTGTGCCTGTGGTAGAAAACTGAAAAGCACGCTACCTATAATCATGGTTGTTTTAAATACCCGTTGTGAAAGGTCTGTCAGCATTTCTTTTATTTTTGCCACATGTTTTGCCTGACTATATTTATAACTTTCATCACAATATGCAATATTAAATATTTTACCACAACAACATCAAGAACAACAAGATTAACAAGAATAATAAGAACAATATCAAGAAGAAGAAGAAGAAGAAGAAGAAGAAGAAGAAGAAGAAGAACAACAACAACAACAACAACAATAACAACAACAACAACAACAAGAACACCAAGAACAACAAAAACAACAACAAGAATGACAAGAACAACAATAACAATAACAAGAACAACAAGAGCAATAACAACAACAAGAACAAATATAAGAATAACAACAAGAGCAACAACAACAACAACAAAAACAACAACAAGAACAACAATAACAATAACAATAACAATAACAATAACAATAACAATAACAATAACAAGAACAAGAACAAAAATAAGAATAACAATAAGAACAACAAGAGCAGCAACAAGAACAACAACAACAACAACAACAATAACAAGAAGGACAAGAGCAATAAGAACAATAACAAGAACAACAAGAACAATAACAACAACAAGAACAAAAATAAGAATAACAACCAGAAAAACAAGAGCAACAACAAAAACAAAAAGAACAATAACAACAACAACAATAACAACAACAATAACAACAACAACAACAACAACAACAACAACAACAACAAAAGCAAGAACAAGAACAACAACAAAAACAATACAAACAACAATAAATAAATAAATAAATCGAATCGTTAAACAATAACATTTTACCTGTAGAATCGTTAAACACGAACAAAGTGTAACACGTTAATGAAAGCAATGTTTCTGAGTTTAGTTTGTGGAAGAAATGATGTTTTTAAGTTTGGTTTATTGGATGAATAATGTTTTGCAAATGGAAGAAGTTTGGACGCAGAAGATAAAGTTTGTCTCAGTACGTCTAGGGAAAAAGTGAATGAACTAAGAGCGTTATATATATCTTTAAAAAAAGAAGGCGCCACTTATAACTACGGTTAATTTAAATACCCACGGTGAAAGGTCTGTCAGCATTTTAAAAAAATAAGTAAATAACCAAAAATGCTGGTATTGGGATTTGAACCCATCAACATACACAACTTTTTACCACAGGTATTAAATCAATCGTGGTTATAGATGGTTAAATAAAATAAAATGCATGCGCCTAAATATCACATATTACAACGGTTGATTGAATATCCGTAGTAATGCGGACGTTATTATATGTGTTTTCCGTGGTAGTGACCTTTTGACAAATCAACCAGAGGTCTCACTAAATTTAAAGCCTAGAAGAGTGACCCTTTTGCTTCAAAAAGAAGCTGACTAGAGACTAAAAGACATATCTCCTAGAAAAAAAAGAAACAACATGATACACATATCTACACTACAACAATAATAGATTTCATAACAAAGTTTTTACACAACCAATAATCAACCGAGGTGTAATCTATAAGCGCACCACTATTTTTTTAAAAAGATTACATATTCCTAAGATCGAGCTAACAACCGATGGGAACAGTCCGTCTAGGATAGCCTTTGAATCCCATCATGGATAGTTTTTAATTTTATTTCTTTTTCAATTAGCATTATTTTTTAAGTTTTTAATTAAAAAATAAACAATAGATTCTCTCGGCTGGGCATGTAAACGAAGAGAAAAGTTCCTCGAGGGCACTCTTTAAATCCCAAAAGCAATTTTTTTAATTTGACTTCTTTTTCAATAGCCATCATTTTTTTATTTTATTTTTTTTATTAAATGTCTCTCAAGGACACACTTCAAATTTCAATAATTGCAATTTTTACCTTTATTCTTTTTAATTGCCATTTTTTATTTTTTAATTAAAAAAATATATAATTTATTTCTTCGGTTGGTCATGCCAACTGATAGGAAAACTCTTGTATATTCCCTCGACTGGGAATGACAACCTATAGGAAAACTATTACTATTTTTTAAATAGAAAATAAATGATGTATTCCTTTAGTTAGGCTAGCTAGCTGATGGGCAATTCTAGCATGTGTACTAATAACGTCAAAGTAATAAATAAAATTTATATCCACGGGGATTGCAAACTATAACAGTGTAACTATGTGCGGTTGAAAGTAAATAACAATGGGGAGTTTCAAGATTGATTTGGTTAACAAATAAAATAAGAAAATACTTGGAATACAATTCAATGACTAAAGGCGATTAGATCTTCTTTCGATTCCCCTACTCATACTTGTTGATGAACTATGCATTAATCAAATTTATAATATGTTATCATGAAGAATTAACATGGTCACTGAACCCAATTCCTTGGTGTATAACTCACTAATCTATACAATAATTCCCCAATTTCGTAGGCCAATTCAAAGTTAAATAAGGCATTTTAAGTTCTTTAATTCAAAAGCCACAACTTCTAATTACATATCCCTAGTTAATTACAAAGTTGAATACTTGCCCTATTTCCAATCCGTAGACTAACGATCCGAAATCTCTACGTATATCTGATATCTATTCATGCATTCATTAATACATAAAAAAATAATGAACACACAGACAAATAAATAATTGTTAAGTATAACAAGTGTGAGTAGTATGGGTAATAGTTCCACATTGGCTAGAAATGTGAAGACTTTAGCATTTATAAGTGGGAGAACCCACACATCTATCATCTTAAGGTTTTGGGTAAGTATGTGGTGTATCTCTCACAAAGGTGTTTCTATCAAAAGGAAGTCCCACAATGTTCAATGTGTTAGACGATGACACTGATCTAGAAGGGGGGTTGAATAGATCACTAATTTTTAATAATAATTTGCACTTAAAAAATCCGTTTATAAAAAATTGTGCGAAAGCGGCCTTGGATCAAAACTCGTCTAAATGAACCGTTATTGGAGATATCGGATATGCGAAACCGAATGGAATAATATTGATGAGATAGTGGAATCAATAAGGTTCCCAATCAAACAATTCAAGTAAAGACCACTTAAGGTTAACCAGTTTCTAATGCTTTATAGAAGATAAAATTGAATTGAAAATTTAACGAATAGTTTGTGTTCTATCAAAATGTCAAACACTTAGCGTGCGAAACACACTAAGTCAAATTTTCTTCGAATTTCTCGTGCAGAATTTTTCACACTTGCAATCAAAGTGATTGCAATGATTTTCACAACAGTTTTACAGTACTACAAATCAATTGAAGTATTTCTAACAGTTGAGTTCACACAAACTTCAACAATTTAAAGTAAAGATATATATATATATATATATATATATATATATATATATATATATATATATAGAGAGAGAGAGAGAGAGAACGACACCCAATTTGTTTAGGCAGTTCCCCTTTCGTCCTCGCTTCGGGTATGTCTGCCCCCAATTCTAAAAATAGTATTGAGATATGTATAATATTTGTTTGCAAAATTCGGTACAAGAGAAGTCCTAGCAAACCAACAATCTAACCCAATTATTGAAGTTGAATCTAACTACTTATCTCCTCTTGATTCCAACCGAATCAAGAACATCAAACACTTCGAACAAACCTCTAGTTACCGCTACTCACTTGACCGAACCTTTCATTTTTCAAGTCTTTCACTCGGATGATTTCGATCGCAAGATGTTTGACCCAAAATCTTTCAAAACAATCCTTCGGTTACCGATACTCCCTTGACCGAACCCACGTTCTTTAAGGCTTTCACTCGGCTGAATCTGTAATGCAAAGATTTGTGCAAACCCCCCCCCCCCCCCCCCCAATCTACCAAGATCTTGGAGGACAAAACCCGAATGGTTTTATGGAAGAAAATCCCACTGAATCTCTACCCAAACTTGATTTACAAATCCTACGTTTAGACGTTATCACTCTTGACAAAGCACAATCAATAAAGATGATTATGTGTGATTATTGATGAATGCAATTGTGAGAGTGAAGATAAAGAGTAAACAATGTATCTTTCAATTTTCTTCTTATTTTCAAAGTGATGCATATGAGGATATATATGTGCATGAATGAATAACAGAAAACTGAGTTTGGGAACCCAAAGATACAGAAAAATGGGTGGATACGCGCGAGAGGTCGACCTGTAGGTGGTGTGGGTCAGCCTGAATAAGACAGAAAAGAAAATTGCACACAAAAGGGGTCCGTGCGTCGACGCATGGAAGGCAGAAAATTTTCAAACTTTTTCTTTACAGTGTGCGTCGACTTATAGGAGTCCTGGGTCGACGCAAGCATGCCAGAAGTTTCAAACACCATTTTTATTGATTGTGAGTCAACCTATACCCTATGTGAGTCGACATAATCCATAAAAAATGACTCAAAACTCATTTTTGACAGTGTATGATCATATATGTCTAAATACATGTATATGGATCTTTATGCACGTTTGTAAAAGATGAATCCATTGCTTAGACAAGGTGATACCGTCCAAAATACACAAGTATGAAATATCCTAGGTTTGAAATCATTAAAACAAAGTAAGAAAGAGGCCTTTCCCTCACACAATGCTCCCTAGTTGAAAAACTTCCCCAACAATAATAACAATAACATAAAATAATTCAAGTAACATCAAACAAACATATGATCTTACAAGTACAAACAGATTTGTCTAAAAATACCTAATATAAGAAATCTAGCTACTCATAGTTAATATAACAAATACCATGAGTTTAGATGGAGAGAGCATGAAAATCAAGAAAGATAAATGTCTTCAATGGCTTCCAAAACCCCTAAAATCACCACTTTGACATCCCAAGTCGTTACTTTCTCTATCAAAATTCGGAACCCCTCAAAAGTATATAAAAAGCCCTATTTATAGCAAATTCTGCATGTCAGAGTGACGCATCATCGCGCCGCAATGTCATTCGTTATGCCACGTTGTCATGCATCGCGCACACGTGAAATCCATAGGCAAATGTTCTTTTTTTCTTCTCTTTTTCTTCAGAATTTTTCTAAGTCCCATATTTTCCACTCTTATTTATTTTTCCTTCATTCTTCACACTTTGGCATGAATTTTCCTCATTATTTCAATGATTCCATACGAATTTTCTAATAAAAATCATGTAATGCTTACTCTACTGTTTGTCCTCAAGTAACATGTCTAAAAATTTCATCAGAATTAAAATGCTTACCCTTACCAATGAACACCACCTTCCTTTTTCTAATAAACATTTTTTCCTTGCTTCAATCTACACTACTACAGAAACCTATTTAACAACGGTTGGGAAATATATATAATCACGCGGGCTCAGGCGTTGTTATGTAGAGTATAGTTGTCTATATGATACTTACAATCACGGCCCAGTAACCGTTGTAATAAATTGGAAAGCGCGCGCCCTAGGTTTTCCAAAAGACCATTGTGATAAAAATAATGGTCCTAGGTTCGATTCACAGCTGCGTCATTTTGATATTTATTTTTTTCTAGACAGCGCGCGAGATATTATAACGGTTATGATATATAATCTTTGTTACATTTTCTGCAGAATTAACAAATATTATCCTACTTTTATAATTAATCCCATTTTTAACCTGTATTATTATTCACCATATCACAGCAGAAAATACAACTAACATTTGTGATAAAGTTATCACAATAATATTAATTGTATCATATTCATAATATCACATAATTGTATCATATTCAATTATATCAGAACAAACATCCTACAATTTATCAGAACAAATAACCTACAGTTTACACATTACATAACATCACATAATTGTAACTTGGTGTTTTGGTTTCTTGTCTCTTGGTGTCTTGTCTCTTGGTGTCTTGACTCTAAAGACCTATGATTTCAAATAATTATACTTGTTAGTAAAAATACTTAGAAACTATAACATACAATTAATATATTATGAATAAAGAATAAATTACGTTCTTGTTAATTTTCCCATACGCCTTCTTCATGATCGATTCGAATAGCATGCACGACATCTCCATTAACTTCATCATATGAGGTAGGAACTTGTGTTGTATAAGAAGGTGTGGACGGAATATCAAGACTTTCATCACTAAGAGGAATGTGTTTTCCTTGGAGAACGATTGACCATTTCCTAATATGTCCGATGGGTCGGTAACATAGAAAACTTGTTTTGCTTGAGAAGCCATGATGAATGGTTCGGTCATAAAAGATGCCTTGCCATGGTCGACCCGGGTGAATCCTAAGTCATCAATGTGTACACCATTACTATTATTGGGAACCCACTTGCATTTAAATAAAGCCACTTTGAAAATAACATAATCAATCTTCCAAATCTCATCAATGACACCATAAAACGCGGTAGTTGTAAATACAGGATTCTTATCTTTCAAACTAGAGAAACACATCGATTAGGCTTCAACCATAACCCCCACTATTTTGCATTGTACTACGATCATCTTTTGATTTTGTATAAAAGGTATAATGACCAATGTCGTATGCAGTCCAAGTAATGACACAAAATTTTGGCTCGTACAACAACCATTTAAGTATCTTGCATGCACTACAATTATTAGATACACTTTTATTAAACCAATCTATGAATCTCTTATTATGCTCTATCAACAACAACTTGTCACTCATTCGGGGATATTTTTTCCTCAAAAGTCTTTTGTGAGTATCTATGAAAGGTTAAACTTCATCTATATTATTTAATATATAGAAATGTGCTTGAATAACTACATCCTGAGCCATTGACTTAACATTTAGACCTTGAATACCTCTTCTGTCAATGTCAGCAGGACGAGACTTTGGAATTCCTATAGAATTTGCGTTCGACAAATAGTTTGTACAAAACTTAACAGCTTCTTCTGTGATGTACCTTTCAACAATCAAAGCTTCTAGTCGGTGATATTTTTTGTATATCCTTTAAAGATCTTCATATATCGCTCTATTAAATACATCCGCCTTAAATAAACTGGACCATAAATTCTGATTTCTCTGACTAGATGAACAAGTAAGTGAACCATAATGTCAAAAAATGATGGAGGAAAATACATCTCCAATTGACAAAAGATTATGGCGACCTCATCTTCTAATTCATCTAATTTTTCGAAATCAAGAACTTTATTACATATGGCATTGAAGAATAAGCACAATCTCGTTATAGTTACTCTCACATTTTTTGGTAGGATCCCACGGATAGCCACTGGTAGAAGTTGTTGCATCAATACATGACAACCATGAGATTTTAAACCAATTAACTTGAGATCTTTCATTGATACAAGTTTCTTGATGTTTGATGAGTAGCCTTGCGGAACTTTAATACCTTGCAAACACTCGCAAAAAAAATTCTTTTCCTTTTTAGATAGAGTGTGACATGCTGGAGGCAGATAAATTCTTTTTCCTTTCTCTATTGGAGCCAACAATTTTCGTATACCCATCTTCTCCATATCAAGACGGGAAGTCTTACTATCTTTAGTCTTGTCTGGAATGTTTAGAAGAGTGGCAATCAAACTATCACACACATTTTTCTCCACGTGCATCACATCAAGACAATGTCTAACATCAAGACTTGATCAATATGGAAGATAAAAGAAGATGAACCTCTTTTTCCATATATTTTTTTGCAACTGCCCCTTTTTCTTTTTCTCTCTTCCCAAAGACAACATTAATGTGTTCCTGTCGTTGATAAACTTCATCCCCGATTAAAGGTTCAGGAGCCCTATCAAACTCTTGCTCTCCATTAAAAGCCTTCCGCAATCTACGATAAGGATGACCGGGTTTTAGAAATTTTTGATGCCCAAGGTAAATGGTCTTTTTTCCAAACTCAAGTTGGTGATAACAAGTATCATCTTCACATCTAGGACACTCTTTATGTCCTTTGACACTATATCCAGCCAAGTTACCATAAGCAGGAAAGTCGTTGATTGTGCAAAATAACATTGCACGCATCTTAAACTTTTCCCCGGAATATGCATCATCAACTTCAACGCATTCATCCCACAAGAGTCGTAAATCATCAATTAATGGACTTAGATAAACATCTATGTCGTTACCAGGTTGTCGTGCTCCATAAATCATCATACTTAACAGTATATACTTGTGCTTCATGCACAACTAAGGAGATAGGTTGTAAATAGTGAGAAGAACAGGCCACGAAGTATGATTAGTGCTCAGTTACCAAAGGGGTTCATTCCATCGGTGTAAAGCCCAAGCCTAAGGTTTCTTGGCTCAACTGCAAAATCCGGAAACAAAGAATCAATTTTCTTCCATTGCAACGAATTAGCTACATGATGAATGTTTCTATCACGAGTCATTTCATCTGCATGCCATCTAAGATTCTTTGTGTTATTCGAATTAGCAAAAAATCTCTTAAATCATGAAATTATTGGCAAGTACCATAACACTTTAGCAGGAGGATGCTTCCTACTAACATTGTCATAGTCATTGTCATCACCATTGTTGGCCTTCAGTTTGTAACGCGACACACCATATTTCAGACATTGATACTAGTCTTCATACTCTTTCTGGTATAATATGCAATCATTAGGGCAAACATGTATTTTGATATACTCCAGACCCATTGGACACAATATCTTCTTGGCCTCATAGCAACGATCCGACAATTTGTTATCTTCTGGTAACATTTTCTTTAGCAATTCAAGTAATTTCGTGAAACGTTAATCCGACCATCCATTTTTTGCCTTCAGATTAAACAACTTTAACACCGTCGATAATCGTATAAAATCTGTGCATCCCTTATATAAAGGGTGTCTTTATCACTACATAAAGTATCATAAATATGAGCATTCTTAAAAGAAGAATCCCCAATATCACGGAATAATATCCTCTAGTTGATCTTCCATATATTCATCTTCATCCACTCTTTGACTTTGTGACGCCCGACTTTCCTCTTTATCCACCTCACCATGCCACGTCCATATTATATAATTTTGACATATACCATCACAACAAAGATGATGGAATATTTCTTTCTTTGTACCCTTTTTGATATTCGCGCAAACAACACAAGGACAATAAAAGATATCATTATTGTCGGGAAGATGTTTATCAGCGTATTCAAGGAATTCAAGAACTCTGTTCTCATAAACCTAACCTAATCTATCGGCTTTCATCCAACTACGATCCATAACAATTTCTGAAATTTATACATGTATAATAATGTGAATGACACACCAAAATCTAATCCAAAAACTTAAGCATATGCATATGCAAATCTAAAACTAAAGCATATGAAACATATACTCTCATATTGACTTGAGCATATACAACATAAACAAAGAAAAAAGGAATGAAGATGTTGAAGAATACCGTACTTCAAAGCTGAAGAATCTTATGCACGTAAGGAATGAAGATGTTGAAGAGTACCGTACTTCAAAACTGAAGAATCAAATGAACGAAGAGGGTGAATATTTGAGCATATACAACATAAACCAAGAAAAAATGAATGAAGATATAGAAGAGTACCGTACTTTGAAGCTGAAGAAGCAAATGAAAGAAGAGGGTGAAAATTTGAGCTCCAAATGAATGGATACAAAGAGGGTAAAGATTACGCCACCGCTGTCGTCTCTGGCTCGCTTGTTCGCATAGGGGATCTTATGAAAGAAATACAAAATAAGTTTTGTTTTAATTTATCAGTAAACCATTTAATCGCGGTTGGACAACCTAACCGTAGTGGAATTGTAAGTCCTTTAACAACGGTTGGTTTACTTCACCATTGTAAAATCATTTACAATTTATTTTTTAAATAATGGATTTAAATGACACACACTTAATGTACTCTAAAAAATGGAAAAAATGTAGTTGCTGGAAATCGAAGCTTGCTACACATCATTTATTACTATGGTGTTTTAAGACAACCGTCATAAATTACTGCTTATAAATCCAGCTACTCACTGAGCGTGAAGATTTTAACCTATTACAACGGTGTATATGAATCCGTTGTAAACCTGACGTTGTTGTTTGCGCATTTTGTAGTAGTGTCAATCTTGAAAAACACACAAGCACGTATTCAGGCATGTTGTTTATCATTAAAAAAAACCTAACAATCATATAGTTCAAAAAACTCCAATTAACGTAATCATACGTTTTCTCAAAATCCACCTTTAAAATGATAAAATCCTTATTGGTTTTCTTATCAAGGTCAACCAATTCATTTATAGCAACTATCCCATCAACTAAAACATACCATTTCAAAAAAAGTCAATTGGTTATAGGACACGAGTTTGTCCATAACCTTGGTTAACCTTTCCACTAACATCTTTGCCATAAGCTCGTAGAGATATCAAACCAAAAAGATTGGTGTTAAATCACCTAAGTTGGTAGGTGACTCAATCTTGGAGATAAAAGTGACAAAATAAAAACATAAACTAAGCGGAAGAGAATCCTTATAGTGAAATCGTCCAAAAATTAAATCTAAGTACATATAGTGAAATTCTCTTAAAATGGAGAAATTGAACTCATCACGAGCAGGGCTCTTATTCGCAACACACTGAGAGACCATCAAGTTACTCTTTGTGGGGAAAAACGATTGGTAAGATCTTGATTATCCTCATATAAGAGAGTATGAAAGATCATATCTTTCAACTGATGTCGATCAAGAAGAGGTTCTTGAAAACGATGGGTGAAAAACATCGTAACCTCTTGTCTAATCTCAGTCGCTCTCTCCAGAAAGGTATCCCCAACCTAAAAAGCCAAGATAGAAGTTCTCATACTCCTACTCTTAACACAAACATGAAAGAAATTTGTGTTGGCGCCCTCTTCCTTAACCACTTAGCTTTAGACCGTTGGAATAGTTAAAAGTCTTTACTCCAAACAAAGAGCAAAGATTTGTTCTTGCTTTCAACCTATCAACTAATTTTAACTATTGGATAACTCATTGACCCCCTCTTATGTCCAAAATATTAATCACCTTTTTAAAATAATCAATAAAGAACCAAATTACCAAATACCTCCTTTTTTTCAACATTTCAACATCTTTCTGCGATTTAAGTTTTCTTTGGAAACTAGCCCTTTCCACTCATAGAAATAGAGTTGTTCCAACTAGAATCAACCACAACACCAAACTTAGTATTTGCCAACCAATGGTTATTAAATTTGAAAGGTTTAAGTCCCCTAATTAGTTGGGAGTACCAAAAATAATGAGACAGTGATCATAGATGTCTCTAGGAAGGGCCTAAGTCATATTTATCTAGCCTATTAGAAGCCCATCATTAAGTTGAAACAAAATAAAGCGTCTTCGTAAGAGAGATGATCAATCATATCCATCTAAAAAATGAAGTTAATGAACCCAAAACAATCAATGTTTCATTTAGACAAAGATGACCGCCAATAGTAATCCTCTAAACACTAGAGAAAACCGAACTAAAATCCCCAAAAATACACCACACATTACCACCCATACGTTATTTAAGAAGACAACATTAGATAGAGAGTTATATGTTATGATAGCTCTAACCATGAAAAAAAATTATGGGAATTCTATTTAACTAATTTGAAATATGTAGATTATGTGCACTAATTAAGAATTGTTTGATTCATGTAATCAACACTATTTAATGGAATAAAGTTAGAATTTTACTATCATTAATTATGATTGAATTCACAATGAGTTTTTGAGAAACTAAAGAATATCATATATTTATTTAAATTTTAAAATATGTCTAAGGTCCTTTTTATAATAAATAGTTTTTTTTTTTAATTTATTGAATAACTAATATAAATTATTCAATAAATCTAAAAAAATCTATCTTTAATAAAAACCAATGGAGAAAATGTTTTTTTTTTGTCAAAATCAGACAACAAAATGTAATTCATTTAAAGTCATAGTTGATCCTATCATGCATATAATATGTAGCAGAATAATTTCAAGAAATGAAACATTGATCATATCTGCAAGACATTAAAATCAATCTGGTTTACAGATTTGCAATTTGTTGGTCATTTTCTTTTCTTCTTTCGATATATCTCTGTCACAGTTTGATTCCTTTCTAAAAGAGTTGTATAGCAAGAAAGAGGAGAAAACATTTATGTGGTCCACCAATATCAAGGGCACAGGTTGCCATTCTATAAAGTAGAGTCTAGTGGCCTATGCACATGCCCAACATTTAGACCCAGAGAATACATTTCTAGCTCACCGCACCCGTCGTTGGTTCAATGTTATTAATTTGCACTGCCATGCATGAGATCGCGGCCTCATTAAAAATGGTCTATAGAACAGGATTTCACGTATTTTTATACGATAAATATAAATATAAATATATATATATATATATATATATATATATATATATATATATATATATATATATATATATATATATATAAAATTTACGAACAAATAGAATTTTTTTAAGAAAATTCACGTCATAACTAAAGTTAACTTTAATTTACGCAGAAATTTTGAATACTATGATTTAGAAAAATAAGAAGAGAAATTCCACGGCAAGTGTTGAATAGTTATGCTGTCCACTCTTGTAAACCCTAATGAGAAAGTTGAGTAAATTATTTATTCAAACGAGGAGTTGGATTATAATGTGTTTGTATGTAATGTAACATCATTCGAAAACGAAAGATTTAGAAAAACAGTAGAAGAAGGAGAGGTCCAATCCAATTACTAAAACAAATGATAGTACAAGTTAGGGAGTTATTCCGAAATAAATGATTTTAACAGAAAAGTAGGTAAGGTTGTTTCATAGAGATGTTGAAGTTGAATGAATAGTGGTTGGTGGTGTTATTGGGACTCAACTCAATCTTTGAAGTTGCATTTACTCATACTTATTGGTTTACTCAATGATTTCTCTATTTTTTTTTTTGTTGTTAACCAGCTACTTGTTGTTCAACTATACCTTTAAAAACCCATAAAAACCATTTGTTTTTATCGTAAAAATAATTTATACTAAATGACAATACTTGATAAAGAAGGAAAGTTTAAAGAATACCGAATCAATTTTTTGTGAGAACAATACTCCCTCTGTTTTTTATTATAAATCGCGTTGGGAAAGTATTTTGTACCATAATATAAGTCGTTTTATAATACCAATATATTATTAATGTTATTTTTTCTATTATATCCTTAAATATTTATTATTCTCTCTCGTTTCAATTATGTAATTTTTTTTTCCAATATCATTAATGAAAGATAATTTTGTAAAACCCTTCATAATTTCTTTTTTTCATACGTGTGAAAAGTCAAAAACGACTTATAACAAAAATCGGAGGGAGTACTTGGCAAGACCTCATACCTCATACCTCTCAGATCGAATTTTAAATTACTATGATTTTCTTCGGGAAATATGAGGGTAAAAACCAAAATAAAAAATTAATAAAGCTAAATTATAGTTTTTGTTGCCCAATTTTTTCTAATTCATGATATTAGTTTCTCTACTTTAGAAACAAATAGTTTTGATCCTCTTATTTTAAATTCAAACACTTTTAGTCTTTTTCTCAAATTCTTTCATAAAAAATTAATGATATGTTAGTTTTTTAACATATATTTTAATTTATAAAGTTTCACAATATATTTATATAAGATGATTTATCATGTTTCCCGAGTTATTTGTTATTTAAAAAATAAAAAAAATTGTTAATTTTAAGTGTAAAAGTATGGAAGGAAGACAAAAATTGTTTAAATTTAAAATAAAGAAATCAAAATTTTTTAAATTTAAAATAGAATGATTAATTTCATGAATAAAATAAAATAGAGAGACCAAAGCTGTAATTAAAACCATTATAAATCATTTTAAATATTTATTATTTAAGAATGACAAAACAAATCCAACTTGCCAAATATATTTATTTTGGGTCAAAACAAAATTTTATTAAGTGAAAATTTTATCTCATGCCCCTACCATTATCCTTCTACCTCTACATTTTTTAAAATATTTCAATTCTATCCTTTTCATTTATCAACTAATTTTATTATTAATATTTATTATTTTTCAGTATGTATTTTTTCTTCACCAAATAACTTTCAATCAAGTTTTTAGGAATGTATTTTTTCTTCACCAAATAACTTGCAATCAAGTTTTCTGATATTTATTTTGTCTTTATCAAATTATTTGCAATCAAGTTTTTCGGTATGTATTTTTTTCACCAAATAACTTGTAATTAAGTTTTTCGGTATGCAATTTTTCTTCACCAGTTAAATTACATACCAAAAAACTTGATTGCAAGTTATTTGGTGAAGAAAAAATACATACCGAAAAATTTGATTACAAGTTATTTTGTGAAAAAAATACATACTAGAAAACTTAATTGCAAATTATTTGATAAAAAAATACATACCGAAAAATAATAGATATTAAATAATAAAATTATTTGATAAAAGAAAATAGTAGAATTTGAATATTTAAAAAAATATAAGGGTAAAAAGATAAAAGTAGGGGTATGAGATAAAATTTTCTTATTCAGTTTATCTATATTTATTTTGGGTTTAGAATTTAAGTTTGTAGGTCCGATACATTTTTTCGGTATGTTGAGACAACATTTTATATTTATATTCTCTATTAATCCTATTAATTTTTAAATATTTTATTTTATTTTAGTTTTTAAATTTATCTTTCTTATATAACAATTTTATAAAATAGAAGACTTTATTAGTTATGTTTTTCACACAATGATATTATCGAATATTTTACGCAAATAACTCACTTTTTCAAAAAGAAATCTCAAAATTTCCCACTTTTCAAAAAATTTCTCAAAGTACCCCAATTAAGGTTTCTAAATGCATGTGGGCGTCATACTAATTGGCGACCCTTTGTTAAGGCCTAAGGGTGTCGCCAATTGAATTGGAGACACCTCATGCAGTCTCCAATTTAATTGGCGACTTGGTTATCTACACATAAGGGAGTCGCCAATTCATCTAGAGACTTCTTAGAAACTGGAATTTTTTCTATAAATAGTGATGTTCTGATCATTTAGTTCCACACCTCATCTCATATCTTTGTTCCACTGATAACATGTATCGTCACCGATGGGAAAAAGTCATATATTCGAGAGAGAAGTCTTCGATGGACATGCTGTTTTAGAACATACAAAGTTTCAATCAACTTAAGAGGGAGCTGAATCGGTGGTAAGAAAGAGACATTGTTGAAGGGGAAAAAATTCGAAGTATTGAGAGACTTGATCGACTGCGTGGATGGGTTCGTGTTAAGACTGACAAAGATGCGAGGGAAGTCATGTTTGGACCAAATGAAATTAGTTTGATTGTTGTAATCAGTTAGGAATGTTTTATGTTTCTTTTTCGTTAGCTGTTTTATGTGTCGTATGTGTTGTGTGTTGTTAGTGTTGTTTGTTGTTAACATTGTTGTAACAAAGACTCATCAATATATGAAAATATTTGGTTACAACAAATGAAACAATAAGCTAAATCATGATGCAGATGTTCCTCCGACATTGGGACAATTTTTTCGGTTGTGTCCGAGCTGACGACATTACTGCATAATCTTATCATTTTATCAGCGGTGTCTATTTCGATTCTTATACGCTTGTTGTTTAGGCGTCCCTTTTTCTTTCTTCTCGTCTCATCGTTATGCCAAACTATGTCACATTAGTATGGAGGCCAATATTCCTCCATTGGTAGCACTGCGAAGCCTTCGTTGTATACATTCATAACATTAATCGCCTTGTAAACATCAGATAGATAGCCATAAGCATCCTGACGAGCATGTGGGCATGTCGCAATGACATGTGAACAAGGTACACGGAAGGCTTGGTACTTGCCACAGTCTCACCAACATCTGTTTAGTTTGAGAACATAGGATAAATTAGGTATCTCCTTATTATGGTCCATTGTTTCTTGTACACTGAATGTTTGCCTATGACAGTCAAAGATTGTAACTGCATGTGTACTGGCTCAGATAGTATCCTCTTTCATTAATTTCATTATGCTTTCACTGAATACTTGACCCGACGTTAACATTGCACTCCATCTTTCGCCTCTTGTTGTGAAAAGTGATGCCAACCTATATTAGGTTGATCTCACTAAAGCAGTGATTAGAATGTTTCTAATTCCTTTGAATACCTCATTCATGGACTCCACAAGGTTTGTCGTCATGTGGCCCTAACGACATCCACCATAAAAAACCCTTGTCCACTTTTCTAGTGGAATGTTATCCAACCAGCTTCCTGCATCTGCATTTGACATCCTAATTTAGTTAGGGTAGTATTGAAATGTTGGTTGAGTTAGAGCATACCCGACATTCACAGCTTTTTTGCGAAGGTTCTTGTCTTTGATTGCACGCATGGAGTTTTATGCAATATGTCTAATGCAATATACATGGGTAGAAGGAGGATTATGCCACCCGTTATCATGGTTATTGTAGGCACTCTCTATAGCAGTATGCATGTATTAAATCAAACACAGATTGACTTGTGGAGCGACATGTGTTCTGAGATTCTTAAGGAAGAAACTCCAAGCAGAAGTGGGCTCCCCCTCAACCAGAGCAAAGGCTATGGGAAAAACATTATTGTTGCCGTCTTGTGCAATAGTCATAAGCAAGATGCCCTTGTATTTTTCGTAGAGCCATGTTCCATCAATTTGAATAACATGTTTGCAGAATGCAAAACCTCTTATGCATGGTTGAAACGACCAAAAGAGACGGTGAAAGATGAAATTTCCATCAACAATTCCATCTGGCCTACATGTCGACACTGTCTGCATGATTGCAACAGTTCCCCGTGTGTATGTCTTTTGCACTACCAAAAATCGCGGTAATTCCTTTTACGAATCCTCCCAGTTGCCAAATACCTTTTCAACAGCCTTTGTCCTTGTAATCCATTCCTTCTTGTACGAGGGAGTATAATTATATTGCGTCACGATTTGAGAGATTATTATACCCACCTTGACTGAAAGATCCTTGTTAACAAGTGGCAAAATGTCTTGACATATCAATTTTGCGCTTAGCATTTGGTGATCCTGAACAATATTTGTGGCAGTGCAACTGTGAGGTGGCTCTATGGAAGCTATCTTCCAAGAATCGCTTCTCTTTCTGTAAGACGCAGCATGTCGAAACTTGCAAAGTGTATTATGATAAATAATGGCATACCTTCTCGAATCCGTTCGGTGTACATTAAAATTAACAGAGTTATCCATATGATATTTTTTAATGGCTCGTACACAATCTTCTTTGGTACGAAACTAGTCTCCTTCTTTTAATTCATTCCCTGACTGCATATACGAGTTGTGAAACATATCTGCGGATGTCTCATCGTCTTGCAAGTCCAAGTTTGTCATATGTTGACGCGGATAATATACATGACCTAGAGGTATTGGTACTTGTTCGTCATCCTCAACGTTGTTGTTCAACAGCTATCGACCAGCGTCTCGCTTCCTTCTTCTTCTTCATCAATGAAGTTGACCTCCAGTTCAGTTTCATCTAAATATTCTGTTTCGGTTTCATCTGAGTCTACACCTGTTGATTGATCGATGATTTGAGATTGTTGATGTAAGACCCGTATATTTTAGTCTGTGCTATTTTGTGATGTTTTATCAATTCATCGGTGTTTCTACGAAACTTTGGGGTAGCAAACTATTTATACTCGATATTTTTAGGGTTTCCGGTGGTGGATCAGTTTGACTCATATGTTTTCCTTTGAGAAATCGATCAGACTTTTAAATTGGCGAGGATTATAATTGATTTCAGATATTTTTATGGTATCGGAAATTCTGAAAAGTGACTCCGTTGATGTTTTGAGAAAACGAGAAAAATATAGCCGTTGTTTTAATTTCCACGGATTCCGAGTGTTGTCGGAAATTTTACATAGGCGTTTATTTATCACCGGAAAATGAAAATTTAATCCCATTTTATTTTTCTAAGCGGCGTAGAAAATTTATTTGTTCGGAATAAATATTTTGTCAAAAATAATGTTGTGTTTTATTTTAAAGATGACAGTAGAATTTTTCCGTTTTCGGAAAAGTTATCCGGGAGTGTTTTACGACTCGTCTGTGAGCGAACGAGGAAACCGAACGAATTAACGGATTTAATTGTATAGTAAGGAGGCAAATTACTATCATGATATTTTATTTGGAGGCGGCAGAAAAATTGCACGTGGGAGAGAGAGAGAGTGATGCTGATTTTGAAAAAAACTATATAATGGTAACTTGTTTCATTTTTCTTCTTTTTGGATATCTCTCTCTCGCCTAGCATGGAAGGAAAAAAATAGTGAGTGTTCTTTAAGTTTTTTTTCATGTTAATTATTTATTTTATTTTAGTATTAAATTATGTGGTTAGTTTTGGTAAATTTTTACACCGATAGAATATCCCCTATTTACAGTTTTGAGTTAGAAATTATTATTACCGGTCACGGAAAATATTTTCTATCCTATTATCGGATTATATTTTTTAGAGTAAAAATATTGGTACCGATTTAATTTATCTGTGGGTATTTTATTTGGATTATTATTATTATTTTTATTATTTTAATTTATTATTTTAAGAGAAGAAAATAAAAGAAGGAGAGGAAAAATATTTATTACGGTCGTAACCAAAGTGTTACGGTCGTCATGCTCTTGAGATGCGTATTACGGTCGTAACAGGGAGTGACGACCGTAACACCCTTTTTGTCTTCCGTCTGGTTTTATTATTACTATGTTTACTATTCATTTATTTAATTTATTTAATTATTAGTTTTAAAAGAAAATTGAATAAAGAGAGAGTGGGTGGTGGGACCCACCCCTTGTATTTGGTTTTGGAGTGACGATCGTCACTTGGTGTGTTACGGGCGTCTTGCCATTTTCTGTGGTGGGCGTCCCGCTGATTTTACTTCCGGTCTCATAATTTTCATTCCGTTCGTTATTTTAATCCCGGTTTTTTTTTAACGGAAAGAGTATTTATTTATCTTCAGGAATATATTTTTAGATAATTATTTTATTTTTTCGGAATTTTCCGGATACATTCAGAATAGTATGATAAAGTACGATCTGTGCCGATTTTTGGTACCGTTGGAAAAACTGTTAACTAGTTTTGTGTCGAAATTTTTTTAGATCCAAAATAATTTATTGTGATTAAAAAACTATTATTTATTCTAAATTTTAAATTAGAATAGTATTGAAATATTGGAATATTATTTAGTATTTTATTTGCTTAATTAATTTTATTTATAGTGTGATTAAAGTATTTTGATACAAGGAGATAATTAATTTTTATATGTGAAATAAATATTTTGGTTATTTATTTGGTATTTATGGAATATTAGGTTGTTTTATTTTGGGGTTAAAATATTATGGTGGTTATTTATATATTTCGTTTTCACTGATTTTATTCATGGTGCGAGAAAAACAATTTGACGCAATTGTTGGTTCAAAAATAAAAGAATTTAAAATAGTATGTTATAAATTTTCTTTGATTTTGATATTTATTTTGGTAAGAGAAAAACTATTTTCTTTCTTGTTTGAAACGTGTTATTTTTATATCACTATTTTGTTAGGTTAGAAATCAGTGTCTTAACCTAAACCTAGTTGGGTAGGTTAGCGACCAAGACCCAGCCTTGTTGTAGGATATATCCGAGTGGTTTTAACATAAGTCCTTGTGTATTGTAAAGGTTTACAGTGGGATCCGGTTACGAGGTTTCATCGTGAAGGACGAATTGATCTTACGTAGCGTAGGTTGGTTGGGTTGGAAGCTTGCTCAAGTAAGGGCACTTTCTAACGATATTATATGTGATTGGATGCATGTGTGTCTGTATTCATGGTTGTGTGCCCTTTTGGGGATGTGTGATGATTGTGTGCCCAGTTGGGGATGTGTGTTTATGCTATGATGCTAAACTTGTGATGTGCATTCATATGATTTGTGATAAATATATGATTTGCTGTTGATGTGTATGTCGAGGAGGACAACACGAGGTGTGTCTGAGCCACCTGTAGATAATGAGAATTATTCATATGATTTGTGATAAATATATGAATTGCGGTTGATGTGTATGTCGAGGAGGACAACACGAGGTGTGTCTGAGCCACCTGTTGGTACTGAGAATTGTTCATATGATCTGTGATAGATATATGAACTGAATTGTGGATTGTGAATTGTGTTTATACATATTGTGTTTATATAAACTGTTGCATTTGCATGTGTGAGTCATGCATACCATAGTTGCGTGTAGGTAGTTGGCGCCGAACGGGCCAGGGTGATGGGTTCTGAATCATCACCTAATCCCGAAGGGAATTCTACTGCACCAGGTGATGTGACTGAGCCGTCATCGATCCTTTGAGATCAAATTGAGTCAGGAGAATGCGAGGGAGGCAACTCCGGGTGTTTGCAAGGGCAACACTTTTGTGTCTGCGAGGCAGCACGGTTAGTGAGGACCCAAGGGGGTATCACGACTCTCTGCGGAGAGGTTAAATTCCGGAATTCATGCATGGTGAGGGTACCCGACTAATTGGGACCACCAAATTCATATAGGTCTGCATTTAGGATGTGTGTGCATTGCATTTGTGTGTTAAATTAAATGTTTGTGCATTGCATTTGTGTGTCAAATTAAATGTTTGTGCATTGCATTTGTGTGTTAAATTAAATGTTGTGATTGTTACATATATCATACTGTCACCTCATTTATGTTGCTCTGCATATCATATTGTCATCTTATTCATGTTGCTATGTATATCATGTTCTGCTGGCATGTGTGTATTCTTCCATATATGTTGTTTTTAGATCGTGACCCTCTACTATTATTATGATGTGGCTAACGACCACCCAGGTTTAGAAGTGGTGATAGTTAAGGTATCCAGGTGTCGTGAAGGCTTGTAAGATGCGATGTCTTGGGGCTAGGAATTCAAGATCAGCTTAGGGTCATGTTTTGATGTGTCCATGTTGTTGTTGTTGTTGTTATTGGTAAAGCTGAGTGCTTACTTTTATGTGTATGGACAAATATTTATACTAGTGGGCATTACGCTGGTCCTATGTATGGAAAAGACTTAGATCGAAAGCTCGTACTCTGATTAATCATTTTTATTATTTTCCTGAAAAGACAGTTGTCAATATTATGTATGGCATTCAAAAAAAAAATATACACTCCCGCTGTTAAAAATCGGGGTGTTACATTGTGGTATCAGAGCTTTGGTCTAAGATTTTCATGGGGTTGTGAGTCGAGTGTCCTAAGCTGATCAAGTGTCGGGTTTAGTGGGAGTAAATGTGTGGAGTCCTATGTGTTATGTGGTTTGTGTCTTGAGTCCAGCATGATATGTGCCTAGGTAATCGTTTGTTTCTTAACTGAAGTTGAGGTCTCCCATAGTACTTCAGTAAGAAGCTTAGTTAAACCCCTTGAGCATTTGTCGACGTTGGTCGACATATGTCTCTGTTTTCTTTAGAGGTAGTGATCTAGAGGTAGTGAGATTGAATCGAGTAAGAACTACAAGGTTTTCTGCAGTAATGTTATGGATGAGAGGTTTTGGTTGTTCTTATCACTCCGAGGTGTTGAGTAGGGATGAGTGGAAGTCAAGGTTTCAAAGGATTGTAAGTAAGGACTTGATTTGGAGGACCTTTTGAGAGGAAAATGATTGGATGTTCATTCCGGTGAGTTCCGAATGAGAGGAGATGCAGTTTATGGACTATGAAGAAGGTGATATTTCTTTGGAATCAAGGAGCGGTTATAGATGTCGTTTGGAGACAATTACTATACTTGGAGAGTAATGGGACATCTTCTCTAGGAAGAAAGCGGGTTACACGTTGAAAGTGGCCGAAACCTAGGAAAGTTAGAGGAAGGTTATATGATTGGTAGGTGCTTGAGGGTTTAATTTGGTTTCTTAAGCTAGGTTAGATAGGTGACTAAATACCGTAAGGGTGCATCATGTGATGTTAAAGGAAGGAAACTAAGTATCGCCTGGATAAGTTTTAGTGAAAGTGATCATCAGTGGAGTTGTCTTCGAAACTAGAAGTGGGAGTTTGGGAGAGAAGGAGTGTAATAATTTCTAGGAGAAAAAGGTAGAAGATAGCACCACGGATCTAAGAAATTATATGAGTAGAGTAGGGAAGTGCTAAAGCAATTCAAGCATGGGTGACATGGTTTTGCTAGAAATATCAGATATCGGGTAGACAATGATTTATTAGGAGGACGATAGGACGCTGAAAGTTAATATCCGGAAGGACACCGAGCCATGTATGAGGAATTAATGAATGGAGTAATATGGTGTAACAAGTTTATGGATTTCGTGAAGATCAAAGTTTAGATTTGGATTTAGGGATCGAACCTGAGAATAAAGAAAAGTTAGCAAAGGAATTTTGATTGGGTAGTTGCTCTTTAAAAGTCAAGCGTTAAGATTTGAGATAAGTGCTCAGTGACTAGATGGAGGAGTAAGATATGTCTGTTTTGGAAGGATGATTCTTGTAGAGTGTTAGATCGTAGGGTGATAATGTTGGTTGATACCTTAGAAAAAACTAGGATTGCATAAGAAACTGAGGAGTGAATGAATGTGTCCTGATGTTTAGCAAGAACTTATGCGAAAGAGGATTGGGTTGTGTTATAAAAGGATATTATGACCATTGGATGGTCATAAGCAATTGAAGATAGATAGAACAGCGAAGAGTAGGTTGGATAGGACGAACATTGATTTGGAACAAGGATATTTAGATCGGGTGAAGGAGAGTAAAGATGTGGGTTGAAGTTGACAAGATAGAGGTCATGGTAGGTTGGGAAACGACTATAGGCGTTTGGTTGCTAAGATTTTTTTTGAAGTTGGAAACTCCTAGATGTTATAAGAGGATCTAGTATAAGGGACTTTGGAGTTGCAGTATCGTAAAGGTGGTTACAAAGGAAGAATAAGGTTGTATGCAAGCAAAGTGCTCAGGTAACACAGATTTTTTAGTAAGAAGGTTGACTACCTCGTTGCTTAGGAAGGACTACCAAGGATATGGCCCAAATGAAAATGGGAAGGATACTAAGCATTTCCTCAAGAGTGTATGCTATAGATGATGGGGTTGCGCTCGGACGTAAAGTTGATATTTAAGAAGCGGTATAAGTGGTAAGAGAATAATCCTGCGGTTGGAAATTTTGATATCACAAGGTTAATGAGTAGTGTATTAGTGACTAGATGGGTGGTTATATTCAGAATTAGGATGATGAGGTTACTAAGTGAAAAGCCTGTTGGAGATTCCACGTGAGACATGGGAAGTCTGGACAAGGCTAAGTACCTTATGTCGTTGATGAACGAATAAGTGGAGTGAAAAGATTGGTTTTGGGAAAAAGGTGTCAAGACAAAGTGTGAGAGGAACGGTTAGAGATGTGGATTAGGGCGATTTAGAATTCGTGCAAGGAATTACGTCGCCCATAACCTAGAAAAAGATAATGGTAAGTGTATGCTTAAGAGTTGAAGGTACAACTAGATTGGGTCACATAAGGTGCATTGGGTATATTCGGAAGTAGAGAGGATCAAACATTTGCCTATTTGGACGAATCAAGGATGAAGTGAAAATGTTTGGCGGAGACTAGTAAGGCTTGGATTCGTTGTACTTGTTATAATGAAGACTAGAGAAGCATAATGGAAAATAGGCATCGAGAAATTATTGGACATCGGAGGTTGACGTCGAGAACAGTTTGACAATAGAAGATGAGATAGGGGAACAAATAAAAAATGGTTTGATTGATGAGCTCTTTGAGGAAGAAGGAATTTAGTTGTAAGAGAAAAAGAAACAAAATAGATTTTTGGAAGCTGATGTAGGATGATACGAAAGACGTGGTAGGTCAAATAGGGATGGCCAGCGATGAGGAACGTTTAAGGTTAAGGCATACGAGAGTAAACTAAGTTATGACTTGGAACTGAGGTAGTTGTGTTAGAGGGTGACCAAAGAGTGTAAGACTGGTGAAGAGGAAATTGGGTATTGTTAGATGACATAGTTTGGCAGGTGGAAGAAAGATTAGGGAAGTTTCAATCACCAACCGGACGTTGGGATGAAAATATTAAGATGGTGATTGGAATGAATTTGGATGGGAACATATATAGGTCGCCATAATATTGAGAGGGAAGGAATAACTAAGGATTTATGGACCTTGGGAAAAATGTGGAGTTCTCTACTTAGATGACTACTTCGTTTGGAGTGAAATAGGTTGAATTTGTACTTGGGTTTTAGCTGTTACTGTTTTGGAGGATACTCAATGGTTGGTCCGAGCCAAGTGAGCGTGAGAGGAACCGTAACTTGGTTTGGGGAAATTGTGTCTCACTTTGGAGAGTGAAGTAACAGGAAATTGGAGGAAACATTTAGGAAATATCGAAGGGATTATTGGACCCTTGTGTCTTGCATAAAAATTGAGAACAGGATGAGGAGAACACTATTGTAGTTGGTAACGATGGTTTATTCCACCATCATGGTTGTCGCCTACTTATTGACAAATTGAGGAACTGATCATCCTTAATCTGTTGTTGATAGTAGACAAGATTGTGTTGAATGGAATGAATGATTCTTGCCGGCTTAGATAGTGTGGGGTTTTAGAGTTGCGTCTAGAGTCCGAGTCAATGTGACTTTGTAAAGGGTTGCAATAGGTGCGCGGTCGTTCTAGTGAGTGTGTTAGTGATAATTTGGTAAGTTGTTACATTTACCTCGAGTTTCGAGGACGAAACTCCTTTTTGGTGGGTAGTAATGTAAGACCCGTATATTTTAGTCTGTGCTATTTTGTGATGTTTTATCAATTCATCGGTGTTTCTACGAAACTTTGGGGTAGCAAACTATTTATACTTGATATTTTTAGGGTTTCCGGTGGTGGATCAGTTTGACCCATATGTTTTCTTTTGAGAAATCGATCAGACTTTTAAATTGGCGAGGATTATAATTGATTTCAGATATTTTTATGGTATCGGAAATTCTGAAAATGTGACTCCGTTGATGTTTTGAGAAAACGAGAAAAATATAGCCGTTGTTTTAATTTCCACGGATTCCGAGTGTTGTCGGAAATTTTACATAGGAGTTTATTTATCGCCGAAAAATGAAAATTTAATCCCATTTTATTTTTCTAAGCGGCGTAGAAAATTTATTTGTTCGGAATAAATATTTTGTCGAAAATAATGTTGTGTTTTATTTTAAAGATGACAGTAGAATTTTTCCGTTTTCGGAAAAGTTATTCGGGAGTGTTTTACGACTCGTCCGTGAGCGAACGAGGAGATCAAACGAATTAACGGGTTTAATTGTATAGTAAGGCGGCAAATTACTATCATGATATTTTATTTGGAGGCGGCAGAAAAATTGCACGTGGGAGAGAGAGAGAGTGATGCTGATTTTGAAAAAAACTATATAATGGTAACTTGTTTCATTTTTCTTCTTTTTGGATATCTCTCTCTCGCCTAGCATGGAAGGAAAAAAATAGTGAGTGTTCTTTAAGTTTTTTTTCATGTTAGTTATTTATTTTATTTTAGTATTAAATTATGTGGTTAGTTTTGGTAAATTTTTACACCGATAGAATATCCCCTATTTACAGTTTTGAGTTAGAAATTATTATTACCGGTCACGGAAAATATTTTCTATCCTATTATCGGATTATATTTTTTAGAGTAAAAATATTGGTACCGATTTAATTTATCTGTGGGTATTTTATTTGGATTATTATTATTTTTTTTATTATTTTAATTTATTATTTTAAGAGAAGAAAATAAAAGAAGGAGAGGAAAAAATTTTATTACGGTCGTAACCAAAGTGTTACGGTCGTCATGCTCTTGAGATGCGTATTACGGTCGTAACAGGGGGTGACGACCATAACACCCTTTTTGTCTTCCGTCTGGTTTTATTATTATTATGTTTACTATTCATTTATTTAATTTATTTAATTATTGGTTTTAAAAGAAAATTGAATAAAGAGAGAGTGGGTGGTGGGACCCACCCCTTGTATTTGGTTTTGTAGTGACGATCGTCACTTGGTGTGTTACGGGCGTCTTGCCATTTTCTGTGGTGGGCGTCCCGCTGATTTTACTTCCGGTCTCGTAATTTTCATTCCGTTCGTTATTTTAATCCCGGTTTTTTTTAACGGAAAGAGTATTTATTTATCTTCAGGAATATATTTTTAGATAATTATTTTATTTTTTCGGAATTTTCCGGATACGTTCAGAATAGTATGATAAAATACGATCTGTGCCGATTTTTGGTACCGTTGGAAAAACTGTTAACTAGTTTTGTGTCGAAATTTTTTTAGATCCAAAATAATTTATTGTGATTAGAAAACTATTATTTATTCTAAATTTTAAATTAGAATAGTATTGAAATATTGGAATATTATTTAGTATTTTATTTGCTTAATTAATTTTATTTATAGTGTGATTAAAGTATTTTGATACAAGGAGATAATTAATTTTTATATGTGAAATAAATATTTTGGTTATTTATTTGGTATTTATGGGATATTAGGTTGTTTTATTTTGGGGTTAAAATATTATGGTGGTTATTTATATATTTCGTTTTCACTGATTTTATTCATGGTGCGAGAAAAACAATTTGACGCAATTGTTGGTTCAAAAATAAAAGAATTTAAAATAGTATGTTATAAATTTTCTTTGATTTTGATATTTATTTTGGTAAGAGAAAAACTATTTTCTTTCTTGTTTGAAACGTGTTATTTTTATATCACTATTTTGTTAGGTTAGAAATCAGTGTCTTAACCTAAACCTAGTTGGGTAGGTTAGCGACCAAGACCCAGCCTTGTTGTAGGATATATCCGAGTGGTTTTAACATAAGTCCTTGTGTATTGTAAAGGTTTACAGTGGGATCCGGTTACGAGGTTTCATCGTGAAGGACTAATTGATCTTACGTAGCGTAGGTTGGTTGGGTTGGAAGCTTGCTCAGGTAAGGGCACTTTCTAACGATATTATATGTGATTGAATGCATGTGTGTCTGTATTCATGGTTGTGTGCCCTTTTGGGGATGTGTGATGATTGTGTGCCCAGTTGGGGATATGTGGTTATATACATGATTGTGTGCCCAGTTGGGGATGTGTGTTTATGCTATGATGCTAAACTTGTGATGTGCATTCATATGATTTGTGATAAATATATGATTTGTTGTTGATGTGTATGTCGAGGAGGACAACACGAGGTGTGTCTGAGCCACCTGCAGGTAATGAGAATTATTCATATGATTTGTGATAAATATATGAATTGCAGTTGATGTGTATGTCGAGGAGGACAACACGAGGTGTGTCTGAGCCACCTGTTGGTACTGAGAATTGTTCATATGATCTGTGATAGATATATGAACTGAATTGTGGATTGTGAATTGTGTTTATACATATTGTGTTTATATAAACTGTTGCATTTGCATGTGTGAGTCATGCATACCATAGTTACGTGTAGGTAGTTGGCGCCGAACGGGCCAGGGTGATGGGTTCTGAATCATCACCTAATCCCGAAGGGAATTCTACTGCACCAGGTGATGTGACTGAGCCGTCATCGATCCTTTGAGATCAAATTGAGTCAGGAGAATGCGAGGGAGGCAACTCCGGGTGTTTGCAAGGGCAACACTTTTGTGTCTGCGAGGCAGCACGGTTAGTGAGGACCCAAGGGGGTATCACGACTCTCTGCGGAGAGGTTAAATTCCGGAATTCATGCATGGTGAGGGTACCCGACGAATTGGGACCACCAAATTCATATAGGTCTGCATTTAGGATGTGTGTGCATTGCATTTGTGTGTTAAATTAAATGTTTGTGCATTGCATTTGTGTGTTAAATTAAATGTTTGTGCATTGCATTTGTGTGTTAAATTAAATGTTTGTGCATTGCATTTGTGTGTTAAATTAAATGTTGTGATTGTTACATATATCATACTGTCACCTCATTTATGTTGCTCTGCATATCATATTGTCATCTTATTCATGTTGCTATGTATATCATGTTCTGCTGGCATGTGTGTATTCTTCCATATATGTTGTTTTTAGATCGTGACCCTCTACTATTATTATGATGTGGCTAACGACCACCCAGGTTTAGAAGTGGTGATAGTTAAGGTATCCAGGTGTCGTGAAGGCTTGTAAGATGCGATGTCTTGGGGCTAGGAATTCAAGATCAGCTTAGGGTCATGTTTTGATGTGTCCATGTTGTTGTTGTTGTTATTGGTAAAGCTGAGTGCTTACTTTTATGTGTATGGACAAATATTTATACTAGTGGGCATTACGCTGGTCCTATGTATGGAAAAGACTTAGATCGAAAGCTCGTACTCTGATTAATCATTTTTATTATTTTCCTGAAAAGACAGTTGTCAATATTATGTATGGCATTTAAAAAAAAAATATACACTCCTGCTGTTAAAAATTGGGGTGTTACAGTTGAGATTGAATATTTTGTTGGAGGAACGTATACAACTCAATATAGTTGAAACCAGAATGTTCGTGACTAACGAACATATTTTCAACATCTTCGTCATCTCGCACTTTAAGTGGATAAAATTTCACGTGGTTGGTTTAAAAAAAACTGGGTTTTGATATATTATTTGTGCTACAGGACCAAGCCCTAATTTCGATTCCAATCTTTCTTTGAAATTCAAGAAACTTGTGTTTCTATTTATTGTGAATCGGACAACATCGGTGTTTTAAAAACCAAACCCAGATACATCGGAGACATATGTCTCTCCGTTGTAGTGGGCGTTAACAATGTATCTCGGTGCAGATGACATACCAAAAACACTTGTTAGAGACTTACGAATTTTGCTTGTTTTTGATTTCAATCTATGTCTGCATGCATGGGAACATATTAATATGCATGGGACACGTAACAGATTCGCCACCTGAATTGGCGACATAGTCAAATGCATTAAATGCAGTCGCCACGTGAATTGGCGACAGGGTGCAGTCTGCTAGACTCTGTGTCGCCAGATGGGTGTTAGCATGTTATGCATGTATGAAGCAAGAGCAGCTACGTGCACAACTATGTTTCAGTCTACCATGTGTCTCCACTTGGACTGTCGACCCTTTGTAATGGGTGAGTGCAGTAGCCCCAATTCATCTGGCGACATGGTTCTATGGATTATTCTCACATGTGACTCCTAATTCACTATATAAGGAAGCTAGAAGTATGGGTAAATACATCATCTGATTCATTCTTGTTGCAGAGAGGTAAAATCAAGTCTAGAGTGTCAGTAGTATCAGTTATCTGATTCACATTTTATCAGTTATAATGGCTTTATTGACAATGGGTGAAACACATAGAGGCATTGGCGCAAATATCTCGAATTATGTAAGCGTTAATTTTAATGTCTCTATTAATTTTTATTGTCTTTGTTAATTTTTATTGACTTTGTTAATTTTTTTAGTCTCTATTAATTTTTAATGTCTATATTAATTTTGTTTCTAAATTGACAATTATGTAGGATGTCTCTAGATTTCGCCCTCGTTCCCATGAATACGTTGCACCCGACGAACTTATTAAACCATATATTGAGCTTGTCGGTTTCAGACATGTAAGCAAAATCATGTCTTACTCGGTTGATGCAAAGTTTATACTAGCTTTGCAAGAGAGATGGCGCCCAAAGACACACACCTTCTTTTTTCCACTCGGTGAATGTACCGTGGCCTTAAAGGATGTGTACATGCTACTCGGTTTGCGTATTGATGGTAAGGCGGTCAGTGGACTAACAAACCTTGACGCATCAATTTGTGAGGAACTTTTGGGTGCCGACTTTCTAGATGAGAGCTCAAGAGGCCAAGGTATCTTACTTTCGCGCCTAAAATCATGGTACACCGGTTTTATATTAGTTGAAGATTCTATAGAAGAAATGAAAATAATGAAAACCAGGTGTTATCTTATGCTTTTAATTGGTTTATTTTTATTTTCCGAAGGCACTGGTTCTTCTATGCACATTATGTATTTACCCTTATTGAGACAGCTAGATAAAACAAGAGAGTATAGTTGGGGTTCCTATTGTCTGTCTTATTTGTATAGATCTTTGTGTAAGTGTGCCAAAAAAAACACATCTACTTTTTCTGGATGAGCCGTTTTGCTCAAAGCATGGGGTTGGTCTAGATTGCCATCCCTAGCGTCCGTCAACCACAACATCTTTTCCTTCCCGTATGCACAAAAGCAAGTTAATAACTTAATTTTAGTTTATTTCAACTTACCAATTATTGTGTCTAACTAATTAAATTTGAACTTTTTGTTGTTTAGATGATCGCCTAAGGGTATGAGTTACAATAAATATCCTAGACATTGAATCATTCAATACCACAATCTGTTGGATCACCTAACACCTGCAAATGTAAGGCCTCTAAACAAATCAATTTATATTTTATATCAACTATTTTATGATCTAATATTTTTCTCTTCTTCAGTTCATATGGCGTCCATATCTAAACATGGAACACCTACATGAAGTCAGAGAGGAAGATGCTTCCGTTTGGACACCATCCGTCCCGATCATCAGATTCACAACTGTAGAGATGCACAACAGTTACCGTGTCAAACTACAATTTGGAATGCATCAAAACATCCCAGACCCTTCTGTTGATATCAGTAAATGGCACCTAAAAAGAGTTAATGATAAATGGGACTTTCCCGAATGGAAGGATTTTGCAAAATCTGAGCGTCGTAAATGGATGAACCGCAACACCCATGTCTTACGTGACCCGATGATGGCAACCCCGTATATATCAACTAATAATTATATGGCTTGGTACAAATCGATTGCAACTAGGTTTGTCTCCGAAGACAGGTATTTATACGACCCACATCAAACCACCTACACATAAGAAGCTTCAATGTCTAACCCACCTGGAAGGCTATGTTACTCATAACCCCCTTACACAACAAAATTACCAACCCATTAACCATCTAAACATGCCAAACACCCAACCACAATACCAAGAGCGTCCCCCATACCATCTTTAACAAAATGATTACTATCAAGAAACCCAATATGGCTATGCCCCAACACAACATTAAGATACAGCCAAAATGAGTGTACATCATACCATAGCCATAACTGTCAAACACCTTTCCATAGCCAAAACGCTCTGACATCATACCCTAGCCTACATACTCAACCATCAACCTTGTGGCTTTCAAACACCAATACCATTTCAACCTTTCACCAACGAATCCTTTACACCAATGTCCCCCTTTAATCGTCCAGGCCGCACACCAATGACCCCTTCATCACATCCGAACTACTCTAGCATGAGTCGTACACTTAGTTTCAACACACAAGACCTCATGGAAATGCAAGAAATTCTTAGGGAACCATCTGAGAATGTTCCTGAGACTTCAACTCCTCAAATACCTGACGTGAATCAATGAGGGGAACGAGTGCAATGAGTTAGGGTGTCTAGCGGATGTGGAACCGGTGGCCAGTATGACCCACCCGATCACCAACATTAATTTATGTAATAGTTTATTTAATTAATGATAATATTATTTATTTTTCGTAAAAAATTTACAAAATGCACCCTGTCTCCAGATGAATTGGCGACAAGGCTTTACGTTTACAACCAAATCACCAATTGAATTTGAGACTGCATGAGGTGTCTTCAATCCAATTGGCGACACCCTTAAGGGCTTAACAAAGGGTCGCCAATTGGTATGGCGCCCACGTGCATTCAGAAACCCTAACTGGGGTACTTTGGGAAATCTTTTGAAATTTTTGAAGAAATGGGTTATTTGGGTAAAATATTCGATATTATCTATTTTTATTTTATAAAAGTGTAAAAATAATTTTTAAAAAATGTTAATAATATAAATTTTTTAAAAATAAAGTTGTTTAAATTATTTTTTACTATAGTATTAATTTTTATTTTTCCAATTATATGTTTAAATGCTAATTTTGAATATTTTATTATTTTATTTTATGTATTTATGATAAAGAGAAGACAGTGGATAAGATAATTTGCTAAAATAACTTTCTCCTTTTAAATATGTGCTTCCTATGGCTGAGCTGTCATACACAACACAACATTGTCTTGACTGGATGCTACAGCTCATTGAGAAACTCTTTCGTCCAAAGTACACGGCCTCATTATTTTTATCAACCACCGATTATTAAAGAGATTAAAATGTTTTTCTTCTCTCAAATTATAAATGATTTTGCAAAAAGAATATTTAAAATTATAAGTTGTTTAAAAGTATCAAAGAAGTATTAAGTTTTTTTTTTAATTTATAATTTATCATTTATTATATTTTGATAATCTAATTTTTATAATTTTTTTACATTATTTTTTTTAGAAAAAAGAATTTTATTGATTTAAAAAACCAATACAATCGAGGCGATTCACATATCCAAACATCCAAAAACGAAAAACAAACAGCCAAACCTTGAGATATTGTCATGAGCCTATTTAAATGTAGACATAGACCAAGTCCTATTTAAAATGTTTTTTATATTTTACTTGATATACTTAATACTTTTTTTTTTATATTAAATTCAAACAATTATTTATCTTCTATCATTTTTTTAATTAGTATTGGTGAGGTATACACATTTTAATATATATTTTTAATTCACCACTAATATCACTAATGTTCATTTTCAAATTCACCACTAATATCACTTTTAATTGTTGTAATACTTTTTTTTTTCATTTTGCAATAGTTTATATTTTAAAGAACACAGAATACATTTTATGACTCACGCTTGAGGAAAATAAATTGAACTCATTCATTTTATATATTTATATATAATGCTCAATCCGTTTTTAAGGACACAAAAAATTAATCTGTAAAAGCTGAAGAGGCTGAATAGTGGAACTGGATGCCATATTCTTTTGTTTTAAAAATGTCTCACAAAGAAAGATAGCATTGTACTACTTAAATTGGATAAGTCTCTTTGAAGATCAAACTTATTAAACTTTGAGATCATTCACATGTTATGATGATCCACTATCTTTTATTGAATATATTACTCATCTTTTATTATTAATCATTTAACTTCTTATTTTTCTAAATTGTAAAGATTGATTTTGTAATACATACTCCCTTTGTCATGTCACATAATGAGAATCTTTTTAATAAAGAAATTTGTCCAAAAATAAGAGTGCCTCTACTTTTTCAATATAATAACATTAATTTACTTAAATAAAAAAGAATTTGAGATTGTAAAAAGTTTATAAGGTTTTAAAAGTATTTTGAGATTTTACTTTAAATGAAACTTAAATAAAAAATAAAAAATATTTTTATTCTACTTAGTCATGCAATTGATCAAAAACATTATGATCAAGATTAAATATAACCAAAGTTTTATGCATGCTAAAAACAAATTTTTTTAAATTTGAATTTGAGAAGTGCAATTATGGAGGAGACTCAACAAATTAAAACTAAATGGAAAGATGAAAGCGATAAGATAAGCAAAAAAATAAATGGATATAGATGCTCCCTCTGGATGAAGTAAGAACATGCAACTACAATCTCCCCCTTTTTGATGTTTGGCAAGCTTTCACTTTTAATTGAGTCGACTTTGAGTATAACGCATATGCTCCCCCTAAAACATTGCACACAAACCACTCACAACATAAAAATGCATAAAACAATTCTAGACTCATTACAACTTCTCCTTCTTTGACAACATCAAAAAGAGATAGTTTGAAATGCATCTAAAACCATGATAATAACCACCATCAAATAACTCTAATGAACATGATAGCTAAACAACTAAGAAGCATATACAATAACAATGATCTCATATTAAACACGAAGATAGACATGTCACAAGCAACAAAATACAAATAGACATGCAACACCAACATCCAATAGCTAGCAATTAAGATATCAAACTTGTATGTCAATGCATACATTAACAATCATAATAATTAAGTTATCAGCATTGATGGTTTGACCACAATGGCAAAGATCTCCATCAATAAAAGGTTTATGGTTAGATCACAATGGCAAAGATCTCCATCAACAAAAGGTTGATGGTTAGATCACAATGGCAAAGATTGTCATCTACAAAAGGTTAATGGTTAGATCACAATGGCAAAGATTGCCATCAATAAAAGGTTGATGGTTAGATCACAGTGGCAATGATCGCCATAAAAAAAGGGTGATGGTAGATCACAACAACAAAGATCGCCATCAACCAATGGTTGATGGTGAAATCAACATTGCAAAGATATCCATTAACAAAAGGATGATGGTTAGATCACAATGGCAAAGATCACCATAAACAAAAGGTTGAGGGTTATAAGAACATGGCAAAGATCGCCATCAACAAAAGGTTATTGGTTAGATCACAACGACAAAGATCGCCATCAAAAAGGTCGATGGTTAGATCACAATGGCAAAGATCGCCATCAACAAAAGGTTGATGGTTATATCACAATGGTAAAGATTAGCATGAACAAAAATTTGATGCTTAGATCACAATAGCGAAGATCTTCATCAACAAAAGGTCGACGGTCATTTCACAACGACAAAGATTGTAACGCCCCAGTTTTAGTTCTTTTTATTTAATTGAGTTGTTTTGATTATTTTATTATTATATTATTTTATTTTTGTCTTTTATTTGAAAATATGTTATTTTTCATCGTGATTATATTTTAGCGCGTTTTGGGAACGTTGCGAGATATTTGAGTGTAGGGGTATTTTGGTCTTTTGTTTGGGTAGATATTATATTTTTCATATAATAGAAATAGAAGAGAGAAAATAGAAAGGAAAGAAAAAGAAGAGAAGAAAAAGAGGAAGAAAGAAATGAGAAAGAAAAGGAGAAAGAGAGAAAACTTGGAAATCTAGGAACCGATTCAACCGACTTTTCAAACGCGATTTAATCGGGTAAGGGTGCGAAACTCGATTATACTATGCTTGTGTATGATTATGTATGTGTGTGTGTGGATGTTTGTGGTGTTTTATGGTTTTCAATTCTAGGTCGTAACGATAGAAATCGATGTTTTCGCGGTTGGAAATCGATGTAAATGTTGTAGAATACTTGTTACCATGATTAGATTATGTTCTGATTGCTATATGTTGATTTGGAAGTGTTTTGGTGGGGGAAAATATGGTTTTGAAGTGTGTAACAGCGCTGCTGGGTTTTGTGAATTCGCAGGTTCGCACTGCGAATCCCCTAGCGAAGGGGAAATCGAGCATTTGCTGGCTATTCGCACTGCGAAGCTGAGGGCGAGCATTCGCCAGAGGTTCGCACTGCGAACTTTGTGTTATTTTGTGTTGTTTTCTTTCTGCCACTGTTCGCTGGGAAACTCGCACTACGAAGGGGAAAACGGGCATTCGCTGGGCGTTCGCACTGCGAACGTTAGGGAATTTTTAGGCTATTTTCCTTTCTGACTTGGTTCGCTGGGACATTCGCACTGCGAATGAAGAAGCGAAGGACTCGCTAGGAGCTTCGCAATGCGAATGTGACAGCTTTTCCCAATTTGTTTTCTTTATAACTTTTGATCCGTGAGTCGGTTTGAGGCGTGGTTTGGTGCGTTGGAAAGCTTTTGACATGTTCTTTCTTATTAAACTAGTTTTAAGATTGTTGGCCGATTTAATTATGTCGATAATTAGAATGATGTCGTTTTGTTAACTTGTACCCTTGTAAGAGTGTGTAGTTGATGTGTATTATGCAATATGCTGTTGATATGAATGTTGTATGACTTGTGTGCTATTGTGTGATGAAAATGCACGTGATACATGTTGTGATGATGATTTGTGGCCTAAGGGCGAGAAAATGCGATGTGTGGTATTTGATGATATATGCATGATTATGGAATGTGTATATGTGTGCATTTGAATGTCATGAGTCATTGAATGCCAAGCATCATGATATGCATTCTTGTGATGTCGTGTGCCCTAGTGGGTGTGAGCGACGAAACGGTTCCAGAGGGAATCCGCTATAACATCGTGAGCATTAAAAAAATAAGAGGACCTAAAGCGATGATTATAGACGATCGTGAGCCTTATACAAAGACGACCTAAAGCGATCGGATTGTGAGCCTTATACAAAGAGGACCTAAAGCAATCCATAAACGTCGTGAGCCTTATACAAAGAGGACCTAAAGTGACGGGGAACATCGTTTTCCCGACAAGGAGTTACACTAAGTAACAAGCGATGATTCCAATAGTTCCTGAGTGAACTAGTGTTTAGATTGATGTATGGATGGTACCGCATGTGCATTGCATAGAGTCGTTGTGTCGGTCTCTGTGCATTTGCATAAATCATGAATGGATTGATTATGTGTAAGAATTATGAATGTATGCATTATGTGTGGAATTGTGGATGAAATTGATGAGTTGATATATGTTTATATAGTGGCATTATGTGTATTGTGCATGGTTGATATACCTTGGTGATGGATATATGAAATATACTTTGTGTTGGTTGTGTTTGAATTCTGGTATAAGTGGTGGTGAGAATATTTTATATGTGTATTTTCGTGTTATTATATAATTGTATGCAACTATATTATGATTGTGTTTCTCACCCTTCTGCTGTTTTTAAATGCTCTATGAGGCATTCCAGATTAGATGCTGGAGGTCTTTTGTGAAGCTTAGGTCTTCATTCTTTTGTCGCTCAGCTCTGATATGTAGCACCGGGTAGTCGGGGAGATCGTTATGTGATTATTTGTATTATGTATATATATCTTTTGGATTGTACATGTATGATGTTGTATATGACAGACAAACTTTTTATGATATATATATATATATATATATATATATAAGTTTCAGTTACAGATTTTCCGCTTTTATTCTGTATCTGAATTGTGGGCGTTAGGAACTAAGTTCCTTTGTTATGTGCTACCTGAATTGTTGCATATCTATATGAGCAGGTGTATGTGTATTTGTTTCAAATTGATGTGATCCCTCAGTCTATGCCGTGAATGTTTTAAATATACTCTGATGAAATTTTGAATTTTATTTATCGCTTTGTTTATTGGGGGTATAGATTGGGGATGTTACAAAGATCACCATCAATAAAAGTTCGGTGGTTAGATCACAATGGCAAAGGTTGCCATTGAAAAAATGTTGATGGTTAGATCATAATGATAACGATTTCCATCAATAAAAGTTTGATGATTAGATCACAATGACAAAGATTTCCATCAAAAAAAGGTTAATGGTTAGATCACAATGAAAAGATTGCAAATCAACAAAAGGTTGATGGTAAGACCAAACTGCAACGATCGCCATCAACAAAAGGATTATGGTTAGATCACATTACAAAGATTGGAATCAACAAAAGGTTGATGGTTCGATCAATCTGCAAAGATCCCCATCAATAAAAGGTTGATGGTTAGATCACAAAGGCAACGATTGCCATAAACAAAAGGTCAATGGACCAAACTGGAAAAGATCGTCATTAACAAAAGGTTGATGGTTAGACCAAATTGAAAAGTTCGCCATTAACAAAAGGTTGATAGTTAAATCAAAGTGAAAAAGAGTGTCATCAACAAAAGGTCGATGGTTAAATTAAATTGAGAAATATTGTTACCAACAAAAGGTTGATGGGTAAATCAAACTATAGAGGATCATCATCAACAAAATATTGATAGAAAAGACTAACTTGATAATATCATCGTTAACAAAAGGTTGATGGAAAATTCTCACTGGGGATAGATTATCGTAAACAAAAGGTTGATGGAAAAACATTGATAGGGAATATCATCATCAATAAAAGGTTGATAGAAAAGACTCGTTGAGGAATATCATCATCAATAAAAGGTTGATGGAAAGGACTTGCTATGGATATCTAATGAGAAAACATGCAAGGTAAAACCTTACTCAAAGAAATATCACTGAATCGACTGAGAATTGACCTGGACTCTCACGATTGATCTTGGGTCCTAGCTTATGCTAGATATGCATGTTTGATTTGTATAGTGTAATGCTCCACCTCATTGGAAATGCTACGAATGAAATGATGCATGAAATGTTATGATTAATGCATGTAGGGATACAAATAGATGATTGGATTTTTGTGGGGCTAACTTTTCTTTCCTCGGAAAGGTCAAGCAAAGCTGAGGTTTTGGTGTACCAATGTAAATTTGTTTTTGATATGCCAATGAAATTTGGACCTCTGAGTACCAATGACAATTGGATTTTGGTTTTGAAAATGCCCATGAAGATTGGATTTTTGTTTTTGAAATACCAATGAAATATTGGACTTTTTAGTTTTTACCAATGAAAGATTCGGCTCTAGTTTATGAAAATGCCAATGACGATTGGGATTTGGTTTATGAGGGCGCCAATGAAAGATTGGAATTTGATTCTTTGATTACCAATGAAATATTGAGATTTTATTTTTTTAATTTCCAATGACAAATCGGACTTTTAATTTTTGATGGTGCCAATGAAAGATTGGGCTTTGATTTTTCTGGTTGACAATGAAAGATTGGATTTTGTTTGTTTTGATTACCAATGAAAGTTTGGGATTTTGTACGTGGAAAGGTTAAAATTCTCGACATTTTGAATTATGATGATGCAATGATCGGAAGGAAGACGTAGATGCTCTTGGTGCCCCAAGTTTGATATGTTGCTAGCAAGCGTGTATTGTTCATGAGAGAACTCTGGCTTCAATGCTAATTAGGCCATGGAGACCTGAAAATGGTTTTATGTCTACGTGGATCGAGCGCATTACTAGGAACTGTTGAATTCCCTTTTAGACATTTCAAAATCAAAACAATTTACTGTTCTTTTAAAAAAAATTATTATTTCTTAAAGTTTTAATGCAGGGTTTATAGAAAAATAGTTGACGTTTTGCAAACAAGCCGATAAAACAAAATGATTGAGAAAGATTTGATGAAGACATCATATTTTATTCAAATAAATTGACCCGTGAGTGGGTGATAATATATAAGGATGCAATTCCTAAAAGAGGTAATTTTTGTGATAGAACAAAGTAAAAATGGAAATGGAAACTATTTTGAGTTTCCATTGAATTACAACACTGTTATATTCCTTATGTCTTTGAAGATCACAACACCATTCTTTCGAGGAGAGCGGCTGGATCGATTTTTCCCGTCTTGAGTCTTCCATCGTAGCGTGGGTTCACAAACCGCAGTCTTTTGCCTTTGGAAAAATCTCTAACTTTTGCCTGGACCACCCTTTCGAGTTTTCAGCCTACTGGGATACCCTTTTTTTTTTACCTAAGTCACCCTTTTAAATTTTTGACTCAGCAGGTTATATTCTTTTGTTTTGATCCCTAATCAAATCATCTCGAGAAAAGGCTTTCTTCACAATGTATAGACCTTCATAATTTGGAGTCCACTTTCCATGTAAATCCTTGTGAATCAGCAGGATCTTCTTCAGCACCAAGTCGCCTTATTCGAACTCTCAAGGGCGAAACTTTTTGTGAAATGATTTCTAAAATTATGGCCTATGCAGACAGCAGATGTCCTAACACATGTCAAGACATTGTGCTACATAATCTTTTAAACTTGGAGGTGCAACAGTAGACTGATACCTTGAATATTAGAACTGCACACTCACAGATGTCACGACATCTGATCCAACATGTTAGTCAAGAATATTTACAAAACTGTAAATTGCATAATGTTAAATAAGAAAGTAATTGTTAACCCAGTTCGGTGCAATTCACCTACATCTGGGGGATACCAATCCAAGATGAAGACTTCACTATCTGTAGAACTGTTACAAAGCTAAACTCCCCCGTTTACAACTTTATACCTAACATCTACCCAATGAACATCTTTATCAAGGCTAAACTCAACCGTTTACATCCTTGATATGAGATACCCCACTCACATCCCAATCACAACCTATGATATCTCTGTCTTCTGCTAATTCAGAACTGTCGCGGTTTCTTGACCTTCAAGTTATCTTGGACTTGCTTCAAAGCTTCGTCCAAGAACAATATAACAACCATTACCTACCGGTTTCTGGTTGTGTCCTTGTACCTATGCCTTCCACCCTGCATCCCATAATACAGAGTGGAGACTTACAACTCCTAAGAGAGCCAACAACTCTCAAACCCTAAACCCTTATTCAACACAAAGGAACTAGGTTACAAAGTTACAAGTGATACAAACATACAGTACATTTTAACCCTAGGTCTAAGTCTCCTTATATAGTCTTCTGTTGTCTTGGGCCTTCAATCGTTTCTTCTTTATCCACTCTGCAAATTTGCACCAGATCTTTTGACAAATTTATTAAGTAATTAAACCTGCTGTATTAGTAAGATGTTAGAACATCTTTGTCGACATCTTTAATCTTGAGCAGATTTCTTCATCTTTATCATAATCATGTTTTACCAAAATTTCGTCAAACCACAGGAGCTTTCAATCTCCCTTTTGACAAATTTTGGCTAAAACATTCTCTTCTGTGTTGGATGAGCGAAGTTGATAAAATTCCTTGAGTCCCTTCATCTTGAGAGTTGCCCTTCTGATATCTTCTTCCTGAATTCTAGAAAGAGCTTAAACAGTTGTGACATGGAGTACATAAAATATGTAACTCAGATCACAAGTCACAACCTATTTTTCAACTCAGACCACAAGACACAACAACAATGCAAAAGAAACAAGTTAAGATGTCAGAGCATCTTATCCAGCATTCTTGCAGAACACCTGCAGGAATGTACCCAGAAAACAATAGAAAAATGACTTCCTTCTTCTCCCCCTTTTTAGCCAAAACTTGGCAAAAGTGACAAAGACAACCCAAAACCCAGAGACAATATACCCAGAGTTTGAAAAATTCCATCGATCACTAAAAGGAATGTAGAGACTAAGAAGAATTGATACAGTCTTATTTATAGCCAAGCACTTTCTTTAGGAAGTAACGAACTACAGAAGATAACTCTGGTCAATTCAAAGATCCATTAACCGAAGAAAATCACTCCACTAAATGCTCACCAGCCAAGACTGTTGATTGTTTATTCTTTTAAGAACACCGACCAACAAACCCATTACATGCAAACATGTTTAACAGCGATGTCCTGACATTGTGTCAGACATTGTCTATTCTTCATATGAGCTCTTCTGATTTTGGTCTTTACAGAGATTTCTTCATAAATTTTGATCACAGTCTGCAGAGAAAAATAAATTCTCCCAAACTCAGTCAATGATTTTTAAGCATCCAATAAGAACCATTCAAGTATGCATTGCCAAGTTTCCCACAACTTGCAACAATACTCTAATGTCAAGACATCCTCCTTGACATCTCAGTTTGCTTGACGCACAAATGCAAACTGGAATTTCCACAATAATGTCAAGCCATCCTCCTTGACATCTCAGTTTGCTTGACGCACAAATGCAAATTGGATCTTCAACAATAATGTGAAGCCATCCTCCTTGACATCTCAGTTTGCTTGACGCACAAATGTAAACTCGATCTTCAACAATAATGTCAAGCCATCCTCCTTGACATCTCAGTTTGCTTGACGCACAAATGCAAACTGGAACTTCATCTCAGATCAAGAGGCCTCTACCCCTGACTAAGGTAACTGGTGCGCCTCCATAAAACACTCAAGCTAATGACTGGAAAACATAAGATGCATCTTCATGTCTTCAAGAGCGCACCCTCTGTTCAACACACCTGCTGAACGCAATCATTAACTCTGTTATTGTTCCCTCTGACAAGAAACAATAATCACTCACACATGATCACCATCATGCTACCCGTGAGGAAGTGTATACCAACCATAACAAACTCTTGGCTTAAGATCAAAGTCCCATTGATCCCCCTCATCCTGCAACCATCTACACACCACACGAACTCCTCTTGAATTCTCATGTATAGACCTCCAGCTGCTTGAGGCACAAACCAATTAAATCAGAATGCTTCACATTCCTCAAAGAGATGCACATGGCCCCTTAGTTTGTTATAAAGATGTCAGCTATCGTATGCATGCTCCAGAACTTCACAGATGCTAAACTGATCCACTACTAGCATGACTTGCTCCAAGGGCTCCAATGTCATATGCAAGATTTTACACTGACCTCACTAGGCCAGCATTAGAGATAAACACCACGCAATCCAAGACAATCATTCTTATCATTCTCCCGTATGATAATCTGGAATACTTTTGATTTATCGTGAATCTCCACTTCTGAACGCATTCAGGAAACAGACTTCCATGCAATCAACATATGATCCACTTCAGTCTTCACAAACACTTACATCCTCCTTCCAAGGTGTTCGCTGTTGATTTTGGCGAACAACCTCTGGTTTACCAATCTCTTATAAAATTGGGTTACTTGCAGGACCAACCACACAAATCCTGGGATACATGTGCAAATTTGTCTAACTCTTAGGAGAATGGTGTTTTAATGGTTTTGTTTTGTTATATCTTTTATATATGAATGGTTTGGTTAAAGAACTAACTAACAACTTCTGGCGAAAAATAAGTTGAATGAAAGTAAAACTTGCATAAAATAAATGACAAAGGATAAATGACTGGGAAAAGTAAAGGCAATTATAAAAGACTTTGAATTTTTATAAACTTAAAAGATGGTGTTCACACGTACATTTTCCAGATAACAAACTCTTTTCTCTCACACAGGTACTTTGAGTATTTACAGGAATTTTGTACAAGTTTTCACCCACTAAAATTCTACAACAACTATCCTATTTAAAGAAAAATACAATAACTGTTTAGTAACGGAAAAATTCTAAATCTTTGACACTTGGCCTTCTGCATGTCTTCCTTTATTCTAAAGCTTCCACGCGTCTTCTGCCAAACGTTATAACTTTTGACTTTGAATTTTCCCTTTGTGTCGAAGCGTTGCGCCTCTTCACTTTGTCGAATTGTCGAAAAATAGCAGATGTCCCTTAAACCTTGTCTGACGAAAACTTCCTTATGTTTCTGTCGAAATGTCGAAACGCTGTTTTTGTCGAAGTGTCGAAAACTTCTTTTGAATACCTTCGTTTTCTTTCTTCTTCATCTGTAGCCATTTTCTTAAGGTAAAGAACATCATTTTACCTACCAAGACATGGTGTCGAAAATATATGTCTACAAATTACCCCCCAGCAAAGATGTTTCGACTTATCTCTGGAGAAACCATCATTTGCTGTCGAAAATATTTCGACGCCATGTTACCTGCATTAATTATGTTGGCTTTCAAGACGTGACCTTTTGTTAAGTCCCGAGAAAATCCATCATTACACTTTTCTTTAAACGTCCCATCTAATCCCACGTTTAGACATGATCTGCATAACCCTAAAAACTAGTTAGCCATGCTTTTCTCAACTTTCCATGCTCTTTGATCATTACCGTTGAAATCTTGCCACGTGTCCCATGATCAATATTAAAACTGAAACGTTTTCTCATCTTTCCCTCTATAAATACTTATTTTCCAAATCTTTTAACACTTTCACGTTCCTGACCTTCTTCTTCTTCACAAACCCATTTCAAACCTTCATACTTTCTTTTGAAATTTCTATGCTTCCCTCATCAATGGCTCCTCGCAAAGCTCCTACTGACAAGAAAACCAAGAAGACCAAGAACACTACTGTTCTCCCTTATGCGCACGAGTTGCCAGGACCAGTGATTGTGAGCAATCAACAGTACATTCCAGAGCCTCCAAATGAAAGAGAGAAAGCAAGCATTTATCAATCCCAGGTACTCATTCCGGTTCTTATTTCTGGAACTTGCCATGCAATGTTGAGTCCACTCCCTGACCCCAATGCTAACGCTGATCGTTTAAAGGATTTTTTCCCTACGTATTCTTATTCAAAACCCATAGGTGCTGGAATAAAATCCAAACCTAGTGAAACGTCCCCAAAAAATCCTGATAGCTCCTCAGCTTCTGAAGAAATAGATTTAGCATATTTGAACCAAGCTAGGATCTTTAGAAGTTGCCCGTTGACAAAAGATCCTTCAGACTATTTGGCCTGGCTGACTAAGGTCGAAAAAATTAAAGGGGATTTCTGGAAGCAAACTGGCATTTTCGACTTGATCCAACTGTTGAAGGTGGGCCCTAGTTATTGCCCAAATATGCTCCTGGCTTCCCTTTACTTTTGGGATAACACCTACAACAACTTCCATCTTCCTTGTGGAATGGTCACTCCAACCTTCTTCGACATAGCTGCCATAGTTGGCCTTAGCCCTATAGGATTAGACTTCGACCCTACTGATTTAGATGAAGATACTATAGGTTTCAACACCAAACATGCCTCCTATTCCTTGTTTATTGCTCATTACTATGACAAAACAACTACAGAAGTATCTGATGTAGAGCACATAGCCTTTTTGACCCTCTGGTTGTCGAAATTTGTCTTTTGCTCTCGTTCTCTTTAGGTTGCCAAAAAATACCTTACCATAGCCAACCAACTTCATGCTGGGAAAAAATTTTGTTTAAGCGAAATGGTTTTGGCGAACCTTTATGAATCCATTAGCGAGAGTGTGGAGTTTTTGAAGACTGTCAAAGAGAAAGGAAAACTAAGCTTGGCAGGGCCTTTCTGGCTTCTACAGTTATGGCTAAATGCCACCTTCGAGGCTTCTCTCCCTATCAAGAATAAAGTAAATGAGGAAGAAGTGAAGGACAGAAACGTCGAATGGCCTAGGTTGGTAAAGCTAACTCCATCTGACGAAGGGATTGGCCTTCGACAAGCCTTCACCAGTTATGTAATGATGTTTGCCAAACGATACAACTTTACTCCGTCCATGGCACCCTTTGCCAACAGAACTATTGGTCCCAAATGGTTTACCAAACAACTCCCTTTTGAGATGCAGAAAGAAGAAGACACATTTTTGGTTATCTGGGAATCGTTCTTAACACCAAGACACCTTTTCTCCCATCACAACACGAATAACACAAAAATTTCCCTTATTGTTTATCAACCCAACCTAGTGGCTCGACAATTTGGGTTAATCCAAATAAAAACAAAACCCGTTTATCCAAAGAAAGGTTGTATTATTTTTCACAATTCTTTTCATAATCTGGAGAAAAGCATAGAGTTATCAGAAAAATACTTTGATGAGACTCTGGAGATTCAACCGGTGGTTTTTCGACCATCCTTCCTCTGCACTCAAGAATTTGATGCTTGGTGGAAAGACTACTACCTCACTAGATTCTTCGATGTGACGGCCTTTACGACTCATCTGACGAATGCTTTTACTTTTGTGCAGGATAGAACAAAGAAAGGTACTGAAAGACATATTAAAGAAATCCAAAAGTTTCAGCATTATTTTGAAACTATTTACCGGCCAAATGATCTTAGTCGAACCATAAGCTAAGCAGCAGTGACTTTGAAACACAAATTTACAGCGAAATTGGAGAAGCTGGTCTTGCCTTCATATGTTCGTCCAGAAATACGTTATGATTTGGCATACAACTATTATCCACCAAAGTTTCCCCCTCTACCTTCTGCTGAATTTGGTGTAGCATTAAGCCCTCCATTCCCAGATTGGTTTATTTGTGGATCTCACCTAAAACTGCTCCGTGAATCTTGTAAAAAACCTACTGAGCGTGTGGTTCCGACTAAGTATCATTTGGACAATTTCCCAGGACACCTTCATATTGGAATAGAACACGTTCGCGTGGAATCTCCCATTCTTGAAGGTGTTTAAAGAAACACAATTTTTCTATACTTTATTCTGACTTCCTTCTTCTGTTTTTTTTCCTTTTGTATTCATTTCTTTATTCTTCTTTCTTTCTTTCAGCTGTCAAGATTACTCCTAAAAAGGCTTCTGTCGGAAGTAATTCTGGAAAGGTGGTCGAACAACCAACCTCTACAGTCGAAAAGGTTTTACCAGAAAATATCAACTTTCTTCCATGTAATAAATTCTGTTTAACTTGAACTAAAACAATTTTCTCCTGTGTTTTTAGGTGAGTCAAAACCCACCACCCTCCAAGAAAAGAAAACAAGGGGAGGAGGTAAAGGTGGTCAATGAAGAATCTGGGGATGAATCTCCAGACCAACAACCTCTCAAGAGAAAGAAGGTCCCGAAGATCAAGACAGTTGCCTCCCAAAGGTCCATTGTCCGCTCGACCAAGAAAACTCCCCCCACCAGTCCAGTTACAAAAGTTCTTATCAAAGATACAGAAAGTGGGAATTCTAGCTTTAATACTGAGATCCCTCAGGTAAACCTTTATTTCAACTGGTGATATTCACTTTTACTTGCATTTTCTTTTCCTTGACTTTTTTGCTTGTTCTCAGATCCAAGTTGATGTCGAAGGACACCCCATAGCAAAAGAAATACCAATATTGACACGTGGTCCTACCTTCAAAGCAGCTAGCTCAATGCCTACCTCTTCCAAAGCTTCGACAAAGAACTCAACAAAAGAAAAAGAGCAGGACACAATTGATCTTGATTCTGAAAAGACTTTAGCTGAGAGACTCCAAGATGGAGTCGACCCTGATGCTGGTAGCTATGAAAGGTAAACCATTGATGAATTCGACACTGACCTGGAAGAGCACTCTGATAATTCTCCTGTTCGTCCAGCATTAAATACTGAAAAGGATGGTGATGAGTCACCAGATCAGGCAAAACCCACAAAAAAGAGGAAGAAGGCAACCAAAACTCTCTCACAGAAACCTCCTGCTACATAATCTTTTAAACTTGGAGGTGCAACAGCAGACTGATACCTTGAATATCAGAACTGCACACTCACAGATGGCATGACATCTGATCCAACATGTCAGTCAAGAACATTTACAAAACTGTAAATTGCAGAATGTTAAATAAAATAGTAATTATTAACCCAGTTCGGTGCAATTCACCTACATCTAGGGGATACCAATCCAGGATAAAGATTTCACTATCTGTAGAACTATTACAAAGCTAAACTCCCATTTACAACTTTATACCTAACATCTACCCAATGAACAACTTTATCAAGGCTAAACTCAACCGTTTACAACCTTGATATGAGATACCCCACTCACATCCCAATCACAACCTGTGATATCTCTGTCTTCCGCCAATTCAAAATTGTCACGGTTTCTTGACCTTCAAGTTATCTTGGACTTGCTTCAAAGCTTTGTCCAAGAACAATACAACAACCATTACCTACAGGTTTCTGGTTGTGTCCCTGTACCTATGCCTTCCACCCTACATCCCATAATACAGAGTGGAGACTTACAACTCCTAAGAGAGCCAACGACTCTCAAACCCTAAACCCTTATTCAACACAAAGGAACTAGGTTACAAAGTTACAAGTGATATAAACGTACATTACATTTTAACCTTAGGTCTAAGTCTCCTTATATAGTCTTCTGTTGTCTCGGGCCTTCAATCGTTTCTCCTTTATCCACTCTGTAAATTTGCACCAAATCTTTTGACAAATTTGTTAAGTAATTAAACCTGCTGTATTAGTAAGATGTTAAAACATCTTTGTCGACATCTTTAATCTTGAGCAGATTTCTTCATCTTTATCTGTAGACACAGATTTTCGACACCATGTTTTGGTAGGCGAAATGATGTTCTTCAACTAAAGAAAATGGCTACAGATGAAGAAGAAAGAAAATAAAGGTATTCAAAAAGAGTTTCGACACTTCGACAAAAACAGAGTTTTGACATTTCGACAGAAACGTAAGGAAGTTTGCGTCAGACAAGGTTTAAGGGACATCTGCTATTTTTCGACAATTCGACAAAGTGAAGAGGCGCAACGCTTCGACACAAAGGGAAAATTCAAAGTCAAAAGTTATAACGTTTGGCAGAATACGCGTGGAAGCTTTAGAAGAAAGGAAGACATGCAGAAGGCCAAGTGTGAAAGATTTAGAATTTTTCCGTTACTAAACAGTTATTGTATTTTTCTATAAATAGGATAGTTGTTGTTGAATTTTAGTGTGTGAAAACTTGTACAAAATTCCTGTAAATACTCAAAGTACCCGTGCGAGAGAAAAGAGTTTGTTATCTGGGAAATGTACGTGTGAACACCATCTTTTAAGTTTATAAAAATTCAAAGTCTTTTATAATTGCCTTTACTTTTTCCAGTCATTTATCCTTTGTCATTTACTTTATGCAAGTTTTACTTTCATTTAACTTATTTTTCGCCAAAAGTTGTTAGTTAGTTCTTTAACCAAACCATTCATATAAAAAGATATAACAAAACAAACCATCAAAACACCATTATACCAAGAGTTAGACAAATTTGCACATGTATCCCAGGATTTGTGTGGTTGGTCCTACAAGTAACCCAATTTTATAAGAGATTGGTAAACCAGAGGTTGTTCGCCAAAATCAACAGCGAACAAATTGGCACGCCCAGTGGGACCAGTGCGAAATTTTAGAATTTTTACAGAATAACTCTTAGCCAAATAGTTTCTACTTCGTCGTATGCTTTTGAGAAGCGGTAAATTAGCCATAACCGACGTAGAAAGACCTAAAAGAACAAGAGTAAGAAGAATGGCAAATAAGCCAAATAATCCAAATCCAAATGAAACCATTCCAGTTTCCAACCCTATCCCTTCAACAAGGGGAAATGTGGATTCAAACCCTGTTTTAGAAGAGGCTATGCCTTCGTCAACAGGATCTATACCAGCGGTTTTGCTCTCCCAAAATATGCCTAGTTCTTCCACAATGGGACATTCAATGCCCATGGGGACGCCTCCTCCTGGAGGACATAATTATAGGCCATTTCAGACAAATTTTTCCATGCCTATGTTTGGTAGAGAACAACCATATGGAATGCCAACTTCAGTGATGGCAAACTTGCAAAATGCACCTTCCTTGTATTCTGATGCCATGGTCCACGTATCTTCACCACTACAAGGGTCGGGATATGGTGGAAATACGAGTAGATTGAACCAACCCCTACCAAATTTCCAAATGCCAGCAATTACAAATAATTCTGCGCAAGTAATTCGACAACAAATGGACGAAAGTAATCATGATATGGTCCAAATGTTGACACAACAAATGGGAGCAGTGTTTAACCCTTTAATACAAAACACTACCCAAACCAACCAATTGTTGGCTACGCAAATGACACGTATTGCTGACTTTTTTGGTGTTCCTCAAACGCGACAAAGAGAACAAGTAATTCAAAACCCAGTAGTGATTGTCGAAGAGGAACCCACAATAAATCAAAGGCCTTTAGAGAATCCTCAGGTAAACCCTAGAAACCAAGAGGCAGTGGTCGAACAGCCTCGTGTCGAAATACCCGTTCAACAAGAACCTAGGAGGGTAATCGTCCAGAGAGGCGAAGATGCTGATGATGTCTTGCGACAGCGAATACGATATAACAATCTGCCTGCCGAAAACAATTTAGCAGCCATGGTCGAAAGGATAATGGCGCAAAATAGGGTAAATGTAGGATTACAAAGGCCTAGTTATGCTTCCCCACTATCTGAATATATTCTACAACAGGAATTACCCCCAAGGTGGAAAGTCCCTAAATTTACCAAATTTTCAGGGGACACTAGCGAATCCACCATAGAACATATAGCGCGTTATTTGATCGAAGCAGGAGAAATAGCCAACAATGAAAATTTGAAAATGAAATACTTCCCAAGTTCTTTGACAAAAAATGCGTTTACCTGGTTTACATCCTTTCCTGCGAACTCTATATTCACATGGACCCAATTAGAAAGATTGTTCCATGAGCAATTTTATATGGGTCAGACTAAGATAAGTTTGAAGGAATTAGCCAGTGTTAAGAGGAAATTTTCAGAACCTATAGATGATTACCTAAATAGGTTCAGGTTGCTTAAGGCAAGATGTTTCACACAAGTTCCAGAACAAGAGTTAGTCGAAATGGCTGCAGGGGGTCTAGATTATTCTATAAGAAAGAAATTAGACACTCAATATTTGAGAGATATGGCACAATTAGCAGATAGGGTAAGACAGATTGAAAGGCTAAAAGCTGAGAAATTGAGATCAAATAAAAATAAAAAGGAAAGAGTGGCCTATGTAGGAGTATGCCAGGATGATGATGGTGACGAAAATGAACTAATTTTGTTCGACGAACAAGAAATTGATCTGGAAGAACTAAAGTCAGGCCCACCATACGCCTGTAAAGTACTAACTCCGTCGAATGGGAAAAATCCAGTCGAACCTGAAAAGAATGATAGGTTCCCTAAAAGAACTTATACGTTCGACGTCACCAAGTGTGACGAAATTTTCGACTTATTAGTCAAAGATGGTCAATTAATAAAACCAGCAGGTGCTAAAGAGCCTCCTGTGGACCAACAGAAAAAGAGAGGTTTTTGCAAATACCATAACTTTTTGGGTCATAAAACTTCTCAATGTTTCCTTTTCAGGGATCTTGTTCAGAATGCAATCCGTGATGGAAGACTGAAGTTTGGAGACAAATCAAAACAATAGATGAGGATTGACTCAAACCCCATGCAGGTGGTCGAAGCCAATTATGCTGAACCTTCCACTGTGAACATGGTGGAAGTCAAAGTAGCCTCTGATTGTAGTTTTGAAATGGTGGAAGCTGCTGAGGGCTTCGACAATAGTATTAACATGGTGGAGGTTGCTGATGACCTCCTAGACAAGCCTGAAGTGGAAAAAGTATCCAAGGACTTTATAGACCAGCCAGTGTCAGTCAAGATTACTGAAAATCTTGATGTAGGAAATTTGAATGACCATATCAACAAAGTTGAGACTACTAAAAGTTTCAGCAAACAGAACGCAGTTGAGACTGCTGAAGGTTTCGACAGAAAGAATAAAGTTGGAGATACCGAAGTCTTCGACAGTCAGAAGAAGGAGGAAACTACTGAAGGTTTAAACAACTAGAATGCAGTTGGAATTACTGAAGGTTTCGACGAAAAGAATAACAACAAAATTGCTGAAGATGGAGTAATTTGGGATACTTTAGGGGAGCCCAGTGGAAAATTCGACTATCTCGTGAAATACTCTGTACCCCCAAGTTCTCGTATTGACATCAACAAAATCCAGCCAACTGGATGGGGAGATTTCTTTAAAGACACTAATGAAGGAGAAAATGTTAATGCCCCTATCATCAAAGAGGAGGCTACTGAAGGCCTTAATCATGACAAAATGGAGACAATGAGAGTTGCTGACAAGTTTAAACCAGTCAACAAGGATGTTGCCAGAATCAGAGCAGAGGCTGCTGAAGGCCTTGTGAAACCCGCTCCTTATGGGATTTTGCGTAGAACAATGGAAGACCCTAAAGGAAACTCAGTCGAGCAATGCTGCAAATTCATCTCCAAGAACTTACCCTCAGGAGGAAGCTTCGACCAGGCGAAAGGGAATGCTGAAGAGGAGGCAAAGCTTATTGAAAGAATGAATAACTTAAGTCTTACTGATGACCAGAATGTGGATATCAACATGGTGGAAATTTCTCAGAAAAAACAAACAGAAATTGACGAAGAACGTCGTCGAGAAGAGTATCAGAAGTTGGCTTACCCTAAGGAGGAGGAGAGCTTAGTCGAATTCATCCAAAGGTGCCAGAGAAAGAAGGCTGAAGTCATGTTGTGCCCACGTTGTAGTGCGGTGTTTGACAAGAAGGCAGCAAGCAATCTGGAGGGGGTCGAGAAAGCCAAAAGAAGAGGTAACTGGGGGGCAATCCCAGCAGCCAGAAATGGAAGGTTCGATCCAAGGAGGAGTGAGCATCACAACCAAAGGTTTGGCGAAGGACATCATAGAACTTACAAGCCATCTGTCAAAGCTGAGAATGACAAGTGGGTCCAACCAATCAGAAGTGCTCAAGGGCAGAAAAGATGGAAGAACTTTGAAATGCAGAGAGGTTCCTCCATGGAAGAAAAAAGGGAAGTCTAAAAACAGAAACCAAGACCATACCCATCAGAAAACTATAAAGGAAAGAATCCAATGTCAAGGTCTCAGTGGAGAAGGTTCCAAAGGCAGAAAAGAGCAGAAAAGGAGGCTGCAGAAAAGAACAAAATCAAAGAAAACACTCTTGATGAAAATAAAGCTGAGTCAAGCAAAAACATGCAAACAATGAACCAAGAGTCTGCTCCAAAAAACGAGCCCTCTCAAAAGGACAAACCAAGCAACATGGTAGGGATGTCGAAGCCTAGCAACAAGGTGCCAGAAGACGACGAAGTGACTGATGATTTTAGGTCAGACTCAGAAGCATCTTTCGATGTCACATGCAATGTGGTTTCAGTATTGCCTAGAGACTATGATAGAGTGATGGAGATCGAAGACGAAGAAGATGAGGTTGAAGATGACAGCATGGGGCTCATGCCTGTATGTTATTATATAATGAACAATGGTTGTGTCGAAGAGCAAAACGCTTTCTTTGAAAGACCAGATGATGCAATGAAGGCACACTTGAAGCCTTTGTTCATAAAAGGAAAAGTGGAGAATGTTGGTGTCAACAAGATATTAGTAGATGGTGGTGCTGCTGTGAATTTGATGCCCTATTTCATGGTAAAAAAGATTGGAAAGGATGACTCAGACACAAAGCCCCACAACATGGTTTTGTCAAATTATGAGGGAAAAGTAGGAAGTACCATGGGAGTGATCCAGGTGAACCTAACTGTTGGAACCATAACAAGACCAACGATGTTTATAGTGATAGCTTCAAGGGCAAATTATAACTTGCTGCTTGGAAGAGAGTGGATTCATGGGATAGGAGCTGTTCCATCATCCATGCACCAACGAATAGCCATCTGGGGGCCAGATGGGGTTGTTGAGAATATTGAAGCAGATCAAAGCTATTTTATGACTGAAGTAAACAATGTGAATAGTCGAAGTTTCAACAAGAATTTGGCTCACATACCCCCCTGCAACCCAGCAGAATTCGACTTAAAGGCAACTGACAACGCCTATTGTTCCATGTACCTCCACCCAACACGTGGTTTTCAATGGGACAAAGAAGTAATTGGCGAACCAAGTCACGTATGGGGAACTTCGCCTATTGAGCCAACCGGTTGGGGAAGTGAATTTGATGATTATGATGGGTGAAGCCTCAGCGATCGAAAAGATTACGGCTTATATAGCCGAAAATAAACTCAAAGCGGCCCTAGAGGCCGAAGTAAAATACATGGCTGTCGAAGCCAACAAAGAAGATTTTGAAGAACAATGTCCCCAAAGGGATATTGAAAACAGTTATGACAACAATCAGACTGGCGAATGGCAGAATCAGAAGCTTGACGCCATCTATGATGACGAACCCTTGGGGTTCGAAAAGGATCCAGCGTCGACTAACATGAAGATGGTGGCACATGATCCATTAGAAGAAATCAATTTAGGACTGGGGGCAGAAAGAAAGCCAACTTACATCAGCGCCAAGATGGATCCTCAGTTCAAAGTCGAAATAGTCCAATTGCTAAATGAGTACAAAGACTGTTTTGCATGGGATTACGACGATATGCCAGGATTAGACAGGGTTTTGGTCGAATTGAAGCTGCCAATAATGGAGGGAAAGAAGCCAGTAAAGCAGACTCCCAGGCGCTTCACACCAGAAATCTTGTCGAAAATAAAAGAAGAAGTCGAAAGGCTTCTAAAATGCAGATTCATCCGCACCACCAGGTATGTCGAATGGATTGCAAACATTGTTCCTGTAATTAAGAAAAATGGCAAGCTGAGGGTATGCATTGATTTTAGAGATTTAAATTCAACTACCCCTAAGGATGAATATCCTATGCCAGTGGCAGAAATGCTCATAGATTCTGCAGCAGGCCATGAGTATTTGAGTATGCTTGATGGATACTCTGGCTATAATCAAATTTTTATTGCTGAAGAAGATGTTTCTAAAACAGCTTTTCGTTGCCCTGGAGCAATAGGAACCTATGAATGGGTTGTAATGCCCTTTGGTTTAAAAAATGCTGGAGCAACTTATCAAAGAGCCATGAATTCAATTTTTCATGACTTTATCGACACTTTTATGCAAATATACATTGATGATATTGTGGTTAAGTCTGTTTCAGGAATAAGTCATATAGACCATCTTCGACAGTCCTTTGAAAGGATGAGAAAGTTTGGTTTAAAAATGAATCCCCTTAAATGTGCTTTTGGTGTGCAGGCGGGGGATTTCCTAGGTTTTGTGGTCCACAAGAAAGGGATCGAAATAAATGAAAACAAAGCCAAAGCCATAATGGAAGCGAAAGCGCCATCGACAAAGAAGGGATTGCAGTCTCTACTAGGGAAAATCAACTTTCTCAGAAGGTTCATTTCCAACCTTAGTGGGAAGACACAAGCCTTCTCACCTCTACTTCGACTAAAGAAGGAAGATTTCACATGGGGGCAAGAACAACAAGATGCCTTCGACAAGATCAAAGAGGATCTGGCTAGTCCTCCAGTTTTGATGTCTCCTTGTAGAAAAAGAAGTATGAGATTATACATTTCAACGTCAGACAAAACTTTGGGAAGCATGCTGTGTTAAGAAGATGAAAATGGCATCGAAAGGGCCATCTATTATCTCAGCAGAGTCCTAAATGATGCTGAAACTAGATATAGTGTGATAGAAAAATTATGTTTGTGTGTATATTTCTCTTGTACAAAGTTAAAGCACTATATAAAACTTGTTGATGTATTTGTTTCTTCTCATTTTGACGTAATAAAATATATGTTATCTAAATCCATTTTACATAGTCGAATTGGGAAATGGGCTTTGGCATTGACATAATATTCCTTAAAATATCTGCCTTTAAAGGCTGTTAAGGGACAAGTGGTTGCTGATTTCATAGCTGACCATTCCATAAATGAAAATGAAGTAAAATATGTCGAATTAGAGCCATGGAAGTTATATTTCGACGGTTCCAGTTATAAGAATGGAACTGGTGTTGGAATGCTAATTATTTCTCCTGACAAAATTCCAAAAAAATTCAAGTACAAAGTCGAAGGCTTATGTTCAAATAATGAAGCAGAATATGAGGCTTTGATTGCCGGACTTGAAATATTGTAGGAATTGGGGGCAACAAGAGTCGAAATAATGGGTGACTCTGAGTTGGTGATAAAATAATTGACAAGAGAATATAAATGTGTCAAAGAGAATCTGATTATGTACTTCGTAATAGCTAACAGACTTCTCAAAAAATTCGACAATGTGGCCGTCAGACACATTCCTAGATTGAAGAATCAAGAAGAAAATGATTTGGCTCAACTTGCGTCAGGGTACAAAGTGTCGAAAGAAAATTTGGAGAAAGCTATTGAAGTAAGGGGAAGAGTTATATCCACCAAATTGGCTCCTTCAGATTTGGAGACAATAAGATTAGGTTATGGGGATGAGGAAAATTTTGAAATTTTCAATATAGATGATTCAGAAATTAAAGATTGGAGAAAACCTATCAAGGATTATCTACAAGACCCAAATCAGAAAGTCGAAAGAAAAGTAAAGTACAGAGCTTTAAGTTATGTGCTTTTTGGAAATGAATTATTCAAAAAGACTGCAGAAGGAGTCTTGCTGAAATGTTTCGGCGAAGATGAAGCTTACATAGCTTTGTCGAACGTGCACAGTGGTGCATGTGGCGCACACCAAGCAGGCCACAAAATGAAATGGTTATTATTTCGACAAGGAATGTACTGGCCAACAATGTTGAAAGACTGTGTCGAATTTGTAAAAGGTTGTCAGGAATGCCAAGTGCATGCAGGTATACCACATGTTCATGCAAATGAGTTGCATTCAATTATAAAAACCTTGGCCATTCAGAGGATGGGCGTTGGATTTAATTGGTGAAGTTCGACCAGCTTCCTCAAAAGGGCAGAAGTACATTTTAGTTGGAATAGACTATTTCACTAAGTGGATCGAAGCTATACCGCTGGTAAATGTGGATCAAGAGGCAGTTATAGAGTTTATCCAGAAACATATAATTTACAGATTTGGGATACCAGAAACGATAACTACTGATCAGGGATCCGTGTTTACTGGAAAAAACATGCAAATGTTTGCAAAAGACACAGGTTTTAAGCTCTTAACTTCGACACCTTATTACGCCCAGGCAAATGGACAAGTCGAAGCAGCAAATAAGGTTGTGATAAATTTGATCAAAAAGCACGTGGGTAGAAAACCTAAAAACTGGCATAAGACTTTGGATCAGATTTTATGGGCTTGTCGAACGTCTCCTAAAGAAGCAACAAATTCTACTCCATTCAAATTGACTTATGGACACGATGCAGTACTACCGGTCGAAATTTATTTACAGTCAATACGAGTTCAAAGACATCATGAAATTCCATCAGAAATATATTGGAGCATGACGATGGATGAACTAGTTGATTTGGATGAAGAGAGATTACGTGCGTTAGACCTGATAAAGAGACAAAAAGAAAGAGTCGAAAAGTTTTACAATAAGAAAGTGAAATTTAAGACCCTTTCAGTGGGGGATCTTGTTTGGAAAGTAATTCTTCCTATGGATCGAAAAGATAGGTTAATGGGAAAATGGTCTCCTAAGTGGGAAGGACCTTTCCAAAATTTAAAAGTTTTTTCAAATGGCGCATATGAGGTCGAAGAGATAGATAAAGATAAAAGAATACTGAAGATAAATGGCAAGTATTTGAAAAAATATAAGCCAACATTGCAAGAAATTAAAATAGCAGTCGAATAATTGTAAAAAGAAAAGCAATATGGCGGACTAAAAATCTTTTCGCCAAATAGTACGGATCCATTGTCATTACAAAAAAGGGTTTTAAAAGCCAAACAAAAATTACAAGTATTCAAACGGGAAAGGATGCTTTCAGCTTCTCGAATTTCGACTTCTGAATTTGAAGGCGTCGCTCACAAAGTGTCTTGTTCTTAGAAATCTCCCCAATTTCCTCGCCAAGCTTACGGGCCCTGTCGACATGGTGCACACCAACTTCCAGCTCTTTGCGGATTTCTTCCTGGTCATTCTTCTGCAGCTCTGATTGACGTTTTTTCGCCTGTGAAATTTTGCCTTGGAGGACAGAAATTTGTTTCTCCCATTCTAGAATGTTTTCGCCACACAAAGCTGCTTCCCGCTGATTTTGGTCAGACACTTGCTCCATTTCAGTTACCTTGTTGGACGAATTCGACGCAGCTTCCCACTCAGCAAGTTGGGTCTCTGTTTTGCTTTCAAGCTTCTTGGAGCACTCTCGAAGTCGATTAAAGTCAGTTACCACAAGATCTATCAAAGTAGTGAGGTCCAGCACCACATCAGTGACTTCAGGAGGAGCCTCCAGGACATTGACTTGCTTCAGGATTTTCTTCAAGTCGAAGTGATCAGAGGAGTCATTCTCCAGAAGTTGAAACAAGTCAATATCAAGGACCTTCTGTCGAATGTTTGCCAGTGATTCATCCATTGATTTGGCATCAGAAGTGGTCCCTGAGGTAGTCGAGCTACTGATAGTAGTGTCAGCGAAATTGTAGCGAGAACTGAGCATGGTCTTTAGATACTCAAAAGGTCTTTGCACCTTCATACTTTTTAGTTCCTCATGAGAAAACTGGGTCGAAGTCGTCCCGGTCGAAGCAGCTTTGGCCGTTTTACCAAGATTTTCTTCGACGTTTTCTGTCTTTTCGCCAGTATCAGCAGCAGGAGTTGGTGGCCTTTCATGTTCTTCTTCTTCTTCTTCTTTGTCGGCATCACTTGCAGCCTCCTTGTCTCGCTCTTGGTCAGCAAATTCTGAATTGGGGGGAGATTGATCTTCAGCTTCATTTCTAGTGGCAGCCATCACGGTGTCCCCATCAGTTTCGACAAAGTCTTCAGTATCGGGACCAGTCTTTTCTTCCACTACTTTTGGAATTCGTATAGAAATGGCAATGGGTTGATCTACTTCAGTGGCTGATTCCTTTGCTGAACTCTTAGGGGAAGATTTGGAGGCACTGGCTGGGTTATAAGTAGGATCACTGCTGGTCTTAGGAAGAACTTGGATCATAGGTTGTCCGTGAATATCGACAGGTACCTGGAGGATAAGTAGTTCAAAGGAGCGAATACAAGTAAAGCAGCTTGTTAGCATCAAGGGGAAAAGAAAAAATCATACCTTTAGAATTTTGGTCTTTAGACTAGAACTTTCACTTTCCGCTGCAGCGGGGGTGATTCCCTCACCTGGTTCCTTTGATAGTATTTTCTCTAAAACTTTGGGAGTAAGAGGTTTCTGTGAGTAAGGTTTGGTTGCTTTCTTCCTCTTTTTGGTGGGTTTTGCCTGATTTGGTGACTCATCACCATCCTTTTCAGTATTTAATGCTGGACGAACAGGAGAATTATCAGAGTGCTCTTCCAGGTCAGTGTCGAATTCATCATTGGTTTGCCTTTCATAGCTACCAGCATCAGGGTCGACTCCATCTTGGAGTCTCTCAGCTAAAGTCTTTTCAGAATCAAGATCAATTGTGTCCTGCTTTTTTTTCCTTTGTCAAAGCTTTGGAAGAGGTAGGCATTGAGCTAGCTGCTTTGAAGGTAGGACCGCCTGTCAATGTTGGCATTTCTTTTGCTATGGGTTGTCCTTCGACATCAACTTGGATCTGAAAACAAGCAAAAAGTCAAGGAAAAGAAAATGCAAGTAAAAGTGAATATCTTCAGTCAAAATAAAGGTTTACCTGAGGGATCTCAGTATTAAAGCTTGAATTCCCACTTTTTGTATCTTTGATAAGAACTTTTTTAACTGGACTGGTAGGGGGAGTTTCTGGGTCAAGCGGACAATGGACCTTTGGGAGGCAACTGTCTTGATCTTCGGGACCTTCTTTCTCTTGAGAGGTTGTTGGTCTGGAGATTCATCCCCAGATTCTTCATCGATCACCTTTACCCCCTCCTCTTGTTTTCTTTTCTTGGAGGGTGGTGGGTTTTGACTCACCTAAAAACACAGGAGAAAATTGTTTTAGTTCGAGTTAAACAGGATTTATTACATGGAAGAAAGTTGATATTTTCTGGTAAAACCTTTTCGATTGTAGAGGTTGGTTGTTCGACCACCTTTCCAGAATTACTTTCGACAGAAGCCTTTTTAGGAGTAATCTTGACAGCTGAAAGAAAGAAAGAAAAATAAAGAAATGAATACAAAAGGAAAAAGCAGAAGAAGGAAGTTAGAATAAAGTAAAGAAAAATTGTGTTTCTTTAAACACCTTCAAGAATGGGAGATTCCACGCGAACGTGTTCTATTCCAATATGAAGGTGTCCTGGAAAATTGTCCAAATGATACTTAGTCGGAACCACACGCTCAGCAGTTTTTTACAAGATTCACGGAGCAGTTTTAGGTGAGATCCACAAATAAACCAATCTGGGAATGAAGGGCTTAATGCTACACCAAATTCAGCAGAAGGTAGAGGGGGAAACTTTGGTGGATAATAGCTGTATGCCAAATCATAACGTATTTCTGGACGAACATATGAAGGCAACACCAGCTTCTCCAATTTTGCTGTAAATTTGTGTTTCAAAGTCACTGCTGCTTCGCTTATGGTTCGACTAAGATCATTTGGCCGGTAAATAGTTTCAAAATAATGCTGAAACTTTTGGATTTCTTTAATATGTCTTTCAGTACCTTTCTTTGTTCGATCCTGCACAAAAGTAAAAGCATTCGTCAGATGAGTCGTAAAGCCCGTCACGTCGAAGAATCTAGTGAGGTAGTAGTCCTTCCACCAAACATCAAATTCTTGAGTGCAGAGGAAGGATGGTCGAAAGACCACCGGTTGAATCTCCAGAGTCTCATCAAAGTATTTTTCTGATAACTCTATGCTTTTCTCCAGATTATGAAAAGAATTGTGAAAAATAATACAACCTTTCTTTGGATAAACGGGTTTTGTTTTTATTTGGATTAACCCAAATTGTCGAGCCACTAGGTTGGGTTGATAAACAATAAGGGAAATTTTTGTGTTATTCGTGTTGTGATGGGAGAAAAGGTGTCTTGGTGTTAGGAACGATTCCCAGATAACCAAAAATGTGTCTTCTTCTTTCTGCATCTCAAAAGGAAGTTGTTTGGTAAACCATTTGGGACCAATAGTTCTGTTGGCAAAGGGTGCCATGGACGGAGTAAAGTTGTATCGTTTGGCAAACATCATTACATAACTGGTGAAGGCTTGTCGAAGGCTAATCCCTTCGTCAGATGGAGTTAGCTTTACCAACCTAGGCCATTTGACGTTTCTGCCCTTCACTTCTTCCTCATTTACTTTATTCTTGATAGGGAGAGAAGCCTCGAAGGTGGCATTTAGCCATAACTGTAGAAGCCAGAAAGGCCCTGCCAAGCTTAGTTTTCCTTTCTCTTCGACAGTCTTCAAAAATTCCACACTCTCGCTAATGGATTCATAAAGGTTCTCCAAAACCATTTCACTTAAACAAAGTTTTTTCCCAGCATGAAGTTGGTTAGCTATGGTAAGGTATTTTTTGGCAACCTGAAGAGAACGAGAGCAAAAGACAAATTTCTACAACCAGAGGGTCAAAAAGGCTATGTGCTCCACATCAGAGACTTCTGTAGTTGTTTTGTCATAATAATGAGCAATAAACAAGGAATAGGAGGCATGTTTGGTGTTGAAACCTATAGTATCTTCATCTAAAACAGTAGGGTCGAAGTCTAATCCTATAGGGCTAAGGCCAACTATGGCAGCTATGTCGAAGAAGGTTGGAGTGACCATTCCACAGGGAAGATGGAAGTTGTTGTAGGTGCTATCCCAAAAGTAAAGGGAAGCCAGGAGCATGTTTGGGCAATAACTAGGGCCCACCTTCGACAGTTGGATCAAGTCGAAAATGCCAGTTTGCTTCTAGAAATCCCCTTTAATTTTTTCGACCTTAGTCAGCCAGGCCAAATAGTCCGAAGGATCTTTTGTCAAAGGGAAACTTCTAAAGATCCTAGCTTGGTTCAAATATGCTAAATCTATTTCTTCAGAAGTGGAGGAGCTATCAGGATTTTTTGAGGACGTTTCACTAGGTTTGGGTTTTATTCCAGCACCTATGGGTTTTGAATAAGAATACGTAGGGAAAAAATCCTTTAAACGATCAGCGTTAGCATTGGGGTCAGGGAGTGGACCCAACATTGCATGGCAAGTGCCAGAAATAAGAACCGGAATGAGTACCTGGGATTGATAAATGCTTGCTTTCTCTCTTTCATTTGGAGGCTCTGGAATGTACTGTTGATTGCTCACAATCACTGGTCCAGGCAACTCGTGCGCATAAGGGACAATAGTAGTGTTCTTGGTCTTCTTGGTTTTCTTGTTAATAGGAGCTTTGCGAGGAGCCATTGATGAGGGAAGCAAAGATATTTCAGGAGAAAGTATGAAGGTTTGAAATGGGTTTGTGAAGAAGAGGAAGGTCAGGAACATAAAAGTATTAAAGAGATTTGGAAATGAGTATTTATAGAGGGAAAGATGAGGAAACGTTCCAGTTTCTATATTGATCATGGGACACGTGTCAAGATTTCAACGGTGATGATCAAAGAGTATGGAAAGTTGAGAAAGGCATGGCTAGCTAGGTTTTAGGGTTATGGAGATCATGTCCGAACGTGGGATTAGATGGGACGTTTTAAGAAAAATGTAATGATGGATTTTCTTGGGACTTAACAAAAGGTCACGTCTTGAGAACCAACATCATTAATGCAGGTAACATGGCGTCGAAATATTTTCGACAGCAAATGATGGTTTCTCCAGAAATAAGTCGAAACATCTTTGCTGGGGGGCAATTTGTAGACACAGATTTTCGACACCATGTTTTGGTAGGCGAAATGATGTTATTCAACTAAAGAAAATGGCTACAGATGAAGAAGAAAGAAAATGAAGGTATTCAAAAAGAGTTTCGACACTTCGACAAAAACAGAGTTTCGACATTTCGACAGAAACGTAAGGAAGTTTGCGTCAGACAAGGTTTAAGGGACATCTGCTATTTTTCGACAATTCGACAAAGTGAAGAGGCGCAACGCTTCGACACAAAGGGAAAATTCAAAGTCAAAAGTTATAACGTTTGGCAGAAGACGCGTGGAAGCTTTAGAAGAAATGAAGACATGCAGTAGGCCAAGTGTGAAAGATTTAGAATTTTTCCGTTACTAAACAGTTATTGTATTTTTCTATAAATAGGATAGTTGTTGTAGAATTTTAGTGTGTGAAAACTTGTACAAAATTCCTGTAAATACTCAAAGTACCCGTGCGAGAGAAAAGAGTTTGTTATCTGGGAAATGTACGTGTGAACACCATCTTTTAAGTTTATAAAAATTCAAAGTCTTTTATAATTGCCTTTACTTTTCCCAGTCATTTATCCTTTGTCATTTACTTTATGCAAGTTTTACTTTCATTTAACTTATTTTTCGCCAAAAGTTGTTAGTTAGTTCTTTAACCAAACCATTCATATAAAAAGATATAACAAAACAAACCATCCAAACACCATTATACCAAGAGTTAGACAAATTTGCACATGTATCCCAGGATTTGTGTGGTTGGTCCTGCAAGTAACCCAATTTTATAAGAGATTGGTAAACCAGAGGTTGTTCGCCAAAATCAACAGCGAACATTATCATAATCATGTTTTACCAAAAAATTTCGTTAAACCACAGGAGCTTTCACTTTCTTGAGAAGCCCCTGGTATAGCTAACTATGACAAAACACGGTCATGCACTTCTCCTTTATAAGATCGAGTTGGCCGAACCTTGTCTAGACCCATTTTGCCTCTTCTAGCTTAATTTCCATTAAGACTCTAAACGAGGGGATTTCGACTTCACCAAGAAGTACTGCTTCCATGCCATAGACCGGAGAGAAATGGGTTGCCCTTGTTGATGTGCGAATTTATCTCCAATCACTATTTTCTAGAAGATTTTATTTATGTTTTTGTTTTTTGCTTCTACTGCACTGTTCATCTTGAGCCGATATGGTGATGAGTTATGATGTTCTATTTTTGAAGCTTTCCCACAACTCTTTCATCATTTTATTGTTGATATTTGACCATTTATCAGTGATGGTCTTGTTAGAAACCCCATAACAACATATAATGTCTTTCTTAATGAAGCGACCAACCACTTGCTTTATGATATTGGCGTAAGACGCAACTTCGACCCATTTGGTGACGTAGTCTACGAAAACCAATATGAATTTGTTTCCGTTTGAAGCCTTCGGTTCAGTGAGCCGGATCATGTCTATTCCCCACATGGAGAATTGTCATGGTGTTGTCAGGACGTTCATAGAGTAGGTGGTACATGCATCATGTCGACATAAATATGGCATTTATGGCAAGTTTTGGCGTAATAAAAACAATTAGTTTCCACACATAACTAGTAATAGTCGACCCTTAAGATTTTCTTGGTTATTGCATGACCATTTGCATGAGTACCAAGGATACTTCATAGATTTACTTGATGAGCATGTATGCTTCGTGTCCATCCACGCATCTGAGCAAGACCATGTCATAATTTATTTTGTACATCACATCTCAATTTATGAAGAACTTTGTTGCTAACCTCCTCAAAGTTTGTTTGTTTATAATTGAAGCATCTGTCGGGTATTCTTGCTTCTCGAGATAACGCTTGATGTCATAGAATTAAGGTTTGTCATTAGATTCTTCTACTGCTGCTAAGCAATATGCGAGTTGATTAATACACTTGATTATTACATTTGGCTCGCGATTGTGCCAAATCAACTTGTACATCAATGCCAGAGTTGCCAAAGCATCTCCCATTTGATTTTCTTCTCGAGGAACATGGGTGAAGGTCATGTCTTCAAACTCGGGTAGCAGTTCCAATACATGATCCCAATATGGAATTAGGTAGGGATGTTTTGTTTCCCAGTCGCCTCTTACCTGGTTTATAACCAAAGTAGAGACTCGATATACTTCAAGGATTTCGATCCTTAAATCAATAGCTGCTTCTATTCCCATGATGCATGCTTTGTATTAAGTGGTATTAGTGGTGCAATCAAAATAAAGTTTTGCAATGAAAGGCATGTGATAGTTCTTACGGAGACATCAGTACTGCCCCGATACCATGGCCTACAACATTGGAGGTACAATCGAACATAAGAGTCAATCGCACACCTGGTTTAGGTCCTTCGTCATGATTTACAACCATGATATCCCCGTTTGGGAAGTCAAACTTTATTGGCTGGTATTCTTCCACTGCTTGGTGGGCAAGATGATCTGCCCACACACTGCCCTTGATGGATTTATGTGTAACATACTAGATGTTGTATTCGGATAAAAAGCATTTTCCAACGGGAGATTCTTCCTATGAGAGATGGTTTCTCAAATATATATTTGATAACATCCTTCTTGGATATCAACCATGTGGTGTAGGTCAGCATATATTGTCTGAGGCATCAGACAGCCCATGCAAGTATGCAACAAGTCTTTTAGAGTAGTGAGTATCTGGTCTCACAATCATTAAACTTATTGATTAGTTGGTAGATGGCGTGCTCCTTTCTACCCGCTTTATCTTGTTGTTCCAACATGCAACCCATGGATTCATCAAGTACTATTAAGTACATGATAAGAGGTTTTCTCTAAACAGAAGGTATCAAGATCAGGGTTTCTTGTAAATATTCTTTTAATTTATTGAATGCTTCTTGGCAGTCTTTGTTTCACTCAATAGCTTGATCTTTTCATAGTAATTTAAATATTGGTCTGCACATGGCTATGAGATGTGATATGAATCTAGATACGTAATTCAATCTTCCCAAGAAGCCACAACCCTCTTTTTTTAGTTTTAGGTGCATACACACTAGATTGCTCTGAATTTGACAGGATCAACCTCGATTTCTCATTGACTTACGATGAATCCTAGGAATTTACCAGATCGAATCCCAAAAGTGCATTTGTTAGGGTTTGGCCTCAGCCTAAATTTCCTCAATCGAGCAAACAACTTTGGCAAATTGACAATGTGATCCTCTTAAGCATGAGGTTTTTCAATCATATCATCGACATATACTTTGATCTCTTAATGAATTATATCATGAAAGAGATTTACCATTACTTGTTGATATGTTTCCCTAACATTCTTCAAGCCGAAAGGAATCACCTTGTAGTAGAAGGTTCCTCAATGGGTGATAAATGTTGTTTTCTCCATGTCTTCCGGGGCCATTTTGATTTGGTTATACCCGGAGAAACCATCCATGAAATATAATACCGAAAACTTAGTCGTATTATCCACCAATACATCAATGTGAGGTAAGGGGAAATCATCTTTCAGGCTCGCTCTGTTTAGATCCTGGTAATTGACATACATTCGGACTTTCCTATCCTTTTTTGGTACCGACTCAATGTTGGCATCCCGTTGTGGATACTTCGCTATAACCAAGAATCCTACATCGAACTGCTTTCAGGCCTCTTATGTAACACCCCATTTAATTATTTAGTCGTTTTGTGATTATTTTGTGTGATTATTTTGGTATTTACTTGGTTAAGAGTATGTGTGTAAGGGTGGGTGTGAGACTTTAGGGGAATGAATTTAAGGATTAGGATAATATGGTAATAATAATGATATGAATAAGGAGGAATTTAACTATTATTATTATTAATATTATTATTAGTGTTATTATTGTGATTGCCAATTTTTTATTATTATTATTATTATTAAGATTATTATTAGGATTATTATTATTACTAAAATTAAGGAAATTAAAACATAATTAGAGGAAAGCGGGGAAGAATAATCAGAACTGTCAGTTACGTAAAAGAGTACAGAAAAGAGAAAGAAGGAGAACTAGGGCAATAGAGGAGCAAGAGATTTTTCCACCATTGTTGAAGAGAGAAATCTTGAAATTCAGGTAAGGGGGAGAATGAGATTCTTTAATGGTGGTCTGAACATGAGAGGGTAGTGAGGGTTCCTTTCCCTCTTTGGATTTCCGTGCAATTTCCTTCTTCTTCTTGATTTATTGCATGATTGTGTGATGACTATTGTAAATTCGTGTTTGTGTAATGTCTAATGTGAATTCAAGTTGTATGCTGATGTTGATGTGAAATTCGTGAAAAATGTATGTTGTTTTTGTGGTTACCATGAAATCAGATCTGGAAATTTTGGGAGTTTTGGGATTAACGAAAATGGGTTTCAAATGGTATACAACTTTGATAAAATGTTGAATTAATGAAGTAGAGTAATGACTTTAGGAATAGACTGGTATGAATGTTGTTTTTGGTCAGAAATGGGAGCTTGAAGGTGCTCCAATGGGTGAATATTCGTACTGATGCGAAATCTGGGATTTTCAGTTGCTGACTACCCATACACATGTGTAGGGGGCAATACGCGTATGAGGGGACGTCCTAGGGGAACTACGCGTATGGTACGTGCCTTGTCCCCTTGGCAGCACGACCCTCTGCTCTTATGCGTACGGTACACGTAGGCGAGGTGGGCATTACACGTATGCCTAAGCCAATACGTGTATGGGACATTCTGGGAAGGGTTTTGAAAGGAAATCCCCTATGTTCATACGCATAAGGCCTAAGGAAATACGCGTATGGAGGTATGGGTATTTGAGCCCTACGCGTATGATAGGTAGGCCTGGGGCGAGGAAAACAGGTCCATACGCGTATGGGTAGGGAAGTAATGTAGTTTTCCCGTTTTCGCGATTTCTGTCCCGATTTCACGTGCGATGCGAATTCTCTTGATCCGTAAGACTAAAATGATATAATTGGGAATAGGGGAACCGGTAATGATAGCAAATATGATAAAACATGGGATTTTACGTTATTGTCCTTATGAGTTGGGTTTGATGCTTGTGCACCTAGACGGTTGGCATGTGGGTGGTCTTGGGTTGTGGTGGTGATTCCATAGGGAACTACGGTGAGTATGTTGCTCATGGGTGATCATTGAGGATTGTGAGTTATGCATGAATGATTATTATATTGTGAAAAATTATGTGTCATGCATTCATGTCATGTTATGTGGAAATGAGCTAGGTGGGAATCCATTATGGGTGCCTAGTCTCGTCCGGAATCCATGTGGGAGTCGAGTGGAGATAAGTTGTAGTTCAGAGGAACGTATACGACTTATACGGATTCCGACGGGAATCAGGTTCTAGGGTGAGCCGTATGGATTTTGATGGTACCACATGCATTATGTCGTGTCAGTTGAGTCGCATTGCATAGGTATATGATTGAATGTGGGCTGAATATGCCGAGTATTGATGTGGCACTTGTACGTGCGTTGTTATTGTTTGATTGATGTGATTTATGTGATAACTACTCCTTAGCATGTGATTTTCACCGTGCACTATTGAATGTAGTTCTCACCCCTTTTTTGTTTGTTGTGTCTGTGCTCTTTGGGGAGTACAGATAATCAGGTACCTGAGTAATTCTTGGAGCATGTGTTTCTATTTGACCGAGTCTTAGGAGTCGCTCTGATACGTAACACGGGAAGGATGAGGATTTTGTTATTTTCTTCATGTTTTTTTATTTGTTATTTGTTATGTATCATGATTTGTTTTAATTATTGTTAAACCACGTCTTTTGTGGAGGTTGATGTAATTTGAGCCTTAGTGCCGAACAAGTTGATTTATTCTGCTGTTTAATCAAATTATTATTTTTATTAAGGAATAAGATATGAAGTAATTTGATACTTCATGATGGTATTTTTGTCGATGTGACATCCTACGTGTGCAACTCTGATTAATTTCCGCAAACTATTTTCGTATTTTTACTTATTATAGGAATGGGTAGAGTAGGGTGTTACAATTGGTATCAGAGCAGGTCGGTCAGTCCGACCAGTGTCGTAGTAGAGTCTGACTATAGAGTGTATATAGTCATGTGTTTCTTCTAACCTGTATTTTCCTTGGTATTGAGCAGTATGACTGGTAGGAATGATGTTGTGATTGTTGTTGCATTACAAGCTGTTGCGCAGGCAGTGCAGAATACCAACCAGAATATTGGGGATGTCGAGTTTCGCAATTTGGAAAAGTTCCAGAACAACAAGACACCTAAGTTAGAGGGTATGCATGAGCCAGATGCGTTGCAGAAGTGGCTGAAGGACATTGAGAAGATCTTCAGAGTCATGGGATGCACCAAAGCTCAGAAGGTTCAGTTTGGCACTCATATGTTAACTAAAGAAGATGAAGATTGGTGGGATAATACCCGTCAAAGGTTAGAGGCTGCAGGTAGTCATATTACTTGGACGGTGTTCAGGGATGAGTTTCTGGAGCGGTATTTTCCAGAAGATGTTTGTGGCAAGAAAAAGATTGAATTCCTGGAATTAAAGTAGGGAAACTCGACAGTTGCAGAATATGCGGCCAAGTTTAAGGAGCTGGTGAAGTATTGTTCTCATTACAATACTGATGCTATTATGGGTTAAAAGTGTATCAAGTTTGAGAGCGGGCTGCGTCCCGAGATCAAACAAGGTATCGGTTATCAGAAGATCAGATACTTCCATGAGTTGGTGAACAGGTGTCGAATTTATGATGAAGATAACATGGCTCGGGTTGCTCACTACAAGTCCCTGAGTGACAAAAGAGGTAAGCAGAGACACGGGAGTACACCTTATAGTGCTTCGGCCGATAAAGACACTACTACAAAAAACCCATTTAACAATGGTTGGAAATGACATATAATGACGCGGGCGAAGGCGTTGTTATGTAGAGTGTTGTTGTATATGTGGTACGTACAATGACGGCCGACTAACCGTTGTAAAAAAATGGAAAATGCGCTACCTATAATGACGGTAATTTTAAATACCCATTGTTGTTTGTCTTTTAATAAAATAAAAAAAATATAGCATTAGAACTACCTATAATGACAGTTATTTTAAAAAAACCATTGTTGTATGTCTTTTAATAAAAAAAAATTGCAGCATTAGAACAAGAACAACATCAAGAACATCAAGAACAACAATAAGAACAAGAACAACAGTAAGAACATCAAGAACAACAATAAGAACAACAACAACAACAACAACAACAACAACAACAACAACAACAACAACACCAACAACAAGAACAACAACAAGAACAAGAACAAGAAAAAGAAAAAGAATCAGAACAAGAAGAAGAAGAAGAAGAAGAAGAACAACAACAACAACAACAATAATCACAATAATAACAACAAGAACAACAACATCAACAAAAACAACAACAATAATAACAATAATAACAACAAGAACAACAATAATAAAAAAGAATAACAAGAACAAAAATAATTAAAAAAGAACACCAATACCTAACATTGCTAACTCGAGTTCTGAAATTTGGTTTAGTGGAGAAATAGAGTATCGTAACTGAAAGATGATGTTTGGAGGTAGAAGATGTAGTTCGTCTGAGTTTTAGGTTTCACGCGGATCACTAATAGTAGTGTCTTGGCCGTTGGTAATCACTAAATGGACGACCAAGATTTGTTTAAGGATAGTGAATAAACTCAATATGCGCGCCACCTATAATGTTGGTAATGAGAATTGAAAAAATAAGTAAAAAACCAAAAATGCTGGTGCTGGGACTTGAACCCATGACAAGACACTACCTTTAATGACGGTTGGTTTAAATTACCCGTGGTGAAATGTCTGTCATCATTTTGAAAAAATAAGTAAAAAAAGCTACCTATTACAACGGTTGGTTTAAATACCCGTTGTGAAAGGTTTGTCAGCATTTTGAAAAAATAGTAAAAAATGATTAAAATAAATTCAGAAAAATCTAAAAACACGAAATTTAATCTAATTAGGTAAAATAAGAATTTTGAGAATTTTTTTAAGAATTTTTTGAGACTATGAAAACAATAAAAAAATTCATTAAAAATAGAAAAAAGATGAATTTGGGGGTTTTGAGGGTGAAGTCTCCTAACTCTTCTAGAGTAAGGGATTAATGACCGCACGATTTTTCTACTTTAGATGCACGAAACAGATCTAAAAAAGGAGACGATTTTCCCTAAAACCGATTTTTTGAAGTGCAAGACCTAAAACTAAATTATTGGCTATAATGACGGTTGAAAACATACCAGTGGTGAAAGGATGTGGGCATTTTGAAATTATATGTAAAAAACCATAAATGTTGGTGCTGGGAATTGAACCCATGACCATGCGCTACCTATAATGACGGTTGAAAACATACCCGTCGTGAAAGGCCTCACATTTCACCACGGTTTGAATATTAACTGTAACACCCTAATTCCCATCGCGAATAAATAATACTTAATTAAATCAGAGTAAATAAAAAAAAAATTCTGACAGAAATAAAGGATGCCACATTTAAAGAAAGAAAACACATTCCCTGCTCATAATTTTGATACATAACACAAAATGGAATAAACATACAGGGGGAAACTTTTTCCATATAAAAGGAAAGTTCAATTATGGAATAAAGCGGAAAGATCCATAACTGACTTGTTTTACAAAATAAATTGTTTTATAGCATCAAAATATTCATACAAAGTAATACAAAATACATTCAATAAATGTATACATATATAACAAAAGCGTTCCCCGACTCCCGTGTTACGTATCAGAGCAGACACCAAGACCGACAGAAGAATGGAGAACTAATCTTCACAAAAGCCTCCAAGACACAAATCTGCAATTGCCTCATATATAGAGCAATAAACCACAGCATAAGGGTGAGAAATAACAACTAAATCAAGATTGCATAATAATATGCAAACACACATAAATTCACATGCATAGTTATTCTCACCACAAGCATCATATACCAATACATATAGCAGGCCACATATACATAACATATATTAATTATCCAACATAATCACATATTTGCACATAAGGCATACCAGAGTCACAACATATGGAAACATACCACCACATCTCATAGCACATGTCTATACATAGAACATATTATCCGCAACCAATGCATTTATCACATATGCACATCAATTCACCAATTCAAACATAAATCTCAATACATACTCAATCAATTCATGATTTTCCACACATAATTAATCCATTCATGATTCATGCAAATGCAAAGAGACCGACACAACGACTCTATGCAAATGCAATGCGGTACCATTCATCCATCATCTCATCACTAGTTCACTCAGGAACTATTGGAACCATCGCTTGTTACTTAATGTAACTCTCCATCGGGCAAACGATGTTCCCCATCGCTCACACCTCTTTGTATAAGGCACACGACATTTATGGATCGCTCACACCTCTTTGTATAAGGCACACTACCCTATCGCTCACACCTCTTCGTATAAGGCACACGATCATCTATAATCATCGCTCACACCTCTTTGTATAAGGCACACGATGTTATATCGGATTCCCTCTGGAATCGATTCGTCGCTCACACCCCACAAGGGCACACGACATCACAAGATGCATATCATGATGCTTGATATACAAGAACTCATGACAATCAAATGCATCACCACAATTCAACAATATGAATTATCTCATCATCATTATTCATGCATTGGAAATCAATTCAAACAATGCACTTACTTGCCATAAGGCCACCAAATAACACACATTGAATTTCACATAAACAATGCATTCCATCATAATCCACAAGCACCACAATTAGCATTTTAGCATATACACTCATATCAACTCACATCAAGAATTACTCACCATCAACCATAACAATCACAACAACTTGTCACATGCTTCAACATCATACAAACCACAACAATCCCACAAAACATCATAACAACATACATTGATATTTAATTAAAAAATGTATTTTACCACACAACAACATAATTATCAACATCATATAAACCACATAAAAGCTCCACGTTGCACAATAATAGCACAACACACGGTAAAACACCGACCGCACGCATTTAACGCGATAAAAACCCGACAACCCAAGACTTTTGTAAAACCACGACTTAAATAAATCATCTCCTACCCTTCAAACCATTTTTAATAGAAATAATATTTCATTAGCTTTCCAACGCTTCGAACGGCGACCAAAACGGACTTACGGTTTGAAAATTACGAAGAAAACAAAATAGAAAAATTTGCCACTTCGCTCCAGTATTCGCTAGGTGAACCCTAGCGAACCAAGGCAGTGGAAAACCAACATAAAGTTTGCTAGGCGAACCTCTAGGCGAACATTCGCCCGTTCCTTCGCTGGGGTTCGCTAGGCGAACCCGCGAAACCCAGAATTCGCAGCAGTGTCAATATAGGTCATTTGGGGTCAAAATACATCATTTCTACCACCCAAACCCTTCCAATTCATACCAGAACAACCAAAACATGTTCAGACCTAATCAACAAGTATTCTACGCAGTTTATATCGAATTTCATCTGTGAAAACATCGATTTCTATCAATTGCTCCTAATTTCAATCGATAAGAAAAGTCGCGAAACAACCAAAACAATTACAACAAACAACACATATACATACACAAGCAAGATATAATTGAAACTTCTCACCCTTACCCGATTATTCGCGCTTGAAACGGAGTTCCCGCGATTTTCCTCTTTCTCCTCTTTTCTTTCCTCTTCCTTTCTATCTTCTCTTTTCTTTCTCTCTATTTTCTTTTCTCTCTATTTCCTCTCAAATCTCTATTTATATAAAATATCTAAACCCCTAAAAAGACTATTTTACCCCTCAGCTCAAATATCCCGCAAACGCTCTCAAAATGCGATAAAACATAAACAGCGATGAAAAATAATATATTGGCAAATAAAAGTCAAAAATAAAATAATATAATAATAAAAATAATTAAATTTACTCGATTGAATAAATAAGACAAAACCGGGGCGTTACAATTCTCCCCCACTTAGACATTTTCGTCCTCGAAAATATACTGATACGAACGACTCCGGACACGACTCTCGCATCCGACTAACAAACTATCATGCCAACAAAAGGCACACCACGAATAACACAAACTGACAACCCACCTTGCTAACAGCAGCTACAACAACGACACGACAACGACGACAACTACAACTACCAGATGCAAAGCCCATACAATGCACTTGACGACTAACTCACGACTCAAAGAATACCCAAGTTACGAACACACACATGAATTATCTACTCGCACTCGAACCATCACGATGGAAACGAGGCAACAACACAAACAAGAACATAAAGTTCCATAACCCAACATCTTTCAACAACCTCGTCAAAACCAGAATACCAAACAACCTTATCACACAACAATATTACAACAATGTTACGCACCCTGATTACTCGTAACCATCAAAACTACCAATTTCACGTCCAAAGTCTAACTCTTTCTCATATTCACCAAAAATCACTGTTCACATTTAATATATCCAACTTCACACTCTACTGTGTTATCTCACACACCAGACACAAGTCTCTGAACTGCTCAAATAATTTTAATTCTCTGACCATCAAAACAACCATATGCAAGGCTATTGACTTAACTCTTCAGGAACAACATTCATTTTACCAATAGGATAATTTGAGCCAAGGTCATAACTAATCAGGAATTCCAACCATCCGACCGTGCCTTAATCCGAGTTACAAATCAAAAGTTATGAAGGAAACAAAACGGGACAACCTGCCATGTTCGCTAGGCGAACCTTCTAGCGAGCATTCGCTACCACCTTCGCTAGGCGAACGTCCAAGCGAAGCCACAATCAGAACAAAATAGACACAAAGTTCGCCAGGCGAACTCCTTGGCGAACCCTCGCCTTGCCGTTCGCTCCGCGAATCCCTTGGCGAACCAAGGCAGCAACAACCATAACCAAAAAGATACAAAGTTCGCTAGGCGAACAACGTTAGCAAACATTCGCTGACCCTCGCTAACTGGTTCGCTAGGCGAACCCGCGAAAAATCATTCGTTTCTGCTTTGCCCCAGGTTCGCTAGGCGAACCATGGAAAACTCAGAATTCCAGCAGTGCTGTTACTCATCCAAAACCATCATTTTCTCCATCCAAACACCTTGAACCTAAAACCCTCAAAATAATACCTCCAAATATTCCAACACCGTACAACCGAAACCAATTCCAAATCTGGAATAGTATAAATCCTCTTATGAATCCTCAATTGTCGTAAGGCATAAGCCACGACTTTACCCTCTTGCATTAACACACTGACTAAACTCATCAAAGACGCGTCCCAATACCTCACAAACGGTTTATTAGGATCACACAGAATCAAAACTGGAGCCGTAGACAACTTCTACTTTAACCCTCTCAAACTTTCTTCACTATAAACATCCAAAGCAAACGACTTACCCTCTGCACGTCAACCGAAATAACGAAAACACTAACTTGGAAAAGCCTTCCTTAACCTCCGGTAATAGCCAACTAAAGTCCAAAAGATTATAATCTCCTTAACCAACTTCGGAGCCTCTCATTGTAGAACTGCATCTACTTCCGATGGATCCATAACCATAGTCTCATCTGAAATAACATATCCAAGAAAACTAACTTTTTCAACTAAAATTCTCACTTGAATAACTTAGCATAAACTTCGTCTCTTTTCAACACTTGTAATTCAAATCTCAAACACTCTGCCTGTTCTTCCTCTGATTTTATAACAGATCCGAATATCCTTAATCAAAACCACTACGAACTTATCCAAGTAAATATAGAAGATACGATTCAAATACTCCACCAACATTACAGACGCATTACTAACACCAAATAACATCACTGTACGTTGTAATGCCCAACCAAATTCCAAAAGATATAAATTCTTAAAGCTTTGCAAAAATTTTCACTGGGTAACTGGTTACTCACTTACAAGCTTAACCGAGTAAATAACAGCCTATCCCGATGATAACAAACATACCCGGTCTCATTAAATCGATCAAAACCTCAACTCATACAATTCACCACTCTTATCAAACAACCCAAACAATTGTAATTTCACTCAAACTCAACCAAACAATTCTGGTCATCTATTCTTGAAAGTGGACACTTGTTCTCAATCGTTACCTTATTCCACTATTAGTAATCCATACACAATTTCTTCTCTTGACAGTCCAAACTCCATAAATCCCAACATGTAGCAACAACCAAACAAAAAGAACTCTCAATATTACATCCACACGTAAGGGTTCTCTCAAGATTTCCATTAATGCTCTAAAATTCCAAAGACTCCAAACCTCACCAGAACTCTAAGCCTTGCTTCCCATAGTCTCAATACCATCATACACATCATGCTTGTTATTCCGTTCAATCATCCATCCTTTTTGTTACTAACAATACTGGAGCTCTCCAAGAAGACAACCTCTGAGTTTCACTTCCTAAAAGTTCTTCTACTTACTTAGCAGATCCAAACCTCAAATCCTCACCTTCGTCCAATTTGAGTTCACACTCTACTCTTTGAGAACAACCATTAACGATACCCAATCTTTCTCTCTTAATGACTTCCCGACAGAACCAACATACCAAAACCTCTAATCCGTCTCATCTTCCAGTATTAGAATCTTCATCGATTTAACAAAAAGATCCGTAAACACTTTACTTAATTCCAAACAATTCATTACACACACTATCAAAGTCGGAAAGATACGTCTATTCCATCCAACATTATTCCCGTCTGCTATCAACAAGAGATTAAGGGTGATCAGTTCCTCAATTTATCAATAGACAGCTGACAATCATGATGGGGCATAACCCGTCTTTACCAAACCATAATAGCATTTCTTGCATCTTGTGTACAAAACTACCTAAGGCACCAATCCTTAGTCAACATAAACCTTACCTCCGCATTCCCTCTGGAATCGGGAACAACACTGTCCAAATAACACTTACAATCTTGCAACCAACGGCACACTGAGCCAATGCTCCACACCTGAAGCAACTTGGAGAAGCACCAGCTTCTCCCCCACTTATCTTATTCTCACACCTGAATACAAAGGATTAGGAAACCAGAAGGTACTGACAGTGTTTCACACACATATCACATACCAAGAAACACACAACATCGACAGTATTCAACTGTCACACCAACTGACTCAACAACTTGGTCGGACGGACCGACCTGCTCTGATACCACTAATGTAACACCCTAATTCCCATCGCGAATAAATAATACATAATTAAATCAGAGTAAATAAAAATTTATTTTTCCGACAGAAACAAGGATGCCACATTTAAAGAAAGAAAACACATTCCTTGCTCATAATTTTGATACATAACACAAAATGGAATAAACATACATGGGGAAACTTTTTTCATATAAAAGGAAAGTTCAATTATGGAATAAAGCGGAAAGATCCATAACTGACTTGTTTTACAAAATAAATTGTTTTATAGCATCAAAATATTCATACAAAGTAATACAAAATACATTCAACAAATGTATACATATATAACAAAAGCGTTCTCCGACTCCCGTGTTACGTATCAGACAAGACACCAAGACCGACAGAAGAATGGAGAACTAATCTTCACAAAAGCCTCCAAGACACAAATATGCAATTGCCTCATAGAGCAATAAACCACAGCAGAAGGGTGAGAAATAACAACTAAATCAAGATTGCATAATAATATGCAAACACACATAAATTCACATGCATAGTTATTCTCACCACAAGCATCATATACCAATACATATAGCAGGCCACATATACATAACATATATTAATTATCCAACATAATCACATATTTGCACATAAGGCATACCAGAGTCACAACATATGGAAACATACCACCACATCTCATAGCACATGTCTATACATAGAACATATTATCCACAACCAATGCATTTATCACATATGCACATCAATTCACCAATTCAAACATAAATCTCAATACATACTCAATCAATTCATGATTTTCCACACATAATCAATCCATTCATGATTCATGCAAATGCAAAGAGACCGACACAATGACTCTATGCAAATGCAATGCGGTACCATCCATCCATCATCTCATCACTAGTTCACTCAGGAACTATTGGAACCGTCGCTTGTAACTTCATGTAACTCCCCGCCGGGAAAACGATGTTCCCCATCGCTCACACCTCTTTGTATAAGGCACACGACATTTATGGATCGCTCACACCTCTTTGTATAAGGCACATGACCCAATCGTTCACACCTCTTTGTATAAGGCACACGATCGTCTATAATCATCGCTCACACCTCTTTGTATAAGGCACACGATGTTATAGCGGATTCCCTCTGGAATCGATTCGTCGCTCACACCCCACAAGGGCACACGACATCACAAGATGCATATCATGATGCTTGACATACAAGAACTCATGACAATCAAATGCATCACCACAATTCAACAATATGAATTATCTCATCATCATTATTCATGCATTGGAAATCAATTCAAACAATGCACTTACTTGCCATAAGGCCACCAAATAACACACATTGAATTTCACATAAACAATGCATTCCATCATAATCCACAACCACCACAATTAGAATTTTAGCATATACACTCATATCAACTCACATCAAGAATTACTCACCATCAACCACAACAATCACAACAACTTGTCACATGCTTCAACATCATACAAACCACAACAATCCCACAAAACATCATAACAACATACATTGTTATTTAATTAAATAATGTATTTTACCACACAACAACATAATTATCACATCCATCAACATCATATAAACCACATAAAAGCTCCACGTTACACAACAATAGCACAAAACACGGTAAAACACCGACCGCATGTAACGCCCGTTTATTTAATTATGTATTTAATTAAATATAATTGTAGTATGTTGTGGTGATTCGCGTTGACTTGAGTATTTGTGTCGATTTACGTTGGTTTGTGATATTTGTGTTGATTTAAGTTGATTCCGGAATATCGGAATATTATGTTGATGTTTCTAAGTTGGTTCGAGTTGAATTGATTTAATAAGTTGATTTAAGTTGTGGAAATAATATTGAATATTTTATGTCTATGGTTAAATGTGTTGATTTGGTGGTTTGGACGATTTATTTGATAGTCGGTAATTAGTCGATTTAGTCGAGAGAAATAATATTAGAAATAATATTATTATAATGGACTATTATTTAATTAAATTGGATTTGGTTGTTGGGTGATATATAGCAATTTGGAGGTGTATGAAGGGAAGCCCAAATAGATTAAATAATACCATTATTATTATTATTATTATTATTATTGGATTATTTTGGAAAATAAAAAGAAAAATGGAGGAGGCAGTAAAGGGAGTTAGAGAAAAATAAGGAGAGGAAGTTGGGGGTATCAGTAAAGAGAAAGAGGAAAACGTGAGAAGTTGAGAACGAGGAAAAGTTGGAGAAAGAGGGATACGAGAAGTTGCCGTCAGAAAGCCAAGTCGGAAAAGTCGGTCGGAGATTCGAGCGGCCATCAATTAAGGTAAGGGTGGGGTTCAAATTTTATAATCGGGAATAAGATGATTAATACTTGGGATTGGGATTGTATAATTTTCTACTGTGTTGATTTTATGACGAATTGTGTTGGTTTTACGTGTTGAACTATATGGATGAATTTTGGTGATTTTCTCCTAGTTTTCATTTTAGGTTGAAATGGTAGGAATGAATAGGAATCGATGTTTTCACGGACAAAAGTCGAAATAGATTGCGTAGTTGTGTCGAGTAATGTTAGGCCGTGATCGAGTATGCTTGTTTTATCGAATTTGGTTGATTTTGTAAGTTTTTGCATTTTTGGAGATTTGAGGGTTTAAGATTCGGATTGAAATCGAAAGTCGTAGAATTCACGTTTGATGGTTCCAAATCACTACTATATGTTTGGTATGAATGAGTATGTGTTTGTTTCGAAGAAAATAATTGAATCGGTCGGATTTTTGGACAAAAATGCAAAATCCCGTAGGGCTGTTATGCAGAAATATTCTGGTTTCGGAAAGTTTGGAAAATTCATATCTTTTGATCCGTAAGTCAGTTTTGACCCCCGTTCGAAGCGTTGGAATGCTAACGAGATGTTCTTTCTAGGAAAAATGGTTTTGAGGTCTGTACCTGGTTCAATTATAGCAGAAAATTGAAACCGTATTGTTGTGTTGATTTTTACCGTCGTGAATGTGTGCGATTTAGGTGTTATCGTGCAATATGCCTCAACGATGTTAACCGATTAATAATGCAGAGGAATAGCAATAATGTGGGGAATTAGAAATGTTAGTAGCAGGTTTTATTTTAGTACAGGAATCAATTAGCGAATGACAGACCAAAGGAGTTAGCAGAGTATTAAAATAGTACCGAATAATAATATTAGTAGTTTTAACCGGTATAATTGTTTAACCGAAACAAGTTGAAATTTTGCAGAAATAATGCGTAAGTGGTTGTAGTTATTTTTGGTCGGTTGATGTATGGAATTAGTCGAATAAGTGTAATTAAGCGGTAAGGTTAGTTGTCCGGAATTTAATGAAAATTGGCGGGATAACTAATATAAATTAGTAGGTATTCTTGGTTGGTTTGTTTTGTGGTAATTATGTCGATTAAGTTGATTTGCAGGTACAGTTGAATAGGTTGAATTGTCCCGGTTTATGGGCACTATTAAGTTGTAGGTCTTATGACCAATGTTTTATGTTGATGTTGAATACGTTGTTGATGTGGTGATGTTGGTGATGTGATGTTGAATATGTTGTTGATTAAGTTGCAGGTCGAACGACCAATGTTGGATTAAGTTGATGCAAGTGGCGCATGTTTAAGTTGTTGTTCTCGTTGTTGTTATTGCGTTGTTGTTGTTGTGACGTTGTGGTTACTGTTGCATGCATACATTTGCATTGATTAAGTTGGCCTTGATGGCACCTGTTTAAGTTGGCCTTGACGGCATCCGATTAAGTTGAAAATGCCTCGATAACCTAGCATATGTTTAAGTTGGGAGTTTTACTCCGATGGTACCACATGCATGTGCATAGTTGAGTCGCATTTGAGTTGCATGTTGAAGTTGTTAATATTATTACGTTGGTGTTGATTGTTGGTGTTGTTGATATAAGTTGTTATTGTTGTTATAAATTGTTATTGCTGTAAGTTGTCGCTTGATACAGGTTGTTGTTATAAGTTGTTGTTTGTTATAAGTTGTGGTTGCTCTTAAGTTGTTTACTAATAGTTGTTGTATGACTGTTGTATGAAGCGGTGAAATTTGTGTGATTCTAATCTAATATATTAATTATCATGCCTTTGATTATATTTTTCGATATCTCACCCCTTCTGTAATGATGTTACCTATTATGGGTAACTGAGCAGGTACTCAAGAATAGCTGTGAAGGTTTGAAGTCTTAGTCACTGTTAGTTCAAGTTGGTGTCATGCTCTGATACGTAGCACTCGGGGGAAAATGTTTTGTTTATGTTGTTGTTCCTAATTGTTGTTATTACAATAATTCTTGAATAATTATAAATTGAAGTTTTGATCTAGTTGAATAAAGTGAACATGATTTGTCAGTTGTGAAGGCCGAATGCTATGTATCTATTTTAAAACGAAATACAGGTTTATGTTATTGGTTTTGTTGTTAAAGTTGAAAATGTGACATCTCATTTGTTTTATGTTGAAAATTTTGCACTCTAATTTTTAATAAACGTTGGGTAGAAAATGGGGTGTTACACCGCACGCATTTAACGCGATAAAAAACCGACAACCTAGCACTTTTGTAAAACTACGACTTAAAGAAATCATCTCCTACCCTTCAAAACATTTTTAATAGAAATAATATTTCACTAGCTTTCCAACGCTTCAAACGGCGACCAAAATGGACTTACGGTTTGAAAATTACGAAGAAAACAAAATAGAAAAATTTGCCACTTCGCTCCAGCATTCGCTAGGCGAACCCTAGCGAACCAAGGCAGTGGAAAACCAACATAAAGTTCGCTAGGCGAACCTCTAGGTGAATATTAGCCCGTTCCTTCGCTGGGGTTCGCTAGGCGAACCCGCGAAACCCAGAATTCGAAGCAGCGTCAATATAGGTCATTTGGGGTCAAAATACATCATTTCTACCACCCAAACCCTTCCAATTCATACCAGAACAACCAAAACATGTTCAGACCTAATCAACAAGTATTCTACGCAGTTTATATCGAATTTCATCCGTGAAAACATCGATTTCTATCAATTGCTCCTAATTTCAATCGATAAGAAAAGTCGCGAAACAACCAAAACAATTACAACAAACAACACATATACATACACAAGCAAGATATAGTTGAAACTTCTCACCCTTACCCGATTATTCGCGCTCGAAACGGAGTTCCCGTGATTTTCCTCTTTCTCCTCTTTTCTTTCCTCTTCCTTTCTATCTTCTCTTTTCTTTCTCTGTATTTTCTTTTGTCTCTTTTTCCTCTCAAATCTCTATTTATATAAAATATCTAAACCCCTAAAAATACTATTTTACCCCTCAGCTCAAATATCCCGCAAACGCTCTCAAAATGCGATAAAACATAAACAGCGATGAAAAATAATATATTGGCAAATAAAAGTCAAGAATAAAATAATATAATAATAAAAATAATTAAATTTACTCGATTGAGTAAATAAGACAAAACCGGGGCGTTACATTAACCGTCATTAAAAGCCTTTTAACGAGATTAAAAAAAAAGCGCACATCTATTACAATGGTGTATAGGCAATCTGTTGTAAGCCTGACGTTGTTGTTTGCGCGTTTTGTAGTAGTGAGAGAAGCAGAAAGCTGTTGTTGCCAAGAAGCCAAGTGGGGGAGGAAATTCTTCCAACCCTATCAAGTGTTTCAGATGTGGTGGCGCGGGTTACCATGCTAATGAATGTCAGAATGAGGTGAAGAAATGTTTCAAATGCGGGAATCCAGGTCATGTTGTGGCAGATTGTAGGACCAATATACCTACCTGTTACAACTGTGGTGAACAGGGTCACATCAGCACCCACTGTCAAAAGCCGAAGAAGTCGCAGACCGGTGGAAAGGTATTTGCACTGGTGGGAGCTCAGCCTACCAGTGAGGATCGTTTGGTAAGAGGTACTTGTTACATTCATAACACTCCTTTGATTCCTATCATTGATACGGGTGTGACCCACTCGTTTATTTCTGTTGATTGTGTGAAGAAACTAGGACTTGTGCCTTCTAATTTGAGTAAAGGGATGGTGATTGATACTCCATATATTGGGCCGATAACTACATCGTTAGTGTGCTTGAACTATCCTATGTCGATCTTTGGTAAAGATTTCGGAGTGGATTTGATTTGCTTACCACTAAGTGATCTGGATGTCATTTTAGGGATGAATTGGCTAGAGAGCAATTATGTCTACATTAACTGTTATAAGAAGAGGTTTTTATTTCTTACCCCAAAGGAGGAAGAGTTGGCTAATTTTATATCTACCAAGGATTTGAGAACCTTGTTGGACGATGAAGCTAAAATGTTCGCGGTGTTTGGCTCATTGTCTGTTGAGGGAAAAACGTCGATAATGAATTACCTGTAATGAAGGAGTTTCCAAAAGTGTTTCCGGATGATATTTCGGAGTTGCCTCCGAAGTGAGTGGTGGAATTTGCAATTGATCTTGTTACTGGTACTAGACCTATATATATGGCACCATACAAAATGTCAGCATCAGAATTGGCGGAGTTGAAATCTCAAGTCAGAGAATTGCTTGATAAGAAGTTTATTAGACCCAGTGTGTCGTCGTGGGGAGCTCCAATATTGTTGGTTAAGAAGAAAGACGGTAGTATGATATTGTGTATTGATTATCGTCATCTGAATAAAGTGACCATCAAGAACAAATATCCGCTTCCAAGGATTGATGATCAAATGGATCAACTCGTGGGAGCTCGTGTTTTTAGTAAAATTGATTTGAGATCAGGTTACCATCAGATTCACGTGAAAGAGGATGATATTTAGAAGACGACTTTTAGGACTCGGTATGGACATTATGAATATGTTGTGATGCCGTTCGGAGTGTCCAATACGTCAGGCGTATTCATGGAGTACATGAATCATATCTTCTAAACCTACTTAGATCATTTTGTTGTAGTTTTTATTGACGACATTTTGATTTACTCCAGGTCAGAAAGAGATCATGCAGAACATCTAAGGTTTGCATTGCAAGTGTTGAAGGATAATAAGTTGTCTGTGAAACTTTCAAAATATGAGTTTTGGCTGCATGAAGTGAGTTTTCTGGGACAAGTTATTTCTGATGATGGAATAGCAGTGGATCCATTCAAACTGAGTGGTGTACTTCAGTGGGAACCTCCAAAGTCAGTGATAGAGATTAGGAGTTTCTTAGGTTTAGCAGGTTATTATCGCAGGTTTATCAAAGGGTTTTATAATTTGGCCCTTCCTCTGACTTAGCTGACTAGGAAAGGCCAGGCCTTTGTGTGGGATATCTTGTGTGAAGAGAGTTTATGGGAATTGAAGAAGAGGTTGACTACAACGCCAGTATTGATTCTACCAAAGCCAAATGAACTTTTCGTGGTATATTGTGATGCGTCTAAAATGGGATTAGGCGGAGTATTGATGCAGGATGGTAAGGTCGTGGCTTATGCCTCATGACAATGGAGGGTACATGAATGGAATTGTCCTACTCATGATCTTTAGTTAGTTGCAGTGATTTTTGTGTTGAAAATTTGGAGACATTACATGTACGGGTCGAGGTTTGAAGTGTTCAGTGATCATAAAATTTTGAAATATTTATTTGACCAGAAAGAGCTGAATATAAGACAGAGAAGATGGTTGGAGTTCTTGAAGGACTATGATTTTAGCTTTAGTTACCATCCCGGTAAAGTTAACATCGTGGCGGATGCTTTGAGTCGGAAGACAATTCATATGTCGACATTAATGATTAATGAGTTGGACTTAATTGAATAGTTTAGAGACTTGAGCATGCTTTGTGACTGACTCCTGAGAGTGTGATGTGAGATATGCTGAAGGTTAATAATGAATTCCTTAATAAGGTTAGAGAGAGTCAGAAACACGATTTGAAGCTGGTGGATTTGATGACCGCAGGAGGGTCGGATGCAGAAGATGACTTTAAGGTAGACGATTTTGGTGTGTTCAAATTTCGAGGTAGAATTTGTGTGTCGGATAATCCCGGATTGAGAAAAATGATCTTAGAGGAGAGCCACAGGAGTAGGTTGAATATTCATCCAAGAGCCACGAAAATGTATCAAGATCTTAAGAAATTGTTTTGGTGGCCAGATATGAAGAAAGATGTAGCTCGGTTTGTGTATGCTTGTTAGACCTATCAGAAGTCAAAAGTGGAACACCAGAAACCTTCTAGTTTGATGCAACCAATGGAAATACCAGAGTGGAAGTGGGATAATATCGCGATGGATTTTATGACCAGGTTACCGAGTACGGTGAGATGCTTTGATGCTATTTGGGTGATTGTGGATAGACTGACGAAGTCGACACATTTTATACCGATTAACATCAGTTTTCCTTTGTCTAAGTTATTAGAGATTTATATCAGAATAATAGTGAAGTTGCACGGGGTTCCGTCGAACATAGTTTCTGACGGAGACCCGAGGTTTACTTCCGGATTTTGGAAGAGCTTGCCGGAAGCTTTGGGTTCTAGCTTAAAGTTGAGTTCTGCTTATCATCTGGAGACAGATGGACAATCTGAGAGGACTATTCAGTCACTGAAAGACTTATTGAGAGCTTGTATACTCGAGTAAGGAGGTGCTTGGGATACTCATTTACCGTTGATTGAACTTACTTACAATAATAGTTACCATTCTAGTATTGGAATGGCGTCTTTGGAAACATTGTATGGTAGGAAGTGTAGGACACCTCTATGGTGGTATGAGTTGGGTGAGAGCACTGTACTTGGACCCGAGATTGTACAACATACTAATTATGTAATCCAGATGATCAGAGAAAAGATGAAAGCATCCCAGAGTAGGTAGAAAAGTTATCATGATAATAGGAGGAAAGACTTGGAATTTAGCGAAGGCGACCATGTGTTTCTAAGGTTCAATCCAGTGGTCGGTGTTGTCGGGCGCTGAAATAGAAGAAGTTGGATCCTAAGTTCATCGGACTGTATCAGATTTTGCAGAGAGTTGGAGATGTTGCATATAGAGTGGTGCTGCCACCCGAACTTGCGAATTTGCATGATGTGTTTCATGTGTCGCAACTTCGGAAGTACATTGTTGATCCATCCCATGTTCTTCAAAGGGATGGGATACAAATTTGGGATAATCTTACCATGGAGGCGATGCCGATAAAGATCGAGGATCGCAAGATGAAATAGTTAAAAGGCAAAGACATTCCTTTAGTGAGAGTAGCTTAGGGAGGAGCTGCTGGAGGAAGTGTGACCTGGGAATTGGAGAGCAAGATGCGAGTTTCGTATCCGGAATTTTTCTCATCAGATACATTTTCGAGGACAAAAATATTTTAAGTGGGGGAGAGTTGTAACACCCTATTTAATTATTTAGTTGTTTTGTGATTATTTTGTGTGATTATTTTGGCATTGACTTGGTTAAGCGTATGTGTGTAAAGGTGGGTGTGAGAGTTTAGGGTAATGAATTTAAGGATTAGGATAATATGGTAATAATAATGATATGAATAAGGAGAAATTCAACTATTATTATTTTTATTATTATTATTTATATTATTATTAGTGTTATTATTATGATTGCTATTATTATTATTATTATTATTATTATTATTAAGATTATTATTAGGATTATTATTATTAATAAAATTAAGGAAATTAAAACATAATTAGAGGAAAGTGGGAAAGAATAATCAGAACTGTCAGTTACATAAAAGAGAACATAAAAGAGAAAGAAGGAGAACTAGGGCAAGAGAGGAGTAAGAGATTTTTCCCCCATTGTTGAAGAGAGAAAGCTTGAAATTCAGGTAAGGGGAGAGAATGAGATCCTTTAATGGTGGTGTGAACATGAGAGGATAGTGAGGGTTCCTTTCCCTCTTAGGATTCTTGTGCAATTTTCTTCTTCTTCTTCTTCTTGATTTATTGCATGATTGTGTGATGATTATTGTAAATTCGTGTTTGTGTAATGTCTGATGTGAATTCATGTTGTATGCTGATGTTGATGTGAAATTCGTGAAAAATGTATGTTGTTACTGTGGTTACCATGAAATCAGATCTAGAAATTTTAGGGGTTTTGGGATTAACAAAAATGGGTTTCAAATGGTAGACAACTTGGATAAAATGTTGAATTAATGAAGTAGAGTAAAGACTTTAGGAATAGACTGGAATGAATGTTGTTTTTAGTCAGAAATGGGAGCTTGAAGGTGCTCCAATGGGTGAAAATTCACACTGATGTGAAATCTGGGATTTTCAATTGCCGACTGCCCATACGTGTATGAGGGGACGTCCCAGGTGCACTACGCGTATAGTATGCGCCCTGTCCCCTTGGCAGCATGGCCCTCTGCTCTTATGCGTACGGTACGCATAGGCGAGGTGGGCATTACGCGTATGGCTAGGCCATTACGCGTACGGGAAATTCTAGGAAGGGTTTTGAAAGGAAATCCCCTCTGGTCATACGCGTAAGGAGGCCTGGGCATTTGAGCCCTATGCATATGAAACGCAGGTCTGGGGCGAGGAAAACAGGTCCATATGCGTATGGGCATGGTCATTCGTGTATGGGCGGGGGTGTAGTGCAATTTTCCTGTTTTCGCGATTTCGGTTCCGATTTCGCGTGCGATGAAAATTCTCTTGATCTGTAAGACTAAAATGATATAATTGGGCATAGGGGAACCGATAATGAAAGTAAATATGATAAAACATGGTATTTTATGTGATTGTCCTTATGAGATTTGTTTGATGCTTGTGCGCCTAGACGGTTGGCATGTGGACGGTCTTGGGCTGTGGTGGTGTTTCCGGAGGGAATTACAGTGAGTATGTGGCTCATGGGTGATCATTAAGGATCGTGAGTTATACATGAATGATTATTATATTGTGCAAAATTGTGTGTCATGCATTCATTTCATTTTATGTGGAGATGAGCTAGGTGGGAATCCTTGATGGGTGCCTAGTCTCTTCCGGACTCCAAGTGGCAGTCGAGTGGAGATAAGTTGTAGTTCAGAGGAATGTATACGACTTATTCGGATTTTTATGGGAATCAGGTTCTAGGGTGAACCGTATGGATTGTGATGGTACCACATGCATTGTGTCGTGTCACTTGAGTCACATTGCATAGGTATATGATTGAATGCGGGCTGAATATCCCAAGTATTGATGTGGAACTTGTAGGTGCGTTGTGATTGTTTGATTGATGTGATTTGTGTGATAACTACTCCTTAGCATGTGATTTTCACTGTGTATTATGAATGTAGTTCTCACCCCTTTTCTATTTGTTGTGTCTGTGCTACTTGGGGAGTACAGATAATCAGGTCACTGAGTTGTTCTTGGAGCATGTATTGCTATTTGATCGAGTCATAGGAGTCGCTCTGATACGTAGCACTGGAAGGATGGGGATTTCGTTATTTTCTTCATGTTATTTGTTATTGTTATTTGTTACGTATCATGATTTGTTCTAATTGTTGTTATACCACGTCTTTTGTGGAGGTTGATGTAATTGGATCCTTAGTGCCGAACAAATTGATTTATTCTGCTGTTTAATCAAATTATTATTTTTATTAAGGAATAAGATATGAAGTAATTTGATACTTCATGGTGGTATTTTTGTTTATGTGGCATCCTACGTGTGTAACTTTGATTAATTTCCGCTAACTATTTTTGTATTTTTACTTATTATACAAATGGGTAGAGTAGGGTGTTACATCTTATCTTGTCCTGAGATCCATATCCGGTAAAGTTTTGAGTTTCTTCTTAACTGGCGGGCATTCTTCTTTAAGAGGCAGCTTGTGAACAACAATATAAGCATCCAGCCTGAGCATATCCTTATATGACCAAGCAAACACATCTCCATACTCATGAAGGGGTTCGATCAGCTTCCCTTTCTCAGTGTCTTGCAAGGTGGCGCCTATCTTGACTTCTTTTTTGTCTTCCTCAGTTCCAAGGTTGATAGTTTCTACTGCTTCCTAGTGCGGTTGGATGATCTTTGATTCCTGCTTGATTAGTTTGGACAACTCTTTAGGGAGTTCACAATCTTCCTTGCCATCCTCTTTGGCTTGGTTAATAGGAAAATCAAAGTCATATGGCATCATAGTAGTGTTTTTACCAATGGTTTCAGGAGTGATTCAACATGTTTATCATTTATGAATTTTTAGAAAAGAGAAAGTGGAAGTGCACAAAACGTTTCCATTTTAAAAGAAAGTGTAAACGGAAATTAGCACAATTGAATGCGAAATAATGTCTTTTATTATGATAACAATTAATTAAAACAATGAGGGCCCTACAAAGTGTTCCACTATGCCTTAGACTGAGCATGATGTTTAGAAAAAAAAATGGTAAATTACTTTTTAATTTGAAAGACTTATGGGATTTCAATAGACTTCCAATTTTTGAGCTACTCCCCTGGTATCCCTTTGCGCACTCAATCTGGAATTGCTTCATTACAGGCTACCTCCTCTACCATGGATACTTGGCCTCCTAAGATGTGACCAGTGCTTGTGAAATTTTCTTACACAGGAAGGACTCGTCCCTTGCAAACTTTTATATTTTGGAATTCCTCCTTGCTTAAAGATGGTTGGTATCCCTGCCCGATCCTATCTTTCTTCTTAGGAAGTTCAAGAACTTTTCACCATCCCACAACATTTCCAGCCTCGACTATGGTCTTGGCTCCTTTCCAACAGGCCATCGATGGTTCAGGTTTGTGGTGCTCTTCCACTTGTTGGATTAGTATAGCACTTTCAACTTCAAAAGATTGGAAGGGAGTTTTGTTCATTTTCAGCCTTGACAGATGGAATATTCTATTCATGTACTCCATGAACACTCCAAGTGCATTAGACACTACAAACAAAATCACTGATTACTCATAGTGGCCATACCTCATTCTGAACACAATCTTTGGAATATCTTCTAGTTTCCCATGAATTTGATGATAAGCCTAATGTAAATCAATCTTGTTAAACACGCACGCACCAACCACGTGATCCATCAGATCACCAATCCTTGGAAGTGGTTACTTTTTCTTGATTGTCACTTTATCCAGCTGTCGATAGTTGACACACTATTTCATACTACAATCTTTCTTCTTGACTAGTAACACTGACGCACCCCACCGTGAAACACTCGGCCGAACAAACTTCTTCTTGAGTAGGTATTCCAAATGCTTCTTAAACTCACTCAACTCTAAAGCAGAAATTCTATAAGGAGCCATCGACACTGGACTAGTAGCAGGTACTAACTCAATAGCAAACTCAACCTCGTGCTCCAGCGACAAATCACTAATATCGTTAGGGAACACTTCCGAAAAATCGCATACCATAGATATCTCGCCAATCATGACTTTGCATTCCGCCTTCATAGAATCTAATATTATAAACACTCCAGCCTCATCCTTCACGATCTCGTCAAATTTCTTAGCAGACACAAACAAATCATCATTTGCATCAAACTACGGAAATGACATAACATTGTCATAACAGTTGATATGAACACGATTGAACTCCAAATAGTTCATTCCAAGGATATCATCGATATTTCTCAAAGGTAGACATACTAAACCCATACCAAATTTCTTACCGAAAATAGTAAGTGGACAATTCAAACAAACCCACGATGTGGTTACGGGACCTAGAGACGGGGTATCAATAATTATACTCCAAACCATAGAAAACAATTTCAAACCCAACCTCTCAGCATAATCAAGCGAGAGAAACAAATGTGTTTCACCCATGTCAATAATAGTAATCAGCGGAATAATATTAATAAAAAATGTACCTTGAATCAATCAGTCAGTGCTAGTGATCTCTGATCCTAACAGAGAAAAAACTTTCCCTCCAGACTCTGCCTTCTTCGGCTTCTGACAATTAGTACTCATGTGACCCTGTTCGCCGCAATTATAACAAGTCAGCCCAACACTCTTGCAATCTGCAATATGCTAACCCGTTTTTCCACATTTCAAACACCTCATAACATTATTCTTGCACTCATTAGAACAGAGGCCTAACTAGCGAAACTTGAAGCACTTGACACAAGTGGGAGTCTTTCTCCCAGTTGGCTTTTTGTCATCAGAGGCCCTCTGCTTTCCTTTATCAGCGAGAGCACTTGTCGCTACATGAAAAACAACCGACAAAGACACAGAGTCGCCATCGAACTTTATTTATACCAACGGGGAAAGGAATACATCAAGAAAAACTCAAAAGGGAAATAAAATGGTCTTGCAACCAAATTCGGGGTTCGGGAGTCGATTGCGCATGAGGAATGTGTTAGCACCCCTCATGTCCATTGTACTCAACGAGATCAACTCTTGTTGTTCTAATCAAAGGGTGTGTATATCTAAAGCTTATTTGCTAAGGGAATGCATGAGTTAAAAGGGAAAATAAAAGGGGGCTCACCAGTGTAGCGAACGATTTTGGACGTGGTTCTTAAGCACTGTCGCTCTGGGGTACTACAGGTCGATTCATTTTTTATCCTATTGAAGCTGATGAAGGAAGGGAAATAGATGTCTCCAACTAACCCTGCTTACAAAATAAGGTTAAACAGTCAAAACTGTTGGTTTACAGATGCGGTTTTAGTTCGTGGGCCTCTCTCTGCTTATTTTGTTCAGAACGAAATACCGGGACTGTTCATGGGGAATTTGTTGGGATACTGCGCTAGATTGGCTGGAAGTGGGGGACTTTGGGGTTTTTTGATTAGTGTGCTCGCTAAGATTCTTTTGCAATCTTATGCCTACGTATTCCAGGGATAGGGAAATCAGAGCGATCGTAGTTCCTCCTATTCTATGGGAGGAAATGATGTTTTGGTGTCTTGTGCAAAGCCCAAGACATGAAGCTAAAGGTGGTTTATATCTTGTTCAAAGCCCAAGATGTGAAGCTGAAGGGTCTATTTGTATCTTGTTCGAAGCCCAAGATGTGAAGCTAAAAGGGTGTTGACTTTAGAGAGAATTTGTCATCTCTAAAGGGGTCTGTTTGTCACAATTGTTGGGTGACTGATTATAAAGGAGAATTACTTTAACTGGGATATGCGAATCCAGCAATGCCATAATTTCCTTTATAGGGGATTTTCAACCTGAAGGAGAAGACTTCAACTCAGTTTAGAGCAATGCCATCTTTCCTTAGGAATTTCTCATGCTAAAAGAGGGACAGTAGCGTGGATGTAAATAATCCAGAGCCTTGTCGCTTACAGCAATCAGATGAAGGAAAAGGAGTTGTTGATGTTTGTATACTGTGACCAAAGCATGATTTGATGCTAAAAGATTGTTTGAATCAAACGGGGATTTCTTTATACAAAGCCTAAGAGGAGGCTATTGACCCAACAAGAGGATGTTTTTGTGTCTCGTACGAAGCCCGAGATAGAGGCTAAAAGGGTTGACTCAACAAGAGAGTGTTTTTATATGTGTCTTGTACGAAGCCCAAGACGGAGGCTAAAAGGGTTTGACTAAACAAGAGAGTGTTTTATACTCAACAAGAGAGTAGATTTGTATCTCGTACGAAGCCCGAGATAGAGGTTAAAGGTGATCGACTCATCAAGAGAGTCTTTTTATACTCAACAAGAGAGTGTTTTGTATCTCGTACAAAGCCTGAGATGGAGGCTAAAAGATGTTTGACTCAACAAGAGAGTCTTTTATACTCAACAAGAGAGTGATTTTGTATCTCGTACGAAGCCCGAGATGGAGGCTGCAAAGGTTAACTCTGCTAGGGAGAATCATTGTACAAAGCCCAAGAGGAGGCTAGTGGTTACTGTTTCAGTTGAGTGGCAGGTCCGATATGTTGGTTAAAAGAGAAAATCAGTTCTTATATGGGTAATGTTGTACTCATGGATTTGATCTGAGGACCGGGATAATTTCCTGTTCTTTAAGGAAACGGAGAATCCGAAGGGTATTGAGACTGCCCAAGTCTACGGGTGTTTTTTTTCCTATTTTTGAAAGGAACTTGAGAATGTCTCCGAGACTCAAGGAGATTAGACTGTCCAAGTCTAGAGTTTTATCTTTTGTACTATGCTTAAGGGAGATCAAGAGACAGTACGTTCGCGGTAGAAAGATCTAGACTCTTTGAAAGACTGTTCTATTAAGATGACTAATTTATGTTCCTATACCTTTAAGAGGTCGTTGGGACAATTTGTACGAAGCCCAAGAGGAGGCGAGAAAAACTTTTAAGAAGCCGAAGGGACAATTTGTACAAATCCCAAGAGGAGACTATCTTCCCGGAGGAAGAATCATTATACGAAGCCTAAGAGGAGGCTATGAAAACTTCTAAAAAGCCGACGGGTCCTTGTACAACGCCAAGAGGAGGCGGGGATGCTTTTAGGAAGCCTGTGGGTCCTTGCACTAAGCCCAAGATGAGGCTGATGAACAGTTCCAGAAGGGGTTTCACTTGGAACATTGGCCTTCTGTATATGAACTGATCAAGGGGGAGATTTCTTAGATCTAGTTATCTAAAATTGTTGTAAAAGAAAATTCTCATGGTTTGGGTTATGTTGAAATATCCGGGAGAACGTCGGATGTAAGGAGACGAGGTTTTGTCTAGTTCTAGACGTAGTTGCCGGGGAAACTCTAAATATCTATACTAGTATTACACAGTCGATATGAGTTTATGAAAGAAGATTTACAATGAAACAGCCCCACAATACAGTTATATACATATGAAAGCGGTAAATGAAAGCGGGTAAACACTTACTCAGTTGTAGAGCTTCCATGTTGTTTGGTTAGTTTGTTCAACAAAGAAAGCTTTGATAACAATATTATATTCAAAATCAAAGGAGAAAGTGCTTTTGAAAGAAAAATTGGGGCTTAAAGCTCAAGGAGCGGCCCCAGGTTTAATCAGTGATCGCACTGTCATTTTGTACAGGGACTTATACAAGTGACTGAGGCCCAAGAAAGGTTTTCTGTACAAAGGGGATGGGTCTTACACTCTCTCAAGAGGCCCAAAATGATTAAAAGAAAAATAAATGGGGCTTATAACACGAGGGTAGGCCCAGATGATTTGTTTTGTTGAACTGGTGATCGCGCCGAGCTTTTCTTTTAACGCAGAGGGACTTATACAATATCTGAGGCCCAAAATTATTTTGGTTAAAAGGGGATTGGGTCTTACACTCTATTAGAGGCCCAAAAATGATTTTGAATGGGTCTTATAGCTCGAGGAGAGGCCCCGATGGTTTGTTTTAAACGGGTGATGATCGCACCGAACTTTTGAAATACAACGGGACTTATACAACATTTGAGGCCCACAATAGGTTTGTATTTACAAAGGATTGGGTCTTACACTCTATTAGAGACCCAAAGTATTTTTAAAAGGTTTGATGAGGGTTGAATTAATCAAAACCCTAATTTGTTTCCAAAATGTATTTTAATTGAATAAAAAATTCAATTAAAATGATCAAAATTGTTTAATATTTGGAAAACAAATTGTGATCTTGGATTAATGTTTCAAAAATCATGTTTTGACCTACAAAATGATTAGAAATCATAAAAATTTGCAAAATCAAGAAGGAACAAATATTTTAAATGTAAAAAACAATTAAAATATTAATTCTTGGCAAAAATATCAATTATATGAAATAAATAATATTTTTGGAGTTTTTTGGTAAAATAAAATATTTTAACATTTTTGTGAATTATTAAAAAAAGAATCAACTCAAAATCATTAAAACTCAGAGAGAAATTAATTTTTGAATAAATTAAATAAAATCACAAAATTCAAATATTTGAATTTTCATAAAGGGCGCCAAGAACAAGGGCAAGAACACCCGCCACCCTCTGTTTCTGCAGATTTGCGTTTTCTATCTAATCTCACTGAATACTTGATTATATCATGCAATCTACATATCAATCTACTCGTTTCAACCTCACGATCATGTCTATGGTCTTTAATTTCATTTATTTTAAGCATGGAATAAGAAATCAAAGAGAAACCTCAAGAACCCTAAATTTTGCATGAAGGTTCAGAAATTCCATACACGATTCATACAAAGCAATTAATTAAGGGTAAATACTCTATGCATGATTATGAACATATGGCCAAATTATTGTGCAGCAAAAAATGCATGGATCATAGAGTTAGAAGAGCTCATGCTCACCTCTTGCAGCTGGTGATCGAGTTCTAGGTTGGAGGTGTTACAACTAAGTTCCAATGATGTGGATAGCTTCCCTAGGTGCCATGGAGTGTGTCTGGATGCTTGGAATGGATTGAAATGATCTGGAACTTGAGATGGTACCCCAACTGCAAATCTGTCAAAGGTTTGAGCAATTGGCTAGTGATTTTGTGATTTTGGTGTTCCAGATGTTATGTGAGTGTTTGGATCACTTCTATATGATGTTTATGAGGTGTGTGTGTGTGATTGGTTTGATTGGAATTGCTCTCAAACTCAAAACCCGATAGTGACTTGCTTTGGAGGGCAAAATTGGAGTGAAGAAGGAGATTTTGAGGAAAGCATCTGTTTGATGGCTTTGGTGTACTCAAACTGAGCACAAATGAGCTCTATTTATAGTAGACCAAGTTTGTTTTGGGATCAGTAGTGAATGAGAACTGCAGCAGAGGTTTGGCAAATGTTGATCAATGAGAATCCAAGTCTCCTCTAGCCATTGACTAGAGGTTAGAGCACAGAGTTGTGGTTTCCTAGTTGTTGGATCATTCTTGACTGAATTCAGTTGTAAATGTGTCAGTCCATGCCACCTTGGTGCATCCATTAAATGCTCCAATCCAAAATTGGAGTATTGTCCCTCTTTTAGGGATTTTTAGGTTTGGCATGCTACTTCTTGTTCCAAAGACTTTGGAGGCTTGGATCAATGTTTGTTCCCTTTAGATTTTATCCTCAGATGTGTCCAAAGTGATGACAAGGCTTGGAATTACCTGATTTTGCCAAATCGAGCAAAAGTGCAAAATTCTGCCTAGCCTTGGCAGTTTTCAGCAAGGCATATTGCCATTGACATATCTCATGGCTCAAGTGGAATTTGATGGAGTTCTTGGCCATTTTGGAAAGCCCTCATATGATACAATAACTCTTTGGAAAAAAGTGAAGGCAGATTTTAACTTAGTGAAAATTTCACTAAGTGTTGGAAAAAGTGGCATTTCATGTTTTCAGCCACTTTGATCATTCCATAACTCAAAATCCATAATGAATTGGAATGAGGTGTAGTTGAAGCTTTTATAGAGGGCCATGAGGGCTATAAATCCAGATTTGGATGGGAAAAAATGGCCTTGTGGTTTAGGAGTTATGGTCCTCCAAAGTTGGTACCCTAGCCACTTTGTTCCATAACTCAGAAAATTTTCTAAGTTTTTATGGTTACCCCTTTTACAAGTTATCCCACTTTTCTTGATTTTTCTTGATGAATGATGATTCAAATCACACATTAACATCATTTTAGGGTTAAAAAACCATAATTGTAAAAAATCTCAAAAAGTCAAAGTTTGACTTTTGTGCACAGTTAACTTTTTGTCAGATGAACTCCAAACTGTGCGATCCTCTATGAAATTAAGTCCTTGACCTAAATCAAACTTGATGGATTGATTTCATAGGTGTTATAGGGTGTATTGAATCATGTCCCAAGGTTTGGGAGCATGCCTGGGTCAAAAGTCAAAGGCACAGTTGACTTTTCCCGCGAAACCCAAATTGTGGTTCTGATGAATTTGAAACTTGTGGATTAAGCTTCTTGGATCAATCCATTGATGAAAATGGATCAATTTGGTGTATTAGAGACCCTTAAATCCTTCTTTGAGGTCTTGGCTCATGTTTTGTCCCAAAAGTCAACTTAGGGGTGAATTAAGTCAAGAAGCCCTAATTCCTGATTTTTGGTGAATGCATCCCTTGAGGCTAAATTGACTTGATGATTGGGATTACGATGTCCCTTAGAGCACCCTAGGTTATGCTTTGAAGCATTTGCTCATGCCCATAGGAAAATTTCCATCTGAAGGTCCTGCTCGACCAAACCCTAATTTGGTGACATCGGCGATCTTAAGGCTTGATCCACCTAGAAGGGAGAAGCCTTGTGTTTAATCCTTGAAGTGGGAGTCCTCTTGATCCTTTGTGGATGTTTGAGAGGCTAGACAAGTTGAAGATCATGTCATTTCTTGATTGATCCTTTGTCTAAGAGCTCAGAGAGGGCTTGAAACCCTAATCTTTGATAGTAGTGAATGCTCACCCATCTTTGGGGAGACTGATGAGGTATGATGGTTTACCCATATTGTGATGATGATTTGCCCAATGATGGGAAATCTTAGTGGTTAAAATTTGGGGTATGACAGATGCCCCTATTTAATCTTCTTGGACCCGAAGGTGTGAATGGCGAAGGTATTCGAGCATTCGGGGTGCAAGAGGATTAAATATCGGAATACCCGAAATTTTGATGATGGTTAGGAATGGTATTTCACGCATCCTTATTATTTTTCTAAGCAATGATGCTTAGAAAAGGTAAAAACTTCCCCTTGATCCTGGTTTTTTAGCCAAGGAACTAGTCTAAGTTTCTGATATAAACCTCCCCTCGATCCTGGTTTCCTACCAATGAACTGGTCTAAGTTTCTTTTGTAAACTTCCCCTCGATCCTGGTTTCCTACCAAGGAACTGGTATAAGTTTCTTTTGTAAACTTCCCCTCGATCCTGGTTTCCTACCAAGGAACTGGTCTAAGTTTCTTTTGTCAATAACCTTTATTGACAAGGGATGCTATTTGTAGCGGTTCTCCTCAAACTTCTCACCGAATTTTCTTGGGGAGATGCTATTTGATGGAAAAAGTTTTGATTGTAGAGAGGCACAAACTTCTCTGTTTGAGACGCCTTTTGTCGACTCTACTGGGGAAAACGAGTCTTCTTGAGAGTCTGCTTTCATTTGGGGATATTACATCATACTTTTCTCGAGATCTTCTCAGAGAAATGCCATATGATGTACCCCAATTTTGAGGTACCGATGACTTTGTTGACATTGGCATTCTGGTGAGAAGGACCAATGTGTTGCTGAAAGTCTTTAGTTGCGAGGCTTTCTCTAGGGATTTTCCTTAATCCGGGAAAGCGAAGATATCATCTTCCATGGTGAAGAGTGATGCTGGCTGAGGGTTCTCTGGTTTTTTCAAAGGTTCAAGTTATCAAAGTGATCAAGGGACGACTTCATCCCAGAAATAAATTGGAGGAGAAAGGTAGTTCAGATGCAACACTTCCTGACGAGGAAAGAACTGACAACTCGATCGAGAGGACTGTTATCACTAGGGGATAAGACCGACCAGAGTGATAGTGATGCAACATGAATATGAACGCAAATCAATAATGTATGATGTATGTATGTTTATGCTGACAAAATTGACGCGACATACAGACTGATAGATGAACATAACTGGATACTTGGCAACCGCTGGGGACGAAGAGGTACCACTGGTTCACGATAGCAATTCCACCTTGCTTAGGAGAGATAGTCCACGCGGGGAAAATCGTTGGTTGGGCTTAGGAGATAAGAACTCTGCCGAGGGTGTCAGATGAAACAATAGTCTCTGACACAGCTGATCCTTCATTCAGGTGCACTGGTTTAGAAGGAGTACTTTGATTCTGTACTTTGAAGCTCGCTTACTTTTGGTGAAGCGATCGATGTTCTTTCGATGTTCAACTGTCAAAAGAAATTGCCATCTTTATTTTAAAAGCAGAAAAAGGTTTAACAAGTAAATTCATTTTTGTTTTATTTCAAGAATCGTTAATCATATTAAAATGTCGTTCTGTAAAGCTAAAACAAATAAGAATTGCAAACAAAAGCACGAGGGCTCAAATTTTATTGATAGGATGGAAATCAGCCAAACGCGTGAGTCCATAGAGTATTTACAAAGTTATAAAATGGTAATTTACAGGGAAAAGGGCTATGTTGAAACATAACGACCACTATCCTTCTACCAACTTTGAATTCTGGGCATCCTGAGCTTCCGTCGAAGATGACCGTGACTGGAGTTTTCTGATGGACGGTGTAACTGCTGCTGAGGGATCTGCCCCTTTGTCGAACATAGTTACTTGTCATTATCCCTAATTTTTACATGGATTGTACTGTGATGTTTCCAATCCACCGGGATGATTTTTGATCATGTCTCTAATTTTTGCCTGGACCGCCCTTTCGGGTTTTCAATCCACCGAGACGTTTTTTTTATTTATTTTTATTTAGGCGAAGTATTTCTTGACTTCCTCAACATTTGTGGGGTAGGAAAATTCCTCTCCGTCCATGGTTGCGAGTCTCAAGGCGCCGCCTGAGAAAGCTTTCTTGACCAAATAGGGGTCGTCCTAATTCGGAGTCCACTTGCCCCGGGAATCAGTGAGAAATGATTGTATCTTCTTGAGCACAAGGTCTCCTTTTCTGAAGATCCGAGGTCGGACCTTTTTGTCGAACGCCTTCTTCATTCTTTGCTAATATAACTGACCATGGCTTATTGCCATAATTCGCTTTTCTTCGATCAGATTCATTTCATCGTGCCGACTTTGACACCATTCAGCTTCTGTAAGCTTAGCTTCCATCAATACCCAGATTGATGGGATCTCTACTTCTATGGGGAGTACTACCTCCATGCCATATACTAGAGAGAAAGGGGTTGCCCCTGTTGAAGTGCGGACAGATGTACGATAACCGTGAAGAGCAAAGGTTAGCATCTTGTGCCAGTCTTTGTAGGTTACAACCATCTTCTGAACAATCTTCTTGATGTTCTTGTTAGCTGCTTCTACTGCTCCATTCATCTTGGGTCGGTAGGTAGTTGAGTTATGGTGTTCGATCTTGAACTCTGCACACAACTCCTTCATAATCTTATTGTTCAAGTTAGATCCATTGTCAGTAATGATCTGGCTCAGAACACCATAACGGCAGATGATATTGTTTTTGATAAATCGGACTACCACTTGTCGGGTTACATTGGTGAATGACGCTGCTTCGACCCACTTGGTGAAGTAATCAATGGCTACCACTACAAGAAAAATGGAAGATTGCGACGGTTATTTTGGCAGGTTACGACGGTTAAAACCGCCGTAATTTTCAAGCCACGACCGTTCCAACACTGTCGTAGAAACGTGTGTCGCGAGGCCGTATCGCGTCGGTTGTCAAAACCGTCACACCAACCGTCGTTATTTTCACGACGGTAAGGAACTGACGTAATCTGCATATTGCGACGGTTACCAACCGTCGTAACTTTCCATTTAATTTTTATTTTTATTGTTGATTACGACGGTTCCAACCGTCGTAACTTTCTGTTCCACAGGTGAATCCGCAAGTAAATCCGTAGGAATTTTCCTTTCCATAGGTAAATCCGCAGGTAATTTATTTTTAAAATTAAAAAAAAATTGTTAGTCGAAATATGAATAGAATGGGTATTTTTCACTCAACTAAACATATATATCATATTATATTTATACAAGCACCATGTCACTTTATATGTTAGAAGCTTATCATATTAGAATTACATGATGATAAAGAATCAAATACATTTGATATAATCGGTTTATTTGATAGTTGAGATCTTGAGCTTCTGATGAATCGAACAGGGCATCTTGACCATTCGTTTTTTCCTCTACCATGAGTGAAGCTTCCGAAGATAGTAAATCTGACTTGTTCTGCATAAAGTGACTGTAGACCTCAGTTTGTTGTATCAGAAAGTTAAGACTTTGCTGCTGTCTCTTAGCTTCTCGGAGCTCCTGTTCACGTCTCAAAGCTCCGGCAGCTTCTTTCTCCTCTCTTTTTCTCACTTCTGAAGAAACAAAATTATGTAATCCAAAAAAATGACATTTCATTTAATTTTAGAGAGACATATTAATAATTAATTTTAAATTACAATGGGAAAAACTTATAATGAAACATGTTGCAAACCAAGAAAAACATGAGGCCAAAATTGTCTCGTTTGTTTTCATAACTTGTGGAGATTAACGTTTTTATATTATTACCTTGAGAATACTCTTAGAAAGCGTTGAAGGCCCTCTACCTGAAAACATTGCCACCATAGGCGCAGGCTCTGAAATTGATGGTAGAATTGTTGCCACTGGATTGCTTCAAATTAATCATATACAAAAACATATTTGCTTTCAGTCTTAAGCAAATCAACAAGTGAATTCTAATATAAATGTGAATTATCATTAAATAAAAAGCTTTAAAATATTTACCTTGTTGAATTAACATATTCGAGAATTGCGATAGCATCTTTTGGCGTTACCTCTGTTGCTGGAAAATCAACATAGTTATTTGCCACTGCTCCTTCACTGTCAGTAATATGAACAAAACCTAATCCCCCACCTCTTTTACCGCAACAATTTTGATATAGGTTGAAAGATGATCAGTTATACCAACTCAGAGGACAATCTTTCCCTTCACTTTATTTTTATCTAATGAATCAAAGTGACACTGCCTGCATTTCACAATTAAAGTTCTAGTCTGTTGGTTATGATCAACAAATTCAAAATTTTCATTGTCTAGTAAATGTTGCTTAAGTACCTTGCTTCTGCTAAGTCTGCGGTAGTTGTCTTTGCAGCCTCCCCGGTTATCAATTGATAATTGGCGGATTTTGAAAGAGGAGAGATATTTATAGCTCGACCCTGAAGAATAACAATTAATGTACAATTTATGGCTCATGTTTTATAATTAGTCAAAAGATACATTTTAGAGATAAGTACGTAAATTGTACCTTAATAACTTTGTTATTACCCAACACAACGTTGGACAGAAAATCACGATCGATGGTGGAGGCTCCAACAGTAAATATCCAAGGTACGTCGTTAACAACGGTAGTCTTTCCCGGTCCTTCATTTCCACCGGAGCAAACCACCACAATGCCGTGCTCAACTGCATGGAACGCTCCGATTGCAATTGCGTCGTTTGTCAAGGCAGGCCAAGAATCCGGATCCGGACCAAGCGAAAGAGAAAGTACATGAACTCCATCATGAATAGCATCATCAAACGCCACAAGTATATCAGAGTCATAACATGTAATTCCAAAATAACATACTTTGTAAATCGCCAACCTCGATTCAGGAGATCCACCTTTTGCTGTCCCTTTCGCAAGACCGTAGTATGATGCACCACTCACGTTGTTCCCAGCCGCTGTCGAAGCAGTGTGGGTCCCATGTCCATATGCATCTCTGACAGTGTTGGCCGCACCAGCATCCTCATCAATGTTAGGATAATACCTCGCTCCTATTATCTTCCTAAAAATGAAAAGAAACCAAAATTCAAGATAGAAATAAGAAACTCTCATGCACCATTATTCACCAACACACCTGTTACAGTTGGACGAGTTGAAATCAGTTGATGTCATGCAAACTCCTTTCCAATGAGATGGAATATGACCCATTCCCTTGTCTGAAAAACTTGCTGCTTCAGGCCATATCCCTGAAAAATTCATTGTTCAATTAATTAACTTATTATTCAAGTTATGAAACAAATACTAAACTCTATAGTCAATAATTAAACAATAACCAACCTGTTTATTCATTTCTAGGTTTGCATGAAGTTGGATTCATTTCTAAGTCCAATCATTTCTGCAATTTGGTGTGAGTAGTCTTCAACATCATCAAGCATAAGGGAGGTAAGCCGAAAGGAAATTTGGTCTTCATTGAACATCATCATCTTGTAACCAAATAAAATACGTGAGAACTTTAAGATGAAATGATGGATTTTAAGATGAAAAGAACACAGGCCAATAATAGAGATATATATTATTACCACTGACCTCTTGGTCAAGCTTCCAGAAGAAAGAATGTCCTGTGCAGTGATTTTAACATTAAAAACTCATATAACATCCCTTCCAGTAGGCTACCGAAGAGGGATTTTGTAATTCATCGGCGAGAGAAGTAACAAGGATAGAAAGTTAAGCATAAGTAGTATATAAATTATCACACCAGCTATATAGTAAAATAGTTCCATAATACCAACTATCAAATATAGTAATTAACTCCATTAAGTTCCAAGATGCTTACATCTCCAAGGAGAAATCATCTTCCTTGGGTCTGTCCAAAGATAACCATATGAATTATTAATTTATGAGCCAAGGTAGTTAAAAACAAAAGTTACAACACATACTACTATATTAAGATTCTTACAACTGATTTAAGGCCATGCAGGAGCTTATGTTATGTGGAATAGATCCATTTAGACGATTATTGGCAAGATTCCTGAAGAGGGTATAAGTAGCAATTTAGCACTAGAAAACTACACTTGATACATGTTATTGAGAGCATAACCAAAAGTTAAAAATAACTTACAATTCGAACAGATGTTCAAGCTTCTCAAACTCGTTAGGAATTTCACCCACCAGTTGATTATCATTCAATTTCCTAGAAAATTTAAGCTTAGCAATTTCATGGTAAAAATAGAGATAACAAGGATATAAATGTAAATCAACTCACAGGTAGCTCAGTTTAGACATATTGCCTAGCTCGGGAGGTATCGATCTAGTAAGCATATTTCCATGAAGATATCTACAAAACTAAAGAGCTTAGAAAAGAAACAATTACTATATAAAGTACAAATAATAGTGAAGTAACACGCTTACAGTTTGCCGGTGAAAAATAAATTTCCTAATATTGGGGGATTCGGTACCAAGGAAAGGAACACCTCTCTAACGCAACCAGTAGCAGACCAATTTGAACTGTCACGCTCCACGATTTTGTATAAATTAAAACATATCAAGTCAATTGCAATTAAAGCCACTAGTTTAACTATTCCAATGGTTAAACAATAAAGGTACTATTCTATTAAATCCACTACTCTAATAAAGCCACTAGTTGTAAATATTCCATTAAATTCATTAATCTAATATAAGCACTATTATATTAGTTTTAACTATTCTATTAAAGCCATTACTGTCTCGGTCTAAAGTTTTGTATAAATTTTAGACATAATGCCTTTTATTATACTTGCCTTTTAAATGTATAAAGTCACTACTTTGTTAATAATAATAAATATTAATCACATTATATATCTTACTTAGTGTTGAAACTCCTTATGTAACAGCAAAATCATACAAATAAAATATAGACAAAAGTGAAATATGCAAAAACTATATAAAGATTACTAACAGTGCAATTAATCTATTTAGTGGTAGAAATGAACTCATGTTAACAATCAATCCACCAATAGAACTTTACATCTAACAAAACAGTAGCTAATCCAACTGAATTAGTATGATTTTGATCATCCACATTTACTCATTGTGATCAAGCTTAGTCTAAAGACAAAAAAAAAACATGTTAACAAGTAAGGCTCATAAAGAAAAATATTTGACCAACTAAGCAATAACTTTGATTATTCATCCATTGTGAAATAGGTACTAATCTTAATTACCTTGAAAATAGTTTTCTTGGAAGAATCAAAGTATGTAATCACAAGGCTTCCATTATCAATTAAAAAACAATGATACCCTGCAAAGGAAATTTGAAGTCAATATATTCATCATGATTTAAAATTGTTTTGGATGTTGTGATGGTGTCACTACGGTAAGAGGATTGGATAATGATAAAATACCATGACTGAGCAATGGTACTTGGACAAATCTGCCTTCACAAACCAGCAAAAGTGTATAGATGGCTCCATCTGAACTCAAGCAGCCACACCTGAAATATTTACTTCTAACCAAGAAAATTGTCCACAATTTGTGTAGGGTTATGAAAGCAAGGATTGTGCTACTAATAAAGATACATCAAAGTAAAAACAGACACCTATATATACATAGAGATAAAGTAATGTAATCTACAAAAATAATATAAATCCCTCACATTTAGTGGATTCTAATCATAAGCCAGTTAAAAATGGATTCTAATCATAAGCCAGTTAAAAATGGATTCTAATCATAAGCCAGTTAAAAATGGATTCTAATATAAATCCCTAAGCCAGTTAAAAATGGTAGTGGATTCTAATCATAAAAATTCTCAGAGGTAAATAAGTAAGCCATTACAAACAATCATATAGAACCAGTGAGCCACTTAATATAGAACTAAGATGTTAGGTCATTCTAGTGCAATTTAACGATAGACATATAAGACGTAGCCCACCAAATCAATGGTTTTCATGCAAGACCATCATCAAAAGAAGCCCACAAAAGAATATTATTTTTAAGCGACTATAATCAAGGATGGATCACATGTTATTGGAATTTAAATTCTACTCTTGTATGCACTGTCCATCACATGACACTAGCGTTGGTTTTACAGTTAATGAGGATTTTTCTCGGCTCTTTAAACCCACCAGTTTTCAAGACTGACTGGCACAAAACCAGATCTTATTCCCAATTGAACTGGATGGTCCGATCTGGTTTTAATAGCACTGGTTTGGAGCATGGTGTATCATTCTCATCAAGCAAGTAACTTCAAAACAACCAACTATATTTTAAAATAGTAACTTCTAAGAATTCATAGAGACCAATATACGAAGATTATAATCGGCATGATGAGAATAGTCGCATGCTAGCAATTGTTTTCATTATTTTTACAACACAACTGTAGTGCCTTCGTATCGACATGATGAGAATAGTCGCATGCTAGCAATTGTTTTCATTATTTTTACAACACAACTGTAGTACCTTCGTGTCTTATATGCAGTGTTATCAATAATAATATAACTCTCCTTGGACGATTTCAATAACCATACACAACATTCCTCGAATGATTTCAATAAACATACACAACATTCAAAAGAGAAAAAGACAAAATGGCATAAGTATGAGTAAAAATCTAAAATAACTCATAAGGGCTACAAGAAACCTGAAAATATGACGTAATCATCATATCACACATGTTGGCTTCTAACATAACCGGGATCAAACATGAGACTCGTTAAATTAACCTATCAATCTCATGCATCATATCATCAAAACTACAGCTAGCTAGAGATATAATATTGACAGAATTGGTGATAGCATAGAACCTAGACAGCAGAGTTGGTGGTGGGTTGGATTAGCCATTGCATGTGCAATGAACTCTAAAGAAAGGCACATGCATAAATATTTGCCAACGCCTTTGAAAGTGCTACTTGAAATTATTTCAGGGTATGTTTATTGCAGGGTATGTTTAGGGTGGCTTGGATTTCCCAATCATAAAAAGGCTGATGAATCAGTAAATTCAACAGAAAGTTTGATGAAACTCTATATGATACTATATGTCAAAAAACATATAGGCAAACTTTGTATTAAAGACTTACCATGTTAGTGTATTCTAACCATATAAAACTACTTATCTTATAAGGGATTATTTTTTATAATAAACCATATACAACTACTTATTTTAAAATATAAAAACTTTACCCAAGAATCCATGAGTAATTATCAAAGACGCACCATTTTATGAGAAAGTTCATAAGAGAAACAACAGTCTTATTTACATGGTTGAAATTGCCAAAGCCGTAATGAGCAAAACTACTAGATGTATAGCTTACACTGACAAGAACATGGTAGACTCATTGAAGCTTAATTTCCAAGTCCTATCTTTCCTCCTTAAAATCAAGGGGATTATATTTTACAATTATATTTGAAGGAGGCGGTATGGCAGTTTCGACATTCCTGGAACTACAGCCAACTCCAGAGCATATTTCAAATTATTAAGTAATCTAGGGCCCAATGTATATACTCATACGTCATTAATTGACGGTCTTTGCAAGAAGGGATGGACTCAAAAAGTGTTTAGATAATTTCTTAAGCTTGTTCGCAGCGAAAATCATAAGCCAAGTGTGCTTACATACACTGCTATGATAAATGGGTATTGTAGAGATGACAAACTAAACTGGGCAGAGATGCTACTGAGCAGAATGAAAGAGGCAAATATTAAGGCACAAACTGATAGTCACATTAGAACAACAACTTCTAACAATACATACACAGAGTACACATAAACATAAAGTTGTATTATCAACTCAAAATAGTAAATAATTCTTTCTTACCCTGTTAATTGATAGAAACAGCACGAGTTAACCACGTCTCACCTAGATCCATCAACATACCATTGAAATACCGTCGTCGGAGTCGTAACATCACCGTTAGAATCAGATGATGCGCTACTATAAGGAGTACATATTAATTGTGAAAACACTATGTTAGGTCTCGTGAATGGAATCAAAATTACTTTAATAGAGAATTAGGAAAATGGAGATAAAGATTAGGAAAATGGAAATTAGGGTTTAGATACTTACCAATGTTTTGGGTTTAGAGACTGTATTTTGAGATTTGTGTCTTTAGAATTTTCTTTTTGTCTCCCTCATTGCATGTATACGAAATTGATTTCCTTTTGGAGAGGCAGCATGTAAGTAACAAGTTATATGAGTTTTTAGCTTTGAATAGACGGCGGATGAGCAACCGTCGTGGCTTATGTAAAAAGGTGGTTATTTATACAAAGTGTTGTGATCTTTTTATCCTTTTTTTCAACATGAAAGGGTGGTTGGCCAAAACCGCCTTACCAACAGTCGCAAATATAGAAAGGGGGCGGTTATCATGTAACCGTCGCGACCTATGTGTCGCAAAACCTATTTTTTCTTGTAGTGTATCAGGATGAACCGATGTCCGTTCGAAGCCTTGGGTTCAATCAAACCGATCATGTCGATTCCCCATATGGAAAAAGGCCAAGGGGAAGAGAGAACTTTGAGATGTGTAGGCGGTACATGGATTTAGTCTGAGTATATCTGACACTTGTGACATCTCCTCATGTACTTGTAGCAGTCAGATTCCATTGTCAACCAATAGTACCATGCTCTTCGAATTTTTCTCGCCATTGTATGTCCGTTGGCATGAGTGCCAATGGACCCTTCGTGAATTTCTTTTATCAACATGTCTGCTTCTGGTCTGTCTACGCATCGGAGCAAGACCATGTCAAAGTTCCTCTTATAGAGTACGTCACCGCTCAGGAAGAAACCTCCTGCTAGCCTTCTGAGGGTTTTTCTATCTTTCTTGGATGCCCCAGGTGGGTACTCTTGTTTCTGAAGGAAGCATTTAATATCATGATACCAAGGTTTGTCATCTATGACTGCTTCAATCGTGAAGATGTAAGCGGGCCGTTCAAGGCGAATTATGTCAATCTTAGGTATGTCATTCCATTGACCTACACGAATCATGGAAGAGAGAATGGCTAATGCATCAGCCATGCGATTCTCTTCACGAGGGATGTGATGAAACTCGACTCTGTTGAAGAATGGTAACAACCTTCTCGCATAGTCTTTGTAAGGAATTATTCCGGATTGGTATGTTTTCGAATCTCCTTTGATTTGATTGATAACCAGGGCTGAGTCGCCATATACATCCAAGTTCTTAATCCTTAAGTCAATTGCTACTTCGAGACCCATGATACAAGCTTCATATTCGGCCTCATTGTTTGTGCACTTAAACTTAAGTCTAGCGGTGAAAGGAATGTGGGTACCCTGAGGTGTTATGATGATTGCCCCAATATCATTTCCGTAATGATTAACTGCTCCGTCAAAGATAAGTCCCCATTGGGAATCTGGTTCTGGCCCTTCACTGGGTAGCGGTTCATCGCAAACTTTCATTTTTAGATACATGACATCTTCGTCTTGGAATTCAAACCCGATTGTTCCTGATCGTCAATCTGTTGATGAGCCAAATGACCGGCTAAAATACTTCCCTTAACGGCTTTCTGAGCGTGGTACTCAATGTCATATTCTGATAACAACATCTGCCAACGGGAAATTCTTCCCGTGAGAGCAGGTTTTTCAAAAACATACTTGATTGGATCCATTTTAGAGATTAACCAAGTGGTGTGACGAATCATGTACTGGCGAAGACGTTTGGCTGTCCAAGCCAGAGTGCAGCAAGTTTTCTCGAGCATAGTGTACTGAGCCTCACAGTCTGTAAACTTCTTGCTCAAATAGTAGATGGCAGGCTCTTTTCTTTTCGTTTTGTCTTGTTGACCAAGAACACAGCCCATGGAGTCTTCCAAGACTGTTAAGTAGATGATCAGCGGTCTTCCTTCCACTGGAGGTGATAGAATCGGCGGGTTCGACAGGTATTCCTTGATACTGTCGAAGGCGGTTTGGCAGTCTTCTGTCCAAACGCAGTCCTGATTCTTTTTGAGTAATTTGAAAATCGGCACACATGTCGCGGTCACGAGGAATATGAATCTGGAGATGTAGTTCAAACGTCCCAGGAATCCTCTGACTTGTTTTTCAGTCTTTGGAGAAAGCATTTCTTGAATGGCCTTGACCTTGTCAGGATCAACCTCAATTCCTTTCTGACTGACGATGAATCCTAAGAGTTTCCCTGAACAGACACCGAAGGTGCACTTGTTGGGATTCAAGCGGAGTTTGTACTTTCGCAAACGCTCGAATAGTTTTGACAGGTGGGTCACATGCTCCTCCTCTGTTTTAGATTTTGCAATCATATCATCGACATATACTTCGATTTCTTTATGTATCATGTCATGAAACAAAGTAGTCATGGCCCTCTGATAGGTTGCCCCGACATTCTTCAAACCGAACGACATTAACTTGTAACAAAAGGTACCCCATGGGGTAATGAAGGAGGTCTTCTCCATGTCTTTCGGCGCCATTTTGACCTGATTATAGCCCAAAAATCCATCCATGAAGGAGAAGACTTTGAACTTTGTTGTACTGTCTACCAGCATGTCAATGTGTGGTAAGGGAAAGTCGTCCTTTGGACTTGCCTTGTTTAGATCTCGGTAGTCGACACACATTCTGAATTTTTCGTCCTTTTTCAGAACTGGTACGATGTTGGCTAACCATTGAGGATATTCTGACATAGCGAGGAAACCCGCGTCAATATGTTTCTGTACCTCCTCTTTGATTTTGACAGCCATGTCTGGATGAGTCCGTCTCAACCTTTGTTTTACTGGCGGACATTCCGATCTTAACGGTAGATGGTGTTCCACGATGCTGGTATCCAACCCTAGCATATCCTGATAGGACCAAGCGAATACATCGGGAAACTCTTTGAGAAGTTTCGTTAAACTTTCTTTGACAGTTGGACTGAGCAGTGCCCCAATCTTGACTTCTTTTCTCTCTTCTTCTGATCCTAATTTGACTGTTTCCAGCAACTCTTTGTGAGGCTCAATGGAACTTTCCTCTTGTCTGAGTAGTCGGGAGATCTCCTCTGGAATTTCGTCTTCATTTTCTTCTTCAGCCTCAAATACCGGGAACTCAAAGTTGGGAGAAGGCATTGGATCGTATGTTTCAACGGGGTTTAAAATTAGCAATCTGCATGACGTGATGATTTGTGTTTAGAAGAGATAGAGGGAAAATGCAAAAGTGTGTGCAGTGTATTTCTTTTACTGCTTGTTTTTATTATTGAGTTATTTTTTAGGATTACCATTTTCTGAAAAAAGCAGAAAGAGAAAACAGCAATAACTGCGGAAATTACAGAACGACGTTATTTTATTAATGAACAAGTCGGTTCTTGAAACTACAGCCCTATAAAACAAAACTCTGTCGCTTTGGGCAAAACGAAGAGGGATATTTACAGAAAGTGAGCCCTATCAAAACATCCGTTTCACCTAGGCAAGGTGAAAGGTTAAAGTAAAGATGGCAATTACTTAGACTTATGAACAATCTTTGGAACATCGACAGCGACCCATTGACGGCGAACTCCTCGGTGAATCATAAAGTATGGTACCTTTCTTGATTTGTCTTCAGAAATGATGCTGATTTCTGGCGGAGCAAGATCATTGGAATCTGTCTCCCAGGCAGAGTTGTCGTAGGAGGATTCCTCAGTTGTATTTCGCGTAGTATTTGTACTCTCAGTTGTATCTCCCCATCCAGTTGGTTGGATGTCTTCGAGCCTGATACAAGAGCTTTCAGGAGCGGTGTACTTGACCATGAAGTCAAATTTTCCACTTGGTTGTCCCAGGGTGTCCCACACTTCTTTGGAACTGGAGGAGTCATTTCTCTCGATGACGCTGACCTCGAGAAAAGCATAGTTGATGAATTCTAGTCCGGCAAGCTTTACCAATTCATCATCGTACTGGATAAGTTCGGAATGACCTGAGTGTTGATCCCATGACATGGCGGGGACACAGGTATTCTGTTCAATGATGCTCAGCTGATTTTCATTGTTCGGCTGATTTTCTTGCCCCAAGTTTCTGGGATACGGCTGCCAGATAGGCAAGCCATCCATTGGGCCATAATAGACGTGGTCAAAGTTGTATTTCATCGGAGCGTCTTCCTCTAATGAATTTGGCGGAGCACGGCATCCTTTAGGATCACAATCTCCGTATATCATTTTGACATCTGACCTTGGTATAAATCTCGGACTCTGTGCAGGATAGCAAAAGGGAGTCTGCATTTCGCCCTGAGACGTATAATCGTCCTCGTTGAGATAGGACTTCCATTCTTCCTCCATATCGGGGGAATCATCTTTATTGATGGTATGCACGTCTCGAGTCACTGGTTGAAGGAAACCTCCACTGTGGAAGAAGTTCTGAATGGGATGAAAACTTTTATTGTTCGCATCCGTCTGAGTACAGGTTGAGGAAAAGCCAAGACCTTTCTTTGTTTTATTATCAGTAGGAATGACAAGCTGTCCCTATCCTATTGTATTGGTATTCTCGACCGCTTTGAAGCATCTTTGTATGAGGAAATCGAGGTTCCTTTCTCTGATTGATTCTCATTGCTCACCGTAAGCGCTTGGAACTGAGTCCCAACAACCTCCTCGGGTTCTACACAAGTAGATGATGATAAGTTACTCACGAGCAAGGCCTGTTCTCCACAGACTGTGACGAGTTGACCGTTTTGGACGAACTTTAGCTTTTGGTGGAGGGTCGAAGTGACCGCCCCAGCCTGATGTATCCAAGGTCTTCCTAATAAACAACTGTATGTTGCCCGGATGTCCATGACCTAGAAAGTGACTTGGAAAGTGTGAGGACCGATAATTATGGGAAGGTCGACCTCACCGATAACCGTTTTTCTGGATCTGTCAAATGCTTTGACGACGACCTCGCTGGTTCTTATCGGAGGTCCTTTGAATGATAATTGCATCAAAGTGGACTTCAGCATAACATTCAGGGATGACCTTGTGTCTACCAGTACGCTGGCTAAAGCATCGTTCTAGCAGTTGACTGTAATGTTGAGCGCCATGTTGTGACGGCGACCTTCTTCAAGTAATTCCTCATCACTAAATCTGAAGTTATTGCAGGAAGTGATGTTAGAGATAATGCTATCGAACTGTCTAATTGTTACATCCTATTCCACAAAGGCTTGCTCCAAGACTTTCTGTAGAGCCTCCCTGTGGGCTTCAGAACTATGTAAAAGTGATATCACTGAGATCTTTGAAGGAGTTTGTAACAGCTGATCAACAATGTTGTATTCACTCCTTTGGACGAGCTTTAGCATCTCATCATCGTTTTTTGAAAGGTCGGGATTACAGGATTGACCGACTGGTGGATTGGAAACTTCTGTCTGAGGTTCCTTTTCTTTGCCGGGTTCTCCAACTCCTCTGTTGAAGATTCTACCACTCCGTGTTACTCGACTGATGTCTGCAATATTCACGACGGAGGGTAACAAAATTTCCTTTCCATTCTCAATTGTTGTTGCACCGTATTTGTAAGGGATAACCTTAGTTGATTCATATGGTAGCAGTCCCGGTAGATAGATGACTATGGGAGCCTTCTGATTTTTTCGACCATCGTAAGTAATTTCGATCCGTTCCCGGTTGGGAACTCTTGATTCGTTAAGTAGAGGGATAATGGTATAAACATCCCTAGTCCTCTGATGATCAGAGATTATGACAACGTCCTCGATTTGATCAGCGAAGTAGTTGACTGATCCAGAACTTGACCATGGTTGAATCTCTTTGCGGTCCAACTGACTTTGAAGGGTTGCTCGCACGAGGTAGCATCCTTGATTATCCACTGAGCAAACTCCACACCGCTCATAGTTGTGTAGTGGCACCTGGCCACGTCCGTTTTAAATACAGTATAAACTTACTAGATCTGTTTCCATCGACCGAACATCCTGACTTTGATATCTAGTAGGATTCCCGTTAGTGATACTAATTTACTGGGTGTCTTCATCCATATAGATTGGAAGCCACCAGTGGTTCAACAAGTGCTGAAGTGTTTCCTGTACAAGGGCACAACCCTAATCGTTTTCGCAACCCGCTTTACAACCCTGATAATCATGTGATACCAGGAACCTGAGCCGGACCTGTTTAGCATGTAACTCCACCAGGCTAGTATTCATCAACCGAATATCGAAGATTTGAATCATGTTGATTTGATAATGATTCCTATCATGGTAGTCTTGAATCCATCCAAGATCCATCTGACGCTGCAGGGCCTCCTGTACAAAAGAGCATCCCTGTTTGTTTATCGAGCAAGTCAGGAAGGAATTATAATCGTGACGTGGCAGATTATGATATTGGCTTTGCCTTGCGTGCATTGCCACCAGGTTGACATTCATCGTACGAATGTCGTGGTTTTGAATGATGTTGGAATTCGTATAGGTCATGTTGACTCCACGAACTCGATGTTCTTGGATCCATCCGAGATCCATCTGTTCCTGTAGAGCTGATTGCACCACAGAACATCCTTAATTGCTTTTAGAGCAGATATCACACTGGTGATAATTATGAGGTGGCACATGGCCATATCCACTCTGTCTACAATGCATCTTGACCAAGTTGGCCCTCAATAAGAGTACATCGCGAATTTGATAGGTGTTGTTAGACTCTCCCTCTATCAAATTGACTTTAGCCTTCATGTGTTAAGGCAGCGGGTTTGTGAGAACATTCGGATTCGTATCTTTGAAAGATAAGACCCCGCTTCTAACAAGCTTTTGCACGTCGGATTTGAAACTGAGACAGTTCTCTATGTTATGCCCTGGTCCTCCTTGATGGTAAGGGCAAGTCTGATCCACCTTAAACCAAAAAGGCAGATTTTCCGGTACTGTAAGAGGAGACTTAGTCTGGACATGCCCCTTGGCCAGTAGTAACGGAAATAGTTATGCGTACGATACGGGTATAGGATCAAATCCTGGTGGCTGCGTTGTACGATTGTTGTTGTATTGAGGATGAGCCTGTTGAAGAGGCTGTTGTGTCCTTTGCTGATATTGCTGCGAATGCGGTTGGCTTTGAGCAACCTGAGGTTGATACTAGAAACAGGCGCAGGGTTGATAGCAGGTGTTACAGCTTCTACTAGTTGATATCGTCGCCTTTGCTTTCCGAGAGAGATATTCCCAATATCCTGCTCTTTTTTCTTAGGGAGAGCACTACCGTATCGTTTTGTACTACTTGATGATCCAGTGTCTTTAACTAAACGTCCTTCTCGAACGGCTTCCTCAAGACGAACTCCCATGCCCACCATTTCGGTGAAGTCGATGGGCGCACTGGCAACCATTCTGTCGTAGTAAAATGAGCTCAAGGTCTTTAAGAAAATATTTGTCATCTCTTTTTCCTTAAGAAGTGGACAAATCTGAGTGGCAATTTCACGCCATCTCTGAGCGTACTCCTTAAAGGTTTCCTTATCCTTTTGCGACATTGATCTGAGTTGATCTCTGTCTGGTGCCATGTCCAAATTGTATTTATATATTTGGACGAAGGCAGTGCCAAGATCTCTGAAAGTGCTAATCGTAGTGCGGTTTAAACCCATGCACCATTTTAATGCGACACCAGTTAAACTATCCTGAATGTAGTGAATCAGTAGATCCTGGTTCTCTGTCGGAGCTGACATTCGCCGAGCGTACATCACCAAATGGCTTTGAGGGCAAGAGTTACTCTTGTACTTTTCAAAATTGAGTACTTGGAATTTGTGCGGGACTTTCACATTGGGGACCAAACAAAGGTCCGCGGCGTCCTTTCCAAATAAATCCTGACCGCGAATAACCTGCAGTTCTTTCTGCATTTCCAGGAACTACTCTTGGAATTCATCCATTCTATCGAACATACTTTCCTTTCCACCAGAAGGTATATGTGGAATCTGTCCTTCTGGGACAGTGTGCACCACAGGGGGTGGTACCGTTACTATGGCAGTGAATCTTGGCGCTTCCCGAAGTTTGTAACCTTCAGGAGTCCTCATTATGCCTATGGCATCCTCGCTTTCCTAAAGTTTGTAACCTTCAGGCCCAGCGGCTTCTGCTATGATTCCCTGATCTTCAGTGATCGGCGGAACATATACTTCCGGGATATAGTTAACAGGCATGCCCCAGGGACGATCTTTCAGCATTTGATACCTAGGATCGTATTTCTCCACTATGGGCGTTGAGGTGATCTCTGAGATCGCAGTTCTTTGTAGTTGTGCTTCTGCCATGGCTTGCATGTCGTTACGAAGCTTTCTCATATCTTCTCTTAGAGCGTCGATCTCTTCTTTCAACTCTCTGTTCTCTTCCTCGAGATCATGCATCTTTTTCTGACGATTGGCCCGAGTATTGTACGAATGAGACAGTTTGACTCTAGAACCGAGACACAAACGTGAGATGCGTAGGTAAGAAGAATACGTGACGTGAGAATGATGAATGCAATGATTATATTAATTGTTTTTTTGGTTTAATCAAAATAAACTTTGACAATTAGATTGCAAATATCAAACAGTGGGGAAACCCCCGTTTTATTAAATTCAAAGGATTGCAGAAATGGAATACAGTAAATTACAAGGTGCGGAAACAGAAACCTAAGCTAATGTGTCCCGAGTCTTCTCTGGGGAGAACTCGGGTGCTGATTCTGGTACTTTCCTTTTCTTGGACCGGGGCCCTTGGGTCGTTGTCGGGTTGTCATTCCTTTGCCAAGTGAAAGGAGCGAGCAAATTCCTTTGGTCATCCTGATTTTCTACAGCATGTTGCTCCAAAATCTCAATTAGAGCATCCTTATCTTTCAGCAGTTGCTGTATTTTGGTACACTCCACATTGAGAATGCAGTACTTGGTCTTCCAAGACCTCCTCTCCTATTGAACTTTGTTGAGAGTAACCTGAAGTTTTTCCGTTTCAGTCATGAAGTACATGACAGATTCCCATGGCGGAAGAACTCCGTGACGAGGATAAGGCATCTTTAGCTTGAGAGCTCTAGTTTGTACCCAGTGGAGATAAGGCTCCACCGAGACACAATTCGGTTTTCCTAGAGACTCCCGTCCTTTCTTATGAACATGTTTCCAAGCGTGCACTATTTCCATCTTTAGTGCCTTGTCATTTTCTCCTTCCTTGAAGAAAAGACCTTCCAGATGAGCATTACGCGGGACATGCCTCATCGGGTATCCAAATTGACGACGAACTAAGACTGAATGGTAATTGATTCCTCCCTTAGTTCCTATAAGGGGTACGTTGGGGAAGTTTCCACAACAGTCAATGATTCTGATCCCATCATAAATCCTATTGTACAAATCTATATCAGAGTTGGTAAGAGACATGATTTTCTGCGACCAACGTAAGGCACTCTTATGATCCCAAAAAGCAGCAGACTTAGGCAAATGGGAGATAAACCACTTATATAGCAGGGGTACACAGCACGTGATCATTCCTCCGTTGTATAAATTCCTTAAGTGTATAGAATGATACGCATCTGCGAGCAAGGTTGGTACGGCGTTTCCAATGAGAAAAACCTTAATGGCGTTGATATCGACGAAGTTATCAATGTTGGGAAATAGAAATAACCCGTAGGTGAGTAAAACGAAGATACTTTCAAAAACAGTCACGTTCCCTATACTAGGAAAGTACAGAGCCTTCTTTACCAGAAACTTGGCTGGTAAACCTGGGATTCCTCCCTTGGTGGTCATGTGAGTCTTGACTTCCGACTCATCCAAATAGATTGCTCTTTCAATGATTTGATCCTTTGGAATTTCTTCCAATCCAGAAAAGGGAGCTTGATCAGTAATGGGTAGATTAATCATATGAGAATACTCCTCCAGCGTTGGTGCGAGCTGGTAATCCGGGAATGTGAAACAGTGATAGACCAGATCGTAAAACTGAATGAGTGCCTCTAGGATTCCCTCAATTACATGAACCCTTAACAGAGGTAGCATACCTCTGTACTTGGCTCTAAAAGCGTTAGGGTTAGTGATCATCCTTGCTAATCCTCTCAAATCCCCTAGTTTTGGAACCTTGAAGGTATACTTGTGAGTTTTTCTTCTACCGAAATCCATTAGCGCAATCCTTTTCTCTCTGACATTTGCAATCATTGTCTTAGTTTAATTTGAAAAAGAGAGACTAGAAGAGAAAATTTTTCTTTGCTTAATATTTTTTTTAAAATGAATGCATGAATGCAGCACACAAAAACATAGAAAAAACATGGGGGTCAAAGGGTTGGTGTCATGAAGTCAAGGCTCTACCCATCCCAAAGGTTTATACTAGTGAGTTTTGTACCTGTCTCTCAAAATCATTGATTCTTGTCGAGATAACATCAGCGGGCCGGGAACCGTGCTAGGTGATGCATTTCGAAGAATCTCAGAAGAGGGTAGTATCGCGTGACAACTATTTCCGATAGCTTCTGCACTACTGAAAGAGGTTTTTCCTAGGTGTATACTCAATCTTTCCACATGTGGCATCACACGCATTCCCATTAGCAGAAAAATAAACACAGATATTAATTAGGAAAAGCAGTATATATATTTGTCCTAATGTCCTAGACTTTTTAAGAGCTACGAATCCTATGATCCTAACAGAAAATGGCTCCCCGACAGAGTCGCCATTCTGTGGTACCTTCCCAACTTAAAGGTTTTTGACCTAAGATCCTAGTGAGGGACGATCCTAATAATGACATTCCCCGATGGAACTGTCATTCGGTGATACCTTGTGAAACCAAGGACTCGTCCTAAGAGGTTTCAACCAGAGAGATAAGAGAGACAAGATTCCTTTGTTTGGACCTACGATGGGCGCCATTTTTCCTGGGGCGGCCACCGCCATGAAAATGACTTGTCCAAGGTTTTCACCTTAAATTGTAAGAAATAAAGATGAGAAGCCCCACGGTGGGCGCCATTTTTCTGTAGCTAGCGATTTTGGACGTAGTTCTTAAGCACTGTCGCTCTGGGGTACTACAGGTCGATTCATTTTTTATCCTATTGAAGCTGATGAAGGAAGGGAAATAGATGTCTCCAACTAACCCTGCTTGCAAACTGAGGTTAAACAGTCAAAACTGTTGGTTTACAGATGTGGTTTTAGTTCGTGGGCCTCTCTCTGCTTATTTTGTTCAGAACGAAATACCGGGACTGTTCATGAGGAATTTGTTGGGATACTGCGCTAGATTGGCTGGAGGTATGGGACTTTGGGGTTTTTTGATTAGTGTGCTCGCTAAGATTCTTTTGCAATCTTATGCCTACGTATTCCCGGGATAGGGAAATCTGAGTGATCGTAGTTCCTCCTATTCTATGGGAGGAAATGGTGTTTTGGTGTCTTGTTCAAAGCCCAAGACATGAAGCTAAAGGTGGTTTATATCTTTTTCAAAGCCCAATATGTAAAGCTGAAGGGTCTATTTGTATCTTGTTCGAAGCCCAAGATGTGAAGCTAAAAGGGTGTTGACTTTAGAGAGAATTTGTCATCTCTAAAGGGGTTTGTTTGTCACAATTGTTGGGTGACTGATTATAAAGGAGAATTACTTTAACTGGGATATGTGAATCCAGCAATGCCATAATTTCCTTTATAGGGGATTTTCAACCTGAAGGAGAAGACTTTAAATCAGTGTAGAGTAATGCCATCTTTCCTTAGGAATTCCTCATGCTAAAACAGGGACAGTGGCGTGGATGTTAATAATCCAGAGGCTTGCCGCTTACAGCAATTAGATGAAGGAAAAGGAGTTATTGATATTTGTATACTGTGACCAAAGCATGATTTGATGCTAAAAGGTTGATTGAATCAAACGGGGATTTCTTTATACAAAGCCTACGAGGAGGCTATTGACCCAACAAGAGGATGCTTTTGTGTCTCGTACGAAGCCCGAGATAGAGGCTAAAAGGGTTGACTCAACAAGAGAGTGTTTTTATATGTGTCTTGTATGAAGCCCAAGACGGAGGCTCAAAGGGTTTGACTCAACAAGAGAGTCTTTTATACTCAACAAGAGAGTAGATTTGTATCTCGTACGAAGCCCGAGATAGAGGCTAAAAGTGATCGACTAATCAAAAGAGTCTTTTTATACTCAACAAGAGAGTGTTTTGTATCTCATACAAAGCCCGAGATGAAGGCTAAAAATGTTTGACTCAACAAGAGAGTGTTTTGTATCTCGTACAAAGCCCGAGATGGAGGCTAAACGATGTTTGACTCAACAAGAGAGTTTTTTATACTCAAAAAGAGAGTGATTTTGTATCTCGTACGAAGCCCGAGATAGAGGCTGCAAAGGTTAACTCTGCTGGGGAGAATCATTGTACAAAGCCCAAGAGGAGGCTAGTGGTTACTGTTTCAGTTGAGTGACAGGTCCAATATGTTAGTTAAAAGAGAAAATCAGTTCTTATATAGGTAATGTTGTACTCATGGATTTGATCTAAGGACCGGGATTATTTCCTGTTCTTTAAGGAAACGGGGAATCCGAAGGGTATTGAGACTGCCCAAGTCTACGGGTGTTTTTTTTCCTATTTTTGAAAGGAACTTGAGAATGTCTTCGAGACTCAAGGAGATTAGACTGTCCAAGTCTAGAGTTTTATCTTTTGTACTATGCTTAAGGGAGATCAAGAGACAGTACGTTCGCGGTAGAAAGATCTAGACTCTTTGAAAGACTGTTCTATTAAGATGACTAATTTCTGTTCCTATACCTTTAAGAGGTCGTCGGGACAATTTGTACGAAGCCCAAGAGGAGGCGAGAAAAACTTTTAAGAAGCCGAAGGGACAATTTGTACGAAGCCCAAGAGGAGGCTATCTTCCCGAAGGAAGAATCATTATACGAAGCCTAAGAGGAGGCTGTGAAAACTTCTAAGAAGCCGACGGGTCCTTGTACAACGCCCAAGAGAAGGCGGGGATGCTTTTAGGAAGCCTGTGGGTCCTTGCACTAAGCCCAAGAGGAGGCTGATGAACAGTTCCAGAAGGGGTTTCACTTGGAACATTGGCCTTCTGTATATGAACTGTTCAAGGGGGAGATTTCTTAGATCTAGTTATCTAAAATTGTTGTAAAAGAAAATTCTCATGGTTTGGGTTATGTTGAAATATCCGGGAGAACGTCGGATGTAAGGAGACGAGGTTTTGTCTAGTTCTAGACATAGTTGCCGGGGAAACTCTAAATATCTATACTAGTATTACACAGTCGATATGAGTTTATGAAAGAAGACTTACAGTGAAACAACCCCACAGTACAGTTATATACATATGAAAACGGTAAATGAAAGCGGGTAAACACTTACTCAGTTGTAGAGCTTCCATGCTGTTTGGTTAGTTTGTTCAACAAAGAAATCTTTGATAATAATATTATATTCAAAATCAAAGGAGAAAGTACTTTTGAAAGAAAAATTGGGGCTTACAGCTCAAGGAGAGGCCCCGGGTTTAATTAATGATAGCACTGTCGTTTTGTACAGGGACTTATACAAGTGACTGAGGCCCAAGAAAGGTTTTCTGTACAAAGGGGATGGGTCTTACACTCTCTCAAGAGGCCCAAAATGATTGAAAGAAAATGAAATGGGGCTTATAACACTAGGGTAGGCCCAGATGATTTGTTTTGTTGAACTGGCGATCGCGTCGAGCTTTTCTTTTAACGCAGAGGGACTTATACAATATCTGAGGCCCAAAATTATTTTGGTTAAAAGGGGATTGGGTCTTACACTCTATTAGAGGCCAAAAAATTATTTTGAATGGGTCTTATAGCTCGAGGAGAGGCCCAGATGGTTTGTTTTAAACGGGCGATGATCGCACCGATCTTTTGAAATACAACGGAACTTATACAACATTTGAGGCTCACAATAGGTGTGTATTTACAAAGGATTAGGTCTTACACTCTATTAGAGGCCCATAGTGTTTTTAAAAGGTTTGATGAGGGTTGAATTAATTAAAACCCTAATTTGTTTCCGAAATGTATTTTAATTGAATAAAAAATTCAATTAAAATGATCAAAATTATTTAATATGTGGAAAACAAATTGTGATCTTGGATTAACGTTTCAAAAATCATGTTTTGACCTACAAAATGATTAGAAATCATAAAAATTTGCAAAATCAAGAAGGAAAAAAATTTTAAATGTCAAAAATAATAAAAATATTAATTTTTGGCAAAAATATCAATTATATGAAATAAATAATATTTTTGGGATTTTTTGGTAAAATAAACTATTTTAACATTTTTGTGAATTATTAAAAAAAGAATCAACTCAAAATCATTAAAACCCAAAGAGAAATTAATTTTTGAATCAATTAAATAAAATCACAAAATTCAAATATTTGAATTCTCAAAAAGGGCGCCAAGAACAAGGGCAAGAACACGTGCCACCCTCTATTTCTGCAGATTTGCGTTTTCTATCCAATCTCACTGAATACTTGATTATATCATGCAATCTACATATCAATCTACTCGTTTCAACCTCACGATCATGTCTATGGTCTTTAATTTCATTTATTTTAAGCATGGAATAAGAAATCAAAGAGAAACCTCAAGAACCCTAAATTCTGCATGAAGGTTCAGAAATTCCATACACGATTCATACCAAGCAATTGATTGAGCGTAAACACTCTATGCGTGATTATGAACATATGGCCAAATTATTGTGCAGCAAAAAATTCATGGATCATAGAGTTAGAAGAGCTCATGCTCACCTCTTGCAGCTGGTGATCGAGTTCTAGGTTGGATGTGTTACAACTAGGTTCCAATGATGTGGATAGCTTCCCTAGGTTCCATGGAGTGTGTCTGGATGCTTGGAATAGATTGAAATGATCTGGAACTTGAGATGGTACCCCAACTGCAAATCTGTCAAAGGTTTGAGCAATTGGCTAGTGATTTTGTGATTTTGGTGTTCCAGATGTTATGTGAGTGTTTGGATCACTTCTATATGATGTTTATGAGGTATGTGTATGATTGGTTTGATTGGAATTGCTCTCAAACTCAAAACCCGACAGTGACTTGCTTTGGAAGGCAAAATTGGAGTGAAGAGGGAGATTTTGAGGAAAGCATCTGTTTGATGGCTTTGGTGTACTCAAACTGGGCACAAATGAGCTCTATTTATAGTAGAGCAAGTTTGTTTTGGGATCAATAGTGAATGGCAACTGCAGTAGAGGTTTGGCCAATGTTGATCAACGAGAATCTAAGTCTCCTCTATCCATTGACTAGAGGTTAGAGCACAGAGTTGTGGTTTCCTTGTGGATCAAGCTTCTTGGATCAATCCATTGTTTCAAATGGATCAATGTGGTGTATTAGAGACCCCCAAATCCTCATTTGAGGTCTTGGCTCATGTTTTGTCCCAAAAGTCAACTTAGGGGTGAATTAAGTCAAGAAACCCTAATTCCTGATTTTTGGTGAATGCATCCCCTGAGGCTAAATTAACTTGATGATTGGGTTTATGATGTCCCTTAGAGCACCTTAGGTTATGCTTTGAAGCATTTCCTCATGCCCAGAGGAAAATTTCCATCTGGAGGTCCTGGTCGACCAAACCCTAATTTGGTGACATCGTCGATCTTAAGGATTGATCCACCTAGAAGGGAGAAGCCTTGTGCTTAATCCTTGAAGTGGGAGTCCTCTTGAACCTTTGTGGATGTTTGAGAGGCTATACAAGTTGAAGATCATGTCATTTCTTGATTGATCCTTTGTCTAAGAGCTCAGAGAGGGCTGGAAACCCTAATCTTTGATAGTAGTGAATCCTCACCCATCTTTGGGGAGACTGATGAGGTATGATGGTTTACCCATATTGTGATTATGATTTGCCCAATGATGGGAAATCTTAGTGGTCAAAATTTGGGGTATGACAACCAGGGTCTCACAAACTTGTGCCTACGTATTCCCCCGTGCAATGGGAAAGTTAGAGCAATCGTAGTTCGGAGGACTACGGTGAAAAAGAAAGGTTACTCGCCAAGGATTGGGGCCCTTGTGTCTATGTATTCTCAATAGGAATGAGAAATCAGAGCGTTCGTAGTTCGTGGGACTATAGGTTGTTGGGTGTTTTTTATGGAAGATGCTAACATTCACATTCTAGCCGTTAGGTTTTGCCGCTCGCACGTGAGGAGACTTACGCTTTAGCCTGTATTGCGGTAGAATGGAAATAGCATGCCTTTTTCTGAAAAAAGGTTTTGAAGAGACAATCCTGAATGACAAAAATGATTTGGATTTGTTGAAGTGTTTTTGTTAAAGTTTTGAAAAGGGTTTAAGACGCGTATTATACTAAAGTCTATAACAATAGGAGCGAATTTTTTGTACAAATGATCCAAACGTCTCATGTACAAAATACTCTAAGAAGAGGTAAGGAAAACTCTCGCTCATCTTTTCCCATGTACTTAAGGCTCGTAACGTATTATACGCATCAAATTTATTAAGTATTTTTGGATTTTCATGCTAGAAAAGATTTGGATGCAATGCAAAAAGGAAGAAAATCTAGGGGAACTGAATCCTAAATGTTATCATGCAAAGTGGTCCTAAAGTTGAGATCATAGGGAAATTCTATCCTAATGTGATCATGCAAGATGAGCCTAGAGTTAAGGATGAAGGAATTCTTATCCTAATGTGATCATGCTTGAATTAACACCTAATGTCTACATCTAATTCAAATTAATCAAGTTAAACAACCTAATCAACTTGAATTAAAGGCCACCTAAGGGAACATGTGAAGTACATAAGCAATAATAAGTAATAAACATCTCAATCATCAATCAAGATCAAACACCAAGTAAGGCTTAAGCACAAAGATGAAGTATTTCAACAAGAGTATTCATCAATGAAAAGCACCAAGAATCAAGTAATCATATAGGCATGTCACTATCCATCATCAAACCTACACATCAAGTTCAAAGCATAAGATCACTTAAAAGCAAGAAACACTCAATGATCCAAAACATCAAGACATTAACATGATTCATCAAGACAATTCACTCATAAGGCATGGAAAAAGGTTGATCAAGCATTAACATGTGAATCCATTCAAACACACAAGCATATTGGATTTATAACATTTATCATGCATTAAGAACAACCTCACAACTCATCAAGAGAAACAACAATCAATCAAAGCAAGGCATCAAGGTTAACCACATAATTATTGCATTAAGAACATCACAAAGAAAATATCACAAGGTTCAATGGAGATTCATCAATAGCATGGTCACACAATTCAATCAAAGTTCACTGAGAAAAACAAAGCAAATTTGACAAAATATGTGGAAATAAAACCCTAAAAAAATAAAACATGCATTTCTAATATTTTAAAATCATTTTCAAATATTTAAATCATAAAAGAAACATAAAATAAAAGAAAATAAAAAAAACAATTAAAATTAAAAAAGAAAATAAAAAATAAGAGAACAAGAAGCGAGGTGTAGTCAGCAACATGGATGTGTGTGTGTAGCAATGGAGGTGTAGTCAGCATCATTTGAATTTAAAAAATGGCACCAACAGCCACATCACCTTTCTTCTTAGGTGATCCTCACCACCGCACCGGTCTCCATAAGGCGGCGGCGACGATGGTGATTTTCCAGAAATCAAAAACCACTACATCAATCCACTTAGAAATTCACATAGAACTATCGTAGATAGTCCGATGCTTCTTCTCAACCACAAATTTGAATAGAAAATTATGTGTTGAGCTTCACTGATGCTTGAGGTTTGTAGATCAAGTCTTGCTTTGCTTTGAATCTGGCTATAACTCCCCAACTGAATCCAAGTTATTAATGAAGAAAAATGAACTTGAAATGTGATAAATAATGGATACAGATGCTTTAATTTGCATACAGTAGCTTTAACATGATGTATGAATGATGATTGAAGCAAGAGTTTGAAGGAAACTTGAGAGAAATGAAGAACTCAATTTTGAAGAATTAAAGAGAAATGAGAATTTCAGATCTGGAAAAATTGTTCCCCTTGCAAGTTGGGAGTGATTGGCTTATATAGTGGATTCATTTTAGGGTAAGTATGAGGTTTGGATATAATCAAGACTTGGAATCCGTTGCATTTTGATTTGGAGTTTGTTGGAGTAAAAAATGCACATGGGAAGTAGGTTTGGAGTAAGGGTGGGATGAGTGATCTTCAGACTTAGTTTGAGGCTTGGTTTTAGGTACGTTACTCATGTGAGATAAGTTGGAATGATGCACCACTTGCTGAGCAAGTTTTGATTTACTAATTGTATAATTTGCAAATTTCCTCTTTTGGCAAAACTTGGAGAAATATCTCCCCATGTGCAGGCCACGAGTTTGGTGATTTTGGGCAAAGTTTGGATGGAATAATCATGTGGGGACCAAGTGGAAATGAGGTGGTACAAGGATTGTGGTGCACAAATGATATTTGACGCAATCTTGTAATGTTTTGGCTCAAATAGAAAAGGTCATGACATGACTCATATGTGTGTTGCAGATTACTTGGTGGCTACTTTACAATGGATCAACTTGATGTGTAATGAATCATATGCCACAAACTTGGTACCAATGGAAAGGTCTTATGGAAATGAACAACTTTGATGTTGGAGTCGTCTTGATAAGATGCCTGTAAGCTAAGATAAAATGGGCAAAGTCACGGCATCACAACTGTTTGAAACTTAGAAAAAATTCTAAGTGTTTTGCGATATTGCTCAAGTTGAAACCTCGACTTTAGCTCCAATTTTCTTCCACTTAGAAATTGCTTTTGAACTCAAATCTTTCATCATCATGTAGTATCAAATGCAAGCTTCAAATTGAAAGGAAATCGCAATTCAAAACGCAACGGAAATAAAAAATTCCCTTTAGCGATCCTTACAAAAGATCATGATCAGTGATAGAATGGTTACCTCTTGTGGCGATGAAACCTTTGATAATCAAAGGAATGATCACGAGTGATGTACGATGAACAGCGCCTCTACTCAGTCCACACGAACAACTTTCTTCAGTCTCAGTGCTAGCTGCTACGATTGAAGGCTTTGAGTGAGAGATAGAAAGAAGGAAAATACAGCTAGGGTATCACAACTGAATTTTCATCAAGTGTTTATGCTTCTGCACAAGGGTTATATTTATAGAACCACTTGTGTGGGCTGCAAGCTAAAAAGTCCACTTAAGTGCACGCACACCATATCCTATGATGTACCGTATATCACTTAAGCACGCGGTACCTTACCACAATCCGTATTCCACTTAAGTGCACCGTACCTTATGGTGTTACATATTTACTTAAGTACTCCGTACCTTATGGTGTGCCTTATTTACTCTACCTCTTATCAAATTGTCCTTATGTGTGTGACCCTGTAGGATTTCACGACGTTGGTAATTATATTAAATCATGCATTTAACATAATAAATAGTGAGCGGTATCTAGCAACACATCACTGCTACCCAAGTCATGAAATTGTCATGTGATCTGAAAAAACCTTTTGTGATAGTGTTTGTGTGTACAATTACCCTTTTTCCCTTAAGTCTATATTGAACACAAGGCATATACCGTGTTATCCTTGTTCAGTTCAATATTGGGCTCTTATACATTTATCTTGTTATGCAGGATGGGAAAATCCCATCTAGGTCACTCATGTCCCTCAACATGCTTTATTAAGTACCCATCAACTATCTTTATAGTCATCCAATTACGAACAATGTTTGATCAGCAATAAAGTACTTGACTCTACATCTAGGGTCCATAGTGGTTTCAGGTTGAAGGGTGGTATACACCACTATCACCATGAGAGTAACTTATGACTCTTTGCATAACATTCTATGTAGTACTCTCATAGTGGGTCAATCCAGTATAAATATTACTCCTAATATTCATACCTATGTTAAGACTTGATAACTCCTTATCCATGATTAATGAGATGTGATCATCAGTCTATCTACATAATAGTCTTAATGCTTTAAGGTTATCCCATTTCACATTAAAGCTCGACTACAGATACTTTAAGCATAGTGTCCTTATGATTAATGGAATCTCATGATTAAGTCACACTTAATATTTCATTAAACGAACCAGCTATTCTAGGGACTTTATCACTTTGGAAAAACAAACATAATAAAGAAATGACTTTTATTATTAATAAATAATTCGATACAAGTACCAAAAGTATTGGCCTTTAGGGCTTACACCTACACAAATGTGTCCCTTGTTTGCCAATATTGGATTCTTGAATCACTCACAATAATACTGGAAAGTTGAGCATATGATCATGTGCTTTGACACTTAGAAATTATTTCAACTTCACCAATTTTACACTTTTCTTCATTTCTCTTGATTTTCATCACTCCACTTGATGAAACTTATCCAACTTCCATATCTTCTTGAAAATCAACTTGGAGAGTCCATGGTTGACTCCACATGAAAATCAATTTTACACTTTGACCATGAGCATTTGTTGACTTTTTGCAAATGAATCAATCCATTTCAAATATCATCTTGAATCCTTGGATCACTTTGAGAAGGCCAATAAGTTGTACAAAGAACCCTTGAATGATATCTCAAACCATGGAATCAAGTTTTGGTAAAAAAAGTCAACCACAAGTTGACTTTGACCAAAACCGTAATCTTGAGAAAAATGTGAATAGAAACTTGTAATCTATCTTGAACCAATGAAAAAAAGAATGATGAAACCCTAGCCTCTTGATGCTTATTAGAAACCTTGAATAACTTGATAAACTTGTGACTTGAGGAGATGATCAAGATGATGAGAGTTCAAACCTTACCTAAACTTGAGTGTATGAACTTGAACGTGATAACCAGATGAATCTCCTTTGGATGGGGAAAACCTGTCATACCCTAATTTTTTACCCTAAGATTTTGTTTTTCGTTTCGCATCATCTGCATAGCATATCACGCATAATACCCAATTTATCAGCTGGAACAAACTTGTTGGAATTACAGCCGAATCGGTCAAATTAAAAGTCAATATGCGAGAAATCAACGGACGAAAATTTTGGGAATCGAGCATGAAAACGTCAGTCATATTAATCTACGTTTCACGTAGTTTAACCTGGCGTGCTCATTTAAAATTTTTGACCACCTTTCGGACGTTTTTTGATCAGTTTAAGCCTTTTTAGAGGGTAAAATTTATTTCAAAATCTAACTGATCAGTGCATTTTAATGCACATTCTCTTATGTTTGTACTTATACATTTCGTTAGTTTTTTTTGTTTATTTTACTGTTTTATTATGTTTTATAATTAAGTCTTTGTTTGTCGTTAATCTATTTTAGCAGCTTATTTTCAGCTTTAGCGATTATTTGATACCTATCCACTGTTCGGATCATAACTGGAGGAACGAGAATCACATTTGTGCGTTCTACTAGTCGATGAAAAGCTAAGACAGAGAGCGACAACTTTCATGGTCTACGGAGAAGCTGATTCGGGGTGGAAAATGGTCAAATAAGTCGTTGAAGTTAGAACCCGAATTCATACTTTAGAAAATTATTTGTTTCGGGTCGTTTGATGGGCCTGGTTTATGTTTTCGCCTAGGTTGAGTTAGTAGTGAAAAACCTTATTTTGTTTATAAGGTTTCCATCCGTACAACCATTCTTAAACTTCTTTTCTCTGTTCACGAATACTTCTTTTGCTTTTGTACGAATCTTATGGAGAACTAACTTCTTCGGATTAATATGCTGTAATCGGTTTCCGCCGACACTTTGAGGTTATTTTAATTTCCAATAAAATATATTTCCTTTCGATTCTTGTTTGCTTAATTCGATTTATCTTAGGGTTTATTGATTTGTTTTGATGATTGCATGTTCTTATATTTTAATCGCGTTTGCTTAATCCGCTTATGTTTTTCGTGTTTGCTTAATTCACGGTTACTACATCTCATCTGCTTGCTTAATTCAGAAATTAGGAATATGTATTGTATAATATCAATTGCGCTTGTTTGATTGTTATTATAATAAAAAAGGGATAGAGTCTGCTTAGGAATTGGGAATTATTTGGATCGATGATAAGTTGGGAAACTAAAACAGCAGATTAACCGTTATAGCTTATTTTTATAATCACTTATTTTAATCACTTATTTGCACTATTTTTCTTTTAATCAAAACCAAAACCCCCTCATAAACAGTTACTGTAATTGGTTAATTCATTACAAGTATCCTTGAGAGCGATACTCGAGTTGTCGTTACCGTAACTATATTTCAAAAATACACGTTTTTGATCCGTGTGCAACAGCGGATCAAATTGGTGCCGTTGTCGGGGATTCTTGTTGTTTTTAACCGTTAGTTGAGTCATAGGTGTCGATTAGTGTGTTTTGAACTTTCGTTTTGCTGTTTTACCATTTTCGCGTCCGGACGCCCCATCTTGCGTCCGAACTAGTTAAAAAAATCGTTTTTTAGGAAAATCGTCTTAGATTTGTCTGATTCTTGGTCGAATCATTATAAAAACATCAGGGATCAAAAAGCTATATTTAGAGACTAAATAGTGGGTGCCGACCTAAAATTTTCAAATTCATCATTTTTCTATTTTTTATGAGTTTTTAACTGTTTTCATTATTTCAGAAAAATCCGAAAATAATATCAAAAATTTTAATTGACTTAATTAGATAAGATTTCGTGTTTTTGTATTTTTTGAATTTTATTTTAATCGTTTTGTTTAGTGTTTCCCATTTATTTTGTTGTTTAGGGACATTGTCGGTATTTTCTTAGTTGTTACTACATTGCTTGTTTGATTTTGATCTTAATCTTGATCTTGTGTTTTCTCATTCTTTGGGTGATTCTTATTTTGAGTTTATCATGGCTGATCAAAGAACTCTGCGAGAAGTGGTTGTACTTGTGAATTATAATGCTTTATGTATTGAATATCTTGATGTTGCTGTACCTTTTGAATTCAAATATGGTTTAATACACTTGTTGCCAAGGTTTAATGGTCTTTCAGGTGAGGATCCACATAAGCATATGAAGGAATTAGAAGTTGTGTGCTCTGCACCTTCCGAACCTTCACTAGAGGACCTTTTTCAACCAAATGGCTACAAATAATATCAAGTTTCAACAACAAATAGATTCTAATTTTCAGACTTTGGAAATACATATTGAACAACTTGCCACTTCAATGAATGCCATGCAGCAAGCTCAAGGATCAAACTAACAAGCATTGGAAGAGCATTCTGTTTTTCAAATAGACTTGTCTTTTGAAACAGTTGATGATACTTGTACTGATTTGTTTGCAGCTGATTTTCCATCATTGTCTGATTTTGATGATGTTTACTCTTGTGATGTTTGTACTGGCACTAAAATTTGCTATGTTTGTGCTGAAATTGAGTTTGCCTTGCAAGTTGATATTCTTACTGCAGATGAGGTTGCAAATGAAGTTGTTCATATAGATGAAACTCTCGACACCCTGTTTTCCTGGAACAAACCATCCATCGAGAAACCACCCTGCTTAGAGCTGAAACCACTTCCTAATAATTTATTTGAATTTGTGCAGGAAGAGAAATCATTGCAGGAACATAAGAAGGGCATTGGATGGACCTTGGTTAGCATTTTTGAGTTTAGGCAGCCCCAAAAGCGATTTAATTGGATGGACCACACTTCCACTTTTCTAGGATCATTTTTTGATCCTGGAATACAAAGCGAAAGTGAAAGCTATGATAATAAATTCAAATTTCACCGCATAAAATAGAGTCCCACATTGATGGAAGAGGAAAGCGTAAAAGATCTCTCTTTAGGAAAGGCTGCTTATGTGATCACCTATCCACCTTGACTACTCGGGTGTGTTCTTTCCCTTCTCTCAACTTTAATAGTTATGTCATTTCATTGAAGACAATGCTGGTTTTAAGTGTGGGGGAGGGAATCATTTGTTTTCTTTGTTTTCTTTGTTTTTGTTTTGTTTGTTTCATTTTGTTTTGTTTTGTTTTGTTTTAGAAACACTAGGCATTTTTTTTTAAAGTTTTAGGTCATAGATTTATTTGAGGTTAGTTATGGAGACTTGGGAAAAGTTCACAAGATCGATATCGTTTTAACACCTTAAGTCTCCTGAATATGGAAATCATTTTGAATACTTGTTATGACATAGCCTTGAGTTCTCATCTTTTAATAGCTCTTGAGTAGTTTATCTTAGCAGTCAGCACCATCTAAAATGTACACACTAAGTAATTAAGCTAATGCAAATAAGTGAATGACCCCGTGCTTAATGAGAAATCTAAATAGGAATCCGCCTTTTAAGTTAGGTGACCCTCACCTGGTGACTTAGGATAACGGTTGTGAAACCTTCAAAAAAAAAGAAAAAAAAATATTGTTGTTACCAAAGTGGTTAATTTTGAATTGTTGACAAGATATGAATCATAGTAACTAACAGGCTTATTTACCATGTGTTTGAATAGATAACAGGCTTAATGCGATTGCATTAGAATGAAAGAGATAAAAAATGAGGATGAGTAAGTTAGGCTTAAGCAAAATAACATGATTCGGATTGGTTTGTATAGGAGGGAGTGTTATACCCCAAATTTTACCCCTTAGATGTCATAACATGCACTTACATTAGGGTTTAATCATTTATGCATTGTTGACTAACCATCATATTTTGCTAGTTTGTTCTTCTATTTGAAAGTTATGGTTTTGCACAATAAATAAGGCAAGATCAATAAGCCAAGTTCTCATGTGTTTCAAGTTCTCCTAAAGACACTTATTGGCTCAGTGCATCCATCCCAAGTATTCACTAGGTGGTTAAGAAGGGTGTTTGAATTCATCTGGTCAACAAAGTCAACTGAGGCTCCAAAAGCTCAATCATTTGCCTTGAGAGCTAATCATGGGGTTTTCAAATCATATTCCTTGATCTCATGTGATTGAATCAAGAGAAATCAAAGAGAAACCATAAGGTCAAGAGTTGTGGAATTAGGGTTTTGACCTGAGGAATTACAAGGGAATCTTGGTGTGATCAGTCAATGCCTTGATTGGTTCATCAACCAATTGAGTTTACATACATCCAAAAGGCCTTATTCATCAAGAAATCAAGTGTTCTTGACTACCATCACAAGTGCAATGAGCCCCAAGCTCATCTGGCCCCAGATTAGGGTTTTGTCAGGTAAAGTCAACCATGCCTTTGACTTTTGATCAAGGCATCATCCCAAGTCTTGGGACATGATTCTATGTGTTCATATGCATCTTTAGAGGCTATCCATTGGTATTTCAAGAGATTGAGAAAGCAAGATCATCAAGGATCACACAATTGAATTCATGAGGAAATTAGGGTTTTGTCTGAAAAGTTAAACCTTTGACTTTTGATGTTTTTGATCCAAGATGAAGTATTCAAGCCATATTCCATCAAGACATGCTTGATTGTTGAGCTAAAGCATGAGAAATCAATATTTAGAAGGTTTCTTACAAAAAGGGCAAGGTTTGGTTCTTGAAATTTTCTAAGTATGGAAGAATTCACTCCTTGTGTGAACTTTGAAGAGTCATAACTTTCAGACCGCACATCCAATTTTTATGGTTCAAAACTCAAATTGAAGCTCTCGCCATGAAATTCAAAATGTATTAGAGGACCCTTCTTCAAAAAAGGCTTGGTTTTTAAGTTAGGAAGCTTGGAAGTTCAAGACAACTTATGACTTAATGAAATTTCACTCTTTTTGCCCTAATTTTCAGCCAACTTCACCTCCATTTTTCATCATGATCCCTTTGGATCTAGAACTTGGAGTGAACATGAACATTGTAGAGCATACTTTGGGATTTCCAAAAAACATAAGAACTCCCCAATCAAATGTGTGAGCTGTGAGTTTCGAATCCATGAAGTTAGGGTCAGAAACTTGATTTTTTAGGTTATGGCATGATGTTTCAACTTGTAAGATCACTCCAAATCCTCATGATCTCGTGTGGCAGACCTCCTTACTTGTTAATTTGGTTTAAATCAGATAAGTACAAGTGCTTTTGAAGCATTATCCAAGTGGTTTAGGCATTGTCTCATGAATTATTCCATTTTTGGCACAAAGTGAACATTGCCATTTACATAAAGCCACTTTTGGAAATGTCAACTTGTCTTGAGCTGTGCATTGGTTCCTCCGCACTCAAAAGGTTTGTACTGATCAGCCAAAAGATCTGCACACTTCCAACAACCCTAGAACAACATGGTACATGGCTTGGGGAATGACAAATTGTTTGAAACTTCAAGTTGAACTGCAACCGAGCCAAAAGGTGGGAAACTCAACCATCTGGTTAGCTTCAAGTGTCCACCATTTTCTTATAAATAGAAGGCTCAAACAAGCCTCAAAGCACACAAGCAACCATTCTGAAAACCGTCCTATCTCCCTCTCCCATAGTTTTTGCAAGAACTCACCAAACTTGCAAAACTACTGTCCAGTTTCAATCCACTCGTGCAAACCACAAACAAACTTCATAAACCTTCCATAAATACTCCATAGAACTTGTTTAAACTATCAAACAAGTTCTGTAACACCTCATTCACCATCTGCCATTTTTAAACTTCCATTTGCAAGAACACACGGGTTTGAAGTTTGAGACATTTTCCATATATTTCAAGCACCCTAGTCACCTTCCCTAGTGTCAACAAGCATAAAGGGGAGCTCAGTTCATCTCTGCAACACCTTTTGAAGAGGCCTTTGACCGGCTCCAAGAGGTAAGATTCTTTGAAACCCTAAGCTCAGATTCATTGCATCCTTTTGTCTCATGCTTATAAGCAAAATGTAGTCTGCTATGTGTACAATGTGTTAGAAGCTTTGCTTGCTTTGTTTATGGTAAATATGTGTTGTTTGATTCAAGTTTTGTTTGGTGATGTTGCACTGTTAATGTTAGTTTTGTGAGGTATGCGTTTAGTGTTAGGGTAAAACAATGTGACCTCTAGGTTCCTTGCAAGAAATGCTTCAACTTTGGTCTTTACAGATTGGAGAATAATTGAGAAATGGTTGAGTAATGTTTTGTGGAAATTCTGGGTACAACATGAGGTTAGGACACGAGCGAGCGAGAGAGAGAAAGAAAAAGAAAGGAAGAAGAAATATCTGAGGTGGAGGTGAGTTGGCATGACATGGTGCTGAGTTGGCCATTGTCATGTGTGTATAGGATATGTATTATTAGTGTTGGTATTATTAACGGATGAGGGCGTAGCACCACTGGTCAATGGAGGTTTGTGTGTTTGTTTCCCAAGCGAAAAGACTGGGGTTCGAATCCCCCTCGCCCCAGTCTTTTGTTTTATTTTTAAGAAATGAACTAGGTTTCACATATATTATCCTTGAACCATCCCTTGTCACAGTGCGCGCTCTGGCTGGTTTGGCAAGCCTTTTGAGCTGTAACACCTAGGGCGTGGGTTCAATTCCCTTTGGGACCCTCCCTATTATTTTTAATGCTTAGTTTTTAAGTATATTTCTCAAACTTCTCCATTTCATAACTCACTCATTTTTTATGATTTTTAATCCCTTTTTTTTTTTTTGCATCTTTTTAGTCTTGCTGCCTATTTTATGTTGGCATTTAAAAATATCCAAAAATATTTATTTTTAGGGCTTTTATTTACATGTGAAACATCATTTTTTTAGGGTTGTTTAGAATGTCTTGTTTTGCTTAGGTCTTAACCTTTGATCTCCTTTACCTTTTAAGACTTGTATAGGTTTGTTTTGACATACTAAGATCACTTCCCTTTGTCTTAAGACTTGTACATAGTTGTAGGACTTGCTTAGAGTGTACTTGTAAGTGTGTTTGTTACCTTTAAGACGTATGAACTTTTGTCATCCCCGTAAGGTCTTAGATTAGGTCTTTACCTTCAAGCTAGGACTTTTCCCCCACATGTATATGATATCAAGTAGATACAAACCATACACTTAGGTTATACCATTTCATTTGTGCTTAGATTTCCCTTTCATAAAAGTGAACTTTAGGATAACATAAATGATACTTTCCCCTTTGACACAAAGATTAGGTTAAATACATTCCCCTTTGTAGGTCATCACCTACTTGTTTTAGATGTTTAGACTTATATCATGCTCCTTTTAGGTATTTACCTTGTACATTAATAAATGATTCTTGTGTGCTTACATGATACTTGTATACTTTTTGAGATACTTGCCTTGAATGTCGTCACATTCATTATCCTTATTCATATGTTATATCCATGTGTTTTTGCTATGTGAATATCATTGTTAACTTCATTAAGTTACCCCTTTTAATTAAGGCTAGCTTGTTAGCCCTCCTCCTTTACCCTCTTTGTTCCCCTCCTTCCAAAGGAAATTCTCTCTATTTGACTTTAATGTCAAAGATAGCTCATTTACCTCTTGGCCTCATTAGAGCCATCTTTACCTCTTGGCCTCATTTGAGCCATCCCTTTCCATCGACCTCATTAGGATCAATCCCTTGGCCACATTAGAGACACTTCTCCCTTGACCTAGTTAGGTTCCACCCTCTTGTGAGCACTATCATCATAGATGCTTACCTCCTCCCTTGGCCTCATTAGAGCCACTTACCTTACAACTTAGGATTCACCTAGAGTTCTTCAACTCTATGTGAGCATCACCATAATGATGTTCCTTTCCGCTTGGCCTTATTAGAGCCATTCACCCCTTAACTTAGAATTAGGATAGAGTTCTTAAACTCTAAGTGATTCTCATCATCATGAGTATTCACTTCCCTTTTGCAACTTAGACTTAGAGAGTTCTTTAACTCTATATGAGTATCATACTCATTCCCCTTTGGAACTTTGACCATAGTCAATGGTTCCTCGTTGAGGTGAACTACAAATGCTCTGATTCCATCCTCATTAGGATACGTAGGCACGAGATGCGACGTATTGGCGAGCATACTTAGTGTACATACCCCTAGGTCTTTACCATTAGGTCTCTACCTTCAGCACCTTGGTCTTTACCATAGGTCTTTATCTTAGCCTTAGCATAGATCCCTTAGCATGCAAACATTAACATAACACAAATACAAACAAGAGGTTCCTGTAGAGTACTACAGATATCTAGGATGCTAACATCTTCCCTAGGTATAACCAACCCCCGAACCTTAGATATCTTAGCTGTGTCTTTACATAGCGCAATTAGGGTTTTCTTCGATCTTTACCCTTTCCTTTGGATAAATCAAAGCTCGGTGGTGAACTTTAAGTTTTGTGATTCAAGTTAATTAATAGCTTGATATCTGATTCTCACTGCAACAAAAATGGCGACTTCATTGGAGAATAAGTTAAGACGATTAATCCTACATTGTTTCATGTTTGTGTTTGTTAGATGTTTGCTTGCTTGTATATATGTACATATCTGTATATCTGTATATCTATTTGGGTTTGTCTATTTGGCAGGGCTGCTACTTTTGAGTGGTGAGATAAGTCCTAACCCGGACTTGAGAGCACACATATGATAAGATTGTGGTGTAATCAATAGTCGGCTGTTGGGAGTAGTCCTAACATGTTTGGCATATGATGACCACGCTCAGTGGAGGCCCCTTTGGGAGTATTGATGTCTGATACGAGTAATCGTATTGATGTCACTCTTTCTGACCTGGGAGTCCATGATACTAAGGACCTTTAATTACCCTTTACCCCCACTTAGCCTTTTTAGGACATAGTGCAGTGATTATCCAGGTGTAGATCTGTGATGGTTGTCATGCGATAATACACTTAGACAAGTTTTTCTTGAGAATATTATTAACCCGCACGAGTAGACGTGTAGGCCGATAATATCCAAAAGATTTATCGATGACTCTGGGAACTTTTTAGAACCCTGTTCTGTAGATCATAAACACATAGTACACACCTCTTGGGATGGGTAGACCATGGCCCCCTGCGCGTGATCTTCAAACCTAGGCCATCGTTTGTTTGCTTGTCAGCATATTTGTGAATATCTATATATGTGTGTTTGTGCATACATTCATCCTACCATTCATGCATACATGAACAACCCTTTGGTTTCAAGGAATTAAATTGTTCTTTCCTTTGAAAAAAATCAATAGAGATCATGGTTATGAATTAAAACTTTTCAGTTTTTCCAAAAAATGTTTGCAACTTGCTCTTGAGCTCCTTGAAACCATTTGGTTTGCATTTGCATTGCATGTGCATGTCATCATATTCGCATTGCACTTGCATTTCTCAGCCCTGAGTCTCATCTTCTTCCTATATCTCTAGAAGGATACCTAGCACGCATTCTAGAATAATGGCAACGATGAACGAGCTTTTGAAAGGCGAGGAAGCCTTGAAGGAGGAGATCAAGGTTCTTAAATGTTATATGAACTGGGTCTTGGAGACTTTGCAGAACTTTATGAACAAAGAGGGGCATTCTTACCCTGCTACGTCCAGAGAAGTCATCACTTCGTCATCTCTTGTGCTTCTTCCAACTTAAGAACCTTCTCGGCGTCAACGGTCAGACCGCCGTCAGGCGCGTCAACACGCTAGACAAAGGACCTTGAAGCCTCTCAGGGTTTTGTACCATAAGGAGCAAGTAATCAATGATGGAGGTGTTCCCCTGCTTGGACCTGGAAACCGAAGTATGCTGAAGTCAACTCGCCAAAGCTGGTTGTCTTTGATATTTCAATTGTATTTTCCTTACTTTTTGATTTCATGATTGCTTGTAAGCTTTGTTGTTTATTGAATTGGCAAGATTAATGAAATGTTTATGCATTTTTTGGGTCAATCCATTCATATCCACTCATTTCCTTTTATTTTCATAAAAGCAAAGATATTTATCTTTTTTTCATCCACTTATCATTACCAAACTGTTGTTTAAGCAAAGATTGGGGAGGATGATGAAAACATTATTTCCATAATTTCTGTGGTATGCTGCCAATTAAACCTTTCTGATGATGTAAGGCATTGTTTCAATTCCCAAACACTGGAGAAATAAGGAAGATAATCCCTTGCTAACCCCTTCGAGCTTAGAAGTAGGAGTTTATTTCCTCACAAAAACCCACAATATCAACCTTGGGGTGGGTAGTTCTCAGTTAACTTGGCGATATGTGCATACAAGACACCTTTCATATAAAGGTTATGCACACAGGTTTTCCTTCGCATACAACAAGCAAGTGTCGAAGGTATTTTCCCAAGCTTAAAGGCCAATGATGGTTCGCCATAGCCATTAAACCAGATAGTCACCTTCTTCCTCTAAAAGGGAAAATGAAAAAAAGAAAAAAAAACACGCTAAGTTAAAACCTATTAAGGAGACTTACGCAAGAACTGAGATATCCCACTGACTGTAAATCCAAAAGGAGCATTTCAGGCAAAAGTTAGGGATAATAAAAAGGAATTCTTTAAAGCTTACACTCTGAATGTCCTCAATAGCAAATGACAACCAAATGTTGTAAGGGAGTAGTGATTACCCTAGGTGTCTGAATCATCACCAACTATCATCAGCTTAGTTTTCAACCTCTTAAGAACCTGAATGCATAACCTGAGTTAAATGAGCGTAGGATTGAAGTTCATCATGAAGATTGGGTGGGGACAAACAAACTTTGAGCCTTTATCCTTTGTTTCATGAGTCGTGAACCAAGCCACGTTACAACCCTTAAAAGACCTAATTGAGGTAAGGTTGTTTTGAAAGCATACTACAGGAAGATTGGATAACCTAACTCCTAATTACCTTTGCTAATTACGTGTGTTGATCACTTCATCTGTCATTCCGTAAATGACTATATCCACCTTATTTTTTATTATTTAATCATTCCACTGTGTTTTCATTAATAAACTATTTAATTATTCCACTATGTTTTCATCAATAAACTTTGATTTCAAAAGCTTGCATGAATGTTGCATTGAAATTGCCAATTTTTTAATGAACAATGTTGTTTACAAGACAATTCAATATCAAAGGAATCCCAACGAATACAGCCAGCTAGGGATTTTGACTTAGTAAAGGAAGCTCAATCGGGGGCAACAGATTTGGAGGATTTGTTAATCAACCATTCCAAGAGATTAGTGAATCAGGGGCAGAACTTTTCAAAGTTCAGGATATTGGGGCAAATCGTCTTGAGGTCATTTTTATGGCAAGTCGTTTCTCAACTCCCTCCCAAGGCAATGACTCTGAAAACCAGTCGACAGGGGCAAGTTTATTTCCCAGTTGTTACTCTCACAGTCCAAGGGCTTTGTTCTGCAAATGCATTTAATCTGGGGCAGTTATGTCGAGATTTCATGAATCTCTCCAAGACTTTGAAGACATTGGGACATTTTGTATATCAATTCTTCTATAAAATTCTGTTGGTATTTTCTTCCAAACAAACCATGTAATCTTGGGCAGATAAGACTTGATGATGATCATTATGCAAATTGAAGTGCAAAACTACTTTGTTCTTGTGAGATACTTTTGCCAGCTCCCCAGTAAGTTGTTACTTCAGATGCTCTTGGCAATCCTCCTTGGATCTTCCTTTTCCAACAAAGAAATCAAGCTCATGATGTCAATCCTAGTGAAGTCATGATGTTATACCTCGAGTGGAGTTTTCTCTCTTCTCCCCAGAGAAGGTTGTAGCCTTGAAGTAGAGCTGTTGATTTTTCATGTTCATCCCTAGTGGTGGTCTAATCTGATGAGATTGGCTGGGTATCCTCGTTGAGATGTTTATTTCATCTCCAGTTGTGCTTCTTCTTGTCAGCATAAGCATAATCATAAACATGGTATACATGCATTCATACACATGCATGGCATCCGAGCATTTTTGCTACATTTTCGGTGCTTACCTATTTTGGGTTCACTTTTGTGTTTATTCCCCAAGTGACTGGGTTTGTCTATTCTTTCTAATAGGGTCGTCACCTTAAGGCATAAAGTTCCCATCCTTTCTAAATTCCCCATAGAGTTTGATTCTCGTGGATGATGGTTGTTTCAGTTATCTTTTCCACATTTGGATAAGATAAATCCCATTTGAGTTCATTCCTCAATGGTTGGAGTCTTGTTTGACCGTTTCTTTCTAGCTTGTTCCTTGATTAAACTTTGGTCCCTGGAAGATGTTGCTATTGAGCCCAATTTAAGCGTGCATTTACTCTGCACTGTGTCATACAGGAAAAATCTTCTACAAATCCTCATTGAAGATAAAGTCTTTTCTCCAACAGTGTTGTCATAACAACATCTCCTTGGAATTTATACCCAACAATTGGCCATCTCTTCGAGAAGCTTGTTTTCTATGACAATAAGTGGCAATCTCTCCCGAGAAGCTTATTCATCCTTGGTGTTATTCAACTTTTTGTAGTCACAATTGTTGTTACCATCGATCAGTCATTTCCATCAACCCCTTGATGAAATTTTGACTTGAGGTGTTTCTTTCTGTTAACTCTTTGACGACGCCTCATCTACCCTTGGATGATGTTACTCTTTAGTGAACCAGTTATTTGCTCCGTCAACCCTTTGACAATGTCAGTTTTCTTTCCGTCAACTCTTTGACGATGTCACTCGTTAGTGAATTATTCGTTCCATCAACCCCTTGATGAGTTTCTTATTTGAGGTCTTCTCTCCATCAACCCTTTGATGATGTCACTCTTTAGTGAATTGCTTTGCCTTTTCGTAAACCCTTTGACGATGTCACTCATTAGTGAATTGTCCTTTCCGTCAACCCTTTGATGATGTCACTCTTTAGTGAATTGTCCTTTCCGTCAACCCTTTGATGGTGTCACTCTTTAGTGAAGTGGTTTGTCTTTTTGTCAATCGTTTGACGCAGTGTTCCTCCAGATATGTATCTTTTCATCAATTCTTTGATGAGGTGTCTCTTCGATGAAGTATTTTCAACCCTTTGAATATGCCAGTCGGTTTTGTTCCATCAATCCTTTGATGATGCCACTCTTTAGTGAATATTTACTGAATTGGATCGTATCCGTCAACCCATTGACGATGATAATGTCTGGTGATTTATTACCCTACCATTAACCCTTTAGTGGTGACTCTCAAGTTTATGTATCTTTTTGTCAACCCTTTGACAATGCCACTCATTGTGAACTTTTCTTTCCCTAGTGGAGACCGTCTTTCTGGCTCAACCTTCATTGAGGATCTTTTGGTTCTAGAATGTCATCCAGTCACATTTGAACATGATGACCAATCATTGTTGGTGTTGTATAAGTCCAGTGATTACTGGCGCATTTTATCCAATCATTATTGGTACTCCAAGTCCAGTGTTTACTGGCATCTCTTCAAAAATCAATCATCATTGGTATTGAAAGTCCAGTATTCACTGGCATTGTTCCAAATATCGATCATCATCAGTATCGTGAAGTCCAGTATTTACTAGCATTGTTTAAAATCCAATCATTATTGGTATTGTAAAGTCCAATGTGTATTGGCACCATCTGAAGACCTGTTCTCCTTGGTACTCCAAGTCCAGTAATTACTGGCGTTGTTTTAAAATCCAATCATAATTGGCCGGTCTTAACTGTACGTCTTTAAATCCAATCATAATTGGTCGGTCTTAACTGTACATTTTTAAATCCAATCATAATTGGTCGGTCTTAACTGTATGTCTTTAAATCCAATCTTAATTGGTCAGTCTTAACTGTACGTCTTTAAATCCAATCATAATTGGTCGGTCTTAACTGTACGTTTTTAAATTCAATCTTAATTGGTCAGTCTTAACTATACGTCTTTAAATCCAATCTTAATTGGTCTGTTTTAAATGTATCTCTCTTTGTTCAAGATCCAATCATTATTGGTGTCTCAAGTTCAGTAATTACTAGCATTGTTTTAATATCGATCATTATTGGTACCATAAAAGTCCAGCTTTTACTGGCATGCTTTTCAAAGTCCAATCATTATTGGAATTTTACAATTTATACCCAGCAGAGGTTTTGGTCATTACCAATATCCCCGTAAAAGTCCAGTGTTCATTGGCATTTGTTGAAAGTCTGATCATTATCAGCATCCTAAGTCCAGCAATTATTGGCATGTTTTCTCCGTCCAATCATTATTGGCATTTTAAGATTGGTCATTACCAATATCCTTTGAATGTCCTTGTGATTATCATCATTTGGCACACACAGAGTTTGTGTTTATCTCTATCTTTTCTGGTTTTTCTTGAAGATCCCGTTTGAACTCTTCAATATAGGAAATCCCCAGAAAATCTTTTGTTAGGTGTCTATCCTTTTGTTCAAATTGATCCCTGGTGGATCATATCTTCCTTCTGGTTTCATCCCCAGTAAAGAATTTTGTTTGCCTCCCTTTGTACTGTCCCCGATGTCGTTCGGTCATATCTGAACCTGTCGTCCATCTCCCTGGATCTTTCCCCAGTGAAGAACACCTCTCTAATTTCCATCTCTAATGAGGATATGTGGGTCCCCCATATTTTACTTTCTTATCCCCAGTGTGCTCTTAGTCACTCCCCAGTGAGTCTCTTTAGTTGGTTGTCAACCTTCATCCCCAATGAGTCTCGCCTGTGGGTGTCTGGCCTCTGTCTCTTTGGTGCCTTGATTTGTCTGCATTTTTGCACCATCATGTCATCATATCATCATATTAGAAGTTCATGGCATGTCAGCATTTGCATGTCTGTTGCCTGTCCTTAGCATATGCATTTCATCTAAGGGGAAAATTTTCGGTTTGCTATATTTAAATACCTTTTCAACTTGATTTCATGAGGATTACCATCGCTCGTGCCATCCAGTAAAGCTATTTAAATAGGGGCAACTATTATACCCCAAATTTTACCCCTTAGATGTCATAACATCTTGCACTTACATTAGGGTTCAATCATCTATGCATTGTTGACCAACCATTATATTTTGCTAGTTTGTTCTTCTATTTGAAAGCTAGGGTTTTGCACAAGAAAGAAGGTAAGATCAATAAGCCAAGTTCTCATGTGTTTCAAGTTCTCCTAAAGACACTTCTTGGCTCAATGCATCCATCCCGAGTATTCACTAGGTGGTTAAGAAGGGTGTTTGAATTCATCTGGTCAATAAAGTCAACTGAGGCTCCAAAATCTCAATCATTGGCCTTGAGAGCTAATCATGGGGTTTTCAAATCATATTCCTTGATCTCATGTGATTGAATCAAGCTAAATCAAAGAGAAACCATAAGGTCAGGAGTCGTGGAATTAGGGTTTTGACCTGAGGAATTACAAGGGAATCTTGGTGTGACCAGTCAATGCCTTGATTGGTTCATCAACCAATTGAGTTTACATACATCCAGAGGCCTTATTCATCAAGAAATCAAGTGTGCTTGACTCCCATCACAAGTGCAATGAGCCCCAAGCTCATCTAGATTAGGGTTTTGTCAGGTAAAGTCAACCATGCCTTTGACTTTTGATCAAGGCATGATCCCAAGTCTTGGGACATGATTCTATGTGTTCATATTCATCTTTAGAGGCTATCCATTGGTATTTGAAGAGATTGAGAAAGCATGATCATCAAGGATCACACAATTGAATTCATGAGGAAATTAGGGTTTTGTCTAAAAAATTAAACCTTTGAATTTTGATGTTTTTTATCCAAGATGAAGTATTCAAGCCATATTCCATCAAGACATGCTTTATTGTTGAGTTAAAGCATGAGAAATCAAGATTTAGAAGGTTTCTTGCAAAAAGGGCAAGGTTTGGTACTTGAAATTTTCTAAGTATGGAAGAATTCACTCCTTGTGTGAACTTTGAAGAGTCATAACTTTCAAACCACACATCCAATTGTTGTGGTTCAAAGCTTAAATTGAAGCTCTCACCATGAACTTCAAAATGTATTAGAGGACCCTTCTTCAAAAAAGGCTTGGTTTTTAAGTTAGGAAGCTTGGAAGTTCAAGACAACTTATGACTTAGTGAAATTTCACTCTTTTTGCCCTAATTTTCAGCCAAGTTCGCCTCCATTTTTCATCATGATCCCTTTGGATCTAGAACTTGGAGTGAACATGAACATCGTAGAGCATACTCGGGGCTTTCCTAAAAGTACAAGAACTCCCCAATCAGATGTGTGAGTTTTGAGTTTCAAATCCATGAAGTTAGGGTCACAAACTTGATTTTTTTAGGTCATGGCATGATGTTTCAACTTGCAAGATCACTCCAAATCCTCATGATCTTCTGTGGAAGACCTCCTTACTAGTTATTTTGGTTTAAATCAGATAAGTACAAGTGCTTTTGAAGCATTATCCAAGTGGTTTAGGCATTGTCTCACGAATTATTCCATTTTTGGCATAAAATGAACATTGCCATTTACATAAAGCCACTTTTGGCAATGTCAACTTGTCTTGAGCTGTGCATTGGTTCCTCCACACTCAAAAGGTTTGTACTGGTCATCCAAAAGATCTGCACACTTCCAACAACCTTAGAACAACATGGTACATGGCTTGGGGAATGACAAATTGTTTGAAACTTCAAGTTGAATTGCAACCGAGCCAAAAGGTTGGAAACCTAACCATCTGGTTAGCTTCAAGTGTCCACCCTTTGCCTATAAATAGAGGGCTCAAACAAGCCTTAAAGCACACAAGCAACCATTCTGAAAACCCTCATATCTCCCTCTCCCATAGTTTTTGCAAGAACTCACCAAACTTGCAAAACCACTGTCCAGTTTCAATCCACTCGTGCAAACCATAAACAAACTTCACAAACCTTCCATAAACACTCCATAGAACTTGTTTAAACCATCAAACAAGTTCTGTAACACCTCATTCATGATCTGCCATTTTTAAACTTCCATTTGCAAGAACACACGGGTTTGAAGTTTGAGACATTTTCCATATATTTCAAGCACCCCAGTCACCTTCCCTAGTGTCAACAAGCATAAAGGGGAGCTCAGTTCATCTCTGCAACACCTTTTGAAGAGGCCTTTGACCTGCTCCAAGAGGTAAGATTCTTTGAAACCCTAAGCTCAGATTCATTGCATCCTTTTTTCTCATGCTTATAAGCAAAATGTAGTCTGCTTTGTGTACAATATGTTTGAAGCTTTGCTTGCTTTGTTTGTGGTAAATATGTGTTGTTTGATTCAAGTTTTGTTTGGTGATGTTGCACTGTTAAGGTTAGTTTTGTGAGGTATGTGTTTAGTGTTAGGGTAAAACAATGTGACCTCTGGGTTCCTTGCAAGAAATGCTTCAACTTTTGCCTTTACAGATTGGAGAATGATTGAGAAATGATTGAGTTATGTTGTGTGGAAATTCTGGGTACAACATGAGGTTAGGGCACGAGCGAGCGAGAGAGAGAAAGAAAAAGAAAGGAAGAAGAAAGATCTGAGGTGGAGGTGAGTTGTCATGACATGGCGCTGAGTTAGCCATTGTCATGTGTGTATAGGATATGTATTATTAGTGTTGGTATTATTAACGGATGAGGGCGTAGCACCACTGGTCAATGGAGGTTTGTCTGTTTGTTTGCCAAGAGAAAAGACGGGGGTTCAAATCCCCCTCGCCCCAGACTTTTGTTTTATTTTTCAGAAATGAACTAGGTATCACATATATTATCCTTGAAACATTCCCTTGTCACAGCGCGCGCTCTGGCTGGTTTGGCAAGCCTTTTGAGCTGTAACACCTAGGGCGTGGGTTCAATTCCCTTTGGGATCCTCCCTATTATTTTTAATGCTTAGTTTTTAAGTTTATTTCTCAAACTTCTCCATTTCATAACTCACTCATTTTTTATGATTTTTAATCCATTTTTTGCATCTTTTTAGTCTTGCTGCCTATTTTATGTTGACATTTAAAAATCTCCAAAAATATTTATTTTTAGGGCTTTGATTCACATGTGAAACATAGTTGTTTTTAGGGTTGTTTAGAATGTTTTGTTTTGTTTAGGTCTTAACCTTTGATCTCCTTTGCCTTTTAAGACTTGTATAGGTTTGTTTTGACATACTAAGATCACTTCACTTTGTCTTAAGACTTGTACATAGTTGTAGGACTTGCTTAGAGTGTACTTATAAGTGTGTTTGTTACCTTTAAGACGTATGAACTTTTGTCATCCCCATAAGGTCTTAGATTAGGTCTTTACCTTCAAGCTAGGACTTTTCCCCCACATGTATATGACATCAAGTAGATACAAACCATACACTTAGTTATACCATTTCATTTGTGCTTAGATTTCCCTTTCATAAAAGTGAACTTTAAGATAACATAAATGATACTTTCCCCTTTGACACAAAGATTAGGTCAAATACATTCCCCTTTGTAGGTCATCACCTACTTGTTTTAGATGTTTAGACTTATATCATGCTCCTTTTAGGTATTTACCTTGTACATTAATAAATGATTCTTGTGTGGTTACATGATACTTGTATACTTTTGGAGATACTTGCCTTGAATATCATCAAATTCATTATCCTTATTCATGTGTTATATCCATGTGTTTTTTCTATGTGAATATCATTGTTAACTTCATTAAGTTACCTCTTTTAAGTGAGGCTAGCTTGTTAGCTCTCCTCCTTAACCCTCTTTTTTCCCCTCCTTCCAAAGGAAAGTCTCTCTATTTGACTTTAATGTCATAGATAGATCATTTACCTCTTGGCCTCATTAGAGCCATCTTTACCTCTTGGCCTCATTAGAGCCATCCCTTTCCATTGACCTCATTAGGATCAACCCCTTGGCCTCATTAAAGCCACTTCTCCCTTGACCTAGTTAGGTTCCATCCTCTTGTGAGCACTATCATCATAGATGTTTACCTCCTCCCTTGGCCTCATTAGAGCCACTTACCTTACAACTTAGGATTCACCTAGAGTTCTTCAACTCTATGTGAGCATCATCATAATGATGTTACTTTCCCATTGGCCTTATTAGACCCATTCACCCCTTAACTTAGAATTAGGATAGAGTTCTTAAACTCTAAGTGATTCTCATCATCATGATTATTCACTTCCCTTTTGCATCTTAGACTTAGAGAGTTCTTTAACTCTATATGAGTATTTGGAACTTTGACCATAGTCAATGGTTCCTCGTTGAGGTGAATTACGAATGCTCTGATTTCATCCTTATTAGGATACGTAGGCAAGAGATGCGACGTCTAGGAGAGCATACTTAGTGTACATACCCCTAGGTCTTTACCATTAGGCCTCTACCTTTAGCACCTTGGTCTTTACCATAGGTCTTTATCTTAGCCTTAGCATGGATCCCTTAGCAGGCAAACTTTAACATAACACAAATACAAACAAGAGGTTTCTGTAGAATACTACAGATATCTAGGATGTTAATACCTTCCCTAGGTATAACCAATCCCCAAACCTTAGATCTCTTAGTCGTGTCTTTACATAGCGCAATTAGGGTTTTCTTCGATCTTTACCCTTTCCTTTGGATAAATCAAAGCTCAGTGGTGAACTTCAAGTTTTGTGACTCAAGTCAATTAATAGCTTGATATCCGATTCTCACAGCAACAGGGAGGTTTATGACCGCACAATTGCGGATTTGTGTTCTTACAATATCCTTAGTGTGCAAAATTAGTACCTATCAATACAATCTTGACCGAAGTAGAGTTTGTGGCCTAGAATGAGTTTTAGGATGCAATTGTTTTTCATGAGTCTAAATACTGTTTTGTTCGGAGTGCAAAAGTTCAAGTGTGGGAGAATTTGATTAGTGCATTTTAATGCACATTCTCTTATGTTTGTACTTATGCATTTCCTTAGTTTGTTTTGTTTATTTTACTGTTTTATTATGTTTTTATAATTAAGTCTTTGTTTGCCGTTAATCTATTTTCGCAGCTTATTTTCAGCTTTAGCGGTTATTTGATATCTGTCCATTGTTCGAATCATAACTGGAGCTACGAGAATCAGATTTGCGCGTTCTACCAGTTGATGAAAAGGTAAGACAGAGAGCTACAAATTTTATGCTTTACGCAGAAGCTGATTCGGAGTGGAAATGGTCAAATAAGTCGTTGAAGTCAGAACCCCGAATTCAGACTTTAGAAAATAATTTGTTTTAGGTCGTTTTATAGGCCTGGTTTATGTTTCCGACCCAGGTTGAGTTAGTAGTGAAAAACCTTATTTTGTTTATAAGGTTTTCAGCCGTACAACCATTCTTAACCTTCTTTTCTCTGTTCACGAATACTTCTTTTGCTTTTGTACGAATTTTATGGAGAACTAACTTCTTCGGATTAATCTGCTGTAATTGGTTTCCGCCAACACTTTGAGGTTCTTTTAATTTCCAATAAAATCTATTTCTTTTTTATTCTTCTCTGTGATATCTTGTTTGCTTAATTCGATTTATCTTAGGGTTGATTGATTTGTTTCAATGATTACATGTTCTTATATTTTAACCGCGTCTGCTGAATCCGCGTATGTTTCTCGTGTTTGCTTAATTCACGGTTACTATATCTCATCCGTTTACTTAATTCAGAAATTAGGAATATGTATCGTATAATATTAATTGCGCTTGTTTGATTGTTATTATAATCGAAAAGGGATAAAGTCCGCTTAGGAATTGAGAATTATTTGGATCGATGATAAGTTAGGAAACTAAAACAGCAGATTAACCGTTTCAGCTTATTTTTATAATCACTTATTTTAATCACTTATTTGCACTATTTTTTTTAATCAAAACCAAACCCCCCTCATAAACTGATACTGTAATTGGTTAATTCACTACAAGAATCCTTGAGAGCGATACTCGAGTTGTCGTTATCGTAACTATATTTCAAAAATACTCGTTTTTGATCTGTGCTCGACAGCGGATCACTGACCAAACGCTGTATATTTTTGAGTCGTTTATTTGGCGCTGATTATTTTGGTGCATTCATTTTATTTTTCGAGCACTTTTTTTTGCCCGACTTTTTATTCGTTTTTTTAATCATTTTATTTTTTATTTTTTAGTTAAATAATTATTTAATATATTTAGATTTAATTAGATATTTTAATTTAAGTTTATTTTAATTAATTATTTTTTTTAATAATAACCATCAATATTTCCCAAAACACAATTAAACATGTCGGAGTAAAAATGGAATGCATAACAACACCACAAAATCCTCTATCCTTTCAAACTCCACCATAACATTCATCAACCATCACAACTACACCGTGTAGCCGCCGCCGTGGAGAGGAAGAAGGTGGACGTGTCGCGAGTCAAAGAAAGAGAACGTGATCCGCAAAAGTCCGAGACGAGACGCGAAACTGAGAGGAAGGATTTGCGTATTCAAGCAAGGAGAAGAAAGTTCGAGTTGCTGTTCTCAAGATAACAAGAGGACGCAAGAAACAAGCAAGGCAAGAGGCAACAACGTCAAAGTCAACTCAGTTCTTGCTTATGTCGGCATTCGATTTCACGTTTGATTTGTTTATGTTTCTATTCATTTTTTTTGTGAATGTGTACTTTGTTTTGAATGCTGTGATTGGACTATTGTTGTATCGCATGAATAATGTTATATTGGTGGGTACTGTTAAACATGTTAATGCATGAGAGTAATAGGTTATGTTGATTAGTAAGTTTCTTTTTTGCTTGTATTAACTAATTTTTTTCTCTATTATTATATTATAGTTTTCCTAGTATACATGTTAGAGAATTTTATTTTATTTACGTTAATTTTCATTTTATTGCTTTTGTATATTATATATATATATATATATATATATATATATATATATATATATATATATATATATATATATAGCTAGTTTTCGGTTTAATATGTCTATTATATTTTGGTTTGCTTTTTATCCAAATAATATCATATGTTTTATTAATCCTTTCTTTAGTCTGTATAACATTTTAAAAGAAAAACACAAACAAAAAGATTTTTTATTATTTATTTGTTAAATAAAAATGTAAAAAATATTAGTGTGATAATTATTAATTGTTTTAAATATATTTATTTAATTAAATTATTAGTTAATCTTATTAAGTATTTATATTTAAAATTAATTAATAATTTCTTGTCGCCCGATTCGATTGTCATGACTTGTATGTATCTCTGTTTATTTACTCCATGATGCTTTGCCGCGTACTTTTACTTTGTTTCACGATGCTTTGACGTGTATTCTCTCTATTTTATTTGGCGATGCTTTGCTGCGAATGTCTGTCATTTTACCACGATGTTTTGTCGTGATTGTTTGTTGCTTTACGCGATGCTTTGCCGTGTCTGTTATTGGTTTTACTTGTTGTTGATTACCATGATGTTTTTCCATGCGTATTCTGTGCTATTTTGTCCACCTGACCATGCATGATGCTTTTCTGTGTATTGTGTCTGTATATTCTTGCTTGCTGATTACATGATGTTTTTCCATGTTTCTGCTGCTTTCTATTCCTTGTTGACCTAATCCAAGGGAAGAGATTGTATTATGACTTATTGTCATTGTGCATGTCCCTCGTTTATTCTTTACTTGTCTTTGTTGTTCTTGGTTCTTAGAACCTGGCAACCCGTAGTCGTTCGAACTACGGACGCTCTGATTTCTCAATGTTCCTTTTAAGAATACGTAGGCACAAGGTCAATCTTTGGTGATCACACTTTTATTTTTCAACCTTTTTCTTTTTACATTGTTTGCCCTTATTGAGGGGAACTACGAATGCTCTGATTCTATTCCCGTTAGGATACGTAGGCACGAGATGCGATGTCTTGGTGAGCATACTTAGAAATAACATCTTAGGTCTTCTTTTACCTTTTCACCCTTTAGCAGACAAAATAACAAATAACACAATAAAACAAGAGGTTCTTGTAGAGTACTACAGATACTTAGGTTGCTAGCACCTTCCCTAGGTATAACCAACCCCCGAACCTTAGATTCTCTTTTGCGTTGCATTGCATCCCATACCTATGGGTTTATTCATTCTTTTTCCATTCCCTTGGATAAATTAAAGATCGATGGTGAATTAAAATTTGTGAACCTAGTTAACTTAATAGCTATGGTATCCGATTCTCACCGCGACAGAAATGGCGACTCCACTGGGGATATACATCATGAGGGTTACTCCTAACTTGTTTTGTATGTGTTATTATATATTTGTATATATCTGGCTGCTTGGATTTTTCTGTATGCGGGGTGGTTACATACTGTTGTGAGATAAGTCCTAACCTGAACTTGAGTGCACTTATGATGGGAAGGTGATATATTCAAGGAAGGTTATAGGGAGTTGATTCCCGACCAAGCTGACTTGAGAAATCACCACTCAGTTGAGGCCCTCTTGAGAGTAGTATTGTTGAACCAGTATTCGTGAAAACATTACTACTTTCGACCTAGGAGCCCGTGGCACTAAGGGCCTTTAGTTACCTTTTACCCCCACTTGGCTTTTTTAGGACGTAGTGCGATGACTATGAGGGATTAGTCCCAAAATAGTTGATACCAGATACTACACTCAAAAGAGGTTCTCTTGAGAATATTATTAACCACCGAGTAATTGGGAAATTGATATTATTTGAAAGACAGACTAATGACCTTGGGAACCTTTTAGAACCTGTTGTCCAGGTACTTTACCCCTAGTACACACCCTGTGGTTGGTTCTTTACCCAGACTCCATGCTGTGATCACGAACCTTTGATCATGTTGCTTGTGTGATTTGCATTATGTCTTGCATCACATTGCATATCATTTGCATATTTGCCTAATTCATTGCATGCGTCTATTTGTCTAGCAATCATTTCCAGCTTTCTATATCTTCCAGTGTCCTCTTTCAGTCGTCAAGCTGATTCCTCGACACAGATACATGACTAGGCCTAACTACAGACGCAAGATGTCAGAACAAAAAGCACACAATGCAGAGATCCGAGTGGAGATCGATAATCTTAAGTCAAGCATGACAAAGCTCACTGAGATGCTCCAAGTCTTGATTACTAGGGGAGAGCAACCTCAAAGGACTGTCATTCAGGAAGTTTCAAGCGCTGATCCTCCGCCTGTTCAGATGCCACCTTCAACTTGGCCAGAGTTTGGTTTAACCCATAATTATTTTCCACCTCTTGCATCTACTGCTATGATTGGTCAAACTGTCAGACCAGTGTATCAAGCTCCTGTTTTGCCAAGCCCCGACCTATGGTTCATGCTATTACCCAAACTGCTCGAGCTCCTTTTGAGAACCCTCTCTATGAGTACAATGCTGCCAGTGCTTAGGGTGAAGACTGTGAAGACTTTGTTGAACCTGAGGTTGTTCGTGAACAATTTTAGACCATAGATAAGAGACTTAAAGCCATGGAAGGCAATGATTTCTTTAGTGTGGACGCAGACAACATGTTCCTGGTTTCTGATCTTGTTATGTATGCCAAATTCAAAACTCCCGAGTTTGTGAAATATAAGGGTCACTATTGTCCAAGGGCTCATTTGGTCATGTACTTTCGAAAGATGGCTGCTTATACCAACAACCAGACGCTGCTCATCCACTGTTTTCAAGACAGCTTGAGTGTAGCTTCTCTCAAATGGTAGACGAATCTTGAACAGAACAGTATCCACTACTTCCAAGATCTTGAAAATGCTTTTATGAAGAAGTATAAGTACAACCTCGACATGGCTCCTGACCGCCACCAACTTTAAAATATGTCTCAGAATGAGAAAGAGTATTTCAAGGAATATACTCAGCGTTGGAGAGAACTCGCTTCTCAAGTTGAATCTTCCAACGGTGCAAAGAAATCCTATGGGAACATCCAGAAGAAGAAAAAATATCAGACTAATGTTGTCATGTTTGAAACAAGAAGGCCTCGGCCCCAGTATGTTGATCACCCTGATGTTGCTGTTGTTACTCCTGTGGTTGATGCTCCACGACCAGCTCAAGCTCCCCAACGTCCGACTGTAGGGTAGAACCAGTACCGTAATAGGAATAAATTTGATCCTATTTCTATGACATACACTGAACTTTATCCTGGTCTGGTCCAGAAAGGTTTGATTACCACAAGGACTCTGCCTCCTCCTCCAAATCCTCTTCTAGCTGGATTCAGATCTGATCTATATTGTGCATTCCATGAAGGTACCGCAGGCCACAAACTGAAAAATTGCTATGCACTAAAGGCTAGAGTGCGTGATTTAATTAAGGTCGGAATCCTTAGCTTTCATGACACCAATCCTAATGTCCAGACAATCCTCTGCCAGAGCACGCCGAGTGAAGCTTCGGTCGACCTCAACCAGCTATCCTCCTAAAAGCCAGTGTTTCAGACAGGACAACTCATCCTTGTGCTATATTAGTCACTAGACCATTTTTTCTTATTGTTTGTATTTTCCTTTATTTTGTATTAGCTATTTGCATTTAAATTATGTTTGTACTTTCGTAATCAATGAAATGAGCATTGCAACTTTTGATTCAATTCATTTTGTCCATTATTTACATCTTTTTGCTTTCCTTTTCAAAAAAAAAAATTATCTCTTTTCCACTTTCTTTTTTATTGTGCAAAGATTAGAGGGAGGATGACGAAAACGTTATACCCATAATTGTTGGTATGCTTTCAAACAAACTTTGCTGACGATGTAAGGCATTGTTTCAAATCCCCCAAACACTGGAGAAATAAGGAAGTTATTCCCTTGTTAAACCCTTCGAGCCTAGAAGTTGGAGTTTCTTTCTATACAAAAACCCGCAATCTTAACCTTGGGTGGGTAGTACTCAATTAACTCGGTTGTGCGTTCGCGCAAGATACCTTTCATACAAAGGTTGTATTCACAAATTTTCCTTCGCACACAGCAAGCAGGTGTCGAAGATGTCCTTCAAGTCGAGAGCCAATGATGGTTCACCGTAATCATTAAGCCAGGCAGTCACTTTCTTTCAAAAAAAAAAGAAAGAAAAAGCCCGTTAAGTCAAAACCTATGAAGGAGACTTAAGCAAAACTGGGGCATCCCGCTGACTGTTAGCTTCAAAAGAAATAGTTCAGGCAAAATTTAGGGATAATAAAAGAGGAGATCTTTAAATCCTTCACCCTGAAAGTTCTCAATAACTAAAAACAACCAAAGGTAGTAAGGAAGTAGTGAATTCTATTTCAAAGTCCCTCGACTTCTGAACCATCATCAGTTCAATTTCCAACCTCTTGGGAACCTGAGTGCATAGTCTGAGTTAATTGAGCGTAGGGCTGAAGATCATCACGAAGATTGGGTGGTTACAAATAAACTTTGAGCCTTTATCCTTTGTTTCTTAAACCGTGAACCAGGCCACGTTACAACCCTCAAAAGACCTAACTGAAGCAAGGTTATTTTGAAAGCATACTATAGCAAGGTTGCGTAAACTGACTCCAAAATATCCTTGTAAATCATGTTGTTTTGGCATCACACTTGTGTTTCGCCTTTTACTTTAAATGTCTTGAACCATCGTGTTCTGAATAATGGCTCATATGCTTTGCATCTTAAAAAAAATGATTTTGATTTCAAAAGTTGCATGAACTTTGCATTAAAACTACCATGTTTGTATGAGCATTTTTGTTTGCAAACTGGCTTTCCTCTCAAGGAATTTTCAAACAATTGAGAAACTTGGTCGGTGATCCTACCAGGGGTAAGTTCTTTCTGAATCCTGTTGAAGAATCAGTCGAAGATTCGTGGTTTAGTGCAAGTCCTTCTCAAGATGGGTTTATCCAGAAGATCTTTCAAGACTCAGACTGGGGCAAGCTTTCTAAGCGCACAGTAAAGCAGTCATCTTACGAATTAGGCAAGCTGAAGCAATGATCAGTTCATCTACAACAGTCAGCTAGTCGGGGGCAGTTTTCTTGAAGAATCCCTAAGCAGCTCTACATCCTTCCTACAAGGACCATCAACTTGATACAGTTTACCAGTGTGGCAGAGATCGTGTATAGAAACATCTTTTATCCCCAAGCAGAATAACAGTGATCTCCGTGTTGAGGAATCAGTATTCCAGTCTTGTCTTCTCCCCAAAAGTGTTAAGCCATGTCGTCGATGTCTACATTTAATCATATATCGTCTGCATAATTCATATACATATGCATAGCAAGAGTTTTTCATCCTCATTTGCATTCTCCACAGGTCAGGTTGTTATCCACGTCTTACCTTGTGGCCAAAGTCCAACTTACTTGGCACTTACCAAATGTCGTACTCCAAATTTTGACCACCCGTCTATTCTTTTTTCGCTTTTTGTATTAAGGAGTTTATTTGTTTTAATAGCAAGGGTAGAATAAATTATAATAACATTATCAGTTAATTGGGGGTAGATTACTATTAACTTTATATGGATTAATTAGGATTAGATTAATTTTTTAATAAATTATATTAGGGTCATAATGGGGTTATTGGAATATTAGTATTATTCTTAATATTAATATTATCATGGAATTATTATTAAAATTATGCCATTCTATTTTGAATAAATGGAATTACCTAGTTGGTAGAAAGGGTGTACAAGGAGTTACAAAAGGGAGAAGTCACGAGTTCGAATCCCATATTTCTCACATTTAAGGTTGTATTTGTTTTTTCTTTACTACTAACTTTTTTTCAATTTTATTTTTAATAAAAAATCACAAAAATATCATTTTTTAATATTTAATTTTTAATTTTCGTATTTGTATTTAATGCAATTTTAAAAATATGATTTTTTCATTAAAATCAATATTTTATGGAAAAAATCTCAAAAATCATAGAAATAAAAATAAAAATCAATCAAATCTTTTTTTCTCATTATCATTATTAGCTTATTTTCTTTATTTTAAAATATACATTTTTATCTAAATTCATCAAGCCATGAATCCATCCAGATTCATTTCCTTGGGCTCCAAGAAATAGAGGAAAATCAGGTCAGATTAAAACCTTCCTAAACTGAAAAATTTTATTCAATGTCTGACCTAATTTTTCATCTATAAATAGACTCTATTTTCCACATTTTAATTCACCCACAAATTCACAATAATCAGTATAAAAAAAGTTGTTGTTCTTCACATTGAAGAACAACAACACTAAAAGAGGAAGAGGGGTCGGAATCTTGCGCTAAGGGAAAAGGAGAAAAATAGGGAGAGAGAAAAGGAGAACGCAAGGGACAAAAAGAAAAGAAGGGAGAGGAAAGGGAGAACACCAAGAAAAGAAGGGAGAAAAAGTACGAAAAAAGGAGGAAGCAGCTTAAATTGGTCACGACAGTTCAGGTTAGTAAACCGAATCTCGAATACTAGATGTGATACTTGCATGTTTAATTCGTCCATATTTTTATGATTTGATTTTTGTTTGAAGGGTTTTATTTTGTGTGGTCTTAAATCTCATATATAAATAATTAACTAAAACTTTATATAACCGCATTTGATTTCAATTTTCATGTATAATTCATGAATCGGATGTTTATACATAATCTAATTAATTACGATTAGGGGGGGTCATTATATAAAATTTTAAATTAAGTTTGCTTAAAATAAAAAAAAACGTAATATCCTAATTCATAGGTTAGTATCATAAGTCTATTAAAAATTGTTATTAAATAAAGTAAACAGAAAAATTATTTAACCAAAATTAAATTAACACCAATAATTGTCTTTAAAAAAAAATTGTTTTAGTCCTGATTCCAATTGTAACCAAATTTCCAATGCAGTAAACAAATTGCCAATGTTTATATTTAAACTTTCTGATGCGATGCCTTCATTGAATTAAAAATAATATCAGTCACAAAATTGAAAGAAGAATTCTCCACCATGGACCCTCTTTTCTTTTTTTCTAAAACTTGGGTTTAGTAATTAGGCTTTGCGCCCAGATTACTATTTGCACCCCTGTGTCACTTGGCCCATTTAATTTTAAGTGCAAAAATCACCCCCTGGGTGTTATTTGATTAATTAAATTAATTACTTAATTTAATTATTTAATTGAGTTTTAAATAGTTAATTAGGATTTAAAAATAGGATTTTAGGATTACCATTATTAGGGTAAATAATTAGGATATTTTAGGGATAACTATGGGTTTGTTTTATTTTAAATAAAAAGTTTTATATATTTAAAATAATTTGTCTATTTCTTTGAAATAAGGATTTTTTTTTATAAAATGGGATTTTGTTCCTGGTTTTTTGGGATGAGGTATTTTGGGAATTTTGACTTTTTATTAAAATTTGGTTTAAGATTTATTTTTAAAAAAATTAGTTTTTTTTTTTAGTTTTTAAAATTGGATTTAAATATGGGTTTGGGAATGAAAATAAATTAAAGCAAATTTAATTTAAGTTTTGGGATTAAAATTCTTTTATTTTTGGGAGTATTTTGAATTTAGAAATTATGTGTTTAATTGGAATAATTTAGGGATTAAGTTTGCTATTTTGGTATGATGGCCTTATGGAGTTTATTTATTTAAAAAATTATTTAATTCTATGGAATTTTAGGGGTTTATTTTTTAATATAAGGGATATAAAAGGGTTTTTTAAGAATTTAAAATTTGGGATAAAACTCTTTGTCCGAGAGTCTAAGTAAATGATAAAGGATTTAGGGATAACACTCTTAGGTTCCAAGAGTATAAACATAGGCCAAGGGATAAGGGATTTTGGGATAAAACTCTCCATCCGAGAGTATAAACAATGGATAAGGGATTTTTAAGGGATAAAACTCTCCATCTGAGAGTATAAACAATGGACAAGGATATGGGATAAAACTCTTCCTCCGAGAGTATAAATAAAGGGATCGGGATTTAAGGGATATAACTCTTCCTCCGAGAGTATAAATAAAGGGATCGGGATTTAACGGATAGAACTCTCCATCCGAGAGTATAAACAATGGATGAGGGATTTTTAAGGGATAGAACTCTTAATCTAGGAGTATAAATAATAGATTGAAGGGATAAAACTCTTCCTCCGAGAGTATAAATAAATGGATCGGGATTTAAGGGATATAACTCTTCATCTAGGAGTATAAATAATAGATTTAAGGGATGAAACTCTTTATCCAAGAGTATAAATAGTGCATTAGGTTTGGGATAGGGTTAGGAATTGGATTAGGGGGTAGGAATAGGGGAGGTGAGCTACGGATACTCTGATCCTTCAAAATTGAAGGTACGTAGGCATAGGGTTGTAAACCCTAGCAAGTACAATAATAATAAAACTTAGGGTCCCCTCGTAGATTAATTTTTCTTCTTTGTATAATAATAGGATTTTTTTTAAATAAAAATAAAAAGCTAAATATTAAAATAACAAACAAACATACCCTATAACTTAAGGAGGATCCCATTGAGTACAATGGAAGTGAGGGGTGCCTAACACCTTCCCCTCATTTAACCGACTCCCGAACTTAGGAATCTCTACCCTTAGGATTAGGATTCTAGGTTTATCATTTATTTTCCTTAAAAAAAATATGATGGCGACTCGAATATTTTTGCAGGCCGCGACAGCTGGAGACTCTGCTGGGGACGCCTCCCTAAAGAGAGTCCATCCTAACCTTAGGTTTTAGGGTTTTTGTTTGTTTGTCTTGGATGTTTATTGTTTTTATTATTCTCATGATTTATTTTATGTTTTATATTTTGTTTTTATTTTATTACATTTGTTCTTTATTTTATTATATTGTCATTATTGCATTGGTTTGGTATATGGTGATGTGTGAGGCTAAAACCCAAGCTTGGAGTATACCCTAAGTTAGGATGTGGAACAGAAATGTTAATGGAAGGGATGTAACATCCTGACTATGCATTGGTACCACACTCAGATAGACCCTCCAAAATTATCTTCCTGGTAAGGATAACCCTTAACATAGCTGGTAAATTTGGATGTGGTCCAAGATTCTGAGGACCTTTAGAAAACCCAATTAACCTATGGTGATCCTAAGTATTCAACCCTCATGGGTCGTTACTAGGATCTTCCTAGATGTGGCTTATCCCGAAGGTTTACCGTACGAAGGCTTGATCCTTCTCATGGTAAAACAAGGGTATAGTCCGTAAATTCTAGGGCCGTTATGCTGCCCAAAACTATAGGGAGCCTACCTAGTTAGGGCCATGCTTGCATTTCACCTTACACTAACCAAATAAAAACACTAAAAAAATGTCCATGTCATCATGCATTTAAAAACATTTTTTGCAAATACGCATTTTTGTGGGGAATTTCAAGATGTGTTGTAGGAACATTGGAAAGATGGATTCAAACAAAAGGGCTACCCTACGCATCATAGTGCTAAGTACTGATTTACAAAGTCTCAAAGACCTTTGAGACTTAATGCCAAATCTGCTCAAAGGATGTTTATACACAAGTATGGAAGGATCCTCGATCTCTTAGGGATCCCTATGAAGGTAGAGACCGTAATTGCTTTTGCACAACTTTCTGATTCTTCTCTATGTGACTTCCTATTCAAGGATTTTCAACCAACTCCTACGCTGGAACAATTTGGACTATACTTGGAGGTACAAGGAGATGGAAAAACATTACAAGGGGCATGGGGGCAAAAAAAAAAAAAGGAGGTCAAGCCTAAGGACTTAGTTGTACCTGTTGAAGAGCTATTATCTCACCACAAGGAGGATATGGAAATGCAAGGGTACTTGGAGGAGTTTAAAGCTCATTTGAAGAAGGCGTTGGGAGCATCTATTTAGTTTACGCCTTCTTAAGTTCAGGAGTTTCCATTTTGGGATTATTGTTTTGGGTTATTCCTAAGGAATTATTTTTATTTTCGTAATTTTATATTCATCTCTAACTACAATGGATTTTGGAATTCCCCCAAATAAATTTTTAAAATTATTTAGCATACATCATGCATATTCATACATCCATGCATCAACATGCATTCAAATAAGGAAAAAGGAATAAAGAAAAATCATTTTCTTTTACAAACTTTGTCTCAGAGTCATTGAGCGTAACAATCTGACTTCCTGACCTTGTACTCGAGCGTATCGAAGGAAAGCTATGGATCATTTGGAGAAGGATCTAGTCACTCTAAGAGGAGAAATGAATACTATTAAGGAGAACGTTGAAGGTATGAAAAACTAGATTGATCAACTAATACTTACCATCCAGAATTTGATAGCCATAGGAACCGAGTCAAGTTGTCAAAGGAAGGTTCCTACTCCTACCCCCCATGTTGAAGACAATAACCACCTACTAGGGCTTGTCCATGATCTGAAACGTGAGGAGACCGAAACTGCTAAGCACAAAACTGTTGATCACCCTCTCGAGGGAATCGTCTCTCCACCTATTTCCTATGGGGCACCTCGTACTACTCACATACCTATTCCACGTAAGAATTACGCAGATTGGAATCCCCAATACGAGGGTGAAAATCCAAGGCAAGTGGCCCTCGAAAGTAAAGGAACCACCGTTATGGGAAGGAGAGGGATTGACGATAAGTACAAAGCGCTGAAGGAAAGGTTAAAGGTCGTGGAGGGATTCAATATTTTTGGAGTGGATGCTTTGGAAATATGTCTGGTGCCCGATGTGGTCATACCTCCCAAGTTTAAGGCTCCGGACTTCGAGAAATACAAGGGTGTCAGTTGTCCTAAGAATCACCTTAGGATGTTTGCTCGAAAAATGGGTGCCCATGCTACTAATAAGAAGCTGATGATGCAGACTTTCCAAGACAGCCTTAGTGGGACATCCTTGGACTGGTACATGCAATTGGAGAGGATTCACATTAAGACTTGGGAATACCTTGCAAGCAAAATTTCTGAAGCAATACCAATACAATGTGGACATGGCTCCTAACCGCATGCATTTGCAGAACATGTCTAAAAAAGGGAATGAGTCCTTCAAAGAATATGCCCAAAGATGGAGGGAACTAGCTTCTCATGTGCAACCTCCTTTATTGGAAAGTGAACTTGTGCATATGTTTATGGATACCCTACAAGGAATGTACTACAAGAGGATGATTGGGGTCGTCTCAACAAGATTTACTGACTTGGTTATCATTGGAGAGAGGATTGAGAACGGTTTAAAGACAGGAAAGATTGGGCAGTCGTCCTCCGATCAACATAACAATAAAAGGTATCCTGAAAACAACTCAAAGAAAGACGATGTCAGTGTTATAGACCCTGAAGGTCCAAATCAGGGAGATAATGCATTACTGGGGCATATTAGGGAAACAGTCAACGCCATGGAAGGGATGGAAGATAAATTCCTTATTAAGAAGGAAGACATAACAAACTAGGGCAAACAATGGGAGTCACTTGAGGAGAAGGATTTGTTCGGGCTGGGTTACAAACCGGCTTATGAAGGATAGTGTGGGATTCAGAATTGAGGATCATGTGGCCTTAATAGAAGAGGAAGAAAAAGAATGTCTAATTTGGTGTGTCATTGCTCACCGGATACAATCCTCAACAATTAGAAGGCCATCGGGATTCTTGAGATGATTTCTGTTTCGAAGTAATTTAATTTTTTCTTAAAATAATAATAAGTCCCTTACTATGCCCGAGGCAAGTGGACAAAACTTTGTAGGGCCACCTTTTATTTCATTGGATTATTTCTATCAATAAAATTGCATTTTGTTTTCAATCAAGATATTTTTCTTTTATTTTCTATTTGTTCAAAATGGCAATATACCTTCTTTCAATATTTTCATTCCTATCAATTCAAAAAAAGGATACTAATAATAAAAATCTCCCTCGTGCAAATTAAAAAATGAACCTATTAAAAATAACACCGCTATAATCCCGTATGACTTCGGATTACCGATTATCCAAGCGGAAGAGGGTGATGAGGACGAGTGTGAGCTTCCCGAAGAGTTAGCCAGACTGTTGGGGCAAGAGGACAAGGAAATACAACCTCACCAGGAACTAGTGGATGTGATCAATATTGGAACTGAGGAAGATAAGAAGAGGTCAAAGTTAGTGCTTCTCTAGATGCGTATATAATGGAAAGACTAATTGAGCTATTGTAAGGATACACAGACGTGTTCGTACAGGTATACCAGGATATGCCTTGACGTGATACGAACATCGTCGAGCTGGAATGCACGCCAATCAAGCAAAAGCTGAGGAGGACTAGACCAGACATGATCCTCCAGACCAGGGAAGAAGTTAATAAACAATTTGACTTTTTGTCACAAGGTAACGCATGTTAGGTTAAAGAACGTATGAGTAACTTATCAAAGGGCTATGGTAATATGGTGCATAAGGAGATAGAGGTTCATATGGAGGATATGATTACTAAGTCACAAAATGAAGAAGATCACATAACTAACTTGCAAAAGTTGTTGGATCAGTTAAGGAAATTCGAGCTACGACTAAATCCTATAAGGGTTACTTATGGAATCAGATTCGGGAAAATATTAGGGTCCATGGTCAGTCAAAGGGGAATAAAGGACAAAATGAAATCCATTTAAGGGATGCCATCTCTAAGGACAAAAAGGAAGTTCGTGGATTTTTGGGGAGATCAAATTATATTACGAGGTTCATCTCGCACCTTACAGCTACTCGTGAGCTAATCTTCAAATAACTCAGAAAAGGATCAAATCATTGAATGGAATGAAGATTGTCAAAAGGATTTCGATTGGATCAAGGAATATTTGCAAAAGCCACCTATATTGGTGCCACCAGTCCCAAGGAGACCACTCATAATGTACTTAACAATACTTGAAAATTCAATGGGTTGTGAACTAGGGAAACATGGCGTATCAGGGAGAATAACTAGGTGGCATATGTTATTAAATGAATGTGACATCCAATATGTCACTCCAAAGGCTATTAAAGGAAGCACACTAGCAAATTGTCCTGTTCATAAACCAGTTGACGACTATCAAACTCATGTAGATGGACTTCCCAGACAAAGATGTCATGGTTATAAAGGACTGTGAAACTTCGGACTCCCATGAAGGATCTGAGCCCGGATCTCGATGGAAACTTATATTTGCATAAGGATATAGGCCTCCAAGAGGGGCTATCAATCGGAGTGAAAATTCATCATTTAGGATCTCAAAGGAAGCTAAACTGGATAAGGCAGAATGGGTGCAAACTAGACTCGATCAGTTAAACCTCGTATAAGGGAAACGTGTGGCTGCGGGCAATTATATCAACAGGGAATTAAGAGAGCGTTCGACAAGGAAATTCGTTCTCACCTACTCAAAAGAGGGAGACTTGGTGTTAAGGAAAATATTACCCATCCATAAGGACCACCGCGACAAATGGACCCCACACTATGAAGGGCCATATGTCATGAAGAGTGCCTCCTCTGGCAGAGCACTAATATTAACAACCATGGATGGAGCGGATTTACCACGACCGGTGAACTCTGATTCGGTCAAAAAAATGCTATGCCTAGAAAAGAGGATAAAAGCTCATTAAGTCGAAAACCCTAAACGGCGACTTAGGCAAAAATTAGGGCGTCCCGGTGGATTGAAAACTCGAAAGAGCAATTGAGGCAAAAATTAGGAACTTGAATAAAAAATAATACCCGACAAGTCAAAAACCCTAAAGGGCGGCTTAGTCGAAAAAAAATGGTATATCATCCAGGTGGACTAATACTCTAAAAAGAATGGTCCAGGCAAATGTTAGGGATATCCAAAAGGCGTATGACTGAAAACACTCAAGTCACCCCGTAACAGGAATTCAGAAGGGAGCGATCATTCCAGCCGTCATCTTCAGAAGCAAAGTGTTGTGATCTTGGAGACTTAGAGATATTAGTTGGTGTTACATTTAATAGAGACATAAATAAATTTGTTTACTTATTGCCATTTTACATCTTTTCTGGATTTACGGTAATATCTCCTTATGGGAATTACCCTCCTTACGTATTATTGCCCATTTTCGGGCCAATTCTCAATAAAAATTTCTTCTTCAAATATATTTCTTTGCCTCCTAAATTATTCTGCTTGATTACAAGGTGTCGATTAATTGTGAAATAATGCATTGAAATATCGGGTATAAATAAAAGCTTTGAAAAGGGAAAATGGATTTTACTTCGGTTTTTGGAATCATCAAAGGGATAATATTCTTCCAAAGCAAGATATAGGATCTATACACCGACAGGAATATACGTTACAATCTAACCAGCATGGGAGACTCTTTAACGACATGTTACATATTAAACAGGAATCAAGGGTATCATGGCTTACTACAATTATCAAAGTCTCAAGGGTCAGGGAGTCAGGACGTTATGGAAAGTATTATTTCAGACAAAGACATACATTGCACTACATAAAAAGAGGCGTTAGCCCAAATAATGCATCATACATAAGAGCACGCATACATGCACTCATATACGCAAACATGCATACATGCATAGGGTTCATAATCACCATTAAAGATTTAATTCTCGACAATATTGCAAAAACAACACTTCAGTAAAGGATTTTTCAAGATTATCATCTATCAGTGAGTAGGTCTTTACCTTTCACTTAAGCAACTTATCTCACCCACGGAGGGTGTGCCATCAAACATATCAGGGTTATTATTAGGAGTTATACTAAAGGATTGTCTCAAGAGCATTTATTAAAAAGGGGTTTTACCGGATTCTATCTAACAGACATGGGATTCATAAAAAGGGTTTCATCAGGGATTTATAAAAAAGGTTTCACTGGAATCTCCTATCCAAGGGTTCCTCGGGGAATTTGTCGAGAGGGATTTCACTAAGGATTCTATTGAGGGATTTTTCATCAGGAGCATTATCTACTAAGGGTTCATCAAGGATTGTTAAAAGATTTTAAAGGGATTTTATCGAAAGGGTACTATCATCAAGGATTTATCAAACAGATTTCACCAGGATTTTTCTATCAAAAGGGGATTTTTTACCAGAATTTTCTCTCAAAAAGGGTCTACCAGAATTTTATCAAAGGGGTTCTATCGGATTTTTATCCAAAGGATTTATCTAGGGGTTCTATCGGATCTTTATCTAAAGGATTTATCAAGGGGTTCTATCGAATCTTTATCCAAGGGATTTATCAAGGGTTCTATCGGATTTTTATCCAAGGGATTTATCAAGGGGATCTATCGGATTTTATCCAAGGGGTTTTATCGGATTTTTATCTAAAGGATTTATCAAGGGGTTCTACCGGATTTTATCCAAGGGGTTATATCGGAATTGTATACTAGGGGTTATATCAAAAAAGGGGTCTTACCGAATTAAAGGGATTTTCAAGGGATTGTATCAAGGAGTTCTACCGGATTCTTAGGGATTCATTATGGGGTTTTAATTAGGAGTTTAAAGGGTTCCATTCAGTGGTTTCATCCAGAGTAAACAGGATATCACTAAAGATCTACTTGATTCCAATAATATGATCGGATAATCATAGGAATCATAGACAAGATCCACCCGAAAGGGTCGAAACGGATTGCCAGGGATTATCTAAGGGGTTCCACCAGGTTTACCAACCACGTCAAGGTTTATTAAGGGTTCCACCGAGAAGCGTTACAGGGGTTCTATCAAATTCAGGATTTCATCAGGGGTTCTATAAGGGTTTATCACTACAGAAGTGGAAGATTGTCATAATCTTACTTAACTTCTGTACTCAGGGATATTACATAAGGGATAATGGGATATTAACAGAGCATCAGAGATTGGTCCACACGTATTCTAAACCTATCAAATCTGCGGTCAAAATTAGGGTTCCTCTTTATATTTAATCATCTCCTCCTCGAGAAGATAAAAACTCACAGTCATCATCATCTCAATTTGAAGCTGATTAAATAGGGGCAACTGTCGTAACCTAAATTTTGACCACCCGTCTATTCTTTTTTCGCTTTTTGTATTAAGGGGTTTATTCGTTTTAATAGCAGGGGTAGAATAAATTATAATAACATTATCAGTTAATTGGGGGTAGATTTCTATTAACTTTATATGGATTAATTAGGATTAGATTAATTTTTTAATAAATTATATTAGGGTCATAATGGGGTTATTGGAATATTAGTATTATTCTTAATATTAATATTATCATGGAATTATTATTAAAATTATGCCATTCTATTTTGAATAAATGAAATTACCTAGTTGGTAGAAAGGGTGTACAGGGAGTTACAAGAGGGAGAGGCCACGAGTTTGAATCCCATATTTCTCACTTTTAAGGTTGTATTTGTTTTTTCTTTACTACTAACTTTTTTTCTAATTTATTTTTAATAAAAAATCATAAAAATATCATTTTTTAATATTTAATTTTTAATTTTCGTATTTGTATTTAATACAATTTTAAAAATATGATTTTTTCAATAAAATCAATATTTTATGGAAAAAATCTCAAAAATCATAGAAATAAAAATAAAAATCAATCAAATCTTTTTTCTCATTATCATTATTAGCCTATTTTCTTTATTTTAAAATATACTTTTTATCTAAATTCATCAAAGCATGAATCCATCCAGATTCATTTGCTTGGGCTCCAAGAAATAGAGAAAAATCAGGTCAGATTAAAACATCCTAAACTGAAAAATTTTATTCAATGTCTGACCTAATTTTTCATCTATAAATAGACTCTATTTTCCACATTTTAATTCACCCACAAAGTCACAATAATCAGTATAACAAAAGTTGTTGTTCTTCACATTGAAGAACAACAACACTAAAAGAGGAATAGGGGTTGAAATCTTGCGCTAAGGGAAAAGGAGAAAAATAGGGAGAGAAAAAGGAGAACGCAAGGGACAAAAAGAAAAGAAGGGAGAGGAAAGGGAGAACACCAAGAAAAAAAGGGAGAAAAAGTACGAAAAAAGGAGGAAGCAGCTTAAATTGGTCACGACAGTTCAGGTTAGTAAACCGAATCTCGAATACTAGATCTGATACTTGCATGTTTGATTCGTCCATATTTGTATGATTTGATTTTTGTTTGAAGGGTTTTATTTTGTGTGGTCTTAAATCTCATATATAAATAATTAACTAAAACTTTATATAACCGCATTTGATTTCAATTTTCATGTATAATTCATGAATCAGATGTTTATACATAATCTAATTAAGTACGATTAAGGGGGTCATTATATAAATTTTTAAATTAAGTTTGCTTAAAATAAATAAAAAAAACGTAATATCCTAATTCATAGGTTAGTATCATAAGTCTATTAAAAATTATGATTAAATAAAGTAAACAGAAAAATTATTTAACCAAAATTAAATTAACACCAATAATTGTCTTTAAAAAAAAATTGTTTTAGTCATGATTCCAATAGTAACCAAATTTCCAATGCAGTAAACAAATTGCCAATGTTTATATTTAAACTTTCGGGTGCGATGCCTTCATTGAATTAAAAATAATATCAGTCACAAAATTGAAAGAAGAATTCTCCACCATGGACCCTCTTTTCTTTTTTTCTAAAACTTGGGTTTAGTAATTGTGTCTTGCGCCCAGATTACTATTTGCACCCCTGTGTCACTTGGCCCATTTAATTTTAAGTGCAAAAATCACCCCCTGTGTGTTATTTGATTAATTAAATTAATTACTTAATTTAATTATTTAATTGAGTTTTAAATAGTTAATTAGGATTTTAAAATAGAATTTTAGGATTACCATTATTAGGGTAAATAATTAGGATATTTTAGGGATAACTATGGGTTTGTTTTATTTTAAATAAAAAGTTTTATATATTTAAAATAATTTGTCTATTTCTTTGAAATAAGGATTTTTTTTTATAAAATGGGATTTTGTTCCTGGTTTTTTGGGATGAGGTATTTTGGGAATTTTGACTTTTTATTAAAATTTGGTTTAAGATTTATTTTTAAAAAAATTAGTTTTTTTTTTTTAGTTTTTTAAATTGGATTTAAATATGGGTTTGGGAATGAAAATAAATTAAAGCAAATTTAATTTAAGTTTTGGGATTAAAATTCTTTTATTTTTGGGAGTATTTTGAATTTAGAAATTATGTGTTTAATTGGAATAATTTAGGGATTAAGTTTGCTATTTTGGTATGATGGCCTTATGGAGTTTATTTATTTAAAAAATTATTTAATTCTATGGAATTTTAGGGGTTTATTTTTTAATATAAGGGATATAAAAGGGTTTTTTAAGAATTTAAAATTTGGGATAAAACTCTTTGTCCGAGAGTCTAAGTAAATGATAAAGGATTTAGGGATAACACTCTTAGGTTCCAAGAGTATAAACATAGGCCAAGGGATAAGGGATTTTGGGATAAAACTCTCCATCCGAGAGTATAAACAATGGATAAGGGATTTTTAAGGGATAGAACTCTCCATCTGAGAGTATAAACAATGGACAAGGATATGGGATAAAACTCTTCCTCCGAGAGTATAAATAAAGGGATCGGGATTTAAGGGATATAACTCTTCCTCCGAGAGTATAAATAAAGGGATCGGGATTTAACGGATAGAACTCTCCATCCGAGAGTATAAACAATGGATAAGGGATTTTTAAGGGATAGAACTCTTAATCTAGGAGTATAAATAATAGATTGAAGGGATAAAACTCTTCCTCCGAGAGTATAAATAAATGGATCGGGATTTAAGGGATATAACTCTTCATCTAGGAGTATAAATAATAGATTTAAGGGATGGAACTCTTTATCCAAGAGTATAAATAGTGGATTAGGTTTGGGATAGGGTTAGGAATTGGATTAGGGGGTAGGAATAGGGGAGGTGAGCTACGGATACTCTGATCCTTCAAAATTGAAGGTACGTAGGCATAAGGTTGTAAACCCTAGCGAGTACAATAATAATAAAACTTAGGGTCCCCTCGTAGATTAATTTTTCTTCTTTGTATAATAATAGGATTTTTTGTAAATAAAAATAAAAAGCTAAATATTAAAATAACAAACAAACATACCCTAGAACTTAAGGAGGATCCCATTGAGTACAATGGAAGTGAGGGGTGCCTAACACCTTCCCCTCATTTAACCGACTCCCGAACTTAGGAATCTCTACCCTTAGGATTAGGATTCTAGGTTTATCATTTATTTTCCTTAAAAAAAATATGATGGCGACTCGAATATTTTTGCCGGCCGCGACAGCTGGAGACTCTGCTGGGGACGCCTCCCTAAAGAGAGTCCATCCTAACCTTAGGTTTTAGGGTTTTTGTTTGTTTGTCTTGGATGTTTATTGTTTTTATTATTCTCATGATTTATTTTATGTTTTATATTTTGTTTTTATTTTATTACATTTGTTCTTTATTTTATTATATTGTCATTATTGCATTGGTTTGGTATATGGTGATGTGTGAGGCTAAAACCCAAGCTTGGAGTATACCCTAAGTTAGGACGTGGAACAGAAATGTTAATGGAAGGGATGTAACATCCTGACTATGCATTGGTACCACACTCAGATAGACCCTCCAAAATTATCTTCCTGGTAAGGATAGCCCTTAACATAGCTGGTAAATTTGGATGTGGTCCAAGATTCTGAGGACCTTTAGAAAACCCAATTAACCTATGGTGATCCTAAGTATTCAACCCTCAAGGGTCGTTACTAGGATCTTCCTAGATGTGGCTTATCCCGAAGGTTTACCGTACGAATGCTTGATCCTTCTCATGATAAAACAAGGGTATAGTCCGTAAATTCTAGGGTCGTTATGCTGCCCAAAACTATATATCCTACATGTGAGGGGATTGGGTAGATAAGACTTAGATCTAACTTATTATAGGGAGTCTACCTAGTTAGGGCCATGCTTGCATTTCACCTTACCCTAACCAAATAAAAACACTAACAAAATACAAAATGTCCATGTCATCATGCGTTTAAAAACATTTTTTGCATATACGCATTTTTGTGGGGAATTTCAAGATGTGTTGTAAGAACATTGGAAAGATGGATTCAAATAAAAGGGCTACCCTACGCATCAGAGTGCTAAGTACTGATTTACAAAGTCTCAAAGACCTTTGAGACTTAATGCCAAATCTGCTCAAAGGATGTTTGTACACAAGTATGGAAGGATCCTCGATCTCTTAGGGATCCCTATGAAGGTAGAGACCGTAAATGCTTTTGTACAACTTTATGATTCTTTTCTATGTGACTTCCTATTCAAGGATTTTCAACCAGCTCCTACGCTGGAACAATTTGGACTATACTTGGATGTACAAGGAGAGGGAAAAACTTTACAAGGGGCATTGGGGCAAAAAAAAAAAGGAGGTCAAGCCTAAGGACTTAGCTGTACCTGTTGAAGAGCTATTATCTCACCACAAGGAGGATAGGGAAATGAAAGGGTACTTGGAGGAGTTTAAAGCTCATTTGAAGAAGGCATTGGGGGCATCTATTTAGTTTACGCCTTCTTAAGTTCAGGAGTTTCCATTTTTGGATTATTGTTTTGGGTTATTCCTAAGGAATTATTTTTATTTTCCTAATTTTATATTTATCTCTAACTACCATGGATTTTGGAATTCCCCCCAAATAAATTTTTAAAATTATTTAGCATACATCATGCATATTCATACATCCATGCATCAACATGCATTCAAATAAGGAAAAAGGAATAAAGAAAAATCGTTTTCTTTTACAAACTTTGTCTCAGAGTCATTGAGCGTAACAATCTGACTTCCTGACTCGTACTCGAGTGTATCGAAGGAAAGCTATGGATCAGTTGGAGAAGGATCTGGTCACTCTAAGAGGAGAAATGGATACTGTTAAGGAGAACGTGGAAGGTATGAAAAGCCAGATTGATCAACTGATACTTACCATCCAGAATTTGATAGCCAAAGGAACCGAGTCAAGTTGTCAAAGGAAGGTTCCTACTCCTGCCCCCCATGTTGAAGACAATAACCACGTACTAGGGCTTGTCCATGATCTGGAACGTGAGGAGACCGAAACTGCTAAGCACAAAACTGTTGATCACCCTCTCGAGGGAACCGTCTCTTATCCTATTTCCTATGGGGCACCTCGTACTACTCACATACCTATTCCACGTGAGAATTACGTAGATTGGAATCCCTAATACGAGGGTGAAAATCCAAGGCAAGTGGCCCTTGAAAGTAAAGGAACCACCGTTATGGGAAGGAGAGGGATTGACAATAAGTACAAAGCGCTGAAGGAAAGGTTGAAGGTCCTGGAGGGATTCAATATTTTTGGAGTGGATGCTTTGGAAATATGTCTGGTGCCCGATGTGGTCATACCTCCCAAGTTTAAGGCTCCGGACTTCGAGAAATACAAGGGTGTCAGTTGTCCTAAGAATCACCTTAGGATGTTTGCTCGAAAAATGGTTGCCCATGCTACTAATAAGAAGCTGATGATGCACACTTTCCAAGAACGCCTTAGTGGGGCATCCTTGAACTGGTACATGCAATTGGAGAGGATTCACATTAAGACTTGGGAAGACCTTGCAAGCGAATTTCTGAAGTAATACCAATACAACGTGGACATGGCTCCTAACCGCATACATTTGCAGAACATGTCTCAAAAAGGGAATGAGTCCTTGAAAGAATATGCCCAAAGATGGAGGGAACTAGCTTCTAGTGTGCAACCTCCATTATTGGAAAGTGAACTTGTGCATATGTTTATGGATACCCTACAAGGAACGTACTACAAGAGGATGATTGAGGCAGTCTCAACAGGATTTACTGACTTGGTTATCATTGGAGAGAGAATTGAGAACAGTTTAAAGACAGGAAAGATTGGGCAGTCGTCCTCCGATCAACATAACAATAAAAGGTATCCTGAAAACAACTCAAAGAAAGACAATGTCAGTGTTATAGACCCTGAAGGTCCAAATCTGGGAGATAATGCATTACTGGGGCATATTGGGGCAACAGTCAACGCCATGGAAGGGATGGAAGATAAATTCCTTATTAAGAAGGGAGACATAACAAACGAGGTCAAACAATGGGAGTCACCTGAGGAGAAGGATTTGTTCGGGCTGGGTTACAAACCGGCTAATGAAGGATAGTGTGGGATTCGGAATTGAGGATAATAGAAGAGGAAGAAAAAGAATGCCTAATTTGGTGTGTCATTGCTCACCGGATACAATCCTCAACAATTAGAAGGCCATCGGGATTCTTGAGATGATTTCTGTTTCGAAGTAATATAATTTTTTCTTAAAATAATAATAAGTCCCTTACTATGCCCGAGGCAAGTGGACAAACTTTGTAGGGCCACCTTTTATTTCATTGGATTATTTCTATAAATAAAATTGCATTTTGTTTTCAAGCAAGATCTTTTTCTTTTATTTTCTATTTGTTCAAAATGGCAATATACCTTCTTTCAATATTTTCATTCCCATCAATTCCAAAAAAGGATACTAATAATAAAAATCTCCCTCGTGCAAATTAAAAAACGAACCTATTAAAAATAACCCCGCTATAATCCCGTATGACTTCGGATTACCGATTATCCAAGCGGAAGAGGGTGATGAGGACGAGTGTGAGCTTCCTGAAGAGTTAGCCAGACTGTTGGGGCAAGAGGACAAGGAAATACAACCTCACCAGGAACCAGTGGATGTGATCAATATGGGAACTGAGGAAGATAAGAAGAGGTCAAAGTTAGTGCTTCTCTAGATACGTATATAAAGGAAAGACTGATTGAGCTATTGCAAGGATAGATAGATGTGTTCGCACGGGCATACCAGGATATGCCTTGACGTGATACGAACATCGTCGAGCACAAATTACTATTCAAGCTAGAATGCACGCTAATCTAGCAAAAGCTGAGGAGGACTAGACCAGACATGATCCTCCAGACCAGGGAAGAAGTTAATAAACAATTTGACTTTTTGTCACACCGTAACGCATGTTGGGTTAAAGAACGTATGAGTAAGTTATCAAAGGGCTATGGTAATATGGTGCATAAGGAGATAGAGGTTCATATGGAGGATATGATTACTAAGTCACAAAAAGAAGAAGATCACATAACTAACTTGCAAAAGTTGTTGGATCAGTTAAGGAAATTCGAGTTACGACTAAATCCTATAAGGGGTACTTATGGAATCAGATCCGGGAAAATATTAGGGTCCATGGTCAGTCAAAGGGGAATAAAGTACAAAATGAAAGCCATTTAAGGGATGCCATCTCCAAGGAGAAAAAGGAAGTTCATGGATTTTTGGGGAGATTAAATTATATTACGAGGTTCATCTCGCACCTTACAGCTACTCGTGAGCCAATCTTCAAATTACTCAGAAAAGGATCAAATCATTGAATGGAATGAAGATTGTCAAAAGGATTTCGATTGGATCAAGGAATATTTGCAAAAGACACTTATATTGGTGCCAACAGTCCCAAGGAGACCACTCATAATGTACTTAACAATACTTGAAAATTCAATGGGTTGTGAACTAGGGAAACATGACGTATCAGGGAGAATAGCTAGGTGGCATATGTTATTAAATGAATGTGACATCCAATACGTCACTCCAAAGGCTATTAAAGGAAGTACACTAGCAAATCGTCCCTTTCATAAACCAGTTGACGACTATCAAACTCATGCAGTTGGACTTCCCAGACAAAGATGGCATGGTTATAAAGGATTGTGAAACTTCGGACTCCTATGAGGATCTGAGCCCGGATCTCGATGGAAACTTATATTTGCATAAGGATATAGGCCTCCAAGAGGGGCTATCAATCAGAGTGAAAATTCATCATTTAGGATCTCAAAGGAAGCTAAACTGGTTAAGGCATAATGGGTGCAAACTAGACTGGATCAGCTAAACCTCGTATAAGGTAAACGTGTGGCTGCGGGCAATTATATCAACAGGGAATTAAGAGAGCGTTTGACAAGGAAATTCATCCTCGCCTACTCAAAAGAGGGAGACTTGGTGTTAAGTAAAATATTACCCATCCATAAGGACCACCGCGGAAAATGGACCCCACACTATGAAGGGCCATATGTCGTGAAGAGTGCCTCCTCTGGCAGAGCACTAATATTAACCACCATGGATGGAGCGGATTTACCACGACCGGTGAACTCCGATTCGGTCAAAAAAATGCTATGCCTAGAAAAGAGGATAAAAGCCCGTTAAGTCGAAAACCCTAAAAGGCGACTTAGGCAAAAATTAGGGCGTCCCGGTGGGTTGAAAACTCGAAAGAGCAATCCAGGCAAAAATTAGGAACTTGAATAAAAAATAATACCCGACAAGTCGAAAACCCTAAAGGGCGGCTTAGCCGAAAAAAAATGGTATATCATCCAGGTGGACTAAGACTCTAAAAAGAGCGGTCCAGGCAAAAGTTAGGGATATCCAAAAGGCGTATGACTGAAAACACTCAAGTCACCCCGTAACAGGAATTCAGAAGGGAGCGATCATTCCAGCCGTCATCTTCAGAAGCGAAGTGTCGTGATCTTTGAGACTTAGGGATATTAGCTGGTGTTACATTTAATAGGGACATGAATAAATTTGTTTTCTTATTGCCATTTTACATCTTTTCTGGATTTACGGTAATATCTCCTTATGGGAATTACCCTCCTTACGTATTATTGCCCATTTTCGGGCCAATTCTCAATAAAATTTGCTTTTCAAATATATTTCTTTGCCTCCTAAATTATTCTGCTTGATTACAAGGTGTCGATTAATTGTGAAATAATGCATTGAAATATCGGGTATAAATAAAAGCTTTGAAAAGGGAAAATGGATTTTACTTCGGTTTTTGGAATCATCAAAGGGATCATATTCTTCCAAAGCAGGATATAGGGTCTATACACTGACAGGAATATACGTTACAATCTAACCAGCATGGGAGACTCTTTAACGACATGTTACATATTAAACAGGAATCAAGGGTATCATGGCTTACTACAATTATCAAAGTCTCAAGGGTCAGGGAGTCAGGACGTTATGGAAAGTATTATTTCAGACAAAGACATACATTGCACTACATAAAAGAGGCGTTAGCCCAAATAATGCATCATACATAAGAGCACGCATACATGCACTCATATACGCAAACATGCATACATGCATAGGGTTCATAATCACCATTAAAGATTTAATTCTCGACTATATTGCGAAAACAACACTTCAGTAAAGGATTTTTCAAGATTATCATCTATCAGTGAGTAGGTCTTCACCTTTCACTTAAGCAACTTATCTCACCCACGGAGGGTGTCCCATCAAACATATCAGGGTTATTATTAGGAGTTGTACTAAAGGGTTGTCTCAAGAGGGTTTATTAAAAAGGGGTTTTACCGGATTCTATCTAACAGACATGGGATTCCTAAAAAGGGTTTCATCAGGGATTTATAAAAAAGGTTTCACTGGAATCTCTTATCCAAGGGTTCCTCGGGGAATTTGTCGAGAGGGATTTCACTAAGGATTCTATTGAGGGATTTTTCATCAGGAGCATTATCTACTAAGGGTTCATCAAGGATTGTTAAAAGATTTTAAAGGGATTTTATCGAAAGGGTTCTATCATCAAGGATTTATCAAACGGATTTCACCATGATTTTTCTATCAAAAGGGGTTTTTTAACTGGATTTTTCTCTCAAAAAGGGTCTACCATAATTTTATCAAAGGGGTTCTATCGGATTTTTATCCAAAGGATTTATCTAGGGGTTCTATCGGATCTTTATCTAAAGGATTTATCAAGGGGTTCTATCGAATCTTTATCCAAGAGATTTATCAAAGGGTTCTATCGGATTTTTATCCAAGGGATTTATCAAAGGGATCTATCGGATTTTATCCAAGGGATTTATCAAGGGGTTCTATCGGATTTTTATCTAAAGGATTATCAAGGGGTTCTACCGGATTTTATCCAAGGGATTATATCGGAATTGTATACTAGGGGTTATATCAAAAAATGGGTCTTACCGAATTAAAGGGATTTTCCAGGGATTGTATCAAGGAGTTCTACCGGATTCTTTGGGATTCATTATGGGGTTTTAATTAGGAGTTTAAAGGGTTTCATTCAGTGGTTTCATCCAGAGTAAACAGGATATCACTAAAGATTTACTTGATTCCAATAATATGATCAGATAATCATAGGAATCATAGACAAGATCCACCCAAAAGGGTCGAAACGGATTGCCAGGGATTATCTAAGGGGTTCCACCAGGTTTTCCAACCATGTCAAGGTTTATTAAGGGTTCTGCCGAGAAGTGTTACAGGGGTTCCATCAAATTCAGGATTTCATCAGGGGTTCTATAAGGGTTTATCACTACAGAAGTGGTAGATTGTCATAATCTTACTTAACTTCTGTACTCATGGATATTACATAAGGGATAATGGGATATTAACGGAGCATCAGAGATTGGTCCACACGGATTCTAAACCTATCAACTCCGTGGTCAAAATTAGGGTTCCTCTTTATATTTAATCATCTCCTCCTCGAGAAGATAAAGACTCACAGTCATCATCATCTCAATTTGAAGCTGATTAAATAGGGGCAACTGTCGTATCCTAAATTTTGACCACCCGTCTATTCTTTTTTCGCATTTTGTATTAAGGGGTTTATTTGTTTTAATAGCAGGGGTAGAATAAATTATAATAACATTATAAGTTAATTGGGGGTAGATTACTATAAACTTTATATGGATTAATTAGGATTAGATTAATTTTTTAATAAATTATATTAGGGTCATAATGGGGTTATTGGAATATTAGTATTATTCTTAATATTAATATTATCATGGAATTATTATTAAAATTATGCCATTCTATTTTGAATAAATGGAATTACCTAGTTGGTAGAAAGGGTGTACAGGGAGTTACAAGAGGGAGAGGTCACGAGTTCGAATCCCATATTTCTCACTTTTAATGTTGTATTTGTTTTTTCGTTACTACTAATTTTTTTCTATTTTATTTTTAATAAAAAATCACAAAAATATCATTTTTTAATATTAAATTTTTAATTTTCGTATTTGTATTTAATACAATTTTAAAAATATGATTTTTTCATTAAAATCAATATTTTATGAAAAAAATATCAAAAATCATAGAAATAAAAATGAAAATCAATCAAATCTTTTTTTCTCGTTATCATTATTTGCCTATTTTCTTTATTTTAAAATATACTTTTTTATCTAAATTCATCAAGCCATGGATCCATCCAGATTCATTTGCTTGGGCTCTAAGAAATAGAGGAAAATCAGGTCAAATTAAAACCTTCCTAAACTGAAAAATTTTATTCAATGTCTGACCTAATTTTTCATCTATAAATAGACTCTGTTTTCCACATTTTAATTCACCCACAAATTCACAATAATCAGTATAAAAAAATTTGTTGTTCTTCACATTGAACAACAACAACACTAAAAGAGAAAGAGGGGTCGGAATCTTGCGCTAAGGGAAAAGGAGAAAAATAGGGAGAGAAAAAGGAGAACACAAGGGACAAAAAGAAAAGAAGGGAGAGGAAAGGGAGAACACCAAGAAAAGAAGGGAGAAAAAGTACGAAAAAAGGAGGAAGCAGCTTAAATTGGTCACGACAGTTCAAGTTAGTAAACTGAATCTCGAATACTAGATCTGATACTTGCATGTTTGATTCGTCCATATTTGTATGATTTGATTTTTGTTTGAAGGGTTTTATTTTGTGTGGTCTTAAATCTCATATATAAATAATTAACTAAAACTTTATATAACCGCATTTGATTTCAATTTTCATGTATAATTCATGAATCAGATGTTTATACATAATCTAATTAATTACGATTAGGGGGGTCATTATATAAATTTTTAAATTAAGTTTGCTTAAAATAAAAAAAACGTAATATCCTAATTCATAGGTTAGTATCATAAGTCTATTAAAAATTATTATTAAATAAAGTAAACAGAAAAATTATTTAACCAAAATTAAATTAACACCAATAATTGTCTTTAAAAAAATTTGTTTTAGTTATGATTCCAATAGTAACCAAATTTCCAATGCAGTAAACAAATTGCCAATGTTTATATTTAAACTTTCTGGTGCGATGCCTTCATTGAATTAAAAATAATATCAGTCACAAAATTGAAAGAAGAATTCTCCACCATGGACCCTCTTTTCTTTTTTTCTAAAACTTGGGTTTAGTAATTGGGCCTTGCGCCCAGATTACTATTTGCACCCCTGTGTCACTTGGCCCATTTAATTTTAAGTGCAAAAATCACCCCCTGGGTGTTATTTGATTAATTAAATTAATTACTTAATTTAATTATTTAATTGAGTTTTAAATAGTTAATTAGGATTTAAAAATAGGATTTTAGGATTACCATTATTAGGGTAAATAATTAGGATATTTTAGGGATAACTATGGGTTTGTTTTATTTTAAATAAAAAGTTTTATATATTTAAAATAATTTGTCTATTTCTTTGAAATAAGGATTTTTTTTATAAAATGGGATTTTGTTCCTGGTTTTTTGGGATGAGGTATTTTTAGAATTTTGAATTTTTATTAAAATTTGGTTTAGGATTTATTTTAAAAAAAATTAGTTTTTTTTAGTTTTTTAAATTGGATTTAAATATGGGTTTGGGAATGAAAATAAATTAAAGTAAATTTAATTTAATTTTTGGGATTAAAATTCTTTTATTTTTGGGAGTATTTTGAATTTAGAAATTATGTGTTTAATTGGAATAATTTAGGGATTAAGTTTGCTATTTTGGTATGATGGCCTTATGGAGTTTATTTATTTAAAAAATTATTTAATTCTATGGAATTTTAGGGGTTTATTTTTTAATATAAGGGATATAAAAGGGTTTTTTTTAAGAATTTAAAATTTGGGATAAAACTCTTTGTCCGAGAGTCTAAATAAAGGATAAAGGATTTAGGGATAACACTCTTAGGTTCCAAGAGTATAAACATAGGCCAAGGGATAAGGGATTTTGGGATAAAACTCTCCATCCGAGAGTATAAACAATGGATAAGGGATTTTTAAGGGATAGAAGTCTCCATCGAGAGTATAAACAATGGACAAGAATATGGGATAAAACTCTTCCTCCGAGAGTATAAATAAATAGATCGGGATTTAAGGGATAGAACTCTTCCTCCGAGAGTATAAATAAAGGGATCAGGATTTAAGGGATAGAAGTCTTCATCCGAGAGTATAAACAATAGATAAGGGATTTTTAAGGGATAGAACTCTTTATCTAGGAGTATAAATAATAGATTTAAGGGATAAAACTCTTCCTCCGAAGGTATAAATAAATGGATCGGGATTTAAGGGATATAACTCTTCATCTAGGAGTATAAATAATAGATTTAAGGGATATAACTCTTTATCCAAGAGTATAAATAGTGGATTAGGTTTAGGATAGGGTTAGGAATAGGATTAGGGGGTAGGAATATGGGAGGTGAACTACGGATACTCTATTCCTTCAAAATTGAAGGTACGTAGGCATAGGGTTGTAAACCCTAGCGAGTACAATAATAATAAAACTTAGGGTCCCCTCGTAGATTAACTTTTCTTCTTTGTATAATAATAAGATTTTTTGTAAATAAAAATAAAAAGCTAAACATTAAAATAACAAACAAACATACCCTAGAACTTAAGGAGGATCCCATTGAGTACAATGGAAGTGAGGGGTGCCTAACACCTTCCCCTCATTTATCCGACTCCCGAACTTTGGAATCTCTACCCTTAGGATTAGGATTTTAGGTTTATCATTTATTTTCCTTAAAAAAAATATGATGGCGACTCGAATATTTTTGCCGGCCGCGATAGCTGGCGACTCTGCTGGGGACGCCTCCCTAAAGAGAGTCCATCCTAGCCTTAGGTTTTAGGGTTTTTGTTGTTTGTGTTGGGTGTTTATTATTTTTATTATTCTCATGATTTATTTTATGTTTTATATTTTATTTTTATTTTATTACATTTGTTATTTATTTTATTATATTGTCATTATTGCATTGGTTTGGTATATGGTGATGTGTGAAGCTAAAACCCAAGCTTGGAGTATACCCTAAGTTAGGACGTGGAACGAAAATATTAATGGAAGGGATATAACATCCCGACTATGCATTGATGCCACACTCAGATAGACCCTCCAAAATTATCTTCCTGGTAAGGCTAGACCTTAACATAGCTGGTAAATTTGGATGTGGTCCAAGATTCTGAGGACCTTTAGAAAACCCAATTAACCTATGGTGATCCTAAGTATTCAACCCTCAAGGGTCGTTACTAGGATATTCCTAGATGTGGCTTATCCCGAAGGTTTACCGTACGAAGGCTTGATCCTTCTCATGATAAAACAACGGTATAGTCCGTAAATTCTAGGGCCGTTATGCTGCCCAAAACTATATATCCTACATGTGAGGGGATTGGGTAGATAAGACTTAGATCTAACTTATTATAGGGAGCCTACCTAGTTAGGGCCATGCTTGCATTTCACCTTACCCTAACCAAATAAAAACACTAAAAAAAACAAAATGTCCATGTCATCATGCATTTAAAAACATTTTTAGCATATACGCATTTTTGTGCGGAATTTCAAGATGAGTTGTAGGAACATTGGAAAGATGGATTCAAACAAAAGGGCTACCCTACGCATCAGAGTGCTAAGTACTGATTTACAAAGTCTCAAACACCTTTGAGACTTAATGCCAAATCTGCTCAAAGGATGTTTATACACAAGTATGGAAGGATCCTCGATCTCTTAGGGATCCCTATGAAGGTAGAGACCGTAACTGCTTTTGCACAACTTTATGATTCTTCTCTATGTGACTTCCTATTCAAGGATTTTCAACCAGCTCCTACGCTGCAACAATTTGGACTATACTTGGATGTACAAGGAAAGGGAAAAACTTTACAAGGGGCATGGGGGCAAAAAAAAAAGGAGGTCAAGCCTAAGGACTTAGCTGTACCTGTTGAAGAGCTATTATCTCACCACAAGGAGGATAGGGAAATGCAAGGGTACTTGGAGGAGTTTAAAGCTCATTTAAAGAAGGCATTGGGGGCATCTATTTAGTTTACGCCTTCTTGAGTTCAGGAGTTTCCATTTTGGGATTATTGTTTTGGGTTATTCCTAAGGAATTAAATTTATTTTCCTAATTTTATATTCATCTCTAACTACAATGGATTTTGAAATTCCCCCCAAATAAATTTTTAAAATTATTTAGCATACATCATGAATATTCATACATCCATGCATCAACATGCATTCAAATAAGGAAAAAGGAATAAAAAAAAATCATTTTCTTTTACAAACTTTGTCTCAGAGTCATTGAGCGTAACAATCTGACTTCCTGACCTCGTACTCGAGCGTATCGAAGGAAAGCTATGGATCAGTTGGAGAAGGATCTGGTCACTCTAAGAGGAGAAATGGATACTGTTAAGGAGAACGTGGAAGGTATGAAAAGCCAGATTGATCAACTGATACTTACCATCCAGAATTTGATAGCCAAAGGAACCGAGTCAAGTTGTCAAAGGAAGGTTCCTACTCCTACCCCCCATGTTGAAGACAATAACCACCTACTAGGGCTTTTCCATGATCTGGAACGTGAGGAGACTGAAACTGCTAAGCACAAAACTATTGATCACCCTCTCGAGGGAACCGTCTCTTATCCTATTTCCTATGGGGCACCTCGTACTACTCACATACCTATTTCACGTGAGAATTACGCATATTGGAATCCCCAATACGAGGGTGAAAATCCAAGGCAAGTGGCCCTCGAAAGTAAAGGAACCACCGTTATGGGAAGGAGAGGGATTGACGATAAGTACAAAGCGCCGAAGGAAAGGTTGAGGATCGTGGAGGGATTCAATATTTTTGGAGTGGATGCTTTGGAAATATATCTGGTGCCCGATGTGGTCATACCTCCCAAGTTTAAGGCTCCAGGCTTCGAGAAATACAAGGGTGTCAGTTGTCCTAAGAATCACCTTAGGATGTTTGCTCGAAAAATGGGTGCCCATGCTACTAATAAGAAGCTGATGATGCACACTTTCTAAGACAGCCTTAGTGGGGCATCCTTGGACTGGTACATGCAATTGGAGAGGATTCACATTAAGACTTGGGAAGACCTTGCAAGCGAATTTCTGAAGCAATACCAATACAACGTGGACATGGCTCCTAACCGCATGCATTTGCAAAACATGTCTCAAAAAGGGAATGAGTCCTTCAAAGAATATGCCCAAAGATGGAGGGAACTATCTTCGCGTGTGCAACCTCCATTATTGGAAAGTGAACTTGTGCATATGTTTATGGATACCCTACAAGGAACATACTACAAGAGAATGATTGGGGCAGTCTCAACAGGATTTACTGACTTGGTTATCATTGGAGAGAGGATTGAGAACGGTTTAAAGACAGGAAAGATTGGGCAATCGTCCTCCGATCAACATAACTATTAAAGGTATCCTGAAAACAACTCAAAGAAAGACGATGTCAGTGCTATAGACCCTGAAGGTCCAAATCTGGGAGATAATGCATTACTAGGGCATATTGGGGCAACAGTCAACGTCATGGAAGGGATGGAAGATAAATTCCTTATTAAGAAGGGAGACAACAAACGGGGGCAAACAATGGGAGTTACCTGAGGAGAAGGATTTGTTCGGGCTGGGTTACAAACCGGCTAATGAAGGATAGTGTGGGATTCGGAATTGAGGATCATGTGGCCTTAATAGAAGAGGAAGAAAAAGAATGCCTAATTTGGTGTGTCATTGCTCACCGGATACAATCCACAACAATTAGAAGACCATCTGGATACTTGAGATGATTTCTGTTTCGAAGTAATTTAATTTTTTCTTAAAATAATAATAAGTCCCTTACTATGCCCGAGGCAAGTGGACAAAACTTTATAGGGCCACCTTTTATTTCATTGGATTATTTCTATAAATAAAATTGCATTTTGTTTTCAATCAAGATCTTTTTCTTTTATTTTCTATTTGTTCAAAATGGCAATATACCTTCTTTCAAAATTTTCATTCCCATCAATTCAAAAAAAGGAAACTAATAATAAAAATCTCCCTCGTGCAAATTAAAAAACGAACCTATTAAAAATAACACCGCTATAATCCCGTATGACTTCGGATTACCGATTATCCAAACGGAAGAGGGTGATGAGGACGAGTGTGAGCTTCCCGAAGAGTTAGCCAGACTGTTGGGGCAAGAGGACAAGGAAATACAACCTCACCAGGAACCGGCGGATGTGATCAATATGGGAACTGAGGAAGATAAGAAAAGGTCAAAGTTAGTACTTCTCTAGATGTGTATATAAAGGAAAGACTGATCGAGCTATTGCAAGGATACACAGATTTGTTCGCATGGGCATACCAGGATATGCCTTGACGTGATACGAACATCGTCGAGCACAAATTACTATTCAAGCTAGAATGCACGCCAATCAAGCAAAAGCTGAGGAGGACTAGACCAGACATGATCCTCCAGACCAGGGAAGAAGTTAATAAACAATTTAACTTTTTGTCACAAGGTAACGCATGTTGGGTTGAAGAACGTATGAGTAAGTTATCAAAGGGCTATGGTAATATGGTGCATAAGGAGATAGAGGTTCATATGGAGGATATGATTACTAAGTCACAAAAAGAAGAAGATCACATAACTAACTTGCAAAAGTTGTTGGATCAGTTAAGGAAATTCGAGTTACAACTAAATCCTATAAGGGGTACTTATGGAATCAGATCCGGGAAAATATTAGGGTCCATGGTCAGTCAAAGGGGAATAAAGGACAAAATGAAAGCCATTTAAGGGATGCCATCTCCAAGGACAAAAAAGGAAGTTCGTGGATTCTTGGGGAGATTAAATTATATTACGAGGTTCATCTCGCACCTTACAGCTACTCGTGAGCCAATCTTCAAATTACTCAGAAAAGGATCAAATCATTGAATGGAATGAAGATTGTCAAAAGGATTTCGATTGGATCAAGGAATATTTGCAAAAGCCACCTATATTGGTGCCACCAGTCCCAAGGAGACCACTCATAATGTACTTAACAATACTTGAAAATTCAATGGGTTGTGAATTAGGGAAACATGACGTATCAGGAAGAATAGCTAGGTGGCATATGTTATTAAATGAATGTGACATCCAATACGTCACTCCAAAGGCTATTAAAGGAAGTACACTAGCAAATTGTCCCGTTCATAAACCAGTTGACGACTATCAAACTCATGCATATGGACTTCCCAGACAAAGATGTCATGGTTATAAAGGATTGTGAAACTTTGGACTCCTATGAGGATCTGAGCCCGGATCACGATGGAAACTTATATTTGCATAAGGATATAGGCCTCCAAGAGGGGCTATCAATCAGAGTGAAAATTCATCATTTAGGATCTCAAAGGAAGCTAAACTGGATAAGGCAGAATGGGTGCAAACTAGACTCGATCAGCTAAACCTCGTATAAGGGAAACGTGTGGCTGCGGGCAATTATATCAACAGGGAATTAAGAGAGCGTTCGACAAGGAAATTCATCCTCGCCTACTCAAAAGAGGGAGACTTGGTGTTAAGGAAAATATTACCCATCCATAAGGACCACCGCAGAAAATGGACCCCACACTATGAAGGGCCATATGTCGTGAAGAGTGCCTCCTCTGGCAGAGCACTAATATTAACCACCATGGATGGAGCGGATTTACCATGACCGATGAACTCCAATTCGGTCAAAAAAATGCTATTCTTAGAAAAGAGGATAAAAGCCCGTTAAGTCGAAAACCCTAAAGGGCGACTTAGGCAAAAATTAGGGCATCCCGGTGGATTGAAAACTCGAAAGAGCAATCCAAGCAAAAATTAGGAACTTGAATAAAAAATAATACCCGACAAGTCGAAAACCCTAAAGGGCGGCTTAGTCGAAAAAAAATGGTATATCATCCAGGTGGACTAAGACTCTAAAAAGAGAGGTCCAGGCAAAAGTTAGGGATATCCAAAAGGCGTATGACTGAAAACACTCAAGTCACCCCGTAACAGGAATTCAGAAGGGAGCTATCATTCCAGCCGTCATCTTCAGAAGCGAAGTGTCATGATCTTGGAGACTTAGGGTTCATAATCACCATTAAAGATATAATTCTCGACTATATTGCGAAAACAACACTTCAGTAAAGGATTTTTCAAGATTATCATCTATCAGTGAGTAGGTCTTCACCTTTCACTTAAGCAACTTATCTCACCCACGGAGGGTGTCCCATCAAACATATCAGGGTTATTATTAGGAGTTGTACTAAAGGATTGTCTCAAGAGGGTTTATTAAAAAGGGGTTTTACCGGATTCTATCTAACAGACATGGGATTCCTAAAAAGGGTTTCATCAGGGATTTATAAAAAAGGTTTCACTGGAATCTCTTATCCAAGGGTTCCTCGGGGAATTTGTCGAGAGGGATTTCACTAAGGATTCTATTGAGGGATTTTACATCAGGAGCATTATCTACTAAAGGTTCATCAAGGATTGTTAAAAGATTTTAAAGGGATATTATCGAAAGGGATCTATCATCAAGGATTTATCAAATGGATTTCACCAAGATTTTTCTATCAAAAGGGGTTTTTTACCGGAATTTTCTCTCAAAAAGGGTCTGCCAGAATATTATCAAAGGGGTTCTATCGGATTATTATTCAAAGGATTTATCTAGGGGTTCTGTCGGATCTTTATCTAAAGGATTTATAAAGGGGTTCTATCGAATCTTTATCCAAGGGATTTATCAAGGGGTTCTATCGGATTTTTATCCAAGGGATTTATCAAGGGGATCTATCAGATTTTATCCAAGGGATTTATCAAGGAGTTCTATTGATTTTTATCTAAAGGATTTATCAAGGGGTTCTACCAGATTTTATCCAAGGGGTATATCGGAATTGTATACTAGGGGTTATATCAAAAGTGGGGTCTTACCGAATTAAATGGATTTTCAAGGGATTGTATCAAGGAGTTCTACCGGATTCTTAGGGATTCATTATGGGTGTTTTAATTAGGAGTTTAAAGGGTTCCATTCAGTGGTTTCATCCAGAGTAAACAGGATATCACTAAAGATCTACTTGATTCCAATAATATGATCGGATAATCATAGGAATCATAGACAAGATCTACCCGAAAGGGTCGAAACGGATTGCCAGGGATTATATAAGGGGTTCCACCAGGTTTTCTAACAACGTCAAGGTTAATTAAGGGTTCCACCGAGAAGCGTTACAGGGGTTCTATCAAATTCAGGATTTCATCAGGGGTTCTATAAGGGTTTATCACTACAGAAGTGGAAGATTGTCATAATCTTACTTAACTCCTGCACTCAGGAATATTACATAAGGGATAATGGGATATTAACGGAGCATCAGAGATTGGTCCACATGGATTCTAAACCTATCAACTCCGCGGTCAAAATTAGGGTTCCTCTTTATATTTAATCATCTCCTCCTCGAGAAGATAAAGACTCACAATCATCATCATCTCAATTTGAAGCTGATTAAATATGGGCAACTGTCGTACCCTAAATTTTGACCACCCGTCTATTCTTTTTTCGCTTTTTGTATTAAGGGGTTTATTTGTTTTAATAGCAGGGGTAGAATAAATTATAATAACATTATCAGTTAATTGGGGGTAGATTACTATTAACTTTATATGGATTAATTAGCATTAGATTAATTTTTTAATAAATTATATTAGGGTCATAATGGGGTATTGGAATATTAGTATTATTCTTTATATTAATATTATCATGGAATTACCTAGTTGGTAGAAAGGGTGTACAGGGAGTTACAAGAGGGAGAGGTCACGAGTTCGAATCTCATATTTCTCACTTTTAAGGTTGTATTTGTTTTTTCTTTACTACTAACTTTTTTTCAATTTTATTTTTAATAAAAAATCATAAAAATATCATTTTTTACTATTTAATTTTTAATTTTCGTATTTGTATTTAATACAATTTTAAAAATATGATTTTTTCATTAAAATCAAAATTTTATGGAAAAAATCTCAAAAATGATAGAAATAAAAATAAAAATCAATCAAATCTTTTTTTCTCATTATCATTATTAGCCTATTTTCTTTATTTTAAAATATACTTTTTATCTAAATTCATCAAGCCATGAATCCATCCAGATTCATTTGCTTGGCCTCCAAGAAATAGAGGAAAATTAGGTCAGATTAAAACCTTCCTAAACTGAAAATTTTTATTCAATGTCTGACCTAATTTTTCATCTACAAATAGACTCTGTTTTCCACATTTTAATTCACCCACAAATTCACAATAATCAGTATAAGAAAGTTGTTGTTCTTTACATTGAAGAACAACAACACTAAAAGGGGAAGAGGGGTTGAAATCTTGCGCTAAGGGAAAAAGAGAAAAATAGGGAGAGGAAAAAGAGAACACAAGGGACGAAAAGAAAAGAAGGGAGAGGAAAGGGAGAACGCCAAGAAAAGAAGGGAGAAAAAGTATGAAAAAAGGAGGAAGCAACTTAAATTGGTCACGACAGTTCAGGTTAGTAAACCGAATCTCGAATACTAGATCTGATACTTGCATTTTGATTCATCCATATTTGTATGATTTGATTTTTGTTTGAAGGGTTTTATTTTGTGTGTCTTAAATCTCATATATAAATAATTAATTAAAACTTTATATAACTGCATTTGATTTCAATTTTCATGCATAATTCATGAATCGAATGTTTATACATAATCTAATTAATTACGATTAGGGGGGTCATTATATAAATTTTTAAATTCAGTTTTCTTAAAATAAGAAAAAATGTAATATCCTAATTCATAGGTTAGTATCATAAGTCTATTAAAAATTATTATTAAATAAAGTAAACAGAAAAATTATTTAACCAAAATTAAATTAACACCAATAATTGTCTTTAAAAAAAAATTGTTTTAGTCATGATTCCAATAGTAACCAAATTTCCAATGCAGTAAACAAATTGCCAATGTTTATATTTAAACTTTCTGGTGCGATGCCTTCATTGAATTAAAAATATTATCAGTCACAAAATTGAAAGCAGAATTCTCCACCATGGATCCTCTTTTCTTTTTTCTAAAACCTGGGTTTAGTAATTGGGCCTTGCGCCCAGATTACTATCTGCACCCCTGTGTCACTTGGCTCATTTAATTTTAATGCAAAATGCACCCCCTGGGTGTTATTTGATTAATTAAATTAATTACTTAATTTAATTATTTAATTGAGTTTTAAATAGTTAATTAGGATTTAAAAATAGGATTTTAGGATTACCATTATTAGGGTAAATAATTAGGATATTTTAGGGATAACTATGGGTTTGTTTTATTTTAAATAAAAAGTTTTATATATTTAAAATAATTTGTGTATTTCTTTAAAATAAGGATTTTTTTTTATAAAATGGGATTTTGTTCCTGGTTTTTTGGGATGAGGTATTTTGGGAATTTTGAATTTTTATTAAAATTTGGTTTAGGATTTATATTAAGAAAAATTAGTTTTTTTTTAGTTTTTTAAATTGGATTTAAATATGGGTTTGGGAATGAAAATAAATTAAAGTAAATTTAATTTAATTTTTGGGATTAAAATTCTTTTATTTTTGGGAGTATTTTGAATTTAGAAATTATGTGTTTAATTGGAATAATTTAGGGATTAAGTTTGCTATTTTGGTATGATGGCCTTATGGAGTTTATTTATTTAAAAAATTATTTAATTCTATGGAATTTTAGGGGTTTATTTTTTAATATAAGGGATATAAAAGGGTTTTTTAAGAATTTAAAATTTGGGATAAAACTCTTTGTCCGAGATTCTAAATAAAGGATAAGGGATTTAGGGATAACACTCTTAGGTTCCAAGAGTATAAACATAGGCCAAGGGATAAGGGATTATGGGATAAAACTCTCCATCCGAGAGTATAAAAAATGGATATGGGATTTTTAAGGGATTGAACTCTCCATCTGAGAGTATAAACAATGGACAAGGATATGGGATAAAACTCTTCCTCCGAGAGTATAAATAAAGGGATCAGGATTTAAGGGATATAACTCTTCCTCCGAGAGTATAAATAAAGGGATCGGGATTTAAGGGATAGAACTCTTCATCCGAGAGTATAAACAATGGATAAGGGATTTTTAAGGGATATAACTCTTTATCTAGGAGTATAAATAATAGATTTAAGGGATAAAACTCTTCCTCCGAGAGTATAAATAAATGGATCGGGATTTAAGGGATATAACTCTTCATCTTGGAGTATAAATAATAGACTTAAGGGATAGAACTCTTTATCCAAGAGTATAAATAGTGGATTAGGTTTGGGATAGGGTTAGGAATAGGATTTTGGGGTAGGAATAGGGGAGGTGAACTACGAATACTCCGATCCTTCAAAATTGAAGGTACGTTGGCATAGGGTTGTAAACCCTAGCGAGTACAATAATAATAAAACTTAGGGTCCTCTCGTAGATTAACTTTTCTTCTTTGTATAATAATAGGATTTTTTGTAAATAAAAATAAAAAGCTAAACATTAAAATAACAAACAAACATACCCTAGAACTTAAGGAGGATCCCATTGAGTACAATGGAAGTGAGGGGTGTGTAACACCTTCCCCTCATTTAACTGACTCCCGAACTTAGGAATATCTACCCTTAGTATTAGGATTTTAGGTTTATCATTTATTTTCCTTAAAAAAAATATGATGGCGACTCGAATATTTTTGCCGGCCGCAACACCAAACATATATTGTCGTGTCTACCTGACGTTCTTCCAGATATGACCTTTCTTATCTGATTTTTTTTCCAGATATGTCTATTCTTCTTTTGCGCCCAATGCCATTCTTGGATGTCACATGTGTCCGTCTCTCTGATTCTTTACCATATTTGAGTCTTTTGTTTTGATGTTCTTCTAGAACTTATCTGATGTTTTTCAAGATTGAGTCTCTTGTTCTGATGTCTTTCAAGAACTTATCTGATGTTTTTCTAGATATACTCTTTTGATTCTGATGCTTTTCTAGAATTAATTCGAGGTTTTACCGAATATGTTTATCACTCTAATGTTCTCCCAGATTAAGTCCTTTGTTCTGATGTTTTTCCAGAACCTATCTGATGTTTTTCTAGATATTCCCTTATCTATTTGATGTTTTCCCATATTTGAGTCTTTTGTTATAATATTCTTCTAGAACCTATTTGATATTTTTCCAGATATTTCCATTGTGATTCTGACACCCTTCCAGAATTTGTTTTACTCCCCAGTGAGTTTCCAGATATATACCTTTTCAATTCTGATGCTTTTCTAGAATGTTGTTGCTTTTACCGTCTGATGATTTTCCAGATGTGTCTTTTGTTCTGATGTTTTCCTAAAACCCCCTTTGTGTCTATCTGGCGTTCTTCCATATACAACTTTGCTTCTGACGTTTTATCAGAACTCCTCTGTGACTATCTGACGTTCTTCCAGATATGACTTTGACTATCTGATGTTCTTCTAGATATGTCTTCAAACCCCTTTGTGTCTATCTGACGTTCTTCCAGATATGACCTTGTTTATCTGATGTTCTTCCATATATGATATTGCTTATTTGATGTTCTTCCAGATATGTCTTCAAACCTTTTCCCGTACATTTAAAGCTTTTCTAAATGTTTCGGATGTATCTTCAGAATCTTTGTCTTCATCTAATGCTCTTCTAGATGTCTTCAATTTATTTCTGACTATGGTTAACAGCTGCTGAATGTTTTCAAGTTTGTTTCCATTCTCCATCCAGTGCTTTTTCTGGACGTGTTCCGGAGTTTATTTGATGTTTTCCCGAATATATCTGATGTTTTCCAGAGTCCATTCAATGCTTTTCTGGATGTCTCTGATGTTTTCGTATGTTTCCCGGAGTTTATTTAATGCTCTTTTTAATGTCTCTGATGTTTTATTGAAGGTCCTTAATGTATTTCTCTGAATTCTCCTCACCTCATTCAATGATCTTCTGAATGTTATGACTCTTTTCCATCCAGTTCCATTCATGGATGATGACTGTTGATTCCCTAGTGGAGCTTATTCAATGCTATTCTGAATATCTCTGATGGATACCTATTTATATTCCAAAGTTCGTTCAATGATCTCCTGAATATCTTTGATGGTTGTTGCTGTACTTTCCCAGAGTTTTGTTCAATGAATTTCTGACAAAACCTCTGATAACTGTAACCCTTTCCCCAGTAAGTTGCTTCTGCTTTCTGGATGTTTATGTGTATTCCACTGTAAAGTTAAATTCTTTCTTGGAAATCTCTGTTGCATACTCAGATTTGGTCTCGCACCACATCTAATGCTCCTCTAGATGTTTCTGATGTGTTTTCCTGATTTGTTTCAGCATCTGATGCTTTCCCGGATGTCTGTATCTCCATTCAGGTTTCGTCCCTCTTTTTTTCCAAGTATTATTGGATACTCTTTGTCACCTTGGCAGATGTCCATAATATCTTGTATTCCTCAGTTGTGTCTCCTTGATACTTTTCCCTGTGGGATCTTGCTTTGTTTGCTAAGTTGTTCCTCGTCGGGTCTTCCATTCTTTAATTGTGTTTCAGCGTTTTCTGTAAACAGTTATCCCCGGTGACATCATCCCCCACATGATCCCTGTCTTGCATTCATATCATTTCATATTATATCATGTGCATCTTGTGCAATCTTAGGGCCGAAAATTGTGCATGTTTCACTACAAGAAAAATAGTGTTTTGCGACACATAGATTGCGATAGTTCCATAAAAACTGTCGTCATTTGTAAGTTACGACGGTTGCCAAGACGGTTTTAGACAACCGCCATTAAATTTTTTAAAAATTTAAAACATATTACGAAGGTTTTGGATAACTGCCGTTAAATTTTTTAAAAATTTAAAACATATTACGACGATTTTGGATAACCGTCGTTAAATTTGTAAAAACTTTTAACATTTACAACGGTTGTATACATAATCGCCTTGAAAAGATGGCTGCGACGGTTCAATTACCGCCTCCCCTTACAAAAATTAAAAAAATATTGTTTCTTTAAAAAATTAATTAGGGGAATCTTAAGAAATTAAAAAAAATTAATTTTATATATTATATTAATAATTTTTTATTTAATTATTTTTAACTATAAATAAAAAAAACTATAAATTATAAATAAAACTTACATTATAAAATAAAATTTAGAAATTAATAAAATAAAATCAAAACTATATTAAACTCAAATTTATAAAATAAAATCAATAATATAAATTAGTAAAATAAAAGAAAGTTTAAACTAAATTAATAAAAATAAATTAAAATTGAACTAAAATTGAGTTTATAAAAATATATATAATTTTAAACTATAAATAAAAAAAATTCAAAAAACCTAAATTTATAAATTTTTTAAACTATCCAAATTTATTTAAACTATCAAATTATAAATCTAAAAGTCTAAAAATATAAGTATAAAAGTATATATGATTTTAAACTATCAATTTTATAAAATAAAATCTAAATTATGAATTAATAAAATAAGGCATATGTGTTACAAATCCCTAAGGTTTCAGAAAAAACTTACCGCTCCAACTCCTGTAACTCCTTCAACAAAAAAACTTACCGCTCTCCCTCTTGTTGAGTTGTAATTCCTTGTGTTGAAGCAGTTTAGCTCGACAGAAACAAGGAGCAGATGAATTGTGATAATGTGTGTGTCAAGTTGTAATAGTGTGTCGAAGTGTCGAAGGAGGTTCCTTCACACAGGATTTCGACTTAGGCCTATTTTTAGTAATGTTAACTATTTTTTGGGCTTTTATAGTTTTGGGCCTTGGCTTGGGGTGCAAGCTAACCAAAATCTATAAATAGGGAGAAACCCTTACTTTTTAAAAGATGCTTAGATTGAGAACTTGTATTCACAGTTTGCAGTTGCAAGTGAAATAATAGAATTTCCACAGTTTGTGGGCCGAGAGTTCTCTGCAGGAAAATTGTTCATCTTCTCCTCCAACGTTTCTCTATTTCTCTTTCTTTTCTTTCTCCACTCTTTTCTTTTCATTGTCATTGTGTGTTTTGTTAACAATCTTGAGATCAAGATTGAATAGGAATTCCCAAAAGGTTTTGGGTTAATTCCAACATCTAGTATCTAGAGCTCCGGTTGTGATTCAAGGAAGGAAAACTGTGATGGCGATGAATCATCCGAACGGGCACTTTCTGGCGAGCCTTCCGATTCTCAAGAAAGATAATTATGAGAATTGGTGCAAGCAGATTAAGGTGGTTTTCTGTTATCAAGATCTTTGGGATATTGTGAAGGAAGGAGTAACACCGCTTGTAGAGAACGCGACGGATCAAGAAAAGGCTGCACACAAAGAATTGAAGAAGAAATATTATAAAGCCCTCTCTATAATCCATCACTGTGTCGATCCAGATAACTTTGAAAAGGTTAGTGATGTAGAGTCAGCGAAGGAAGCGTGGGAGATTCTTGAAAAGTCGTTTGGAGGCGCAGAGAAGGTGAAAGAGGTGAGGTTACAAACTCACAAGAAAACCTATGAGTTACTTCAGATGGAAGACAATGAAAGCATAACAGATTTCTTCACCAGAGTTACAAAGCTGGTGAATCAAATCAAGGTATGTGGAGAGGTGTTGACATTAAGATGAGTTGTTGCAAAGATCTTGAGGTCATTGGCACCAAAGTTCGACCACGTGGTAGTAGCCATAGAAGATTCGAAAGAATTATCAGTATTGACGAAGGAAGAGCTTCAAGGGACGCTTGAGTCTCATGAATAAAGGATGGATGAAAGATCTGCAGGAAAGTCAAAGAATGATATGGATTTGTAGGCGCAGTCAGAAAAGGAAAGGCAAAAGAAGCTGGAATGGCAACAAAGGTAGAGGAGGAATCTGGTCGAATCAGAAAAAACCTTGGAATCAAGGCAACCAAAGAAGTGGTGTTGCAGGTAGAGGAAGAGGTGGTGGTCGAAAACTTGACAAAAGTCACATTCAGTGTTTTAATTGTTAGAAGTATGGCCACTATTTTAGTGATTGTCCAGAAAAGAAGAAAAATCAAGAAACTGATGCAAAGATGGCAAAACATGAAGAAGAAGAGACGTTGCTGATGGTCACAACAAGAGATGAAGAAAGATTCCAAGATCAGTGGTACTTGGACTCAGGATGCTCATCACACATGATTGGAAGGAAAGATAGGGTTGTCAACATGAAGCCCTCATCGAAGAACACGGTGAAGTTTGTAAATGACAACACTCTAGCAGCTGAAGGTGTTGGTGATGTTCTGATTATGAGGAAAGATGGAAAGAGGTCAACAATTTCCAATGTGTTATACATACCAGCATGAAGAGTAATTTGCTCAGTATAGGGCAGTTGGTCGAAAAGAACTACAAGGTAGTTGTTGAAGACAAGATGATGAAAGTCCTCGACGCAGGTGGTAGGTTGATCTTGAAGGCTCCAATGTCTCAGAATAGGACCTTCAAGATTGAATTCAAGGTGATGGAGCACAAGTGCCTAACAACTTTAGCCAGCAGAGATGAGTGGTTATGGCATTTTCGACTAGGCCATCTCAACTTCAATGACTTCAGAGAGCTAAAGAGAAGAAATATGGTTTCAGGATTACTAGAAATCGACATTCCAAGTGAAGCTTGTGAAGAGTGTGTTCAGTCGAAATAACACAAGAATAGCTTCAGCAAGGATGCAGGAAGGAAGTCGAAGGCAATTTTGGAAGTCATATACTCTGATGTATGTGGTCCAATCCAGGTGGATTCGATTGGTGGCAACATATACTTTGTCACGTTCATAGATGATTACAGTCGAAAGTTGTGGACTTATCTCATCAAGAAAAAAAGTGATGTGATCGAGGTATTTGTCAGATTCAAATCTATGGTCGAAAGACAGAGTGGTCGAAAGTTGAAAATTCTGAGGACTGATGGTGGTGGAGAGTATGTTTCGAAAGAGTTCGATGCATTATGTGAAAAAGAAGGGATTGTGTATGAGGTGGTGCCACCCTATACTCCACAGAAAAATGGAATTGCAGAACAAAAGAACAGAACCATCACGAACATGGTGAGAAGTATGTTGAATTGAAATCACTTACCCAAAGAATTATAGGGAGAATCAGTTTCGACAACAACATATATTTTGAACAGATGCCCGACGAAGAAGCTTGAAGGAATCACACCAGAAGAATGATGGTCTGGTGTCAAGCCTAGCCCCAGTCACTTGAAAGTGTTTGGATCTATAGCACATAGACATGTTCCAGATCAGTTGAGAAGGAAGCTTGATGACATGTCGAATCAGATGATCTTGAAAGGATATCATTCAACTGGAGGTTACAAGTTGTTCGACCTAGTGAATAAGCAGGTAGTGATCAGCAGGGACGTGATCATAAATGAGCTTAAAGAATGGGACTGGACTGAGAATGCCAAGAAGGATTCAGTGAGAATATCTTGTGAAGAACCAGCCATTGAAGTCGAAAGAGAAGTTCGACAGGAGCCAGTCATAGATGAAGCCGACCTAAGCAGACCTCGACGAACAAGACACATGCCTACAAGGTTGCAAGAATGTGTAATTACATCAAATGATGTGGTTGATGAAGAGGGTGAGCTGGTACATTATGCTTTCTACGCAGATGTCGAACCAGTCAATGCAGCTGAGGCATTGAAAGATTCGAAGTGGGTGAAAGAAATGAATGAGGAGTTAGAGTCCATCGAAGTCAACAACACCTGGTCAATTGTTGAATTGCCTCAAGGAAAGAAGGCAATTGATGTGAAGTGGGTTTACAAGGTGAAGGTGAATCCTAGAGGAGAAGTAACTCGACACAAGGCAAGACTTGTGGCGAAAGGATTTCTGCAGAAGGAAGGAATCGACTTCGACGAAGTGTTCGCACCTGTTGCTAGGATTGAAACAATCAGGTTGGTTGTTGGTCTAGCAAATATGAAGAATTGGCACACATGTCAGATGGACGTGAAGTTTTCATTCCTTAATGGACCATTAGATGAAGAAGTTTATGTCACACAACCAGCTGGGTATGTGAAACGAGGTGAAGAATGAAAGGTGTTAAGGCTGCATAAAGCCCTGTATGGACTTAAGCAAGCTCCAAGAGCTTGGAATAAGAAAATTGATAGCTTCTTAAGGGAGAAGGAATTTGTGAAGTGTACAACTGAGCATGGAGTGTATGTAAGGAGAAGCAATAATGAATTGCTTATACTATGCCTCTAAGTCGATGATTTGTTGATAATAGGGAGTTGCAAGAAGGAGATCGAAGATTTCAAACATGACCTAAGTGAGGAGTTTAAAATGTCAGACTTGGGAAATCTCTCATATTTCCTTGGCATCGAATTCTACAAGACTAGTAGAGGTTTGATGATGCACCAAAGAAGATATGCAGGTGAAATACTCAAGAGATTTGAGATGCAAGATTGCAACCCAACTTCGACTCCAGCTGAGACCAGACTACAACTGTCGAAGGATTCAGATGAAGATGATGTCGACCCAACCTAGTATAGAAGACTTATTAGGTCACTTAGATACCTTTGTCACACAAGGCCTGACTTAGCGTACAATCTGGGTATAGTAAGTAGATTCATGCAGAAGCAAAAGGTATCACACCTAGCAGCAACGAAGAGGATACTGAGGTATCTGAAAGGAACTCTCGACTACGGCATTTTGTTTCCCGCAGCTGATGAAGGGAAAGAATGCAAGTTAGTGGGATACACCGACTCTAGCTGGTGCAGTGATGTTGAGGATAGAAAATCCACAGATGGATATATGTTTATGTTAGGTGGTGCACCAGTTGCTTGGAGTTCGAGAAAGGAGCCAGTAGTGGCATTGTCATCATGCGAAGAAAAATATATAGCTGCTTCTCTTTGTGCATGTCAAGCAACCAGGATGGTGAACTTGGTCGAAGAGATTACAGGGAAGAGTCATGGAACAATTACCATGAAGATCGACAGCATGTCAGCTATCAACTTGGCGAAGAATCCAATAGCACACGGTCGAAGCAAGCACATCGAAATGAGGTTCTATTATCTTCGAGAGCAGGTAGCAGAAGGGAAGATGAACTTGGAACACTGCAGAACTGAGAATCAGATTGCAGATATTATGACGAAGGGAATAACTTAGTCAATACTGATTCTTTTAAATTTCTTAGTCAATAACTAAAAAATGGTTTTGCAGCCAATAACACAGTTAGGAAATGTATCATTTCATGTTCTCTATAATGTTACTAGTTGAGCTCCTATTTTAGCTATCCATATATTAATTAATGTTGTAGACAAATAGAATTCTGTCTCTTCGTTGTTATATATATATATATATATATATATATATATATATATATATATATATATATATAAAATTTTGTTTAGGCGTGTTTTTGTTTTTATCTTTAATATTTCTTTTATAAATAATTCTTAAATGTTAAATCTTTTCTATTTTAGTCTTTAAAATTAAAATTTGTAAGAAAATTTGCAGGTTTTTATGAATTTTTCTAAGGATAAAATATGTAGGATTTCTAACAGATTTCTTTTTAATTTTTTCTACGAATTTTAATATTTAGAGATAAGAGTCAAATCATATTAATTCTCAAGTGGGTCATTAGTTAAAGAAAAAGACAAAAAAGAGATCATGTTCACATATACTTGCATTTTCTCATATTATTATTGATATCACGTCTTTTCTTTGTCAATATGCTTTATAGTTAGCAAAGGATTATCAAAGTAATGGATAAGTAATGGATTATGAAGCCACAATCATCGATTGCGTATCAACAAGAGATAAAAGAATTTATTAATTTTGCATTTAAAGGTGCAAAAGAAAAGACGTAGTAATATGTCCTTGTAAAAGCCGTGGTTTCAGAAAATCAAAGAGTGGAAGTGACATGTTCTTCCACTTAATGTGGTCACCATTTCCAAAGGGATACACCATGTGGATTCATCATGGAGAGTCCTTTGTCCTACCTAGTACTATCTCCCCTAGTACTACTACAAATATAGTTGAAGATACTATCATTGTTGAAGATTCTATTCAGAACATGATCAACGATGCATTTGGAGTTGATAGGAATCATGCTAATGAAATACCATCTGTGTCAAATTTGGAGACTGGCCAAGATTATGTGATGCCAAATGCAACTCAGGAAAGAAATGAAGCCAAGGAGTACTATGAATTGGCTAGAGAAGGAGAGCAACCTTTATATGAAGGGTGTAGACAATATTCAAGACTATCTTTTTTGGTAAAGTTGTACCATATAAAGTGTTTATGCGGGTTGAGTGAGAATGCAATGACAATGATTCTAGAGTTGATAAAAGATGCATTTGAATATGAAAATATTCCAAGTTCGTTCTATGAAGCAAAGAAATCAATCACATAACTTGGTTTGAATTATGTAAAGATACCCGCATGTCTAAACGGTTGTATGTTTTATTGGGGAGAAGATGAAGAGAGGGAGACTTGCAAAACTTGCAACACTTCAAAATGGAAAACAGATGAAGAGGTCCGCGTTAACAAGAAAGTGAAGAAAATTCCTGCCAAGATTCTTCGTTATTTTCCATTAAAACCTCAATTACAGAGATTATTTTTGTCATCAAAGACAGCCGAGTATATGAGGTGACATGCAACAGATATTAACAATGATGGAATGTTGAGGCATCCTAGAGATTCAGAAGCTTGGAAGAAGTTTGACTCGACACATACTTGGTTTTCATCAGATCCGCGAAATGTTCGTCTTGCATTGGCTAGTGATGGTTTTAATCCATTTGGTGTGATAAGTACAAATAATAGTATTTGGCCAGTTGTTCTCATTCCATATAACATTCTTCCATGGGTTTGCATGAAGTAGACATCGTTTATAATGTCAATGATAATTCCCGGTAAAGAAGCACCAGGAAATAATATTGATGTCTACTTACAACCCTTAGTCAAAGAGCTGAAGGAGTTATGGACAAATGGTGTGGATACATACGATTCTTTCAACAAAGAGATGTTCAAGTTACATGCAAATTTGATGTGGACGATTAGTGACTTTCCAGGTTTGGGTACACTTTCTGGGTGGAACACATACACAGGACTTGCTTGCCCATCGTGTAACTTTGAAACTACATCTCTCCATCTTAAAGCTAGTCGTAAATGGCGTTTTATGGGTCATCAACGTTTCCTTGATCGGAGACACAGGTTTAGATTGAACAGGATTCGCTTTAATGGTGAACAAGAAATGCGGAGTCCACCGAGAACATTATCTGGACATCAAGTTTTTGAACAAGTTAAAGACGTTGAAGTCATCTTTGGTAAAAAATCAGTGAAAGAAAAGTCGGTAAAAAGAACACGTGGGGGACAACCTATAGAAGGTGATAGTACACAATGTGATCCTACAAAAGGTTATCCTCAACAATGGAAAAAGAAAAGCATATTTTTTGAACTTCCATATTGGAAGGATAATCTTCTGCGCCATAATCTTGATCCGATGCATATTGAGAAAAATGTGTGCGATAATGTCATATTTACGTTAATAAATGATAAGCAAAAGAGTAAAGACCATTTTAAAGCTCGAGAAGACCTTCAAAATATGGGCATAAGACTTGATCTTTGGCCTGATGAAAATGGTAGAATTTCTCCGGCGACCATTACTCTAACAAGTAAAGATCAAAAGGAATTTTTTAACAACTTTAAAGAATATTAGGGTGCCTGATGGTTATTCAAGTAACATTTCTAGATGCATTGACTTGGTAAATCTCAAGGTGAATGGAATGATGAAGAGTCATGATTGTCATATATTAATGGAACAGCTTCTACCATTAGCCATTCACACAACATTACCTCATGAGATTTCAGCAGTATAGATTGAGTTGTGCTCATTCTTTAGACAGTTATGTGGTAAGGTAGTGAAAATTGATGACTTAGAAAAGTTGCAAAACCAAATTGTCCTCACTTTATGCCACATGGAAATGTTATTTCCTCCCTCGTTCTTCACGGTTATGGTTCACTTGGTTGTTCACCTTGTTGAAGAAGTTAAACTTGGAGGTCCAGTTCATTATCGATGGATGTATCCAGTTGAAAGGTAGATTATGTGATTTTGTTCTAATGTTACTAACTTAGAAAGTAGAAAGTTTTTTTAACCGATATTATTGTGGTTCAATATTAGGTACTTGGGAAAACTTAAATCGCATGTACGTAATAAGGCAAAACTAGAAGGGTCTATTGCAGAAGGATATCGTTTTGAAGAGATTCTTACATTTTGTTCAAGATATTTAGAAAACATCGAGACTAGATGGAATCAACCTGGACGTGTAGATGATGACCCTATTGGAGATATCCAAACAGGTTCACGTGTAGCAGAATTACTTCCTAGAGTTGGAAAACCTGTGGGTGGATCTTCAATTACACCCTAACTCCAATTGAAATGTTGCAGGCTCATAGATACGTTTTAACGAATTGTCCAATAGTTGACGACTATCTAAAGTAAGTAGTTTTATTCTCTTTAAGTAGTTTCATCTACACTATTAATATTTTTCTTACATATAATATTGAATAACCAAATAGGCAGTTCCGAAGTATTACTCAGAACCAAATGAAACGCAGTTAAAGAAGTGCTGCTGAGATAGACAAGAAGGTTCATAGAGAGTTTGCTCATTGGTTCCATAATCGTGTGAGTTTTCGTACAAAATTAGTATTTGTATTGAAATGGTTTTTAATAATAACAAGACTAATTGAATTTTGTATTGTATATAGATATGCAACAATCTTGACAACATTGATGTACTAGATAAATATGTTCTCATTAGTCTTGCTCATGGCCCTTATGATAAAGTTAAAAGGTTTACCGCGTTCAATGTCAATGGATTCAAGTTTCGAACGTTGGAATGAGACAATTATTTAAAAACTTAAAACAGTGGAGTTTTTGGTATGTTTGGGACACGAAGTTATTCAAGCAATAGTGATACCTAAATGAGATTTAGAGGGGTTCCTTACTATGGAAGATTGGTAGACATTATTGTGCTTTCCTATGATGGCTTCACAGTGCCAATGTTTAAATGTGAATGGGCTAATACCACAAACTCAAGAGGCATAAAGATAGATAAGTTGGGTTTTACTTCTATAAACTTTGCAAGACTACTACATACTGGCGAACATAAAGATAATGAGCCATACATTCAAACGTCAGAAGCTCAGATGGTTTTTTATGTGGATGACGATAATGAACAAGGATGGAGCATACCTGTTCATTTGAAGCCAAGAGACTTGTATGACATGGGTGGAAATGATGAAATTATGACACCCATTGAGTCATATCCATCACAAAATTTGGAACAAATTTTTTCTAATGATGATCCTGGAACTTCAGCGGCAAATGATGACTATAATTAAGATATAGTTTTTTATTGATAAGAAGTATAGCTTGTTTGTAACTTGTGTGAGACTTATGTTTTTTGTTGTTTATTCCTAACTAATGTATGAGATTTTTACTTTTTATGTTGATTCATCGTTATAAAAATGAAGTACCAAGATATGACAATGTTACTCTATGTTTTATTGCATAATTTATTGTGTTTATGTTATGTTTATTAAATTTGTAGTCATAATTTATGTTACTCTTTGTGATTATGTTATATTTATTAAATTTGTACTCTTAATTTATCTTTTAGAGTACTGACTTGTTTATCATTTAAACTTACACTTGAAGTCTGTTGCGAAATAATGAATTCATCATATGAGGATATTCGCCGCAAAACAATTGAAGAGAATCAGAAAAAGATGCAGCCTCTCAATCTTACTAAACTCTCTCAATCCCTTTACAAACCATCTTCGTCTTCTTCAAAAGCATCATTGGTTAGTAATAAATTCTCAATACTACTCTATACTAATCAATTGTTGACTGGTATTCACTTATGCATCTTATTTAGTCTATGAAGGGTCGTCCGAGGTTTGTACAACCTGGAGAGCTTGAAGTTAACAAGAAGCGCCTACGTTCAACGACAACTTCAAAATCATTAATAACCCCGCCTTCAATCCAAACTACAAATCCCCCTAAGCCAAATCCCCCTCAGCTAATCCAAACTACAAATCCCCCTTAGCCAATCCAAAAGCCAAACCCCCCTCAGCCAATCCAAACAACAATAACCCCTCCGCCAATCCAAACTAAAATAACCCCTCCGTCAATCCAAATTGCAGAACCATCACTTTCTTCCGAGACATTTCTTCAGCATGACATTTTATCCCCTCTCTCGGAAGATGACGTGGTAGAAGATGAGGATGAAGATGTTGTGGTAGAAGATGAGAATGAAGATGTTGTTCATGTGCCTAGTTTTGAGTATTGGGATGTAAATGTCATTAGTAAGTAATTTAAGGTCACAATATCTTTAAATGATTTAAATGTTTTACATAGTTGAGTTATGACATTATTTTGTTTACTTTTTTGTGATAGATGAGGCGGGTCATATTTCAAACACACGTTTATATGTGCAAGACTTGGTTGCAAAATCAGAGTCTGATGGGACATGGATAGTAATTGAATGGGATAACAGACATCGTGCAGTAGGACCAGCTTCTCGTTTGTTGGCAGGGTATTTGGATAGAATTATTAGAATGTTTAAACACTTGCCCATTATGTTCGACAATTGGAAGGCAATTTCAACGGATAAAAAAACAAAGTTTTATGATGAAAAGATAAAGGTATCATTAATAAACAACTACATATTTTTAAAATTAATTTCATGGTGATTATTATTTGCTTTGTCAACTAATTTTTATTTTTATGGTTAGCTTCATTTGGCTGTTGATGATGGTCGTGACAAAGATTTCATACTTGCTTCTGCTGCCAAGAAATGGAGGGATGGTCGACATCATTTGTTTCATAAATTTTATAAATGGGATCTCACATTGGAGGAAAATCTTGCAAATTGTCCAAAAGGCATTGACGAAAACGATTGGGCTATTTTTGTTCAATCTAGGCGGAGAGAAGAAACACAGGTAATCTTAGTGTTTTACTCGTATAATTGTATTTTTAATATATATAAGTAATGCATTGTATCTTATTGCTATCTATAACGCATGTTTTTATTTGTTACCAATGTAGGAAATAGTAACAAAAAAAAACCCAAAATAGAGGAAAATTGAAGAATCCGCATACACTCAGATCTAAGTTGCTTGCAAGGAAGCAACATGAGTTGGTATGTATAAATCTATATATTGTTGATTGTATGCCTAATAGTACAAATAATTAACATTTGTGCTTATTTGTAGGAATTGAGAGATGGACGACCATACAGCAGAGGAGAAATGTATGCAGTTTCTCATAAAAAATCTGACGGGTCTTTTATCAATGAAGATGCATACAATAATAATGTAAATGTAAGTTAATTCTTTTGAAATATTTGTTAATCTCCTTAAGGTTTGAGAAAAGATCGGACCATTTGGCATCTCTTAGAGGTGGGGAGAATTTGTCTGAAAACTAGTTAAATTATGTTGAGAATTGTGATTATATTTCATGTTATAGATTCATCAACTTGTGAACTTGTGAGTTGAAAATTCTGACTTTAAATAGTTATAATTCTATTATTGGAAGAAAAAAAAATAGATGTTAGTAAATTTAAATGGCTCAATTCACTCAAAGGTAAAAAAAAGGGACTGAGTAAGTAGCAGCAATCAAAGACTTTTGCATGAAAATTGGAATCTTAGTTGAGAATCCAACATTGGAAGAGTAGTTGAGTCAAAAGCTAAAACATTTGTCTTTTGGATTTGGCATTGTGCATGATAAATAATATTAGTAACAAGACACTTTATTGCTTTAGGTCATTGTAAATGTACAACAAAATAATGTCTTCTAAGCACATTCAAACAAACACGAAGATATAAAAAATGTTGGTTATATACATAGCATGACTTAGTTAACAAACATGTAGTATCAACTCAAGGAATATGACCTACAGAAACTTTAGTAAACCTTGAATATGATTAGGTGGGGTTGTATTGTTTACAGAACATCCCATGATATGTGTCACTCTTTCCTACATTGGATAACTATACTCACTCTAACCCGTTTGGTACCAAATCATGCTTGTAGACTTGCAGTATTAATAAAAGTGTCGTGATTTATGATTGAGGGGATGGCTGTAGTAAATTTCGAAATGGTTTAAATCATATTTCTTTTGGCCTTTTTATACAAAATATTGGAAAAAATAAACTATTTGAAATGCAAAAACGGTCAAAATTCATATTATAAATATACAAGAGCAGAGAGTTCTATCTATGTATGTTCAAATCTTCTTTTTAAGTTTTTGTTATGTTTCTTCACTCAGAAGTTGTAAAAATCGAAGAAAGAACACACTAATCATATTGGAAACCATATCTCATGACGGTGATAGGCAAAAAATATTTATGATCCATAAATTTCATTACATCATCTCTATTATATTTATGAGCAGAGACATAGCAAACATTCTGACAATTATCTCCATTAGCCAGAAAAACGTGTAAATTCGAAAAGCTCCAGTTATAACTGTCACATTTGCTAACAAAAATATCTAAACTTTTTTTGTGCTGCATTTCTTATACAATGCTTTGTAGTAGTTATTGTAAAAGAATCATATTGCTTGTTCAATGTTGCTTGCTCAATTTGCTCTTTTGCATGTACAGGAAAAAAATTACAAGTTGCAATTAAAGACTCTATGTCTGAAAACGAGGCATTTCTGAAAGTCTTTGGAAAAGAACATCCTGGATATGTTCATTGTATGGGACTTGGAGTTACGCCATCTCAGATTAATAAATCTACGAGATCAGTGTCTTCTTCTGAAGAAAATCAAAGAATAAAGGAAAAGCAAGAAGAAATTATTGCACTTAAACAACAGGATTCCAAAATTGATATATTGATGGAGGAAATCACACTCTTAAAGGAAAGAGACAATGCTAGGAAAGAAAAAATTGAATTTTTAAGGCAAATGCAAAATTCTAATGCAAGACAGGTATATTATTTTTGATACATTAAAAGTTAAAGATCACGAGTATTATTTTAAAGAGTATATTATTTTAATTTTTTTCAGGGATTGGAATCACCCTTTGATGGTAGGCGTTCTTTCGAGTCTAGCTACCTAATGGGAGATAATGGATCATCTAGAAGGACAACTTAGACTTTGCTATGAATTAATTGGATTATGAATTTTTCTATGTATTTTTGGCATTACGATACTTATAATTATAAGATTAGGATTTGATATGTTTTCGGTTTGCTTTACAACATGACATGATTATTGAATTACCGATAATGAATCATCTAGAAAGACAAATTAGACTTTACTACATGAGATGATTATGAAACTCGCATTTTTTTTACATTATGATATTTATTTGATTTTAGATGTTTGTGATTGAAATTTTATTATATTAAAAAGTGATAGAAAATTAAATAAAAAATTATAGAAATATTATAAAAAATAATAATAATTTAAATAAAAAATAATATTATAAAAAAATTACTATAGATGGTTGATAATAATTTAAATAAAAAAAATATTATAAAAAAATTCTTTAGAAAATAAAATTACGACGGTTGAAACCATCCCAAAATGCATAAATTATATTTAAAATTAGAGCTTAAAATTACGGCAGTTGAAACCGTCCCAATATGCATAAATTATTTTTAAAATTAGTAATTAAAATTACGACAGTTGAAACCGTCATTTTTTTGCAATTTACGTCAGTTTTACAATCGTCGTAACTTACAACGACACTTGGAGTGGCGGTTTTGGAAACCGTCGCAGTAAAGCCTGACGACACACGTTTTTATGACAGAATCAAAACCGTCGCGACTAGCAAACTACGACGGTTGGAACCGCCGTAACCTTCCAAAAATAACCGTCGCAACTTGCCAATTTTCTTGTAGTGTTTGTATTTAAGTCTCTCTTATCTCGTTGAGACGAAGATTTCAATCTCCATATCTCCGGATAGAAGAAACTTAAATAGGGGCATCTATCATACCTTAATTTTTGACCCTAAAATTCTGTTTTTTGTTTTGCATCGTCTGCATAGTATATCACGAATTTTATCATACATAATACCCAATTTATCTGTTGGAATAAATTTGTTGGAATTACAGCCGAATCGGTCAAATTAAAAGTCAATATGCGAAAAATCAGTGGACGAAAATTTTGGGAATTGAGCCTGCAAACGTCAGTGATATTAATCTACGTTTCGCGTAGTTTAACTTGACATGCTCATTTAAATTTTTCGACCACCTTTCGGACATTTTTTTATCAGTTTAAGCCTTTTTAGCTGGTAGAATTTATTTCAAAATCTGACCAAACGCTGTATTTTTTCGAGTCGTTTATTTTGCGCTGATTATTTTGGTGCATTCATTTTATTTTTTGAGCACTTTTTTTTGCCTGACTTTTTATTCGTTTTTTTAATCATTTTATTTTTATTTTTTAGTTAAATAAATATTTAATTTTTTTATATTTAATTATATATTTTAATTTAAGTTTATTGTAATTAATTATTTTTTTAAATAATAACCATCAATATTTCCCAAAACACAATTAAACATGTCGGAGTAAAAACGGAAAGCATCATCATCAAATCAAACATGTTGAAATTAAAGAGGAAAGTAATCCAAACATGTCTCAGACATAATCAGATGGAATTTGAAACTCCTCATCAAGCTTTCATATTGTCATTGAAACAAGAAGACAAGGATTGTGATTTCTTTCCGAAAACATACAAACATGATTGAGGAAAATTCATTACACATCAATTCAAAACCAAAAGTTTGATTTTGCAAATGGCTATAAGAAGAGAACCATTTCCTCACTAATCTCATTACAACTACACCGTGCAGCCGCCGCCGTGGAGAGGAAGAAGGAGGACGTGTCGCGAGTCAAAGAAAAAGAACGTGATCCGTAAAAGTCCGAGAGGAGACGCGAAATCGAGAGGAAGGATCTGCGTGTTCAGGAAAGGAGAAGAAAGTTCGAGTTGCTGTTCGCAAGATCACCAGAGGACACGAGAAACAAGCAATGCAAGAGGCAACGACGTCAAAGTCAACTCAGTTCTTGCTTATGTCGGTATTCGATTTCACTTTTGATTTTTTTATGTTTCTATTCATTTTTTTTTTGTGAATGTATACTTTGTTTTAAATGCTGCGATTGGACTATTGTTGTATCGCATGAATAATGTTATATTGGTGGGTACTGTTAAACATGTTCATTCATGAGGGTCATAGGCTATGTTGATTAGTAAGTTTCTTTTTTGCTTGTATTAACTAATTTTTTTCTCCATTATTATATTTTAGTTTTCCCGGTATACCTGTTAGAGAATTTTGTTTTGTTTACATTAATTTTCTTTTTATTGCTTTTGTACATTATATATATGTAGCTAGTTTTCGGTTTAATAAGTCTATTATATTTTGGTTTGTTTTTTATCAAAATAATATCATATGTTTCATTAATCCTTTCTTTAGTCTGTATAACATTTTAAAAGAAAAAAACAAACAAAAAGATTTTTTATTATTTATTTGTTAAATAAAAATGTAAAAACTATTAGTGTGATAATTATTAATTGTTTTAAATATATTTATTTAATTAGATTAATTAAATGATTAGTTAATCTTATTAAGTATTTATATTTAAAATTAATTAATAATTTCTTGTTGCCCAATTCGATTGTCATGACTTGTCTGTATCTCTGTTTATTTTCTATGCGATGCTTTGCCGCGTACTTTCAATTTGTTTCACGATGCTTTGTCGTGTATTCTCTCTGTTTTATTTTGTGATGTTTTGCTGCGAATGTCTGTTATTTTATCACGACGTATTATCGTGATTGTTTGTTGCTTTACACGATGCTTTGTCGTGTCTGTTATTGATTTTACTTGCTGTTGATTACCATGATGTTTTTCCATGCGTATTCTGTGCTATTTTGTCCGTCTGACATGCATGATGATTTTCCGTGTATTGTGTCTATATATTCTTGCTTGCTGATTACATGATGTTTTTCCATGTTTCTGATGCTTTCTATTCCTTGTTGACCTAATCCAAGGGAAGGGATTGTATGTTGACTTATTGTCATTGTGCATGTCCCTCGTTTATTCTTTACTTGTCTTTGTTGTTCTTGGTTCTTAGAACCTGGCAATCCGTAGTCGCCCGAACTACGGACGCTCTGATTTCTCAAAGTTCCTTTTGAGAATACGTAGGCACAAGGTCAATCCTTGGCGAGCACACTTTTCTTTTTCAACTTTTTTCCTTTTTACTTTGTTTACCCTTATTGAGGGGAACTACGAATGCTCTGATTTCATTCCCGCCAGGATACGTAGGCACGATATGCGATGTCTTGACGAGCATACTTAGAAATAACATCTTAGGTCTTCTTTTACCTTTTCACCCTTTAGCTGACAAAATAACAAATAACACAATAAAAAAAAAGGTTCCTGTAGAGTACTACAGATACTTAGGATGCTAGCACCTTCCCTATGTATAACCAACCCCCGAACCTTAGATTCTCTTTTGCTTTGCATTGCATTGCATACCTATGGGTTTATTCGTTCTTTTTCCCTTCCCTTGGATAAATTAAAGATCGGTGATGAATTAAGATTTGTGAACCTAGTTAACTTAATAGCTATGGTATCTGATTCTCAATGCGACAAAACCCATATCACAAGAAACCCTTTGATCCCATGTCTTAGGAGCTCAATTAAATGCATGATTATTAGTGTTATCACCTAGTGGATGATGCATATGAATGCAAAGCACAAGCCAATCAGGTTTAGAAACAAGAGGGAAAATTTTGGGGTGCAACAGCTTCCTTGACCAAAGGTAATATTGAAGAAAGGCAAGATCAAAGGATCTACGACCCAAAGGAAAATAAAGAGAGGTAAGATCGATAGATCTATAACTCAAAGGGAAATACCAAGGTAGTGAGATCAATGGATATACAAACCAAAAACTAGGAAACAAGAAGTAGGATCAACTGATCTTTGACCCAAATGATGGAGAGAAATAAGATCAACGGATCTACGACTCAAAATAAAAGATCAAGGGATCTATGAAAAGGAAGTAAAATCAATGGATCTACGACCCAAAGAGTGTAGAGAAGTAAGATCAACAGATTTACAACCCAAAAGAAAAGATTAACGAATCTATGGATAGGAAGTAGGATCAACGGATCTACAACCCAAAAGATGGAGAGAAGTAATATCAACAGATATACGACTCAAAAGAAAATATCAACGGATCTATGGATAGGAAGTAGGATCAACGGATCTAAAATCCAAAAGATGGAGATAAGTAATATCAACGAATATACGACTCAAAAGAAAAGATCAACAGATATATGGATAGGAAGTAGGATCAACGGATCTATAACCTAAAAGATGGAGAGAAGTAATATCAACAAATATACGACTCCAAAGAAGAGATCAAAGGATCTATGGAAAGGAAGTAAGGTCAACGAATCTCAACCCAAAAGATGGATAGAAGCAATATTAACAGATATACGACTCAACAGAAAAGATCAACGAATCTATGGAAAGGAAGTAAGATCAACGGATCTACAACCCAAAATAAGGAGAGAAGTAATATCAACAGATATATGACTCAAAAGATACGATCAACTGATCTATGGAAAGGAATTAGGATCAACGGATCTACAACCCAAAAGATGGAGAGAAGTAAGGTCAACGGATCTACAACTCAAAAGCCAGGGGATAGGAAGTAAGATCAACGAATCTACTACCCAAGAAAATGAAAGGGGATTAAGATCAACAGATCTATAAATATGAAGTAGGATCAACAGATCTATAACCCAAGAAAAATGTAACAAGGAGTAGGATTAACAGATATACAACCCAAGAAATATGTAACAAGGAGTAGGATCAACGGATCTACATTCCGAAAGAGAGTGACAAGATCAATGGATCTAAAAATAGGAAGTAAAATCAATAGATTTACAACCCCAAGAAAATATAAACAGAAAGATGACTCCATTGGGGAAACAAAGGGTAAACAGAGGGTAAGATCGAAGAATCTACGAGCCTGGGGATTGATCGAAATATCTACTGGGGAATGAGCTCGGCATTTTCTCTGGGGATATGTCATTATCCTGATTGAGGATTTGACTCGGGCTTTCGTGCAAGGTACCAAATCTGGCTTATACTCTGTATGCATATGTTTGAATTTTTCCATGGCGTAATGCTCCATATCAAAAATGGAAATGCTACGCATTTGATAGATGCAATGTAATGATGATTACTATATGCAAGAAAGAAATGAGAGGACACTTTGCTAGGGAATGCGTAGAAGATATTAGGCAACTTTGTTGGAGAAAGGATCATTGTGATTTGATTTCTGCCAATAACCACTGGGCTGCAACTCTGTTGAGGAATCACAAACTAAATTATAAACTCTGATGGGGAGTGCCAAAGAAGATTGGACTTTGAACTACTAAGAATTCCAATAACCATTGAACTTTGACTAGCTGGATAAACCAATAACCTGGACTTTTGATTCACGGGGAACTATCATTAACTCTGACGTGCGAGGAAGAGAAAATCCTGACTTCACACCAACTTCCAACTGCTTGGGAATATTCCGTCATCTTGCACTGCTGGGAATGAGGAATTCTTCTACATTGCTGGGGATAAATAACTCTTCATAAAGAAACCTTATCTACTGTTGAGTGTTTCTCTGCTTGGGGATAATAAATGCTTCCAACACCTTGCTTGGGAAAATATACTCTCTAAAAACCTGCCGGGGAAGAGAGATCAAAGGCCTCATGCTGGGAACAACCTTGGTGCTTCAAGCTCCTGAGCTCACTAAATTTTAACTATCAACAACAGTTCCTACAGATGTGACACAACAAATTGTTCCCCCGGTACAGTATGGCAACCTTATTTACCACCCAGGACACTCAAAATGTCAAGCAATTTCAATCGTTTTCCGCATGTTTTTGCAAAGCTTCGGTGTTTTAAAATGCAATGTTTATCAAAAAGTCGGATGTTTTTGCAAACAAAACAGTAAAATAAAATCAAAAGGAAAGCTATTTGAGTGAAAAGAAATTTTATTAATTGAAACTGGCCTATAAACAGGCATTTACATCAAGAAGCAATTCCTAAAAGAGTTAATTGCGTAAAAAGACAAAATACAAAGATGGCAATGTAGAAATGGATTTCCACTGAGTTTCAATTCTGTTATGGCTCTTACGTCTTCGAAGCTCTCAAGACCTTGCCTTCTGAAGAAAATGATTGGACTGATTCCTATCCTTCGGGGTTCCCAATTGTTGAAATAAATTAAGATTACAGATCCTACGCAGACCACAGCCTCTCACTTTCAAATCCCTAACTTTTTCCCGGATCTCCCTTTCAGGTTTTCAATCCACTGGGATACCCTTTTTTTTCCTAAGTTGCCTTTTCAAGTTTTCAACTTAGCGGGTTTATTCAATTCTTTTTTATTCTTTTATCCCTAATTTTTGCTCGAACCTTCTCTTTTTGTGGTGTCGGGATGCCCATTTTTTTCCTAGACCTATTCTTTTTGTGGTCCAGCGGGTCTATTTTTATGCGAAGTATTTTTTGACTACGTCTGCGTTCACTGTAATGCCCGGTTATTTAATTAATTATTTAATTAAATATCTTCATATTATTTGTTTGATTTGTGTTGGTTGTCGAAAATGCTGTGTTGAGTCGCTATGTCGGTTTTGGTTAAATTAATTAATTCAAGATGTGTTGGCTTTAGTTGAATTAATTTAATTAAGTTGATTTAAGTTATAGAAATAATATAATGTTGGTAGATTAGAATTATAAAATCATTAGTGGGTTTACTTGTGGTTAGAAGTAGTAAATAGTGGGGTGCAAGAATTAGGCCCAAGGGGAATTATTAAAATTAATAGAATTATAAGATTATTGAGAAAAATAAGAAAAATTAGGTTATCAGTAAAATAGAAAAGAGGCTTTTGGGAGAAGTACGGGAAGTTGCAGAGAAAATTAGTAGTAGCAGTTACGAAGAAGAAGAAGAGGAGCAAGGGTTTGGAAACAAACACGGAGAGGCGGCTGCGAGAACGGGAACACAATCGGAGATTTAGAGCGACCTTCAATCCAAGGTAAGGGTGGGGTTCTTACTCTATAACTGGATAGTTGATGAATGATATGTGGGGTTAGTTATAGAATTGCCTATGTTGTGTCTTTCTCTTTTTGTTGATACCGAAGTTAAATTCTAAGTTGATCGGTTGTGGAAAATTAGTCTGTGTTGTTTAATTGTGGTTTATGTGTTGCTGTTATAATGAGATGGGTGTCTGTCATGGAATTGGTATGAGTATGTGAAACTGGGACGAGGAAAACAGGAGCGGAAGAAATGTTAAGGACGAAGGAATTGGGAGTGTGACGTCTGCCATGGAGGTGGGACGACCGTCACGCAATGAGAGCTTGGGACGACCGTCCCAAATGTTGGGGCGTCCGTCTGGGGAATGTGACGATCGTCACCCCCTTGTTACGACCGTCACACACACCTGTGACGAAGGTCATGAAAATGTGACGATGGTCACACGGGTCTGTGCATTTTTCCTGTTTCTGCGTTGTGGTTTCTGTCTGCTGTATGTTTGGCATAATTGAACCCAGTAAATATTTTTGCAGAAACATAATTAATTTGAGAATCAGTATAATTTACAATAGCAATTCATTGAGTGAGAATCACTGTAGGTATATAAGTAATAGTATTAATAATATGACAGTAGCCGTGACAAACTAGTAGGATAATAATATAGCAGTAGCAGTGATGAATTATTGGGATAAAGCAGTTAGTAAATATAGCAGAAGATTAATTAACCGTTTCAATCGAAAACTGCCAAATGACTTTTGTGTTGGATTGTAGTATATTTTGGTTGTCTAGTTGTGTTGTGCCTTTGGTTGAGAATTTGCGAGTTGTAGGTGATGTTGTGTCTTGTTGGAGTGCCTCTAAATTATGGGCAAGAATAAGTTGTAGGCCTATGGCCAATGTTGAATTGTTGTGGTGCTGATTTTAATGATTGTCGTTGATTAATTTGATAATTGAATTGAGTCGCATTGCATAGCATATCAAGTTGGAGCTGATGCTCGATAAGTTGGCCTGGATTGGCTAAATATTAAGTTGAAGGCTTATGCCTTGTTGACGTCAATATTAATTGGAAAATTTCTAAGTTGGGAGTTCTGCTCCAATGGTACCACATGCATATTACGAGTCGCATTTCAAAATTGCATAATTATGTTGTTGTGTTGTTTATTATGTTGATTGATGTTGATTGTGAGTTGTGAAGTGGTGATTGTTTATAGTCTAATCTAATATGTTATTTATCATATATTTGATTATATTGTTCGATATCTCACCTCTTCTGTGTATTGTGATGGTTTATACGCCATCCTGCAGGTAATCCGGAGTGAAGGCTGTCTACCTTCGTTTGTTTGAGTCGGTGTCGTCGCTCTGATACGTAATACTCGGGGGGATGAACGCTTGTTTCTTTTATTGTTGCTTTTCGTATTGTTGCTGAATTTTTAAGTTGTTTCCTTTAAAGATTATTATTTTGAAGATGTTTTAAGTTGGATAAAGTTGTTATGTCATTTAAGTTGAAGTTTGTGACTCCGCTGCTTAATTATAAAAGTTGTTTTGGTTTACAAAGATTAAATTATGTTGTTATCATTTCACCCAAGCTTTTAGTGTTATGTATCTATGTTAAAATGTGATTTAATGTTGTTGCTGTAAGTTGTGAATGTAGCATCCTATTCGTATGTTGAAATTTCGTAACTCTGATTTTATTAATATTCGTCGGGTAGAAATGGGATGTTACATTAGTGGTATCAGAGCCTGGTTGGTCCGTCCGACCAAGTTGTCGAGTCGTAGTTTGTTTGACAATCGAGTATTGTTAACTAGTTCTAACCTTTGTTTATGTTGTAGTGATAAGTTGAGATGGCTGGAAGGAACGGTGCTGTAATTGCTACTGCGGTGCAAGCAATGGCTCAGGATTTGCAGAATCAGCCGAACGCTGACGAGAATACTGGATCTCGCAGTTTGGAAACTTTTCAGAGGGAGAATCCGCCTACCTTCAAGGGCAAGTATGATCCTGATGAAGCGTTGGATTGGTTGAAAGAGATGGAGAGAATCTTTCGTGTGATGGACTGCACTCCAGCGCAGAAGGTTTAATATGGGACTCATATGCTAGTAGTCGAGGCTGATGACTGGTGGCTAGAGACTCGTCAGAGGCTGGAAACTGCAGGTGAAGGTATCACTTGGGATGTGTTCCGAAGAGAGTTCCTGAGGAAGTATTATCCAGAGGATGTTCGTGGTAAGAAGCAAATCGAGTTTCTTGAGCTGAAGCAAGGGAACGTGTCAGTTACTGATTATGCTGCAAAGTTTGCTGAATTGGCTAAGTTTTATCCGCACTATAACGATGATAATGCTGAGTTTTCAAAATGCATCCAGTTTGAGAGTGGGTTGCGCCCAGAGATCAAGAAGGCAGTTGGATATCAGAAGATTCGTGTTTTTGCTGATTTGATTGATAGTTGCAGAATTTTTGAAGAGGGTAAAAATGCTCATTATAAGATCATTAATGAGAGGAAGAGCAAGCACCAACAGAATCGTGGCAAGCCTTATGATGCTCCAGCTGGAAAAGGTAAACAGAAAGTGGCTGATGGCAAGAGGACTAGTGGGGGAGATGCTCCTGCTGGCATAACTTGTTTCAAATGTGGGAAACCTTGTCATAAGAGTAATGTGTGTACTGCTGAGGTGAAGAGGTGTTTCTGTTGTGGTAAGATTGGGCATGCCATATCTGAGTGCAAGCATAAAGAGATGATTTGTTTCAACTGTGGTGAAGAAGGACACATTGGTAGTCAGTGTCAGAAACCAAAGAAGGCGCAAACCGGTGGGAAAGTGTTCGCTTTGGCTGGGACTCAGACAACTACGGAGGACAAACTCATCAGAGGTACATGTTTCATTAATAGTACTCATTTAATCACTATGATTGATACTGGTGCTACTAATTGTTTTATTGCCGCTGAATGTGTTGAAAGATTGGGTCTTGTGTTGTTTTCTATGAATGGAGAAATGGTCGTCGAGATTCCGGCTAAGGGATCGGTGACTACTTCTCTTGTGTGTTTAAAGTGTCCTTTGACGATCTTCGACAGAGACTTTACTGTTGATTTGGTGTGTTTGTCGTTATCTGGGATGGATGTAATCTTGGGAATGAACTGGTTAGAATATAACTATGTTCATATCAATTGTTATAACAAGTCAGTGAGATTTTCTACTCCTGAAGAGGAAGAAGCTGGTTTGTTGTCTTTTAGGGAGTTACAGCAGTGGATGCAAGAAGGAGCTCAGATGTTCTCAGTGATGACGTCGTTATCTGTTGAGAGCCGAGCTGTAATTGAGGAGTTGCAAGTGGTGCGTTAATTTCCTGAAGTTTTCCCTGATGAAATTCCTAATGCACTGCCAGAAAGAGAAGTGGAATTTACAATTGACCTTGTACCTGGTACCAGACCTGTGTCTATGGCACCATACAGGATGTCTGCATCTGAATTGTCAGAATTAAAGAAACAATTAGAGGAATTGCTTGAAAAGATGTTTGTGAGGCCAAGTGTATCGCTGTGGGGAGCTCCTTTGTTGTTAGTAAAGAAGAAAGATGGAAGTATGAGGCTCTGTGTTGATTATAGACAATTAAATAAAGTGACGATTAAGAACAAGTATCCGCTTCCGAGAATAGATGACTTGATGGATCAGTTGGTGGGTGCTCGTGTGTTTAGCAAGATTGATTTGAGGTCGGGCTATCATCAGATTAAAGTGAAGGATGAAGATATTCAGAAGACGGCTTTCAGAATGCATTATGGACATTATGAGTATTCAGTGATGCCTTTCGGTGTTACTAATGCGCCGGGAGTATTCATGGAGTATGTTAGTTCTTGTATTGGCTGGAATTTTGGTAAAACAAAGTTGAACAATGTTGATGTCATATGTCTGATGTCGTAACATTGGTTCCTAACATTAGTTGTTGCAGGGTTGAAGTTTTATATGTTGATGTTAAACTTGATGTCTTGACATCAGTTATCAGAACATCAGAACATCAGGCTGTGATGTTTTAGGGTTGCGCGTGTTAGTTTGTTTTGAGGAGATCTATTAGAGAGATTGGATGGGAATTTCTTGGAGAAGATATTTTCAATCAGATATGGAGCAGATCATGGAACTAACATTAGGGCTGATTTGAAAAGATTTAAAAAGATTAGAAGATCAAATCTGTTTTAAATTCTGTTTAATAACAAATCAAATCAGATTTTTTGGAAGAGGTCCAAGCCCAAGTCAGAATGATATTTAAAGCAGCCTCAACCCTATGTTGGAAGTGAACGAAGATAGAGAGCATAGACTGAGAGTTAATTTAAGTTTTTGTGTGTTTTTGTAAACCATTCATGTTTGAATTGGTGTTACTATTTTGAGTTGTAATTGGTTTCTCTAGAGCTGTTAAGCAAGAGAGAGTTGTTCTTGATCAAAACTGTTAAGCAGAATCAAGGTGGGTTTTAAAGTGTAATCTTTGAATTGTATCACTAAGGTGATTTAGGGAGTGAGTGGTCTCTCATATCTAAGTGGTCTCTTAGGTAGAAGTGTCATTGGGTAGTGATTAAGATTAGTAGATGTCAACTGGGATTGTTGAGTCTGTAATTTAATACTACTTATAGTGAATTTCCTCCCTGGCTTGGTAGCCCCCAGACGTAGGTAGTTAGACCGAACTAGGTGAACAATTCATTGTGTTGATTTACTGTTGTTATTACCTTGTTCATATAGAAGATTGTGTTGTTGTAACATCACACTTAACATCTCACATCTGATACCAGAATTTCAATTGGTATTAGAGCAGGCATCCTGCTCTGCATCTGGTTGAGATCTAGGGCTGATACTTTCTGGTGCAATGGACAAGGAGAGTGGTGGATTTGTGAATAGACCCCCTATTCTAGATGGCTCTAATTATGACTATTGGAAACCACGGATGGTTACCTTCTTGAAGTCATTAGACAGCAGGGCTTGGAAGGTTGTCTTAAAAGAATGGAAAGCACCTGTTATTGTTGAAAAGGATGGTACAACAAAGCTAAAACCTGAGGAAGATTGGACAAAGGAAGAAGATGAGCTTGCTCTTGGAAATTCAAAAGCCTTGAATGCCATCTTTAATGGTATTGACAAGAACATCTTTAGGCTGGTAAACACTTGTGAAGTAGCTAAGGAAGCTTGGGATGTCTTGAAAACTACTCATGAAGGAACCTCCAAGGTCAAGATGTCAAGACTTCAAATGCTGACTACCAAGTTTGAAAATCTGAAGATAAAGGAGGATGAAACCATTCATGATTTTCACATGAATATTCTTGAGCTGTCCAATGCTTCTAGTGCTTTAGGAGAAAGAATGACTGAAGAGAAGCTGGTAAGGAAGATTCTCAGATCCCTTCCCAAGAGATATAAAATGAAGGTGACTGCTATTGAAGAAGCTCAAGACATCAGCAAGATGAGGGTTGATGAGTTGATTGGTTCTCTTCAAACCTTTGAGTTGGGATTGAATGAGGAGCCTGAAAAGAAGACCAAAAGCATAGCTTTGGTGTCTAATACTGAAGATGGTAAGAAGGAGTGTAATTTTGAAACTCAGGAGGAACTGTCAAATGCTGTTGTGATGCTTGGGAGACAGTTTAATAAGGTGTTAAAGAGAATGGACAGAAACTATAGACCTAATGTTAAGAACATCACATCTGACAACAACAGGTCTAGTGATCAAGTGAAGAAAACAAAAGATGAAGAAAAGTCCAATCATGACAAAGGAGTTCAATGCTATGAGTGTGAAGGTTATGGTCATGTCAAGAAAGAATGACCTACATACCTCAAAAAGCAGAAAAAGGGGTTATCTGTTTCCTGGTCTGATACAGATAGTGAAAGTGAAGAAGAGAATGCCAAGCATGTTAAGGCATTAACTGGACTATGTGCCTCTGGTGGAGAGTCTAGTGATGGTGAATTGACCTTTGAAGAGCTGGCATCTTCTTATCAAGAGCAGTGTCTGAAAAGTGAAGAGGTTTGTCAAGAAGGGGAGAAGCAGAAGAAGATTATTGTACAGCTTGAGACTGAGAAAGCTGAACTTAAGAATGAAGTTTTGTTGTTAAAATCCCAGCTTGATCAAATGTCAAAATCCATCAGAATGTTAAACAGTGGAACTGACACTCTGGATAAAATTCTTGAAGCTGGAAAAGGGGAAAGTGATAAGACTGGTCTAGGATATGAGGGTGAGAAGAAGATATCTGCAGAGGCTAGTTCTTCTGGGGTTAGGCAGAACATTCCTCATCATCATAAAAAAGAACATGGTTCTGGAATTAAGAAGGTTGTCCCTCACCTTGGGCCACAAAATAATGGAAAGGGCTATGGTCCTGTACCTAAGAAGTTTTTGCCTCAACCTCAAGGAAAGCCTCAGGTTTCTGGAGCTAGGCAGTATATGTCTCCTCAATACCATAGGAGTATGCAGGCTTCTAGTCTCAAACATAACATGTTCCATCCGATGTCTCAACATCAAGGGAAAATGTATGGTTTTGGACCTAATAATGCTGTGCCTCATGGTTATGGCAGAAGAAGGCTGCATCGTCATGGTAAAAGACAACCTAATTATTACAAAAGACAGACTCATCACTGCAGAAGACAGCCTAATTATGGGAGAAGACAACATCAATATTTTGACAGATGGCAGCCTCAGCATTATGACAGAAATCATCATCAAAGTGGCAGATATTTCAAACACTTCAGAGAAGAGATTCAAAGAGTGAGATGTTACTATTGTGGAAGATTTGGCCATATACAATCTTCTTGCTTTAAACTGCATGGTTATCCCAAATCTGTTCCTCAACCTAGACAGAAGCAGAACAGGCCTCAGGCTGTTAAATAATGGGTTCCTAAAGCTGTTGTCACATGTCTATTAGCTCACTCATCTGTTAGAACCCCAGCCATGGATGGTTGGTATTTTGACAGTGGTTGCTCAAAGCATATGACAGGTTTCAAGAATCATTTGGTGGATATCAGGACTTGCTCCACAAATGATGTAACTTTTGGTAATGGAGAAAAAGGGGAAGCTAAAGGAGTGGGAAAATTGAATTGTAAGGCTGGACCTAATCTTGAAAATGTACTTCTTGTTAAAGGATTGACTGCTAATTTGATTAGCATCAGTCAGTTATGTGATGAAGGATTCAAGGTTAGCTACACTAAAGATGAATGTTTAGTGACTAATGAGAAGAGTGAAGTCGTTATGAGGGGAGTTAGATCCATAGATAACTGTTATTTATGGGTTCCTCAAGAGTCCAGCTCATCATGTAATGTCAAGGATGATGTTATGACATCTGAATGTGACATTAGAAGGATCACCAAACAACCTAGTGTTAGGCAACTATTCAGAGGAAATCTTGAAGAAACTAAGGTCATAAAGGTTGATCACTCAGATATGAAGTGTAATGACAATTTCCCTAAAGATAAGTGTGCTAAAATTTGTGAAATCTTAAGTAGAAATTTGGGCATGTGGAAAAAGCATCTGAGATTAGTGACTTATGGTGTGCATTTATTAAATTTCAAAAATTTAAAAGGAAATTTGTTTTGGTGGGGAAAATACATTTATTGGCTTTTAAGTGACCAACAAAAGTAGCCCCCTTACCTTAGGCTATCATTCCCTATTGTTACTCTCACACGCTACGTCAATCTCCACACTCCAAGTCTGTTCATCTTCTCCCCAAAGATCGGAAGACACAACACATTCTTGTACGTCAACTGTTTCAAAGGAACAATGTCTCAACATGGGTCATCTCCCTCCAAGAAGTCTGATTCAAAGAGCTCTTCGCATGCAACATCTAGGGTTTCTACGAAAGAAGTTTCAATGGATGAAGCCCTGGACATAGCGCCTCTCTCTATGATTCCAGGATCAGAAAAGAAAAGACCTGAGAAGTATCAACCCAATAGGCCTTCAAACGGTAATACTTCTGATCAATCTGCGGGTAAGAAATTTGATGATAGCAAAAGTAGAGCGTTTGTCACTAGTGTTTTGTTTGGAGACAAATCTACTCCTAAGACTGCCGCCCCTCATCCTCAAGCTGTTGAAGAAAGGGTAGATGTAGACAAAAGTGTTGATCAGATTATCACAAAATTTTTTGAGAAAGGGATTTCTGTGAAGGGAATATCTAGACCTCTGAGTCAAATGCCTGCTGATTAATCTGTTAGAGAAAAGGGTGACATGCAAACTTCTGAAACCAATCTTCACAGATTGGTTGTTTCTGTCATTGAAGATGCAGAAGCTGAAGTTGAAGATATTAATACTCATGTTGAAGATGAGGTTGATGTTGAACATGATGTTGGAACATCACCTGCTAGGGATGTTGCTCCTAGTCCCAAAGGGAAGAAGAATGCTGATGTGGTGGATGTTGTTGACTTATCTGATAATGAAGTAATTGGTAATGTTGTTCCTGGTATTCCCAAAAGATTGAAGACTAAAAAAGAAAAGACAGTGGAATCTTCTCCCAAGATGACAGCTGAAGGCAAGAAGAAAAAGACATCTGTAGTTGGTCCAACTAAGTCTTGGATCAAGGTTGCTGTGACTTCCAAAAAGAGAAAGATTAGAGAAGAATCTGAATCTGAGTATGATGTTGAGGAAGATGTTCAAGACATCACCCCTGTCAGAAAGTCCATTTTGAAGAGAATTTCTGATAAGGTTTCTGAAGTGCCAGTGGACAACATATCCTTTCATTATGCTAGCAGTGCTCCAATGTGGAAATTTGTGTGTCAAAGGAGATTAGCTCTGGAAAGAGAGCTTGGAAAAGATGCATTGGAGATGAAAGAAATTATGGAGCTCATTCATGTTGCTGGCCTGTTGAAGAATGTGACTAAATTCTCTAAGTGCTATGGTGGACTTGTTAAGGAATTTGTTGTTAACATTCCTATAGACATTTCTGATAAAAGAAGTATGGACTTCATGAAGGTGTTTGTTAGGGGTAAGTGTATTAATTTCTCTCCTAGTACCATTAATAAGTATCTGGGAAGAGATGATCAAGAGGGTTGTGAACTGGAAGTGACTGATAATGATGTGTGTAAAGAGATCACAGCCACTCAAGTAAAGGTTTGGCCACTGAAAGGTAAATTGACAGCTAGCAAACTCAGTATCAAGTATGCCATTTTGCACAGAATTGGAGCTGCTAACTGGGTACCTACTAATCACAAAACCACCATAGCTGTGGGATTAGGAAGGTTTATTTATGCTGTTGGGAAAAAGGTCAAGTTCAATTATGGAAATTACATATTTGATCAAGTTGTGAAGCATGGTGCCACTAATGCTATCAAGATGCCTATAGCATTCCCTTCCCTTGTCTGTGGAATGATCTTAGATCAACATCCTGGAATTTTAACTAGTTCAGATGTAGCATGTAAGAGGGAGTCAACTTTATCCTTGCAACCCAAGTTGTTTGTTGGGAATCATGTTTCAGACATTGTTGTAACATCAAGTTCTGGTGTTAAGAAGGCCAGTACTAAAACTGAGATGATTGAAGAATTGAAGGCGGCCTGCAAGGATCTTGATATGGTGATCAGTACTAGCACTGCTAGGAAGATGAAAATTGAGCAGATGATCAAATCCTTGGAACAGGGTGAAAATGATGTGAGTGTCAATGCTGAAGATTCAGGTTCAGAGGAAGGTGATAAGGATGCTGCAGATGGTTCTGATGCTAATGAAGATTGAAGTGCTGCTTTTACTGATTATTGCTTTTGTAGTTTGTAGTTTTTTTTGTTTCTGCACATTGTGCGCATGTTGTGTAACTTGGATAAAAGTACCTTTTTGCTTATCTGGTTTTTGTTCTATGATTTGTCTTGTCATGTGGTGCTGACTTTTGACTGACAAGGAGAGCAAGTAGGACTAACTATTGTAAGTGTTAGGTGTGTAAGGGTATAACTGGTTGGTAGTTGTCTAATTGTGGCTAAAAAGGGGGAGAGTTAGCCTATGTGTTGCCTAGTTATCTGTTGTGGTTCTAGGCTTGAGGGGGAGTCTGCATGTTTGAACAACTGGTATGCTGGTTCTTGTTTTAAGGGGGAGCTTTGTGCAGATTTTGGATGTGATAAAATTTGATTGCTGCTGGTTGTGAGTATGAAGTTTTTCCGCTGCAGGTACCTCTGATGTTGGCAGAGATTGTTTTAGCCAAAATTAGCCAAAGGGGGAGATTGTTAGTTCTTGTATTGGCTGGAATTTTGGTAAAACAAAGTTGAACAATGTTGATGTCATATGTCTGATGTCGTAACATTGGTTCCTAACATTAGTTGTTGCAGGGTTGAAGTTTTATATGCTGATGTTAAACTTGATGTCTTGACATCAGTTATCAGAACATCAGAACATCAGGCTGTGATGTTTTAGGGCTGCGCGTGTTAGTTTGTTTTGAGGAGATCTGTTAGAGAGATTGGATGCGAATTTCTTGGAGAAGATATTTTCAATCAGATATGGAGTAGATCATGGAACTAACATTAGGGCTGATTTGAAAAGATTTAAAAAGATTAGAAGATCAAATCTGTTTTAAATTTTGTTTAATAACAAATCAAATCAGATTTTTTAGAAAAGGTCCAAGCCCAAGTCAGAATGATATTTAAAGCAGCCTCAACCCTATGTTGGAAATGAACGAAGACAAAGAGCATAGACTGAGAGTCAATTTGAGTTTTCGTGTGTGTTTTTGTAAACCATTCATGTTTGAATTGGTGTTACTATTTTGAGTTGTAATTGGTTTCTCTAGAGCTGTTAAGCAAGAGAGAGTTGTTCTTGATCAAAGCTGTTAAGCAGAATCAAGGTGGGTTTTAAAGTGTAATCTTTGAATTGTATCACTGAGGTGATTTAGGGAGTGAGTGGTTTCTCATATCTAAGTGGTCTCTTAGGTAGAAGTGTCATTGGGTAGTGATTAAGATTAGTAGATGTCAACTGGGATTGTTGAGTCTGTAATTTAATACTACTTATAGTGAATTTCCTCCCTGGCTTGGTAGCCCCCAGACGTAGGTAGTTAGACCAAACTGGGTGAACAATTCATTGTGTTGATTTACTGTTGTTATTACCTTGTTCATATAGCAGATTGTGTTGTTGTGACATCACACTTAACATCACACATCTGATACCAGAATTTCAGAGTACATGAGCCGTATCTTTCATACTTATTTGGATCGGTTTGTGGTGGTGTTTATTGATGATATATTAATTTACTCTAAATCGGAAGAAGAGCATGCATAACTCTTAAGACTAGTATTGCAAGTTTTGAAAGAGAATAAGTTATATGCAAAGCTGTCCAAATGTGAATTTTGGTTAAAGGAAGTTAGTTTTCTTGGTCATGTCATTTCGGGTAGTGGCATTGCTGTGGATCCATCTAAAGTAGATGCTGTGTTGCATTGGGAAACTCCAAAGTCGGCTACCGAGATTAGAAGCTTTTTTGGACTAGCCGGCTATTACCGAAGGTTTATCGAAGGATTTTGTAAGTTAGCACTTCCGTTGACTAAGTTTACTTTTAAAGGTAAAGCTTTTGTGTGGGACATTCAATGTGAAGAAAGTTTCGCGGAATTGAAGAAGAGATTGACATCGGCTCCGGTTTTGACGTTACCTAATCCAGGAGAACCTTTTATGGTGTATTGTGATGCTTCTAAGATGGGTTTAGGAGGTGTGCTTATGCAGAATGATAAGGTAGTTGCTTATGCTTCAAGACAGTTGAGAACTCATGAAAAGAACTATCCTACGCATGATTTAGAACTTGCTGCAGTTGTTTTTGTGCTGAAGATTTGGAGGCATTACCTTTATGGTTCGAGATTTGAAGTGTTTAGTGACCATAAGAGCTTAAAGTATTTGTTTGATCAGAAGGAATTGAATATGAGACAGCGAAGATGGTTGGAATTATTAAAAGATTATGATTTCGGTTTGAACTATCATCCAGGTAAAGCTAATGTTGTGGCTGACGCCCTAAGTCGGAAAACTTTGCGTATGTCGGCGATGATGGTTAAATAATTGGAATTAATTGAGCAATTTAGAGATATGAGCTTAGTTTGCGAAGTGACACCGCCGAGTGTGATGTTAGGGATGTTGAAGATTAACAATGATTTCTGGATAGTATCAAGGAAGCTCAGAAGTTAGACGTGAAACTAGTAGATTCGATGGTTGGAATCGATCAATCGGAGAATGATGATTTCAAGTTAGATGCGCAAGGTGTGTTAAGATTCCAAAATTGAATTTGTATTCCTGATGAGGCAGAGATGAAGAAAGTAATTCTCGAGGAAAGTCATAGGAGCAATTTGAGTATTCATCCGGGAGCTACAAAGATGTATCAGGACTTGAAGAAATTGTTTTGGTGGCCTGGAATAAAGCCTGATGTAGCTCGTTTTGTGTATGCATGTTTAACTTGTCAGAAGTCGAAAGTTGAACATCAGAAGCATGCAGGGTTAATGCAACCGTTAGAAGTTCCAGAATGGAAATGGGATAGCATTTCAATGGATTTTGTGACGGGATTACTTAATACTTCAAGAGGACACAATTCTATTTGGGTGATTATTGATAGGCTTACGAAGTCGGCTCATTTTATTCCTATTAACATCAGGTTTCCAGTATCGAAGTTGGCGGGGATTTATACTAGCGTAATTGTAAAGCTGCATGGTGTTCCTCTGTGTATTGTGTCTGATAGAGATCCAACGTTTACTTCTGATTTTTGGAAGCGTTTGCAAGAGGCGTTGGGTTCTAAGTTGAGGACTATTCAGTCGTTGGAGGATTTGTTGAGAGCTTGTGTTCTTGAGCAGGGAGGTTCGTGGGATACTTATCTTCCATTGATCGAGTTCACGTATAATAACAGTTACCATTCCAGTATTAGAATGGCACCTTTTGAAGCGTTATATTGTCGGAGGTGTAGGACTCCTTTATGTTGGCATGAATCTGGAGAAAGTGTAGTGCTTGGACCTGAAATAGTTCGAGAGACTACTGAGAAGGTGAAGTTGATCCGAGAAAAGATGAGATCTTCCCAAAGTAGGCAGAAGAGTTATCATGACAAGCGAAGGAAAGACTTAGAATTTCAAGCAGGTGACCATGTGTTTTTAAGAGTTACACCTGTGACAGGTGTTGGGCGTGCATTGAAGTCTAAGAAGCTCACTCCTCGTTTTATTGGTCCATATCAGATTTTGGACAGAGTTGGAAATGTTGCTTATAGAGTGGCTTTACCGCCTAATCTGTCGAATTTACATGATGTGTTTCATGTGTCACAACTCCGGAAGTATGTTCCAGATCCATCTCATGTAATCCATATGGATGATGTGCAAGTACGGGATAATCTTACTATGGAAACGATGCCTGTACGGATCGCGGATCGGGAAATGAAGACTCTAAGAGGCAAGGAGATTGCGTTGGTAAATGTAGTCTGGTTAGGAGCTGCCAGAGAAAGTATGACGTGGGAGTTGGAAAGCAAGACACGGGAATCCTATCCCGAGCTGTTTAAACAAGGTAAATTTTCGAGGACGAAAATATTCTAAGTGGGGGAGAGTTGTAACGCCCGGTTATTTAATTAATTATTTAATTAAATATCTTCGTATTATTTGTTTGATTTGTGTTGGTTGTCGAAAATGCTGTGTTGAGTCGCTATGTCGGTTTTGGTTAAATTAATTAATTCAAGATGTGTTGGCTTTAGTTGAATTAATTTAATTAAGTTGATTTAAGTTGTAGAAATAATATAATGTTGGTAGATTAGAATTATAAAATCATTAGTGGGCTTACTTGTGGTTAGAAGTAGTAAATAGTGGGGTGCAAGAATTAGGCCAAAGGGGAATTATTAAAATTAATAGAATTATAAGATTATTGAGAAAAATAAGAAAAATTAGGTTATCAGTAAAATAGAAAAGAGGCTTTTGGGAGAAGTACGGGAAGTTGCAGAGAAAATTAGTAGTAGCAGTTACGAAGAAGAAGAAGAGGAGCAAGGGTTTAAAAACAAACACGGAGAGGCGGCTGCGAGAACGGGAACCCAATCGAAGATTTAGAGCGACCTTCAATCCAAGGTAAGGGTGGGGTTCTGACTCTATAACTGGATAGTTGATGAATGATATGTGGGGTTAGTTATAGAATTGCCTCTATTGTGTCTTTCTGTTTTTGTTGATACCGAAGTTGAATTCTAAGTTGATCGGTTGTGGAAAATTAGTCTGTGTTGTTTAATTGTGGTTTATGTGTTGTTGTTATACTGAGATGGGTGTCTGTCATGGAATTGGTATGAGTATGTGAAATTGGGACGAGGAAAACAGGAGCGGAAGGAATGCTGAGGACGAAGGAATTGGGAGTGTGACGTCCGCCATGGAGGTGGGACGACTGTCACGCAATGAGAGCTTGGGACGACCATCCCAAATGTTGGGGCGTCCGTCTGGGGAATGTGACGACCGTCACACACACCTGTGACGAAGGTCATGAAAATGTGACGATGGTCACACGGGTCTGTGCATTTTTCCTGTTTCTGCGTTGTGGTTTCTGTCTGCTGTATGTCTGGCATAATTGAACCTAGTAAATATTTTTGCAGAAACATAATTAATTTGAGAATCAGTATAATTAACAATAGCAATTCATTGAGTGAGAATCACTGTAGGTATATAAGTAATAGTATTAATAATATGACAGTAGCAGTGACAAACTAGTTGGATAATAATATAGCAGTAGCAGTGATGAATTAGTGGTATAAAGCAGTTAGTAAATATAGCAGAAGATTAATTAACCGTTTCAATCGAAAACTGCCGAATGACTTTTGTGTTGGATTATAGTATATTTTGGTTGTCTAGTTGTGTTGTGCCTTTGGTTGAGAATTTGCGAGTTGCAGGTGATGTTGTGTCTTGTTGGAGTGCCTCTAAATTATGGGCAAGAATAAGTTGTAGGCCTATGGCCAATGCTGAATTATTGTGGTACTTATTTTAATGATTGTCGTTGATTAAGTTGATAATTGAATTGAGTCGCATTGCATAGCATATCAAGTTGGAGCCGATGCTCGATAAGTTGGCCTGGATTGGCTAAATATTAAGTTGAAGGCTTATGCCTTGTTGACGTCAATATTAATTGGAAAATTTCTAAGTTGGGAGTTCTGCTCCAATGGTACCACATGCATATTACGAGTCGCATTTCAAAGTTGCATAATTATGTTGTTATGTTGTTTATTATGTTGATTGATGTTGATTGTGAGTTGTGAAGTGGTGATTGTTTATAGTCTAATCTAATATGTTATTTATCATATATTCGATAATATTGTTCGATATCTCACCCCTTTTGTGTATGATGATGGTTTATACGACATCCTGCAGGTAATCCGGAGTGAAGGCTGTCTACCTTCGTTAGTTCGAGTCGGTGTCGTCGCTCTGATACGTAACACCCGGGGGGATGAACGCTTGTTTCTTTTATTGTTGCTTTTCGTATTGTTGCTGAATTTTTAAGTTGTTTCCTTTAAATATTATTATTTTGAAGATGTTTTAAGTTGGATAAAGTTGTTATGTCATTTAAGTTGAAGTTTGTGACTCCGCTGCTTAATTATAAAAGTTGTTTTGGTTTACAAAGACTAAATTATGTTGTTATCATTTCACCCAAGCTTTTAGTGTTATGTATCTATGTTAAAATGCGATTAAATGTTGTTGCTGTAAGTTGTGAATGTAGCATCCTATTCGTATGTTGAAATTTCATAACTCTGATTTTATTAATATTCTTCGGGTAGAAATGGGGTGTTACATTCACAGGGGACGTAAAATCTTCACCATCCATAACTGAGAGCATCAAAGCTCCTCTAGAGAAAACCTTCTTCACAACATATGGTCCTTTATAATTCGGGGCCCACTTGCCCCTGTGACCTGTCTTAGGAGGCAGGATCTTCTTCAACACCAGGTCACCAGTCTGGAAGCACCGAGACGCACTTTCTGATCGAATGCGTTCTTTATCCTTCTCTGGTACAATTGCCCATGAAAAATGGCTTCCATTCTCTTTTCTTCGATGAGGTTCAACTGACCAAACCTTATCTGAACCCACTCAGCTTCATCAAGCTTTACATCCATCATAATCCTTAAAGAAGGAATTTTCACTTCCACTGGTAAGACTGCTTCCATACCATATACAAGAGAGAAAAAGGGTTGCCCATATTGAAGTACGCACGAAAGTACGGTACCACAATCTCAGGCAATCCTTGTATGTCACCACAATCTTTTGCACAATTTTCTTGATATTCTTTTTTGTTGCCTCAACAACACCATTCATCTTTGGACGATATGGAGAAGAATTGTGATGTTCAATCTTAAAGCTCTGGCATAGCTCTTTCATTATTTTGATATTCAGGTTGGATCCATTATCAGTAATAATCCTCTCGGGAATCCCATAACGACAAATGGTTTCTTTCGTTATGAAGCGGGAAACCACTTATTTTGTGATATTTGCATACGAGGAAGCTTTTACCCACTTGGTAAAGTAGTTAATGGCAACCAGAATGAAACGATGTACGTTGGAAGTAGTCGGTTCAATATGCCCAATCATATCAATGCCCCACATAGAAAAAGGCCAAAGACATGTCAAGACATTCAAAGGAACGGGCAGTACGTGCACTTTGTCTGCATAAATCTAACACTTGTGACATTTCTTCACATATTTGCAGCAATCGGATTCCATGGTCATCCAATAATAGCCTGCTCTCAATATCCTTTTGGCCATTGCATGCCCACTGGCATGGGTACCGAAAGATCCTTCATGCACTTACTTCATCAACATGTCTTCCTTGTGTCTATCCACGCATTTGAGCAAGACCATGTCGAAGTTCCTCTTGTACAACACATCCTCATTTAGAAAGAAATTTCCAGCTGATCTCCTCAAAGTCTTCTTATCTTTGTGGGATGCCACAAGTGGGTACTCTTGTTTTTTTAGGAAGCATTTGATGTCATGAAAACATGGCTTATCATCTACCACCTCTTGCATTGCAAACACATGAGAAGGTCTGTCAAGACGCATAATTCTGATCACGGGTACCTCATTCCACTATATACATCAAGGATCTTAATCCTTAAGTCAATGGCGTCTTTCAATCCCATGATGTATGCTTCATACTCCGCCATGTTGTTTGTACAATCAAATGTCAGCCTGGCCGTGAAAGGGATATGAGAACCCTTATGAGTAATGATGATTTCCCCAATTCTGTTACCATAAGCGTTAACAGCCCTATCGAACAGTAACCCCCATCAAGATCTAGGTTCTGGCCCTTCATCAGGCAACGGTTCATCACAGTCTTTAGCTTTCAAGTACATAATATCTTCACCAGGAAAATAAAACTTGATAGGCTGGTAGTCATTAATTGGTTGATAAGCAGGATAGTATGACAAGACATTACCCATTGTAGCGTGCGATTTTTGTCGGTGATGCGACCACCTTACCGTAATGGTTGGAATTGGGTGCTACTTTCTGATTTCTTATTTATCTTATGAAGATGGAAAGGAAAGGGAAGCTATCTAAAACTAACCTTGCACGCAAATGTTTTCTTCAACAAATGCTAAGAGATTGGGGGTTCGGGGTCAGGTTATACAAAGGGAAGTTGTCAATCACCCAATGTATATATGGTTATCCATAGACCTTTTATGGCATGTTTTTTTGTTGGTTTAAATACTTTTTGTTGTTTATCTGCTGTGGGTTGGGAAAGTTTCTCCTTTGAAGGGTTTGAGAGGATATTTTGGTGACTTTTGGGTTTTCTGTTGTTTTTGTGAAGGTACTGGACCTAAAGTTTTTTATTTGTGTGCTCGTTAAGATTTCACAATCTTATGCCTACGTATTCCTGTAAAGATAACTGGGAAATCAGAGCAATCGTAGTTCCTCCTATTTTTATGGGAGGAAAGATGTTTGTTGTCTTGTTTAAAGCCCAACATTGAAGCTAGATGAGTATTTGTGTCTTGTTCAAAGCCCAAGATTGAGGCTAAAACATGATTGAAAGAAAATTTGTCATCTCTAAAGGGAGATATCTCACCTATTCATCACAAAAGGTTGGGTACTTGGTTATAAAGGAAAATTACTTTAACTGGGATATGAGAATCCAGCAATGCCATAATTTCCTTTAGAAGGGAGATGTCATGAAGGAAGAAACTTTAACTCAGTATTGAGCAATGCCATTTTTCCTTATGAATCTTTCATGCTAAGAGGGACATTGGCATGGATGTAAATAACCCAAAGGCTCGCCACTTACAACAGTTAGATGAAAAATGATTTTTGACCAGGATAAAAGAAGGACTCCAGCTTGGATTTTGAATCAACGAGTGTGCCACTTACAACAAATTATCTGGGAAAAAGGTTTTGGTTATCTGTTTTGAGATGTGATGTATAGAGAAAATATCCTTATGCAGAATGCACTTAGGGTCTCATCTGAGGGGATGTTGATTTTTGTGTGCCTTGATCAAAGCCCAAGGTTGAGGCTAAAAGGTTGACTCTACTAGGGGAGTTTTATATCAATCTTGTACAAAGCCCAAGATTGAAGCTGAAAAGAGATTGACTCCACTGGGGAGGTTTTTATCAGTCTTGTACAAAGCCCGAGATTGAGGCTGACTCTACTGAGGAAAATCATTATATAAAGCCTAAGAGGAGGCTAGTTGGGGAAATTATTATATGAAGCCTAAGAGGAGGCTGGCTTCTGTAACACCCCAAATTTGTTAGAATATTGATTTAATTTATTTAAATATAATATTTGTGAATTTTCGGTGAGTTTTGGTGGTTTGTGTTGACGTTGGCATTTTCGTGGAGTTTTGGTTATTTAATAAAATAATAGTATATAATATGGAATATATTAGTATTATTATTAATTTAAATAATATTAGAGGAATTAAGTGTAAATTGGACTTTTAAGGAGGAGTTAGTGAGTGTATTATTGGGAAAGCCCATTTTAGAAGCCCAAGAGTTAGGTTTAACAAAAAGGAGAATTTGAGAATATGATTCATTTTGTTAGACCGTGAAAAGAAGGAAAGAAGGCGAGAGCTCTGAGGAAAAAGGGAAAGGTGAGGATTCGAGAAGGTTTCCAAAGACTCAATAGAGAAAGCTCTGAATCGACAATCTAAGGTATGGGGAGTATTGCCTTTCATTATTTTTAATATAGGAATTCGATGTGTTTAAAGCTGATTTTGAGGTTTATATGGGTTTGTGGGTTTTTAGGTAAATTGGTGCTTTAGGACATTTTGTGGATTGATTATTAAGGGTTGAATTGAGTCGGATAAAAGTAGGCCTTCGAGGCTAAACCTTATGTTGATGATATGTGAGATCTTGTAGAGAAAATGATTTATGGGGTTTATGAGAATCTTTGGGGTTGTGAAGGTTTAAGTGGTTTTGAGGTCAAGATGGTATAATTAATCGACCTAATAGTCGTAGGTTTTGTACCTTTGATTGCCTTAATGCCTTAGGAATGTTTTGGAGATGTTTTTGGGGTAAATGAGGCTGAAATCGTAAGAGTTTTTGGGTCTGTAATGCTACTGATGCGTAGCAGCGATTTCCTGAAATCGCGAGTTCGCAAAGCGAACAATTCCTTCGCAAGGCGAACATTCGCCCCAGACTCGCAAAGCGAGCAACGCAGCGAATGTGCGATGATTTTGTTTGATGATACTGAGATGAACTCTGATTGTGATTTTTAGTTCGCACGACGAACTTCTTAGCGAATGACTTCGCAAAGCGAACAGAGGTAGTGAGGGAGACAGAGTAAGGTTCTCTGGTTTTTGTATGGGATTTTGGGGATTCGCTGACAGCTCGCAAGGCGAATGCCAGAGCGAACGAGTTCGCAAAGTGAACATTCTAGCGAACGACTGTTGTTCATAAAATGTTTTGTAATTTCTATGTTGTCTTGGTGTTTTGAGCTGTGATTATTCTGATGATTTACCATGATGTTATTGATGATTTTGAGGTGATGATTTCATGATGTTTTGATGATATGATTAACATGAGATTTTGATGAATCATGATGCACATGATGACTTTTATTGATGATGATGATATTGACATTGTGTATCCTGCATTTATAGCACTTTAGGGCTTCGGTCCAATGGTGGCTCTAATCCCATTGTGTGGATTTGAGTGTATGACGTGCTCCGGTTCTTGTGTAGAATCGATCCTAATGACGAAGATCTTTGGAGGGTGATGGCCTAGTGTCCATCGATTGTGATGATTGGTACTACATGCATGAGTCTCATTGTCCATTGCATTTATTTAGATTGATGTATTTTGCGACACATAGGTTGCGACAGTTTCATAAAAACTGCCTTCATTTGTAAGTTACGACGGTTTAGACAATCGCCGTTAAATTTTTAAAAAATTTAACATATTACGACGGTTTTGAACAACCGTCGTTAAAATTTTAAAAACTTTTAAATATTTTACGATGGTTTTAAATAACCGCCGTTAAAATTTTAAAAATTTTTAAACTTAAATGCCTTAAAAAGATGGGCTTCGAGCCTTCGACGGTTCTACAACCGCCTCCCCGCAAAAATTAATAAAAAAAAGTTTCTTTAAAAAATTAATTAGGAAATCATAAGAAATAAAAAATAAATGGGTTAATTGCATGTTACCCCCTGTAATGTTAGCGAATTTTGTTTCCCCCCCCCCCCCCCCCCCCCCTTGACTTTTGGCAACGGTTTTTTCAAGCAAACCGTTGCCAAAACCTGCCTTTGGCAACGGTGGAGGGTACGCTGATATGGCAGGGAGGTAAAATGCAATTAACGCAAAATAAATTTGGACTAACGACATCATTAAACCGCCGCCACCCAAAAATTAAGAGAATCAGTGTGGGCGACCATTGAAAGTTGAAATTTTCACTACGCTCTTTTCATCTTCTTATTCTCATAACTAAAAAGCATGAAACAATCAACACCACACCACCAGTCCCAAACTCCTCAGGCGATGCCTTATCTCAGTCTAAACATCGTTGCAAAAACTCCACACCACCAGTCCCAAACCAATCTTGCCAGGTTAGTATTCTTAAACTTAGGTTTCAATTCAAAATCCCTAAATCAATTTCTCTTTGTTTCCCTTCTGATTCGTCCCCTGCTTTTGTCTGTGTTGCTGTTAGGTTTAATGATTCACACACCAATTTTTATGCAGTTGTTTATTTGATTAATATAGAAAAATTAATCACTTATTAGAAATATATTTTTCTGTTGATTTGGTGATTCTTATTGCATGAAAGATCAAACCCAGTTTTTCCACAATTTTAGGGTTGAATATTTTGAAGTCTAAAAGGGTATTGAATTATAGGAGCATCTTTGTGATTACACCTTGTTTTTATGCATTCAGTATTAGCTGAAGCAAGGTTAGTGTAGTAATTTGCACTCAAACAGAACCAAGCGAATGGAAGGACAAATGTATATAGTATTTTGCATAAAAACATGAGGAGAAGAAGTAAAAACATGAGCTCATAATGGGACCACTATTAACATGGAAATTCTCGAGGGCGTTAATGGGCCTAAATTTTTGGTTTGTATTCAACATTCTCTCTCCTTTAATGTTTTCACTTCAGATTCCATTTACTAAATGCTTACTGTCTCTACAGATTTCTTCTGATGATGGGAATTCGGCTTCTGGGAAAACTCCACACAGTGCATGGGTGGAATTTCAGAAGAAAGGTCGCACTCGCATGAAGATTTTGCATCAGAACAGACTTTCGCCTAAAATGGACGCCTTAGAGGTAGGAATTGCTAACAATGTGATAAAAATTGGTACCCAAGTACACGTTAATAGTAAACAATGGTATCATTATTGTTTTACAAAGGAACAACTTGTTTGATAATCAAGATTCAAGAGGATTATTAAGTTGTAAAGTTAAAGTTAAACATAAATTCTATATAACATTTTCTCATTATCAAAAGAGAAAAGGTGAGTGAATAACTTTGTAATGTGTTGCATTCTTTAAAGAACACTGATTTTATCTGACAAATGTTAGATACCATGCATACAAACAATGAATAAACTGGGTTGATTTTTATCTTATGAATGTAGTATTAAAAAAGCAAGCTTATATTGGTATAACTCTATTATTTAATCCCATCAAGATATTATATTATCGACTGATTAAGGTTGTTGTTGGAGATGAAACTATTAGAGTGTAGTAGAGTAGAATCAGTAACTACTAAAAGTTAGTTACTATGCAAGATGTCTCCGACAGGTGTAATGCTGTTAGACCTAACATGTGCATCTGTGCACAGGATTAGAGTCAGCTTTAGATCTGTTAGGATAAGATTAGAGTTAGTTACATCTAACATGTGCACCTCTGCACCTGTGCACAGGATTAGAGTTGGTTAGGATCAGTTCCCACTAACTTGCACATGTGTGCAGGAATAGGATCCCACATAATGATGTAATCATTCACTATTGAATATCAATGAAAACAGAATATTCCAAACAACATTCAGTTATGGATTCTTCCCAAATTAACAAAAACCATTCTTAGGGCTACAAAAGGTTAGAGTTAGCCCGTCATGGTTCAATATGATATTAGAAAATCCACCATGTCTAGTAGATGCAAACAGATTGCTCGGGTGGGAATGTCAATATTGTTGTAGTGTTAACCTAGACCTATTCAGACCCCAGACGGCTAATTCATTACTGGTCTATGTGGTTTATGGGGATGTCAGCCTGTCAGTTACGGCGAAATGTTATAATCTAGATGCATGGTGTGGCTTGAGTTCGATATACACACGAAGGTTCTTGCATTGCTTTAGGGGGCTTGTTAGATATATAACAATTTTACATCACCTTACGACCTAAAGTTATTGAATTTATTAATTATACTTTTTGTTTTTGTTTTTGCTTCTGCTTTTTATTTTTTCTATTGTTTGTAATTTGGGGAGTATCATTGGCTTTACATGTATCGAAAGAATTGACTCCCGCAAAGAAATGTGCATGAATGCACAAAGACGTGTATTGCTGGACTAGTGATATACTTGTATCATTGTATATCAATTGCTCTTTGCCTAGACTCTAGGTATCAACACTATATGGCATGTCATTGCCTACAATGTGACTAATCAATTATTGAATTAAGGCATCAAAACTGAATGCTCTATCCTTGTAATTGAAAATTATTGAATTGCAAGACTGACAGCTTATCTTATGTTGAAATTATGTCCATGCATTTATATATTTCTTCAAGCCTTGTGATTTGTTGGTGAAAACATTTGTAAGTGATTAGATAGCCCTATTGACTTCTATATGGTGCTTTGTTCATTATTTCTTTAATAAGTCCTGCAAGACGTTATGCAGTGGGGTTTGAAAGCTTTATTGCATTAATTAACTTTTTTACTTTTTTTTGTGTTCTTCCTTTGTTTAATTTAAAGATATTTTATTGTCCTTTCTCTTGTAGCCCTTCTTTTTTTCTCCTCAGTAAAATGTAAATTATCTTCTTTATCCCAAACAGATAATGGATGTTAGAGCATTTGACGATTATGTCCAACTACACACATTTTGCAAAAGTTGTTGTTTATCTCACGATTAATTTGAAAAACATCCTTCTTTTCTCTCTCATATTGTTTCACAATTTTCATTACTTGTTTATACTATATCACTTTCATGAGTTGTTTGCTGTACTTACTATTTTTCATTCCTTTTAAGCTGCACCCAGCTTTTTGGGTTCAAAAACCAGATTATTCTGAGGCTGCTTCGCCGATTAGTGGCAGATGTACATGGAATAGCTGAACGAAGCCCAGTATCCCAAAATGGGTTGCCATTTAATCATAATGACCTCTCTGGCAACAAAATAGGGAGAGTTGTACCTTCGGAGAGACAAACAAGGTTTCTCTACTCTGCAAGTTGCAAAACTACATAAATAACTGAAAACTTGTCAACAGAAAAACCTGTAAGCATGTCCTTTTAAAATTCTACTGAATATTATTCATTGGAATTTGGAAACATGCTGGTTCTTAAACTATAGTCTATTGGATGTTATTAGCTGGAACCTGTTTTTTTTTGGAAATTGTGATAATGTTGATAAAACTAGAGGGAAATTGTCACAAATCTTTGAAGTGCTTTATTTAATATCCCACTTCTTGAGATAAATCAATTGAGATTTTGCAGAAATTTGTGACTCAATCAAGATTATGGTCCACTTTATTATAGAGGAAAAACCTTTTTAACTTCTTGCAGCTTCATAGGTCACATGACCGGGAGATGAAAATGTCAAGTTTGCTGGTGACAGCAGAAGATGACAAAGTGATGCAGTCACGTTCTAAAGAGTCTCAGGGCTGTATTGACATTGATCTTTGCGCTCCTGATACACAAGATTTGCATGGCACTTGTTATCTTTGTCACTCTGTGATTGTAGGTACAAATTATTCATCATTAATAACTTATAGTATCTGCATCCTTTTACTCATACATTGATGAATTGAAAGATTTACCTTTTGGATCGACATACTTCTAGTTATTCGAGTACAAGTTTTTGGATTTATACTGCTTATGTCTTTGGTAATATTGGATAGAGTAGCATTCTTTGCAATTTTTTGGGATTTATAGTGCTTACAGCTTTTGCTTTTCTAATGTAGTTTCTATATGGAACATCGTTTTGTTAAAAAGTATGCAAAACCATCCGTATAATATTTATTTATTTGTATTTATTTTTTTACAACACTCTGCTTCAGTATCTAGTTTATCTCATATTTCTCTGCTCTACATTTTCCTGTTATTCTAGATCACTTACTCAAGTGCAATGCAGAAAATATCTTTGATTATGTTCCAAGTAATCTTGATAAGAATAATGACAGTGAGCCAACATGTGAGGTCATCTCTGAAGATTTGTTAAATTCAAAACATGAGGAAGTGCTAAAATCTGATTCAAAGATAAGCCTGGAGAAAGATTATTTTAATTCAGCTGGCAAGGATGTGGCAAACTCAATGATGTCACTTCTGCTTCCTCAAGAAGTTCCCTTACTAATGAATAACCCAACAGATGAGAAGTTCACACTTATCCCTTCAGATATACTGCCTTCTAAAGAAGAACAAAATAAAGTTGGATGTGTTTTGGATGTACCATCATCTGGTAAATATACCCATCGGTGTTATTTTAGTTTTTTCTTGATTATTTGTTCTCAACGTCTGGCATAGATCAATACATCACGCTACAAGAGCTTTTGATGAAACACACTGTCTTTTAAATCTTCTCTTTGTTTTGTGTCCGTATGTTCTGTGTTTATGTTTTTATGTGCTTTGTTGAATCATGTGTTTATATGGCAGATACAATGGTAACAGAGGATGCATATGAGGAACAAAATGGAAAGATACATAAGACAGATGCTCACCCACATTCATATTCTTCTAAAACTGATCACATGAAGTCTATTGTCCTTGATAGTTTTGAGTATAGTCAATGCGAGGATCTCAAAAACTCAGAAGTCTTATCTTTTGATATTACGGAAGTTGGTAGATCTAGTTTCAGTAAAGAAATGTGTTGTGTTAAAAGTCAACAGCTTTATGGTGATTTGCCAAAAGGAACATCCACATGCAGTGCTTCAGAGGTGGACTTTAAAAATAGGCCTCATGATTATGATTTATGTATTCCTGATTCTGTTCTGGATGACATGTCTCCTCCTGATGTATGTCTTTTGGATTCTGTTATGGATGACATGTCTCCTCCTGATGTACGTGTTTCCGATTCTGTTCTGGATGACATGTCTCCTCCTGATGTACGTGTTATGGATTCTGTTCTGGATGACATGTCTTCTCCCAATGTATGTGTTCCTGATTCTAATCTGGATGACATGTCTGCTCCTGATGTATGTGTTCCTGATTCTGTTCTGGATGACATATCTCCTCCCGACGTATGTGTTCCTGATTCTGATCCGGACGAGTCTCCAGCACATGATATTTTCAAGTCAGTGCAGAATGACCTTCCAGTTGCTCAGGATTTTACTGGAGGTAATGTGTTATGATATTTTGCATCAAAATAAAAGTTCTTAAATTCTGATAATCATGATCAGAAGGGTTGAACTGTGTATCATAGTATAATTCTTTTGTCTGTTTTGAATTGAGATACTTGTTGACTCCGTGTCAACCCATTTGCATGCCAATCCAACTTAACTATTGTTGCAAACTATTAACATATTTTTGTGCCTGGTCAAAAATGAAAGTCAATGATTTGAAACTAAGGTTTCATTGGACTATTGTTGTGTTTGATCCAAACATCAACATTGTCAAAATACCCACCTAGTCTTTTTCCTTTTATTTATTTTTCCCTTTCTTTTCCGTTTTTTCCCTTTACCTTGCTTTTGACCGTTATAGCCTTGCTTATATAAAAGGGTTATCTGTCTGTTAGTGAGGAGATATAGGATTTAATATTATCTTTTTCGTATCTTTTGTGTAATGGTAATTTGCATTTTCAATAAGAATGATGAAGTGCATTTTCCTTTCCAAGATGCTTCCATTAATTTTGCCATCTATCAACATGGTATCAAGCGCATGAGATTGCTCTGATTCTTCCCTTATCCTATCCTTTTCGTGGCCTTCCACGTGTTTTTTTTTCATCTTCTTCTTCCCCTCTAATTCTAGGGTTTCTCTTTCTTCCCCTTTCCTCTGTTTTTTTTCGTTCTTTCGGTTTTCCGATTCGCTTCTTTCCTTCACCTCCTCCCCTTCATCTTTTTCTTTCGTCTCTCTCCGCGTTCCACCATGGCGGATACTTCTGATCCACCACCACCTCCTTCCCCCAAAACCACGTCTGAGTCGCAAAAATCCACCACCACCCGCTCCTATCAACAAGACATGCTTGACCCTTTCTTTATGCACCTTAGCGACAATCCAGGACTTGCGATTGTTTCTCCGTCGTTGAATAACACCAACTATCATTCTTGGTCTAGGTCGCTGAAGCTTGCCCTAATTTCCAAGAACAAGTTAGGTTTCATTGACGGTTCTCTGCCTCGACCTGATAAAACTCACTCTACATACGTTCTTTGGTGTCGCTGCAACAATATGGTCATGGCATGGATTACCAATTCCATTGATAAAGAAATTTCTGAAAGCGTGTTGTGGATGGAATCTGCCAAAGACATCTGGGATGAACTCTACGAACGTTATCACCAAGGAGATATTTTCCGTATCTCTGATCTTCAAGAAGAAATCTATGCCCAGAAACAAGGAGATCAATCCATCACTCAGTACTTCACAACATTGAAGAAGCTTTGGCAAGAATTTGATAATTTTCGACCTCTTCCATCATGTGCTTGTGTTCCCATTTGCACTTGTAATCTCCTACCTACTATCAAAACCTACAGGGACAATGATTACGTTATCAGATTTCTGAAAGGCCTCAATGACCAATATGCTGTTGTCCAAGCTCAGATAATGCTCATGTCTCCCCTTCCTACTGTCAACAGAGTTTTCTCTCTGCTTATCCAACAAGAAAGGAAACTGTCTTCTCTGATAATAGAAGAAAAACTCATCGCTCAGGTCAACAAAACCTACAACAGGAGTCGTTCCAATGAACAAGCCAACAAACCCTCTGCTACTCCTAGATCCAAAGGGATCAAAATATGTTCTTATTGCAACAAACCAGGTCACACCATTGAAGTGTGCTTCAAGAAACACGGATTGCCACCCTATCTCAAGAAGACAAATCTGGCCCACGCTTCACAAGAAGACACTTCAACTGATGCTCCTCCCACTGAAGCAGTTGCTGATAACATTTCTCTCACAAATGAGCAACAACGCGCCCTGCTAGCCCTCCTCCAGCAAACTGCAGTCTCTTCCGAGACAAACGTTCAACACCTGCACACTACTCAACCTCAGGATTCAGGTTCTTCTTACACTCATAATATTCATAGTAGTAATTTAGAATGGTTACTTGATACAGGTGCCACAGATCATGTTTGCCATGACAAAACTTTGTTTACTGACCTAAATCCTATTAAACCTATCATAGTTAAGCTTCCTAATGGAGCTTCTATCACTACTACATTTTATGGATCTGTGTATTTTAATGAGTCCTTTTATTTGAATGATGTCTTATATATTCCTTCCTTTAACACTAACCTTATCTTTGTTTCTAAACTTGCTCACTCCCTTAATTATGCCTTTATTTTTACTGCCTCTCACTGTCTCATACAGGGGCTCCATACCCTGATGAAGATTGGTGCAGCTAGGATCCATCAAGGCCTCTACATTTTGGTTTCCCCCTCCATTTCCATTCAAAACCCCCCTCCCCCAATATTCACAATTGTAATAGTTGGCACAACATGCTTGGCCACTCTTCTAATGAAACTCTTACACAAATTAATAAAAATTTTCCTTTAGAAAATTTACATGTTACTAATACTCCTTGCGATACTTGTTTTAAAGCTAAACAAAAACGTTTACCTTTTCATAATAGCACTACTAACTCTTCCAAAAATTTTGACCTAATTCACATAGACATTTGGGGCCCCATTTCGTGCCCATCTATACATGGACATAAGTATTTTTTAACTGTGGTTGATGACTATAGTCGTTATTGTTGGATATTTCTAATGAAATCTAAATCTGAAACCTCCTCATTAGTTAAATCTTTTGTCCAACTTATTGCTACACAATTTAACATTACTATTAAAACTATTAGATCTGACAATGGTCCTGAGTTTCTATTAAGAGATTTCTATTCCACTAATGGCATACTTCATGAAACATCGTGTGTGTATACACCTCAACAGAACGGCTTGGTGGAACGTAAACACCAGAACTTGCTGAATGTTACCCGTGCTCTTCTATTTCACTCTCACCTTCCCAAAATATTCTGGTCATATGCTTTATCTTATGTTGTTCACATCATTAATCGTTTACCTACTAGGCTTTTATCATATAAGTGTCCTTTTACTATGCTATATGCGACTGTCCCTGATTACACATCTCTTAAAACTTTTGGATGTTTAGTTTATGCTTGCAGTAATAATGTTCAACGTACTAAGCTTGACACTAGAGCCCACAAATGTATTTTCTTGGGCTTCAAGAATGGGGTAAAAGGCTCTATCCTTTACAATATGCATAACAAAAACATTTTTATCTCTCGTGACACTGTTTTCTATGAGGAAATATTTCCATATGCTTATCCCACCAACACCTATGTTCCTTCATCCCAACCTATTCATCATCCACACCAAGATGATTCATTAGAATACCATTCCCCCATTATAGACAACTCTGAGCAGCTTGATCTTAACATAATTTCTCCACCCAGCTCACCACCTATCCCAAACAACAACTCCCCTTCTAGCCCTCAACCTGAAACTACCTCACCCCCTGAACCTCCTGCTACTGTTAGAAGATCAACTAGATCTATTAAACAACCCACATACTTGGAAGATTATCATTGCTCTTTAATTACAGGTAATTCCATTCCTGCTTCATCCGACGATCCAGGTATGCCACCTTATTCCATTTCTCAATATATTACTTATGATAATTTATCTACTTCTCATCGTACTTTTAATTTAAAAATTTCATCTATCAAAGAACCTTCTTCTTATGCCTCTGCTATTACTAATCCTAATTGGAAACAGGCCATAGATTCTGAGTTACAATCTCTCAACAACACCAACACATGGGAAATAACACATTTACCCCCACACAAACGTGCCATTGGATGCAAGTGGATTTTTAAACTTAAATACTTTCCTAATGGTACGATTGAACGGTATAAAGCACGCCTCGTTGCCAAAGGCTTTAATCAAACTGAAGGGCTTGATTATTTAGAGACCTTTAGCCCTGTTATAAAAATGACAACTATTCGTCTACTATTATCTATTGCTGTTTCTAACAATTGGCACCTACACCAACTTGATATCAACACTGCCTTCCTACATGGGGACCTTGACGAGGAAGTTTATATGAAACCTCCCCCTGGCCTACAGGTTCCTAAAAACATGGTTTACAAACTCAGAAAGTCTATTTATGGCCTTAAACAGGCCAGTCACCAATGGAATCATAAACTTGTTTCCACCCTCACTAGTATTGGATTCTCTCAATCCAAATCTGATTATTCCTTATTTACTAAACATGCTGCTAATTATTTTACTGCCATTCTCGTATACGTTGATGACTTGATTCTTGCAGGAACATCACTTCCAGAAATCAACAACATCAAACAAATTCTGGACAAAAAATTCAGTATCAAGAATCTTGGCTGCTTACGTTACTTCCTTGGATTTGAGATTGCTCATTCCTCTGCAGGCCTCACATTATGCCAACGCAAATACTGCCTGGATCTCCTGCAAGAAACTGGGCTATTAGGAGCTAAACCCTCCTCCACACCAATGGACCCGAAGCAGCAACTTGACAATGCCGATGATCCGCCCTTAACTGATCCTACATAATTCAGAAAACTCATAGGTAAACTGCTGTATTTAACTCACTCACGTCCTGACATTGTGTTTGTTGTATGCAGATTAAGCCAGTACCTTGCCAAGCCTACTGATCTCCATCTCCGTGCCGCTCAACGCATTCTTCGCTACCTCAAAAACGCTCCAGCATTGGGACTTTTCTTCAAGCGTCAGTCATCATTCAAGCTCACAGGCTTTGCCGATTCTGACTGGGGTGCTTGCTCCACGACTCGAAGATCTACCACAGGATTTTGTATTTTCTTAGGAGATAACTTAATAAGCTGGAAAACCAAGAAACAAGTGGTCGTATCTCACTCCTCTTCTGAGGCAGAATATCGTGCCCTCGCTAACTCCACGTACGAAGCTCAATGGCTCCTTTACCTCCTTCAAGATTTCAACATCAGTCATACCACTCCTGTCACAATTTACTGCGATAACCAAAGTGCGATCTACATTGCTACCAACCCTATATTTCACGAGCGTACAAAGCATATCGAGATGGACTGCCACATTTTTCGAGACAAAATTCAATCCAAGATCATTCATCTAATGCCCATCAACACAGTCAACCAAATTGCAGATTTATTCACTAAAGCTCTGCACCTTGGTCCCTTTGCCGCGTGTGTTTCCAAACCTGGACTGTTGAATATACACTCCAGTTTGAGGGGGGCTGTCAAAATACCCACCTAGTCTTTTTCCTTTTATTTATTTTTTCCTTTCTTTTCCGTTTTTTCCCTTTCCCTTGCTTTTGACCGTTATAGCCTTTCTTATATAAAAGGGCTATCTGTCTATTAGTGAGGAGATATAGGATTGAATATTATCTTTTTCGTATCTTTTGTGTAATGGTAATTTGCATTTTCAATAAGAATGATGAAGTGCATTTTCCTTTCCAAGATGCTTCCGTTAATTTTGCCATCTGTCAAAAAACATTACTTGCAATTTTTAAAAACAAAGCACATATTAGTAATGCATTCTCACTTGTTAAATCAAAGATTTGTAATTTAAAAAGCATGGAAACTATTGCAGAAAGGACGCAAGATGAAGCTGTTGGTAAAATAAGCAATGCTAAAACATTGGCGAAATCTTCTTCTCAGTCACCAAATTTCGTATACACCAGAAGAAAGAGGCAAAATTTTGTTACCCTCCAAAGAAATTGTTCTGTTGTGAAGTATTTTGAAGTTCTGTTATGTTGCTTAGTCAGTTATGATGTTAATTAGTATGGCAAGATGAACCATGTATCTGTTAAGTGCAATTGATGAGTTAATGAAGCTGCTTTGAATTTTTGTTTTAATTAGCTAAGTTATATTAGGATAATTTGAATTAGTAGAATTGATTTCCTGTTATGACAGTTGGTCATGTGATGAAGTTTTGTTGCTGCAGTTGGTTTACTTTGTTATGGCTATGATGCAGTTAGATTAGTGATGCTTGCAAATGTTGACTTAAACTCCTATTATAATTTTTCATGGTATTTGACTTAAGCTCCTATTATAAATTTTCATGGTATTTTTTATTGTTTGAATTGAATATTGTAACAAAATTATCATTTTTAATTTTTTTTTAAAAATTAATAAAATTACGGCGGTTCTAAACCGTCACTATTTTAAATGAAATATATATTATATAATTATGGCGGTTAAAACTGTCGTTATTTTCAAGGAAATATATATTATAAAATTATGGTGGTTACAACCGTTGTTTTTTTCAATGAAATATATGTATATATATTATAAAATTATGGCGGTTACAACCGTCGTTATTTTCAATGAAATATATATATATTATAAAATTATGGCGGTTACAACCGTCGTAATAATACTGTCGCGGCATGTTACGGCAGTTGGAGCGACAGTTTTACAAACCGTCGTAAAACAGCCTCGCGACACATGTTTCTACGACAGAAGAGGAACTGTCGTGAATTGCAATCTGCGTCAGTTGTAACCGCCGTAATCTGCCAAAATTAACCGTCGTAATTTGCCATTTTTCTTGTACTGGCCCCAAATTTGTTAGAATATTTATTTAATTTATTTAAATATAATATTTGTGAATTTTGGTGGTTTGTGTTGACGTTGGCATTTTCGTGGAGTTTTGGTTATTTAATAAAATAATAGTATATAATATGGAATATATTAGTATTATTATTAATTTAAATAATATTAGAGGAATTAAGTGTAAATTGGACTTTTAAGGAGGAGTTAGTGAGTGTATTATTGGGAAAGCCCATTTTAGAAGCCCAAGAGTTAGGTTTAACAAAAAGGAGAATTTGAGAATATGATTCATTTTGTTAGACCGTGAAAAGAAGGAAAGAAGGCGAGAGCTTTGAGGAAAAAGGGAAAGGTGAGGATTCGAGAAGGTTTCCAAAGACTCAATAGAGAAAGCTCTGAATCGACAATCTAAGGTATGGGGAGTATTTCCTTTCATTATTTTCAATATAGGAATTCGATGTGTTTAAAGCTGATTTTGAGGTTTATATGGGTTTGTGGGTTTTTAGGTAAATTGGTGCTTTAGGGCATTTTGTGGATTGATTATTAAGGGTTGAATTGAGTCGGATAAAAGTAGGCCTTCGAGGCTAAACCTTATGTTGATGATATGTGAGATCTTGTAGAGAAAATGATTTATGGGGTTTATGAGAATCTTTGGGGTTGTGAAGGTTTAGGTGGTTTTGAGGTCAAGATAGTATAATTAATCGATCTAATAGTCGTAGGTTTTGTACCTTTGATTGCCTTAATGCCTTAGGAATGTTTTGGGGATGTTTTTGGGGTAAATGAGGCTGAAATCGTAAGAGTTTTTGGGTCTGTTATGCTACTGATGCGTAGCAGCGATTTCCTGAAATCGCAAGTTCGCAAAGCGAACAATTCCTTCGCAAGGTGAACATTCGCCCCAGACTCGTAAAGTGAGCAACACAGCGAATGTACGATGATTTTGTTTGATGATACTGAGATGAACCCTGATTGTGATTTTTAGTTGGCACGGCGAACTTCTCAGCGAATGACTTCGCAAAGCGAACAGAGGTAGTGAGGGAGACAGAGTAAGGTTCTCTGGTTTTTGTATGGGATTTTGGGGATTCGCTGGCAGCTCGCAAGGCGAATGCCAGAGCGAACGAGTTCACAAAGCGAACATTCTAGCGAATGACTGTTGTTCATAAAATGTTTTGTAATTTCTGTGTTGTCTTGGTGTTTTGAGTTGTGATTATTCTGATGATTTACCATGATGTTATTGATGATTTTGAGGTGATGATTTCATGATGTTTTGATGATATGATTAACATGAGATTTTGATGAATCATGATGCACGTGATGACTTTTATTGATGATGATGATATTGACGTTGTGTATCCTGCATTCATAGCATTTTAGGGCTTCAGTCCAATGGTGGCTCTAATCCCATTGTGTGGATTTGAGTGTAAGACGTGCTCTGGTTCTTGTGTAGAATCGATCCTAATGACGGAGATCTTTGGAGGGTGATGGCCTAGTGTCCATCGATTGTGATGATTGGTACTACATGCATGAGTCTCATTGTCCATTGCATTTATTTAGATTGATGTATTTTATGATATTGTGATTTTGATGTTTTCCTTGTGATAACCCTGAAGATGTTGTATATGATGATGACGCCATTTTATTCATATCTTGTTTTTATATTGATTATAATGAATTGTGATTACTCACCCTGCCTGTTTGAATGTTGCCTCCATGTGGATAACGTGCAGGTGATCAGGCTTAACCGTGGATGCCTTCGAGGACTTTTGGAGTTTATTTGCTTTTGGTCGATGTAGAGGGTCTTGCTCTGATAACGTAACATCGGGTTGGATCGTTGAGTCGAACCATGTTGAGTTGTTATTTTTGTGGCTATTTGATTATTATGGCTTTTAATGAAAACCCCTTTGATTTTGGATTATTGTGGTTATGATGGTTCCGCTGCTATTTGATGGGTTTTTTATTACTTTGAGGAAAACACGTTGTTTAAGGGGAAAATGTTTTATTTTGAGTTTATTGAGAAATGTGTGCCCTTCTGAGGTGATTTTTACTCTAATAATCTGTGTATTTTGCCGTGTATATTCGTGGGGTAGAAAAGGGTGTTACAGCTTCTGCTGATGATTGTTGAAATCCAAAGACAGGTCCAATATGTGTTGGGGAATCAACTATTGTTGGGGATTGAAGAAGAGTTGAAATATTAGATGCCCTGAGGTTCTGATTCTGTTAGGGTTTTATTGATGGTAAATTAAACCTGACCGTTTTTTTTAAGGTGAAGGTTTAAAGATTGAGTTTGAAAACCTATGGAGGTTTTAAATTTTCTGGAGATTGATGAAATTATTAGGACTTTTTCCTGTGCTTTTAGGAAACTTGAGGGCTTTTCTTGGTGAGGTCCAAGAGAGAATGAGACTTTCCAACTCAACTGGTATGAAGAGGTTGACTCTTAGTTGGAGAATGATCTTTGTATGATGCCCAAGAGGAGGCTAATACTGTCCAAGTCTACTTGTATGAAGCCCAAGAGGAGGCTAAGGGTTTAAAGGATGAAGATCAACCCTACAATGATATGATACTTTGGATTCTAGCTCTCTAGAGGATTGAACTAGTAGAGATGACTAAGCTCTGTCCTATACCTGTAGGAGGCCTTTGGGTCCTTGTACTAAGCCTAAGAGGAGGCTGAGAACTTTTAAGAAGTCTGAGGATCCTTGTACTAAGGCCAAGAGGAGGCTGGGGATCCTTTTAGGAAGCCTGTGGGTCCAAACCTAAGAAAAGTTCAAGAAGGGTTTCACCGGGAATAAGTCCTTTCTTTGCAAAACAATTCTAGGGTTTGAAGAAATTCAAAAGAGATTTCACCGGGAAAGAATCCTCTTTGGGTGAATTGAATTTCTTGTACACATATGTTTCTAAGTTTGGACAGTCTTGAGAAAAGTTTCACCGGGAATAATTCCTTTCTCTGTTCCATATTGTATAAGTCTAAGAGGAGGCAAGACTGTATCTGGAATTTCCTATGGGGAACTAGTTTTGACTATGTTGAAAGAGTAACCTCTGGTTCAACCAAAATGTAGACCTAACTGCTTAGGAAAACTCTAAGCAAGCATGTAAAAGCATATGTAATGAAAAGATAGTGGAACTTACAGTTGTGCAAGCCCAAGCATAGTAACTACAGGTGCATGGTTCGGTTTTCAAGAAATTGAAGAAAGTTTTGATAAACATATTGTATTTTCAATTTAAATGAAAAAAGAAAGTTGTTTTAAAAGGAAGCTTGGGGCTTATACTCAACGAGAGGCCCAAATGAATTCTTTTGAAAAGGCGACGATCGCGTCGTAATTTTGAAAACTATAGAGGGAGTTATACAATGATTGAGGCCCAAATTATTGTATTTACAATGAGGATGGGTCTTACACTCTATTAGAGGCACAAAAGTGCTTTTTATACAAGAGATGGGGCTTACAACTCAAGGAGATGCCAAGATGGGGCTTATCGGGACTTATACAATGACTGAGGCCCAAATTATTTAAGTACAAAGGGGGTTGGGTCTTACACTCTATTAGAGGCCCAAAAGTGTTTGAAAAGAATAAAAATGGGACTTACGACTCAAAGGGGAGGCCCGGATGAAAATTGTTTGTAAAACGGCGATCGCACCGAGATTTTTAAAATCGTATCGGGACTTATAGAATGACTGAGGCCCAAAATGATTTATTTACAAAGGGATGGGACTTACACTCTATCAAGAGGCCCAAAAATATTTTGTAAAATGTTTGATAAATTAAAATTAAGAGAAACTCTAATTTTAATTAAAAAAATAGTTTTTTTAAAGGGAATTAAATATAAAATGATACAAAATATCAAATATATTTAAAATCAAGTTGTCAACTTTAAACAATATTTTGAAAAGTCCTGTTAAATCACATGAAAGCTTGAAATCCAATTGGTTTTGAAAAATCAAGGTGAGAATTTCATTTAAAAATGTTTAAAAACAAATAAAAATTAAATTAAATTCAAAAATCAAACTATATTAAATAAATAATATAAATGTGATTTTTTTTGTATAATAAAACAATTTAACATTTTTGTGACTTTTTAAAAAAAGAACCAATAAAAAATGATAAAAAATGAAAGAGAAATTAATTTTTGAAATCATTTAATAAAATAAAAGAAAATTCAAAATTTTGAATATTTGAAAAAGGCGCCAAGAACAAGTCATCTTCTTCGCGCGAGCTCTGGTTTTCCATATTTGCAAAACCCTCTCAATCTCACTCAATACGTGATGAAATGGAATGATTCAAATATCAATCTTGCTCGCATTTGATCAAGGAACATGATGATGGTGTTTAATTTCATTTTGTTTAAGTGTGGAGTGAGATAATTGTGATGAACACAGAAACCTAAATTTGCAAAAACTATCATGAAATCTTAAACACGAATGAAATCATGCAATTGATTGAGGGTTATTACTCTATGAACTACCAGAAACAAGTTGGTAACTTGAAAACAAATTTATTTTGCATGTAGTTAGAGTTTGAGAGTGTCAGGCTTACCTTTTACAAGAAGAATTAAAATTCTATGTTGGAGGTGTTACAGATATTGTGTAATGATCTGGACAGCTTCAATGGACCTCAAGTAATGTGTTTGAAGGCTTGGAATGGATTGAATCAGCTTGGAACTTGTTGTGGCACCTCAACTGCAAATAGGCCAAAAAGCTTGAGCAAATGGGGGGTGACCTTGTGATTCTAATGTTCCAGATGAGTTTTAAGGTTATGGATCACTCATATATGATGTATGTGAGGTGTTGGATGACTGGTTTTGATAGAATTGCTTTCAAATGAAAAATTTGAATGTTACTTGAATGAGAAGCAAAATCGGGTTTTTTGAGAGTGATTTGGAGGAAAGCATGTATTGCTATGCTTTGGTGTACTTGAATTGATCATAAATAAGCTCTATTTGTAGTAGAGAAAGTTTGTTTTGGGAGCAATAGTGAATGGAGGCTGATCACCTTATTATCCAATGGTTTTGTCTTGTTGCCAAAGTCTCCTCTAGCCATTGACTTGAGTCAATCTTGCAGCCTATGAGTCTTCTGTTGTAGGGATAAGGCTTGACTAATTTAGTGATCAAAGACTCAGTCCATGCCACCTCAATACACCTCTTGAATGCCTTGAAACAAAATGAAAGTTTTTGGAATTGCAACATTGAATTTCACATGCCAAGGAATAAGATTTTTGACTTGGTGGCTTTGTGATCAGATTATCCATCATTCAAGTTGATTTAGGACATAAATAAAATGATGTAAGTGTCCAAAATTGGATCAAGAAATCGTGGGAACCAAGTTTCATGTTCATGCTGTCTTGAAAAATCAGGTTTTTAGGCCATGTTTCAAGGCTTGTAACTCCCTACTCAAGAGGAGTTAGAGTGAATTCTTGTACTTTTTGGAAAGCCCCAATGACATAGTTCAACTTTGATGTCCAATATTGGTCTTGGTTCAGCTTGGATCATAATGAAAAATGGCCTTAAAGTTGGTGAAAAACCAAGACAGATTCTGTCCAAAATTTTCACTAAGTGTTGGAAAAATGTGGCCATTGTCATGTTTTTGTAATTTTGATCAATCCATAACTCAAAATCCATGAGGATTTGGAATCTTATGTAGTTGACAATTTTGAAGTATGTAATGAGAGCTTTCATTTGAGCTTTGAATGGAATAAAAAGGCCTTGGGGTTTGGGAGTTATGACCTTGCAAAGTTGGTACCAAATCACTTTTCTTCCATAACTTAGAAAATTTTAAGTTTCTTAAGGTTGCCCCTTTTGCAAGTAAACCTACTTTTCTTGATTTTTCTTGATGGATGATGATCCAAATCATAAATTAACATTGTTTTTGACTTAGGGAAGCCTTTGATTGTCAAGAAATTGAAAAATTCAAACTAGGTTTTTTGGCACATTTGACTTTTTGTCAGATGAATTCCAAACTGTGTGATCCTATATGAAATCAAGTCCTTGACCTAATTAAAACCTAATAGATGGATTCCTTAGGTGTTATAGAGTATCTTGAATCATGTCCCAAGGTTTGGGAGCACATCTTGGTCAAAAGTCAAAGATACATTTGACTTTTCATCAGGAAACCCTAATTGGCCCAGATGAATTTGAATCATTGTACTGCTCATGAACCAAGTTCTTTGAGTCAATCCAAATTTGTGAATGGATCAATATAATGTATTGGAGGTCTTCAAAACAATTCTTGAGGTCTTGGCTCATGCCTTGCTTCAAAAGTTAATTTACGGGTGAATTAGGTCAAGAAACCCTAATTCCTGATTTTTGATGAATGCATCCCCTGAGGCTATTTTGACTTGATGATTGGGTCCATGAGGTCCCTTTGAGCTTCTTGACTCATGTTTTGAAGTATTGGCTCTTGTCCAGATGGTGATTTTCATATGGAGGCCTTAGTCGATCAAAACCCTAATTTGGTGATACTGGCGATCTTGAGGCTTGATCCACTTGGAATGTTACAACCTTGTGCTTGATTCTTAATGTGGGAAACCTCTTGATCCTTTATGGGTGTTTGAGAGGTTAGACAAGTTGAATATCATGTCAATTATCGATTGACCTTTTGTCTAAGTTCCCTGGGAGGGCTCAAAACCCTAATTCTTGATTGAGGTGAATGCTCAACAACCCTTGAAAAGATTGATGAGGTATGATAACACATACATATTGTGGTGATGATTTGTACAACGAAGGGAAATCTTGTGGTCAAAATTTGGGGTATGACAGATGCCCCTATTTAATCTTCTTGGACTTGAAGATGTGAATGACGAAGATATTCAAACATTCAGGGTACAAGAGGATTAAATATCAGAATACTCGAAATTTTGATTGAGGTTATGAATAGCAGCTATTTGCTCATCCATCTTCTTTTGCTAAATAATGTTACTTAGAAAAGGGTAAAACTTCCCCCCGATCCTGGTTTTCAGCCACGGAACTGGTCTTAGTTTCTAATAAACTTCCCCTCGATCCTGGTCTTCAGCCACGGAACTGGTCTCAGTTTCTTTTTGAAATAAACTTCCCCTCGATCCTGGTCTTCCGCCACGAAATTGGTCTCAGTTTCCTTTTAAATAAACTTCCCCTCGATCATGGTCTTCAGCCATGGAACTGGTCTCAGTTTCATTTTTTTTTAAATAAACTTCCCCTCGATCCTGGTCTTCAGCCACGGAACCTCAGTTTCTTCTTGTCGAGTTCCTTCCTCGACAAGGAACGCTATTGGTAGCGGTCTTCATCAAACTTCTCGCCGAGTTTTTACTGAGGAGACGCCATTTGATGGTAAAACATTTGATGTTAGACTTACTGGGGAAACCCATTTGTCTGAACTGCAGAGGTATGCAAACTTCTCTGTGGTTGATGCCATTTGTCGACCTACTGGGGAAAAACGAGTCTCTTGAGAGACCGCTTTTTGTTTGGTGAGGTTACATCATACTTTTCTTCGAGATCTTTTGGGAGAAATGCCATGTGATGTAATCCAATTTTGAGGTGTTGATGATTTCATGAAAAACAATTTTTTCGAGGAGAAACCGCCGTATTGCCAAGAGTCTTCGATTAAGAGGCCTTCTTTGGGGATTTTATTTAATTCGGGAAAGAAAAAATGTCATCTTCATTGGTGAAGAGTGATGTTCCAAAGGTGTCAATTGAATGTCTTCTTGCCTTTCTGAGGTTCAAGTTATCAAAGTGGTCGTGGACAACCTCCAATCCAGAAATAAACTTGGGAGAGATTGCTTAGACGATACATTTCAGGATGAGGAAAGAACTGACAACCTTATCGATGGGAGGACGTTTATCACTTGGGGATGAAAATGACCAGAGTGATATTAATGCAACATATGTATAAATATGAATCAATCATGCATGTTGTATGTATGTTTATCCTGACAAAACAGACGCGACATACAGACTAGTGAATGAACATGATTGGATACTCGGCCACTGCGGGGGATAAAAAAGTATCATTGGTTCAGGGTAACAACCCTTTCTTGCTTAGGAGAGGTAGACCTTTTCTGGGAAGAAAAACCATTAATTGGTCTTCCGAGGTAATAACCCTGTTGGGGATGATAGATGGATCAGTCCATCTGAAGTAGTTGATCCTTCATTCAGGGAGTACTTTGATTCTGCATTTTGAGGTTTAATCACTTCCGAAGAAGCCATCGATATTCCTTCTTGTGTTCAGTAGTCAAAAGGAATTGCCATCTTTATTTTAAAAGCAGAAGAAAACTTGACAAGTAAATTCATTTTTGTTTTGTTCCAAGATTCGTTGATCATGTTAAAAATGTCATTTTATAAAGCAAAATAAATGAGAATTGCAAACAAAAGCACTAGGGCTCAAATTTTATTGATAGAATGGTAATCAGCTAAGCGCGTGCTCCCATAGAGCATTACAAACTTTAGAAAATGGTAATTTAACAGAAAATGGGCTACATTGAAACATAAAGACCGCTATCCTTCTACCAACTTTGAATTCTGGACATTCTGAGCTTCCGTCGAAGGTGACCTTGACTGAAGTCTTTTCGACGGATGGCGTTACCACTGGGGATCTAACCTTTTCAGATGTAGTTACTTGCCATGAATCCCTAACTTTTGCCTGGAATACCTTTTCAGTTTTCAATCCATCGGGATGATTTTTCCCTATGTCTCTAATTTTTTCCTGGACCGCCCTTTCGGGTTTTCGATCCACCGAGACGTTTTTTTTCTTTTTTTATTTAGGCGAAGTATTTCTTGACTACATCAACATTCGCGGGGTAGGTAAACTCCTCTCCATCCATGGTTACGAGTCTCAGGGCACCACCTGAATAGGCTTTCTTGACCACATAAGGGCTATCATAATTCGGAGTTCATTTGCCCCAGGAATCAGTGAGAAATGATCGTATCTTCTTGAGCACGAGGTCTCCTTTTCTGAAGACACAGGGTCAGACTTTTTTGTCGAATGCTTTCTTCATTCTTTGCTGATACAATTGACCATGACATAAAGCCGTCATTCTCTTTTCCTCGATTAGGTTCAGTTCATCATGTCTGCTCTGACACCATTCAGCTTCTGTTAGCTTAGCTTCCATCAATACCCTGATTGATGGTATCTCTAGTTCTATGGGGAGCACTGCTTCCATGCCATATACAAGAGAGAAAGGGGTTGCCCCTGTTGAAGTGCGGACATATGAGTCATAACCGTGAAGAGAAAAGGGTAACATCTCGTTCCAGTCTTTGTAGGTTACAACCATCTTTTGAACGATCTTCTTGATATTCTCGTAGCTGCCTCTACCGCTATGTTCATTTTAGGTCGGTGGGGAGATGAGTTATGGTGTTCGATCTTGAACTTAGCACACAACTCTTTCATCATCTTATTGTTCAAGTTAGATCCATTATCCGTAATGATCTGGCTTGGAACACCATAACTGCAGATGGGATTGTTTTTGATAAATCAGACCACCACTTGTCGGGTTACATTGGTGTATGATACAACTTCGACCCGCTTGGTGAAGTAGTCAATGGCTACCAGGATGAACCTATGTCCGTTTGAAGATTTGGGTTCAATCATGCCAATCATGTCGATCCCCCATATAGAAAAAGGCCATGGAGAAGAAAAAATTTTGAGATGCGTTGGTGGTACATATATTTTATCTGCGTATATCTAACACTTGTGACATCTCCTTAGGTACCGATAGCAATCAGATTCCATTGTCAGCCAATAATATCCTGCTCTCAAAAATTTTCTTGCCATTGTGTGCCCATTGGCATGAGTTCCAAAACTATGTCTCGTGGATTTCTTTCATCAACATGTTTGCTTCTTGTCTGTCTACGCATCTGAGCAAAACTATGTCAAAGTTTCTCTTTAAGAGCGTATCACCATTCAGGAAGAAGTTGCCAGGCAATCTTTTGAGAGACTTCCTATCTTTTCTTGATGCCCCAGGCGGGTACTCTTGTTTTTGAAGGAAACACCTGATATCGTGATACCAGAGTTTGTCATCTATGACTGCTTCAATTATGAAGATATATGCGGGCCTTTCAAGGCGCATTATGTCGATCTTAGGTACGCCATTCCAATGCTTAACAACAATCATGGAAGACAGAGTAGCTAGTGCATCATCCATGTGATTTTCTTCACGAGGGATGTGATGAAACTCGATTCTGTTGAAGAATGGTAACAACCTTCTCGCGTAATCTTTGCAAGGAATCAGTCCTGAGTGGTATGTGTTCCAATCTCCTTTGATCTGATTGATAACCAGGTTTGAGTCTCCATACACATCCAAGTTCTTTATCCTTAAGTCGATTGCTTCTTCGAGACCCATGATACAAGCTTCGTATTCGGCCTCATTGTTTGTGCATTTGAATGTCAGTCTGGCAGTGAAAGGAATATGTGTACCCTGAGGTGTTACTATGATTGCCCCAATTCCGTTTCTGTAAGTACTGATGGCTCCGTCGAATATTAGTTCCCAATGGAACCTGGTTCCGGCCCTTCACTAGGTAGTGGTTCATCACAATCTTTCATTTTTAAGTACATGACATCTTCGTCTAGGAAGTCAAATTTGACTGATTCCTGATCGTCAATCGGTTGATGATCCAAATGATCGGCTAAAATACTCCCTTTGACGGCTTTCTGAGCACGGTACTCAATGTCGTATTCCGATAACAGCATCTGCCAACGGGCAATCCTTCCCGTGAGAGCAGGATTTTCAAAGACGTACTTGATCGGATCCATTTCGGAGATTAACCAAGTAGTGTGGAAAATCATGTACTGGTGAAGACGTTTGGCTGCCCAAGCCAGAGCGCATCAAGTTTTCTCGAGCATAGTGTACCGAGTTTCATAGTCCATGAACTTCTTGCTTAAGTAGTAGATGGCAGACTCTTTTCTTTTTGTCCCGTCTTGTTGGCCAAGCACACAACCCATGGAGTCTAGTCTTCCAAGACTGTTAGGTAGATGATTAGTGATGTTCCTTCCACTGAAGGAGACAGAATTGGTGGATTCAACATGTATTCTTTGATGCTGTCGAAAGCTTTTTGGTAATCTTCTATCCATACGCAGCTTAGATTCTTTCTGAGTAGTTTGAAGATTGGCGTGCATGTCGCGGGCATGAGGAATATGAATCATGAGATGTAATTCAGACGTCCCAAAAATCCTTTGACCTACTTTTCAGTCTTCGGTCAAGGCATTTCTTGAATGGCCTTGACCTTGTCAGGATCAACCTCAATTCCTTTTTGGCTGACGTTGAATCCTAAGAATTTTCCTGAGCGGACACCGAATGTGCACTTATTGGGATTCAAGCGGAGTTTATATTTTCTCAGACGCTCGAATAACTTTGATAGGTGTGTCACATGCTCTTCTTCTATTTTAGATTTGGCAATCATGTCATCGACATACACTTCAATCTCTTTGTGCATCATGTCATGAAACAGAGTCGTCATGGCCCTTTCATAGATTGCCCCGCGTTCTTCAGACCGAATGGCATTACCTTGTAACAAAAGGTGCCCCATGGGGTGATGAATGAAGTTTTCTCCATATCTTCCGGTGCCATTTTGATTTTATTATAGCCCGAGAATCCATCCATGAATGAGAAAATTTTGAACTTTGATGTACTGTCTACCAGCATGTCTATGTGTGGTAGGGGGAAGTCATCCTTTTGGACTTGCTTTGTTCAGATCTTTGTAGTCTACACACATTCTGACTTTTCCGTCCTTTTTCAGAACTGGCACTATGTTGGCTAACCATTGAGGATATTCTGAGGTGGCGAGGAAACCTGCGTCGACCTGCTTCTGCACTTCCTCCTTAATCTTAATGGCCATATCTGGATGAGTCCTTCTCAGTCTCTATTTTACGGGAGGATATTCTATTTTCAGTGGTAAGTGATGTTCCACGATGCTGGTATCCAACCCTGGCATGTCTTGATTGACCAAGCAAACACATCTGGAAATTCTTTGAGAAGTTTTATCAAGTCTTCTCTGACAGTTGGACTGAGCAGTGCTCCAATCTTAACTTCTTTCTTTTCTTCCTCTGAACCCAAATTGACTGTTTCCAACGGCTCTTTGTGAGGTTCAATAGACTTGTCCTCTTACCTGAGTAGTCGGGAGATCTCTTCTGGAATTTCTTCGTCCTCTTCTACTTCAGCTTTAAATATCGGGAATTTAAAGTTGGGAGAAGACATTGGATCGTATGTTTCAATGGGGTTTAAAACAAGCAATCTGCGTGACGTGATGATTCATTTTTTAGAAGAGACAGAGAGAATGCAAGAGTGTGTGCAGTGTATTTTCTGAAAAATGCTTGTTTTTATTTTGGGTTGTTTTTAGGATTACCATTTTCTAAAAAATCGAAAAGTGAAAACAGCAATAAATGCGGGAATTCAGAATGAAATTATTTATTCATGATTTGTCGATTCTTGAAACACACCCTATAAAACAAAGCTCTTTCCCTTTGGGCGAAGCGAAGAGGGACATTAACAAAAAAAATGAGCCCTATAAAACATCCATTTCACTCGGGCAAAGTGAAAGTTTAAAACAAAGATGGTAATTACTTCGACTTATGGAAGACTTTCGGGACATCGACTACAACCCAGTGGCGACGAACTCCTCTGTGAATCACAAAGTCTGGTACTTTCCTTCTTGGTTTGTCTTCAGAAACGGCGCTGATTTCTGGCGGAGTAAGATCATTGGAGTCTTCTTCCCATGCAGAGTTGTCATAGGAGAACTCTTCTGTCGCATCTTTCATAGTGTTTTCACTCTCAATAGGATCTCCCCATCCAGTTGGCTGGATGTCCTCAAGCCTGATACGAGAGCTTTCGGGAGCAGTGTATTAGACTAGGAAGTAGTACTTGCCGCTTGGCTGTCCCAAGGTATCCCATGTTTCTGTGGGAATAGATGAGTCATCTTCCTCGTTGACGTTTACCTCGGGAAATGCATAGTTAATGAATTCTTGTCCTGCAATCTTTACAAATTCATCACCGTGGTGTTGGACATCTTCAGAATGTCCTGAGTAATGATTCCATGACCCTGTGGGGACATGGGTATTCTTTTCAATATTACTCAGCTGCTAGGCATTCTCCGGCTAACTCTTTTGCCCCAAGTCATCTAGGGGATCATAATAATCATAGTCAAGGTTGTCTTTCATTAGATTATCTTCCTCTAATGAGTTGGGTGGAGTGCGGCATCCTTCAGGATCATAATCTCCATAGATCATTCTGACGTCTGATCTCGGTATATATCTTGGGCTCTGCTTTGGAAAACAGAATGGCATGTGCGTCTCTCCCTGAAATATATAACCGTCATCATTGAGATAAGACTTCCACTCCTCATCCGTATCGGAGGAGTCGTTCCCATCGATGGTGTGTACTTCTTGAGATACTGGGTAGAGGAAGCCTCCACTGTGGAAGAAATCCTGAATGGGATGAAAACTTTCATCCTTCTTAGTAGTCTGAGTACATGTTGGAGAGAAACCAAGACCTTTTCTTGTCTTGTTTTTCTTAGGAGTTACAACATGTCCCCATCTTTTTATGTCATTACTGTTGATCACTTCGAGAGCGTCTTTGTATGAAGAAATCGACGTCCCTTTTTCTGGTCGATTCTCATTGCTAACCGAGTGCTTGGAACTGGGTCCTAACAACCTCCTCTGGTTCGACACAGGAGAAAGATGATAAGTTGCTCACGATTAAGGCTTGCTCTCCGCACACTGTGACTAATTTTTTGTTTTTGACAAACATCAGCTTCTGGTTGAAGTGTCGAAGTGACTGCCCCAGCTTCGTGTATCCAAGGTCTTCCTAATAAACAACTGTATGCTGCCCGGATGTCCATGACCTGGAAAGTGACTTGGAAAGTGTGAAGACCGATAGTTATGGGAAGATCGACCTCGCTGATAAGTGCTTTTCTAGATCCATCAAAGGCTTTGAAGATAATCTCACTACCTCTCATCGGAGCTCCTTGAAACGATAGTCGTATCAAAGTTGATTTTGGCATAACATTCAAAGATGATCCTGTGTCTACTAGTACGCTGGCTAAAGCATCGTCGTGGCAGTTGACTGTAATGTTGAGTGCCATATTATGATTCTTCCCTTCCTCCGGTAATTCTTCATCAGTGAATCCCAAGTTGTTGCAGGAAGTGATGTTGGAGATGATGTTGTCAAATTGTCCTACCGTTACATCTTGTTCCACAATAGCTTGTTCTAAGACCTTCTGCAGAGCTTCCCTCTGAGCTTCGGAACTAAGTAGGAGAGATAATACAGAAATTCGAGACGGAGTTTGCAACAATTGGTCCACAATGTTGTACTCGCTTTTCTGAATGAGCTTCAGCATCTCATCAATGTACTTTACAGGTTCCAGATTACTGGATTGACCGACTTGTGGGTTAGGAATTTCCGTTTGAGGTTCCTTTTCTTTCGTAGGTTCTCCAACTCCTCTGTTGAAGATCCGAACGCTCTGGGTGACCCGACTGATGTCGGCTATGTTCACGACGGAGGGTAATGGGGTTACTTTTCCATTTTCGATGGTCGTTGCACCGTACTTGTAAGGATAGCCTTTTCTGACTTATACGGTATTGGACCTGGCAGGTAAATAACCACATGAGCTTTTTGATTTTTCTGAACGTCATAGGCAACCTCAATCAGCTCCTGGTTGGGAACTTTTCTACTATCAAGAGGAATCTTTGATGCATTGAGTAGAAGGATTATGGCGCAAACGTCCTTGGTTATCCCATGATCGGAGATTAAGACAATGCTTTTGTTCTGACCAGGGAGGTAATCCTATATCATGTTGACCGACTCAGATTTTAAGCATGGTGGAATCTCCTTTCGGTCTAGCTGATGCTGGAGAGCTGCTCGCACGAGGTAGCATCCTTGGTTATTTTCCGAGCATACGCTACAGCGTTCATAATTGTGAGAGGGTACCCGACCATATCCGCTTTGTATAAAGTGCATCTTCACTAGATCCATTTCTATTGAGCGGACATCACGAATTTGATGTCTACCAGGATCCCCATCAGACATACTAATCTTTTGTGTGTCTTCATCTAAGTAGATCGGAAGCCACCAATGGTCCAACAGATGTTGAAGAGTCCTTTGCAAAAGCGCACACCCTTGGTCGTCTTCGCAGCATTCTTTACAGTCTAGATAATCGTGTGAGGCCAGAAAATCGAGTCTGACCAGTTTAGCATGTAATTCCACTAGGCTGGTATTCATTAGGCGTAAGTCAAATATCTGAACCATATTGACTTGATGCTCATTTCTTTCATGGTAGTCTTGGATCCATCCTAGATCCATTTGATGTTGGATGGCCTTTTGTACAAAAGAGCATCCCTGATTGTCTGTTGAGCAGATTGGACAAGTGTTGTAAGCATGTCGCAGAAGATTATAATGCTGACTTTGTCTTGAATGCATCCCCACTAAATTGACGTTCATTGCATGGATGTCATGGTTGTGAACAATATTAGGGTGTGCATGGGCCATGTTCACTTCACGAATCCTGTGATCCTGAATCTAGCCCAGATCCATTTGTTCTTGCAGATCTGCTTGTACTATGGCACACCCTTGATTGTCCTTGGAGCAGATATCACACTGATGATAGTCGTGTGATGGCACATGACCGTACCCGCTCTGTTTGCAATGCATTTTTACCAAGTTGGTTCCTAGTAAGCGCACATTGTGAATTTGATAATTGTTGACAGGCTCCCCTTCTATCAAATTCACTGTAGTCTTCTCATGTTGAGGTAACGGGTTCATTTGAACATTTGGATTTGTATCTTTGAAAGATAAGACCCTGTTCCTGACAAGCTTCTGTACATCAGACTTGAAGCTGAGACAATTCTCAATGTTATGTCTAGATCCTCCTTGATGGTAAGGATAAGTTTGATCTACTTTGAACCAAAAAGGAGGATTTTCTAGTACTGTAAGAGGAGTCCTGGTTTGAACGAGCCCCTTGGCCAGTAGAAGTGGAAATAAATATGCATACAACATCGGTATAAGGTCAAACCCTGATGGTCGTGTAGTACAATTATTGTTGTTGTACTGTGGACGAGCCTGCTGAAAAGGCTGTTGTGGCCTTTGCTGATACTGTTGTTGATTTGGTTGGCTCTGAGCAACCCGCGGTTGATAAGTCGGCGCTGGCGCCGGCTTGATAGCGGGAGTTATTGCTGCTATCGGTTGATACCTTCGCCTTTGCTTTCCTAGAGAGATATTACTGATATCTTGCTCTTTCTTCTTTTGGAAAGCACTACCGTATCTTTTAGTACTGCTAGTTGGCTCTGTATCTTTGACCATTCGTCCTTCTCAGACTGTTTCTTCAAGGCGTACTCCCATGTTAACCATTTCAGTGAAGTCATTTGGCGCACTGGCAACCATTCTATCGTAATAAAATGAGCTCAACGTTTTCAGGGAAATCTTTGTCATTTCCTTTTCCTCAAGAGAGGGACAGATCTGAGCGGCAATTTCACGCCATCTCTAAGCATACTCTTTGAAAGTATCTTTGTCCTTTTGTGACATTGCCTTGAGCTGGTCTCTATCTGGTGCCATGTCTAAGTTATATTTATACTGCTGAACAAACGCTTCCCCGAGATCTCTGAAAGTACTGATCTTGGTGCAGTTTAAACCCATGTACCATTTGAGTGCGGCACCGGTTAAACTGTCTTGGAAGTAATGGATCAGTAGCTATTGATTTTCTGTCTGAGTAGACATTTTTCGAGCGTACATCACCAGATGACTTTGAGGGCAAAAGTTTCCTTTGTATTTTTCAAACTCGGGCACCTTGAATTTGTGCGGGATCTTTACATTAGGGACCAAACAGAGGTCAGCGACGTCTTTACCGAATAAGTCTTGACCGCGAATGGCATGCAGTTCCTTCTGCATTTCCAAGAAATGTTCCTGGAACTCATTCATCCTTTCATATACTTCTTCGTTTCTGCCTGAAGTGGCTTGCAGAATCTGTCCTTCCGGGACAGTGTGTACCACTGGTTGTGGTATAGACATTACAACGGTGATTCTTGGCGCTTCAGTGCCCTAAAGTTTGTAACCTTCAGGAGTTGCTGTCATAACCATTTCATCTTCATTTTCCTGAAGTTTGTAACCTTCAGGTCCAGCGGTTCCTGCTATGGCTTCTGGATCTTCAGTGACCGGTGGGATATATCCTTCAGGTATAAAGTTGAAAGGCATGCCCCAGGGGCGCCCTTTAGGCATGGTGTACCGAGGATGATTATCATGTGTCTCAAATATGGGTGTAGATGTAATCTCTGAGATCACAGTCTTTTGATGTTGTTACTCCTGAGCTGCAACCAGGGATTGCATGTTATTGTGAATTTTTTCCAAACATTCTTTTAGAGCGTTGATTTCTTCTCTCAGCTCTCTGTTCTCTTCCTCGAGATCGTCCATTTTCTTTTGTCGATTGGCCCGAGTATTATACGAATGAGACAGTTTGACTCTCTGATTGTGACACACACGTGAGACTCAAAAGATAACAAATGCATTATGTGAGAATGATGAATGATATGCAAAGACATATTTTTTTCGTTTTTGATTTCAAAAGAAACTTTAACAATTAGATTGCAAATATCATATAGTGGGGGAGACCCCTTTTATTGAATTTGAAAGATTGCAGTATTTTACAAAGAAAGGTACAGTATTTTACAAAGTGCTGTAAGGAAAATTGGGCCTATGGATCCTGAGTCCTCTCTGAGGAGAGCTCAGATGCTGGTTCCTGTATTTTTCTTTTCTTTGATCGGGCCTCTTCATCCGTTGTCGGGTCGACGATCCTTTACCTAGTGAAAGGAGCGAGCAAATTTCTTCGGTCTTCCTGACTTTCTATGGCATGTTGCTCTAATATTTCAATCAGAGCATCCTTTTCCTTTAGCAGTTCCTGAATCTTGGTACATTCCAAATTAAGGATCTGGTATTTGTTCTTCCAAGAGTTTTTCTCACGTTGGACTTTGTTAAGAGCGACCTGAAGTTTTTCCGCATCAGACATGAAATAAACGACAGATTCCTTTAAGGGAAAAACGTCTTGACGAGGGTAAGGCATCCTCAGCTTGAGGGCTCTAGTTTGTACCCAGTGGAGATAAGGTTCCATGGAGGTAAAGTTTGGTCTTCCCAAAGACTCTTTCCCTTTCTTGTGAATATGTTGCCAGGCATGCACTATTTCTTTCTTTAGTGCCCTGTCATTTTCCCCTTCCTTGAAGAAAAGACCTTCCAGATGAACAATATGTGGGATAATCTTCATCGGGTATCCGAGTTGACGGCGAGCTAAAATTGGATGATAGTTGATTCCTCCTCTAGTACCAATGAGGGGTACATTGGGGGAAATTTCCACATCTGTTGATGATCTCTATCCCTTCGTAAATCTGATTGTACTAATCTATGTCAGAATTGGTAAGAGACATAATTCTCTGTGACCAACGTAGAGTACTCTTGTGATCCCAAAAAGCAACAGACTTAGGCAAATGGGAAATGAACCATTTGTAGAGTAATGGTACACAGAATGTGATCATTCCTCCACTGTACAAATTCCTTAAATGTACATAATGATAAGCATCTGCGAGCAAGGTTGGTACGGGGTTTCCTATTAGGAATATCTTAACATCATTGGTGTCGACGAAGTTGTCAATGTTGGGAAAGAGGAATAACCTATATATGAGCAGAACAAAGACGTCTTCGAAGGCAGTTATGTTTCCTACACTAGCAAAGTATAGAGCTTTATCTATTAGGAATTTAGCCGGTAAACCCTGGATTCCTCCTTTAGTGGTTATGTGAGTCCTAACTTCTGACTCATCCAAAGAGATTGCTCTTGCAATGGCCTGATCTTTTGAAATTTCTTCCAGTCCAGGAAATAGAGCTTGATTAGTGATAGGTAAATCAATCAGGTGAGAGTACTCTTCCAGTGTTGGTGCAAGTTGATAATCCGGGAAAGTGAAGCAGTGGTAAACCGGATCGTAGAACTGTACCAGTATAGATAGGATCCCTTTAACCACGTTGACTTTTAACATAGACAACAGTCCTCCGTGCTTAGCTCTGAAAGCCTCGGGATTGGTAATCATCCTTCCCAATTTCCATAAGTCTTCTAGTTTCGGAGCCTTGAAGGTGTACTTGTGCGTTTTTCTTCTACCGAAATCCATAACACAACCTCTGATATTTGCAATTATTGTTTTAGTTCTTTTGGAAAAAGATTTTTTTTCTTGTTTGAAAAGAGTTTTTTTTAATGAATGCATGAATGCAACAAACAAAAACATTTGAAAACATGGGTTTAGGGGTTCAATGTCACGAGCATGGAGTCATGGCTCTACCCATCCCCAAAGGTTGTATTATTTTGGTCAATTTTTGTACCTGTAGAACAGGTTCTAAAAGGTTCCCAAAGTCATTTACCCATCCTAGGGATACCAACAACAAGCTGATTCACTCGAGCGAGTTGTAATATCCTAGGATGAATATCTTTTGAGTGTAGTATCGCGTGTGAACTATTTCCTATAGTTAACGCACTACCAAATGGCCATATGGTTAAATATCTACTAAATCCTCAGGGTCATGGGTACCGCACTGGGATAAATAATGCTTTCACGACAATCGATCGTTCAACATCAATATTTCCACATGGGTACCTCGCCTGATTCGGTGGACAGCCAAGTTATCTTGGTCGGGATTCACTCCCTATAAGCGTTTCCCGGATATGCCACCACTTATCTTAATGTTCTCTCAAACTTTCCACATGCGTATTAATCGCATTCCCAGTTAACAGAAATTTAAACACGGGTATCAAGTAATATGACAGAAATGATATATATAGCAGAAAATATGTAAATATAAAAATAAATGCCAAGAAAAGCCTAGACCTCTTAGGAACTCTAATCCTACTATTCCCCAACAGAGTCACCATTTTTCTGTAGCGTGTGATTTTTGTCGGTGACGCGACCACCTTACCGCAATGGTTGGAATTGGGTGCTACTTTTTGATTTCTTATTTATCCTATGAAGCTGGAAAGGAAAGGAAAGCTATCTAAAACTAACCTTGCACGCAAATATTTTCTTCAATAAATGCTAAGAGATTGGGGGTTCGGGGTCAGGATATACAAAGGGAAGTTGTCAATCACCCAGTGTATATATAGTTATCCATAGACCTTTTATGACATGTTTTTCTGTTGGTTTAAATACTTTCTGGTGTTTATCTGTTGTGGCTTGGGAAAGTTTCTCCTTTGAGAGGTTTGAGAGGATGTTTTGGTGATTTTTGGGTTTTCTGTTGTTTTTGTGAAGGTACTGGACCTAAAGTTTTTTATTTGTGTGCTCGCTAAGATTTCGCAATCTTATGCCTACGTATTCCCGTAAAGATAACTAGGAAATTCGAGCAATCGTAGTTCCTCCTATTTCTATGGGAGGAAAGATGTTTGGTGTCTTGTTTAAAGCCCGAGATTGAAGCTAGATGAGTATTTGTGTCTTGTTCAAAGCCCAAGATTGAGGCTAAAACTTGATTGAGAGAGAATTTGTCATCTCTAAAGGGAGATATCTCACCTATGAAGGTGCGAGAAAGACACAAGAAGGGAGGGTTTGAATTGTGTATTTACTCTTTTATAACCTTTTCGTATTTTGATAAGGAGACGCTCAAGAACCTTCAATGTTTGTTGAGAGATTCTAATCTCTTAATTATGGAGCATGAGAACCATATAGGTTCTGATCATAAGATACGATACTCGAAACTTGTAATGCGGAAGCTGATCAGAGATAGGCAGCAAGGTTCTGACTTTGCTTAATATGAGGTTATGGTATTCAATGCAGAAACATAAATAGAGCTACTAAGCAAGAGAGTAAAGGACACATTTTGAGACAATTCTTGTGAAATTATTTCATTTGTGAAATTGGTGTGTTAATATGCTATGTTGTGATATTTTATCGTTTTTGAGAGTTTTCGGGGAAATTAGAATGGAGGGTATTTTAGACATTTCTCAATTAATGATAAGTTAGAAATTTAGTGGAAATAGAATTTTGTGAGAAAATGAATTAATTTAATTTGAGTAGAAAATAAGAAATAGAAAAGAAAAGAAAGATAGATAGAAAAAGGAGAGAAAGAAAGAGGAAGAGGAGAAAAGAGAAGAAAAGAGAGGAAAAGCTTGGAAATCTTCAAAACAACTTCTAGGAATCGAATTATCCGGGTAAGGGTGTGAAATCTTATTATCTTATCAATGTGTATCATTATGTATGATTGTATTGTTGTTGTTGTGGATTTTTATGATTTTTTACATAAACCCATAAGTTGTAAAATTGCTTGGAAATCGATTAAATGTGGTTGAAATCATGTTTTTAGTGTCCAAAATTGTTGGTATATGATAGATACTTGTCATTGGACATTGTATTGGTAATTTTCTGGTGTGTAGGTGGAATTTGGGATGATTTTGGGAGTAACCCGTAGAACAAAATTATGCAGAAGAATTTTTCTGGTTTTTCCAGGTCATACGCGTATGGGGCATGTTCATACGTGTATGAACCTTGGCAATACGCGTATGGTGGGCGAGCCATGGGCCAATACGCGTATGGAATGTTATTTTTCTCAGCCATCTGCCCATTTGCGTATGATACGCGTAGCATTTCAGGGCAATACGCGTACGTGGTTGGGCATTACGCGTACGGACATTTACACGTGAACTTTGGGAAAGATGAGTCTCTGCTCATACGCGTACGGCTCAGGGCAATACGCGTATGGACAGGACAAATGGTAAAATGAGATTTTTCAAAAATGTGTTTTCGTTTTCGTCCGTAACTTTTGTTCCGTTTATCCGATTTTTAAATTCTTGGTATCGTTGTGAAGCTATTGAGCTGTACTTTCTTATTATGACGATTTGGAAATTGTTAGCCGATTTAATTATGTCAGAAAGTTGGGAATAGTGTTATTTAGCGACTTTTACCGTTTTGAATGTGTATTTTGAATGTGAACCATACAATAGTGCATTGATGTGAATGTATATAGATTGTATGTGATGGTATGAGATGAATGCATGAATATATTGTGAATATGTATGCATTTCAAGAATGTCTTGAGTCATTTTGTATGTGAAGCATAATGATGTACATTCTTGTGTTGTGGGATTCTAATGAGAATCCGCTATAACGTCGTGTGCCCATGTGGGGTGTGAGCGACGGATTGGTTCCAGAGGGAATCCGCTATAATGTCGTGTACCCATGTGGGGTGTGAGCGATGATTATAGACGATCGTGTGCCCATGTGGGGTGTGAGCGATCGGGTCGTGTGCCCGTGTGGGGTGTGAGCGATCCATAAACGTCGTGTGCCCATGTGGGGTGTGAGCGACGGGGAACATCGTATGCCCGACGGGGAGTTACATTGGTAACGAGCGATGGTTCTAATAAGTTCCTGAGTGAACTTGAGATGATTGAGTCGGTACCGCATTGCATTTGCATAGAGTCGTGAGTCGGTCTCTATGATTTGCATTTATCATCTTTATAATGGGGCATTGATGAATAAACATTAATATGTATGTTTATGTGGAATGATAAGAATTGTGAAAGTATGCATGATGAATATGCTTGGTTTGGTATATATATATACATTGTAATGTATATGAGTGAATCGTGATGGATTGTGGTGAGAATGTGGAATATGTGTATTTTTATGCTAAGATATATAATTATATGCATTGTTATTATGATAATATTTCTCACCCTTCTGCTGTTTTATGATGCTCTATGAGGCATTGCAGAGTAGGTATGCTGGTGGTCTTTTTGTGAAGCGTGTCCTCACTCTTTTGATCGGTCGGCTCTGATATGTAGCACCGGGTAGCTAGGATGTATATGATTCTTTTGTGATACATTTGTACATGTATCCCGTTGTTGAATGTTTATGTAAACATGAATTATGTTGGTGGATAATACTTGATGATATACATATGTATATATGTTGGATGTTATTCAATGTTTAGATTTTCCGCTTTTATTCTAAATATTGGTATGTGGGTGTAAGGACTAAGTTCCTCTGTTGCAAAGTTACCCCACTGTTGCATATCAATTGTTGAGCAGGTGTTGAATGTTTTAATTTCATGTATAATGTGACAAACCTTTTTTTATACTATGTTTATAATTATACTCTGACGAAATTTTTAATATGTGCCAAAATGATTATGTGATTATTTGGGGGTATAGAAAGGGGGTGTTACATTAAGTGGTATCAGAGCCAGTGTTGAGTCAGTTGTGTCTGTCTTGTTGTTGTGATGGTTGAACTGTTGTTTAACCTTGTTGTCATTTTTGGGAATAATCAGAATATGGCTGGTAGAAACGCCAATGCGATGGTTGCTGCTTTGGAAGCAATGGCTAGGGCGGTGCAAGGTGCGCCAAACTCGAATGCTAATGACGAGTTCAGGAAGAATCAACCACCGGTCTTCAAAGGAAGATTTGATCCCGATGGTGCTCAAATTTGGTTGAAGGAGATTAAAAGGATCTTCAGAGTCATGGGCTGTGCGGAGGAGAATAAGGTGAGGCTTGGGTCTCACATGCTAAAGGAGGAAGCCGATGATTGGTGGGTCGGTATGCGTCAAATTCTTGAGGTGGATGATGAAGAGATAACTTGGAACTTATTTCGTACCGAGTTCTTGAGGAAGTATTACCCTGAAAGTGTGAAAGGGAAGAAGGAGATGGAGTTCCTTGAACTGAAATAAGGTAGTATGTCTGTGGTGGACTATACTGCTAAGTTTGTGGAGTTGGTTCAATTTCATCCTCACTATGCTGCAATTACTGCTGAGTTCTCAAAGTGTATTAAGTATGAGAATGGTTTGCATCCCGAGATTAAGCAAGCTGTGGGATATCAAAGGATAAGAAGGTTTACGGATTTGACGGAATATTGTAGAATCTTCGAGGAAGATAGCAAGGCTCGTTCTACACATTACAAAAGTTTGAATGAGAGGAAGGGAAAGCAAGAAGTGGACCTTATGTGACACCCGTTGATAAGGGCAAGCATAGGGGAAACTTTGATAAGAGATCTGGAGGAGGAGGTTCCGGTTCCGTTAAGTGTTACAAGTGTGGTGGAATGGGTCATAAATCATTTGAGTGTGGGAAGACTGTGGTGAAATGTTCTAACTGTGGAGGCCTTGGGCATGCTACTACTGATTGTAGAAGGAATATAGTGAAGTGCTATAATTGTGGAGAAGTGGGTCACATTAGTACTAAGTGTACTAAGCAGAAACAAGCTCAAGCGGCGGAAAGGTGTTTGCATTAGCGGGGACGGACACTACTAGTGCAGACCATTTGATTAAAGGTACATGCTTTATTAATAGTACGCCTTTAGTTGCTATTATTGATACGGGAGCGACGCATTCATTCATTTCTCATGAGTGCGCTAAGCGTTTGAATTTGTTTATGACTTCTTGGGGTGGTGAGATGGTTATTGAGACTCCTGCTTCAGGGTCGGTAACTACGTCTTTGGTGTGTGTAAGTTGTCCTTTGACCATGTATGGTAAAGACTTCCTTATGGATTTAGTGTGTTTGCCGTTGGAGGGATTGGACGTAATCTTGGGTATGAACTAGTTGCAATTTAATCGAGTTCATATAGATTGCTATCACAAGTTAGTAAGGTTTCCTTATTTGGAAGATGTTGAAGATGAGAGTTTCCTATCCACTAAAGAGTTGAAGAAAATTTTAGCGGACGAAGCTCAATTGTTTGGTTTGTTTGCATCATTGTCGGTGGAGAGCAAAGTTGAGCTCGATGTGTTCCCAGTGGTGTGTGATTTTCCAGAAGTGTTTCCGGAGGATATTACTGATGTACCGCCGAAAAGAGAAGTTGAGTTTTCTATTGATCTAGTTCCGGGTACTAGACCGATTTCGATGGCACCGTATCGTATGTCGGCATCGGAGTTGGTAGAATTAAAGAACCAATTGAATGACTTGTTGGACAAGAGATTTATAAGACCAAGTGTTTCTCCTTGGGGTACTCCGGTATTGTTGGTAAAGAAGAAGGATGGGAGTATGCGGTTATGCATTGATTATCGACAATTGAACAAGGTGACAATTAAGAACAAGTATCCGCTTCCAAGGATCGATGATTTTATGGACCAATTGGTTGGTGCGCGTGTTTTAAGCAAGATTGATTTGAGATCGGGATATCACCAGATTCGTGTGAAAGAAGAGGATGTTCAAAAGACAGCCTTTAGGACACGGTATGGCCATTACGAATATTCCGTGATGCCATTCGGGGTTTCTAATGCGTCGGGTGTGTTTATGGAATACATGAATCGTATTTTTCATGAACAGTTAGATCGTTTTGTGGTTGTGTTCATCGACGATATTTTGATTTACTCTAAGTCTCAAGAGGAGCATGAAGAGCATTTGAGAATTGTGTTACAAATTTTGAAAGAGAAACAATTGTATGCTAAGTTGTCGAAATGTGAATTTTGTTTGTCGGAAGTAAGTTTTCTTGGACATGTTATTTCCGGTAGTGGTATTAGTGTTGATCCATCCAAGATTGATGCGGTGATGCAATGGGAGGCTCCTAGATAGGTTACGGAGATTCGAAGCTTTTTAGGCTTGGCGGGTTATTATCGGAGGTTTATTGAGGGATTTTCGAAGTTAGCACTTCCGTTAACGCAATTGACTTGTAAAGGAAAGGCTTTCATTTGGGATATTCATTGTGAAGAGAGTTTCAATGAGTTAAAAAGAAGGTTGACAACGGCTCCGATCTTGATTTTGCCAAATCCGACGGAACCATTTGTTGTGTATTGTGATGCTTCATTGGTTGGTTTAGGTGGTGTTTTGATGCAAGATGGAAAACTTGTGGCTTATGCTTCAAGACAATTGAGAGTGCATGAAAAGAATTATCCTACACATGACTTGGAGTTAGCGGCCGTGGTGTTTGTTTTGAAAATTTGGAGGCACTATCTTTATGGTGCAAGATTTGAAGTTTTTAGTGATCACAAGAGCTTGAAATATTTATTTGATCAAAAAGAATTGAACATGAGACAAAGAAGGTGGTTAGAGCTTTTGAAGGATTATGATTTTGGTTTGAATTACCATCCGGGTAAGGAAAACGTGGTGGCCGATGCTTGGAGTCGGAAGTCGTTACATATGTCCGCATTGATGATGAGAGAATGGGAACTTTTGGAGAACTTTAGAGACTTGAGTTTGGTTTGTGAAATGATGCCGAGAAGTGTGAGACTTGGTATGCTACATGTTACGAATGATTTTCTTACAACCGTATGTGAAAAGCAAAAGTTGGATTTGAAGTTCGTTGATTTGATGATGAATGAGAATGAGGATTTCAAGGTTGATAATTTTGGAGTTTTGAGATTCCGTGGTCGTATTTGTATTCCCGATGATGCGGAGTTGAAAAAGATGTATTAGAAGAAGGACACCGAAGTAACTTAAGTATTCATCCGGGAGCGAATAAGATGTATCAAGATTTGAAGAAAATCTTTTGGTGGTCCGGATGACAGAGGGATGTGGCTCAATTTGTGTATGCATGCTTAATTTGTCAAAAGTCTAAGGTGGAACATCAAAAGCCTAGTGGATTGATGCAACCGTTGGACATTCCGGAGTGGAAATGGGATAGTATATCGATGGATTTTGTTACGGGATTGCCGAATACTCAAAGAGGTCATAATGCTATTTGGGTAATCGTTGATAGGCTTACTAAATCTGCTCACTTCATTCCAATTGATATTAGTTATCCTTTGGAGAAGGTAGCCGAGATTTATGTTCTTGTGGTTGTAAAGTTACATGGAGTTCCTAAGAGTATTGTATCGGATAGATATCCTAGATTCACATTGAGGTTTTGGGAAAGTTTACAAAAGGCTTTGGGTTCTAAGCTAAGATTGAGTTCGGCTTATCATCCGCAAACGGATGGTCAAACCGAGAGGACAATTCAATCGTTGGAGGATTTATTGTGTGCTTGTGTGCTCGAGCAAGGTGGTGCTTGGGATAGTTATTTGGCATTGATTGAGTTCACCTACAATAACAGTTTTCATTCAAGTATAAGTATGGCACCATTTAAGGCTTTGTATGGTCGGAGATGTCGAACACCTTTGTGTTGGCATGAAACCGGTGAAAGGACGATAGTTGGACCGGAGATGGTACAACAAACGACGGAGAAAGTGAAGTTTATTCGTGAGAAGATGAAAGCTTCTCAAAGTAGACAAAAGAGCTATCATGACAAGAGAAGGAAAGATCTCGAGTTTCAAGAAGGCGACCATGTGTTTTTGAGAGTTACGCTGGTTACGGGTGTGGGTCGTGCTTTCAAGTCAAAGAAGTTAACTTTTCGTTTTATTGGTCAGTATCAGATTTCTGCGCGAGTTGGTGTTGTGGCTTACCGTGTGGTGTTGCCTCTGAATCTTTCAAATTTGCATGATGTATTCCATGTTTCGCAACTTCGGAAGTATGTTCCGGATCCGTCACATGTTATTCCTATGGACGAGGTTGAAGTGAGAGATAACCTTACGGTTGAAGCTTTACCGATTAGGATTTTGGACCGTGAAGTTAAGAAGCTAAGAGACAAGGATATTGCGCTTGTGAAAGTAGCGTGGGGAGGCGCTGCGGAAGGCAATATGACTTGGGAGCTAGAGACTAGGATGCGAGAGTCGTATCCGGAGTTGTTTGAATCAGGTAATATTTTCGAGGACGAAAACTTCTAAAGTGGGGGAGAGTTGTAACGCCCCGATTTCGATTATTTCCCATTTTGTTGAGTCTTTTATTTAATTGAGTGATAAATTATTTCATTTGTGAAATTGGTGTGTTAATATGCTATGTTGTGATATTTTATCATTTTTGAGAGTTTTCGGGGAAATTAGAATGAAGGGTATTTTAGACATTTCTCAATTAATGATAAGTTAGAAATTTAGTGGAAATAGAATTTTGTGAGAAAATGAATTAATTTAATTTGAGTAGAAAATAAGAAATAGAAAAGAAAAGAAAGATAGAGAGAAAAAGGAGAGAAAGAAAGTGGAAGAGGAGAAAAGAGAAGAAAAGAGAGGAAAAGCTTGGAAATCTTCAAAACAACTTCTAGGAATCGAATTATCCGGGTAAGAGTGTGAAATCTTATTATCTTATCAATGTGTATCATTATGTATGATTGTATTGTTGTTGTTGTGGATTTTTACGAGTTTTTGCATAAACCCATAAGTTATAAAATTGCTTGGAAATCGATTAAATGTGGTTGAAATCATGTTTTTAGTGTCCAAAATTGTTGGTATATGATAGATACTTGTCATTGGACATTGTATTGGTAATTTTCTGGTGTGTAGGTGGAATTTGGGATGATTTTGGGAGTAACCCGTAGAACAAAATTATGCAGAAGAATTTTTCTGGTTTTTCCAGGTCATACGCGTATGGGGCATGTTCATACGCGTATGAACCTTGGCAATACGCATATGGTGGGCGAGCCATGGGCCAATACGCGTATGGAATGTTATTTTTCTCGGCCATCTGCCCATTTGCGTATGATACGCGTAGCATTTCAGGGCAATACGCGTACGAGGTTGGGCATTACGCGTACGGACATTTACACGTGAACTTTGGGAAAGATGAGTCTCTGCTCATACGCGTACGGCTCAGGGCAATACGCGTATGGACAGGACAAATGGTAAAATGAGATTTTTCAAAAATGTGTTTTCATTTTCGTCCGTAACTTTTGTTCCGTTTATCCGATTTTTACATTCTTGGTATCGTTGTGAAGCTATTGAGCTGTACTTTCTTATTATGACTATTTGGAAATTGTTAGCCGATTTAATTATCTCGGAAAGTCGGGAATAGTGTTATTTAGCGACTTTTACCGTTTTGAATGTTTATTTTGAATGTGAACCATACAATAGTGCATTGATGTGAATGTATATAGATTGTATGTGATGGTATGAGATGAATGCATGAATATATTGTGAATATGTATGCATTTCAAGAATGTCTTGAGTCATTTTGTATGTGAAGCATAATGATGTACATTCTTGTGTTGTGGGATTCTAATGAGAATCCGCTATAACGTCGTGTGCCCATGTGGGGTGTGAGCGACGGATTGGTTCCAGAGGGAATCCGCTATAACGTCGTGTGCCCATGTGGGGTGTGAGCGATGATTATAGACGATCGTGTGCCCATGTGAAGTGTGAACGATCGGGTCGTGTGCCCGTGTGGAGTGTGAGCGATCCATAAACGTCGTGTGCCCATGTGGGGTGTAAGCGACGGGGAACATCGTATGCCCGGCGCGGAGTTACATTGGTAACGAGCGATGGTTCCAATAAGTTCCTGAGTGAACTTGAGATGATTGAGTCGGTACCGCATTGCATTTGCATAGAGTCGTGAGTCGGTCTCTATGATTTGCATTTATCATCTTTATAATGGGGCATTGATGAATAAACATGAATATGTATGTTTATGTGGAATGATAAGAATTATGAAAGTATGCATGATGAATATGCTTGGTTTGGTATATATATACATTGTAATGTATATGAGTGAATCGTGATGGATTGTGGTGAGAATGTGGAATATGTGTATTTTTATGCTAAGATATATAATTATATGCATTGTTATTATGATAATATTTCTCACCCTTCTGCTTTTTTATGATGCTCTATGAGGCATTGCAGAGTAGGTATGCTGGTGGTCTTTTTGTGAAGCGTGTCTTCATTCTTTTGATCGGTCGGCTCTGATATGTAGCACCGGGTAGCTAGGATGTATATGATTCTTTTGTGATACATTTGTACATGTATCCTATTGTTGAATGTTTATGTAAACATGAATTATGTTGGTGGATAATACTTGATGATATACATATGTATATATGTTGGATGTTATTCAATGTTTAGATTTTTCGCTTTTATTCTAAATATTGGTATGTGGGTGTAAGGACTAAGTTCCTCTGTTGCAAAGTTACCCCACTGTTGCATATCAATTGTTGAGCAGGTGTTGAATGGTTTAATTTCATGTATAATGTGACAAACATTTTTTTATACTATGTTTATAATTATACTCTGACGAAATTTTTAATATGTGCCTAAATGATTATGTGATTATTTGGGGGTATAGAAAGGGGGTGTTACATTGTACATAGTCAACTGTTGGACTGTTACAGAAATTGTAAGTGGATTTCAATCTCACCCAGAGTACTTCTACGCACCATATCTGGATCTTTTTCTGACACTGTTAAGTGTTTTATGTACATCAATAACAGAACCGGAGCTCTGATACCAATTGAAGGTGCGAGAAAGACACAAGAAGGGGGGTTTGAATTGTGTAATTACTCTTTTATAACCTTTTCGTATTTTGATAAGGAGACGCTCAAGAACCTTCAATGTTCGTTGAGAGATTCTGATCTCTTAATTAGGGAGCATGAGAACCATATAGGCTCTGATCATAAGATACGATACTCAGAACTTGCAATGCGGAAGCTGATCAGAGATAGGCAGCAAGGTTCTGAATTTGCTTAATATGAGGTTCTGATATTCAATGCAGAAACATAAATAGAGATACTAAGCAAGAGAGTAAAGGACACACGATATATCCTGGTTCACCACGCGGGCTAATCCAGTCCACCCTCCTCAGGTGATTTCTCCTTGAACACAAGGACTTAATCCACTATAACCAAATCATTGATTACACTTGCACGGGCCGCGCCGGTGACTAACAACTTGCACAGCCGCACTATGACTAACAACTTGCACAGCCGCACTGTGACTAACAACCCAATGAACCGTTCAGAGATCCAACAGGATATAACGTTCATTGACCGAGCAGACCCACTGCTGGGATTTCACATCTAGACGTTCAGGGATTCATCGCAATGAATATAACGCTACTAACCCTATTTCAGGATTTTCCACAATGACACCCAGCCATTGTCATCTCAAGTATCTGATCACCACGTGATCTACTCAAGGGCCTCAACTCACAGCTGAACCGTTCAGGGATCCTATAAGGATGTAATGGTCACTTGAGAAGTCTCAATTCATTTAGTTGAATTGGCAAACTGGAGATTACAGATTGTGCTTCTTAATAAGCAAGTTTCTCCTAAGTTTAAAGTACAAAGAACACACACATGTGTTCAAGCAAGATTTGTGCAATCAGCTCCTTGCTTTCCTAAGAAACTACAAAGATGTATTTAGATATTACAATTATTGACATCTTGTAGATCTTCTTCTTATTTGTCTTCTAGTTGAGCAAGCTTTGAGCAGCAACTCCTTGCTTCAGATCTTCAATGTAGTCCAGACGAGAAGGTGAGTTGATGACTTGACAGATCTTCAATGTTGTCTTCTTCATCAACAACTTTTGTTCTTGATTGTTGTTGTTGTGTTGATTTGTCCTCTTGAGTTTCAACAACAATTGCCATTAGTGAAATTATGATAGCTCTGAATATGTTAAGTGTTACAACGAGAACTCATCGTTGTTGCTATCTTCACAATGACTTGGTCAATTTTGTAGATGAACATTCAGTTCATGATTCTACAAGTGATCGACACCTCAGAAGCAAAAAACTCTTTCCATTAAATAGCCAGTAGAAATATTGCCGTTTGAGAATACTATTGGATGTTTGGAAAAGAGACGTTATGATAAAATGGGTTGTACTGACACATCTCCTTTTTGCAGAGGAAGAAGTGACCGGACATCTTTTCTTGGGCAGTGTGTACATTTAACTCACAACGGTAATATTTAGACTTCAAAACTTCAGTGGCTTCTGATATTAATTTTATGAAGCATGAGTAGAGTCTTCATAGTAGAATATCTGATGCTTCAAGTCTTCAGTCGATTGAAGAAGTCCATTAGGAATCTGTCTTCAGAACTTCAGCACTTGGTCTTTAAGAACGTTATTCTTTTCTGCTTCAAGTCTTCCGAATCTTCAGAACCTGTCTTCAGATTCTTTCTTCACTTGGCCTTCAGCGCCTTCAGCCATCAGAACTTCAAGTCATAGGAGGCTTCCGCACTTTAGTTCTTTCAGATTGTACTTCTTCAGAAGCTTCGCTATCTTCAGAATCTCAATCACTTTCAGAGAGCATCCACAAGAGCATTGCAACAGCAATCTTGGCATCCATGGATCTGGCTGATCATGACTAGATAAAGAAGCATTCTTGCTTCTCGCGACTTTAGTTACATATAGTAACTTCGCATATATATATATATATATATATATATATTCAATCATAGTACATCTAACTGGTGCATGTTGATTCTGATGTCTTTAGTTCTTATGATCTGCACACAACTCACGTTAGACCATAAAATGGTTTTTTCACAAATACTTATTGTTATCATCAAAACATAGATTGACTTGTAGACACAGTTCTTGCTCTCACAACCTATTCATCACAAAAGGTTGGGTACTTGGTTATATTGGAAAATTACTTTAACTGGGATATGAGAATCCAACAATGCCATAATTTCCTTTAGAAGGGTGATGTCATGAAGGAAGAAACTTTAACTCAGTATTGAGCAATGCCATTTTTCCTTATGAATCTTTCATGCTAAGAGATGGACATTGGCATAGATGTAAATAACCTAGAGGTTTGCCACTTACAGCAGTTAGATGAAAGATGATTTTTGACCAGGATAAAAGAAGGACTCCAGCTTGGATTTTGAATCAACAAGTGTGCCACTTACAACAAATTATCTGGGAAAAAGGTTGTGGTTATCTGTTTTGAGATGTGATGTATAGAGAAAATATCCTCCTGCAGAGTGGACTCAGGGTTTCATATGAGGGGATGTTGATTTTTGTGTGCCTTGATCAAATCCCAAGGTTGAAGCTAAAAGGTTGACTCTACTAGGGGAGTTTTATATCTGTCTTGTACAAAGCCCAAGATTGAGCCTGAAAAGAGATTGACTCCACTGGGGAGGTTTTTATCTGTATTGTACAAAGCTCAAGATTGAGGCTAACTCTACTGAGAATAATCATTATATAAAGCCTAAGAGGAGGCTAGTTGAGGAAATTCTTTTATGAAGCCTAAGAGGAGGCTGGCTTCTGCTGAGGATTGTTGAAATCCAGAGACAGGTCCAATATGTGTTGGGGAATCAACTCTTGCTGGGGATTGAATAAGAGTTGAAATATCAGATGCCCTGAGGTTCTGATTCTGTTAGGGTTTTATTGATGGTAAATTAAACCTGGCTGTTTTTTTAAGGTGAAGGTTTAAAGAATGAGTTTGAAAAATTATGGAGGTTTTAACTCTGCTAGAGATTGATGAAATGATCGGGACTTTTTCCTGTGCTTTTAGGAAACTTGAGGGTTTTTCTTGGTGAGGTCCAAGAGAGAATGAGACTTTCCAAGTCTACTGGTATGAAGAGGTTGACTCTTAGTTGGATAATGATCTTTGTATGATGCCCAAGAGGAGGCTAAGACTGTCCAAGTCTACTTGTATGAAGCCCAAGAGGAGCCTGAGGGTTTAAGGGATGAAGATCAACCCTACAATGATATGATACTTTGGATTCTGGCTCTCTACTAAGCTTTGTTCTATACTTGTAGAGGCCTTTGGGTCCTTGTACCAAGCCCAAGAGGAGGCTGAGAAATTTTAAGAAGCTTGAGGGTCCTTGTACTAAGCCCAAGAGGAGGTTGGGGATGCTTTTAGGAAGCCCGTGGGTCCAAACCTAAGAAAAATTCAAGAAAGGTTTCACCGAGAAAAAGTCATTTCTTTGCAGAATAATTCTAGGTTTTAAAGAAATTCAAAAGAGGTTTCACCGGGAATTAATCCTCTTTGGTGGAATTGAATTTCTTGTACACATATGTTTCTAAGTTTGGACAGTCTTGAGAAAAGTTTCACCGGGAATAATGCCTTTCTCTGTTACATATTATATAAGCCCAAGAGGAGGCAAGACTGTATCTGGAATTTCCTATAGGGAACTAGTTTTGACTATGTTGAAAGAGTAACCTCTGGTTTGACCTAAATGTAGACCTAACTGTTGGGGTAAACTCTAAGCAAGCATGTACAAGAATATATATATATATATATATATATATATATATATATATATATATATATATATATATATATATATATATATATATATATATATATATATATATATATATATATATATATATATATATGAAATATATAAACAAGTATGTGTTGAAAAGATAGTGGACCTTACAGTTGTGCAAGCCCAAGCATAGTAACTACAACTGCATGGTTAGGCTTTCAAGAAATTGAAGAAAGTTTTGATAAACACTTTGAATTTTGAATTTGAATCAAAAAAGAAAGTTGTTTTAAAAGGAAGCTTGGGGGTTATACTCAGGGAGAGGCCCAAATGATTTCTTTTGAAAAAGCGACGATCACGTCGTAGTTTTGAAAACTATAGAGGGACTCATACAATGACTGAGGCCCAAATTATTGTATTTACAAAGAGGATGGGTCTTAAACTCTATTATAGTCCCAAAAGTGTTTCTATACAAGAGTTGGGGATTACAACTAAAGGAGATGCCCAGATGAAAAACATCGATCGCACCGTTTATTTTGAAAATCGAGTCAGGACTTATACAATGACTAAGGCCCAAATTATTTATGTACAAAGGGGGTTGGGTCTTACACTCTATTAGAGACCCAAAAGTGTTTGAAAAGAATAAAAATGGGACTTACAACTCAAAGGGGAGACCCAGATGAAAATTGTTTTGAAAACAGCGATCGCGCTGAGATTTTTAAAATTGTATCGGGACTTATACAATGACTGAGGCCCAAAATGGTTTATTTACAAAGGGATGAGACTTACACTCTATCAAGAGGCCCAAAAATGTTTTGAAAAATGTTTGATAAATTAAAATTAAGAGAAACCCTATTTTTAATTTTAAAAAATAGTTTTTTAAATGGAATTAAATATAAAATGATACAAAATATCAAATATATTTAAAAAAAAGTTGTCAACTTTAAAAAATATGTTGAAAAGTCATGTTAAATAACATGAAAGCTTGAAATCCAATTGGTTTTGAAAAATCAAGGTGAGAGTTTCATTTAAAAATGTTTAAAAACAAATAAAAATTAAATTAAATTCAAAAATCAAACTATATTAAGTAAATAATATAAATGTGATGTTTTTGTAAAATAAAATAATTTAACATTTTTTTAACTTTTGAAAAAAAGAACCAATAAAAAATGATAAAAAATAAAAGAGAAATTAATTTTTGAAATCATTTAATAAAATAAAAGAAAATTCAAAATTTTGAATATTTGAAAAAGGCGCCAAGAACAAGTCATCTTCTTCGCACGAGCTCTTATTTTCCAGATTTTCAAAACCCTCTCTATCTCACTTAATACGTGATGAAATGGAATGATTCAAATATCAATCTTGCTCGCTTTTGATCAAGGAACATGATGATGGTGTTTAATTTTATTTATTTTAAATATGGAGTGAGATAATTGTGATGAACACAGAAACCCTAGAATTTGCAAAAACTATCATGAAATATTAAACACGAATGAAATCATGCAATTGATTGAGGGTTATTACTCTATGAACTACTAGAAACAAGTTGGTAACTTGAAAACAAATTTATGATGCATGTAGTATAGAGTTTGAGAGTGTCAATCTTACCTTTTGCAAGAAGAATTCGAATTCTATGTTGGAGGTGTTACAGATGTTGTGTAATGATCTGGACAACTTTAATGGACCTCAAGTAATGTGTTTGAAGGCTTGGAATGGATTGAATCAGCTTGGAACTTGTTGTGGCACCTCAACTGCAAATAGGCCAAAAAGCTTGAGCAAATGGGGGGTGACTTTGTGATTCTGATGTTCCAGATGAGTTTTAAGGTTATGGATCACTCATATATGATGTATGTGGGGTGTTGGCATGATTGGTTTTGATAGAATTACTCTCAAATGAAAATTTTGAATGTTACTTGAATGAGAAGCAATATCTGGTTTTTTGAGAGTAATTTGGAGGAAAACATGTATTGTTATGCTTTGTTGTACTTGACTTAATCAGAAATAAGCTCTATTTATAGTAGAGAAAGTTTGTTTTGGGAGCAATAGTGAATGGAGGCTGATCACCTTATTATCCAATGGTATTTGTCTTGTTGCCAAAGTCTCTTCTAGCCATTGACTTGAGTCAATCTTGCAGGCTATGAGTCTCCTGTTACCGGGATAAGGCTTGACTCATTTAGTGATCAAAGACTCAGTCCATGCCACCTCAATGCACCTCTTGAATGCCTTGAAACAAAATGGATATTTTTGAATTTGCAACATTGAATTTCACATGCTAAGGAATAGGATTTTTGACTTGGTGGCTTTGTAATCAGATTATCCATTATTCAAGTTTAATTAGGACAGAAATGAAATTATGCAAGTGTCCAAAATTGGATCAAGAAATCTTGGGAATCAAGTTTCATGTTCATGCTGTCTTGAAAATTCAAGTTTTTAGGTCATGTTTCAAGGCTTGTAACTCCCTACTCAAGAGGAGTTAGAGTGAGTTCTTGTACTTTTTGGAAAGCCCCAATGACATACTTCAACTTTGATGTCCAACATTGGTCTTGGTTCAGCTTGGATCATAATGAAAAATGGCCTTAACGTTGGTGAAAAACCAAGACAGATTCTGTCCAAAATTTTCACTAAGTGTTGGAAAAGGTGACCATTTTCATGTTTTTGTGATTTTGATCAATCCATAACTCAAAATCCATGAGGATTTGGAATCAGATGTATTTGACAATTTTGAATTATGTAATGAGAGCTTTCATTTGAGCTTTGGATGGAAGAAAAAGACCTTGTGGTTTGGGAGTTATGACCTTGCAAAGTTGGTACCAAATCACTTTTCTTCCATAACTTAGAAAATTTTAAGTTTCCTAAGGTTGCCCATTTTGCAAGTAAACCTACTTTTCTTGATTTTTCTTAATGGATGATGATCCAAATCATGAATTAACTTTGTTTTTTACTTAGGGAAGCCTTGATTGTCAAGAAATTCAAAAAGTCACTTGGTTTTTTGGCACATTTGACTTTTTGTCAGATGAATTCCAAACTGTGTGATCCTATATGAAATCAAGTCCTTGGCCTAATTCAAACCTAATATATGGATTCCTTAGGTGTTATAGAGTGTCTTGAATCATGTCATAAAGTTTGGGAGCACATTTTGGTCAAAAGTCAAAGATACAGTTGACTTTTCATCAGAAAACCGTAATTGGCCCAGATGAATTTGAATCATTGTACTGCTCATGAACCAAGTTCTTTGAGTCAATCCAACCTTATGAATGGATCAATATGATGTATTGGAGGTCTTCAAAACAATTATTTAGGTCTTGGCTCATGCCTTGCTTCAAAAGTCAATTTAGGGGTGAATTAGGTCAAGAAACTCTAATTCCTGATTTTTGATGAATGCATCCCCTGAGGCTATTTTGACTTGATGATTGGGTCCATGAGGTCCCTTTGAGCTTCTTGACTCATGTTTTGAAGTATTTACTCATGCCCAGATGGAGATTTTCAACTGGAGGCCTTAGTCTATCAAAACCCTAATTTGGTGATACTGGCGATCTTGAGGCTTTATCCACTTGGAATGTTACAACCTTGTGCTTGATTCTTAATGTGGTAGACCTCTTGATCCTTTATGGGTGTTTGAGAGGTTATACAAGTTGAAGATCATGTTGTTGCAGTGAAAATCGGATAACAAATTATTAATTAATTTGCATCATTTTCTTTTACAACCGACTTTGATTTATCCAAAGGAAAGGTTCAAGATCATTAGAAAAACCTAAAGGGGGGAGATCTAAGGTTCGGGGGTTGGTTATGCCTAGGGAAGGTATTAGCACCCTAAACGTCCGTAGTACTCTACGAGAGCCTCTTGTTAATGTTATCTTATGTTTACTAAAGGTTCTATGCTAAAGGTTGAAAACCCTAGGGGTTAGTATCTAAGTATACTCGACAAAGCATCGCACTTTGCGCCTACGTATCCTCGGCAATAGAATCAGAGTATGCGTATTTCTACTTCTACTGAACTATTGACTATGGTCAATATTCAGAGGGGAAATGAGTACAAGCTCATTGTAGAGTTTAAGAACTCTCTAAATCTAGTTGTAATGGACCTATGTTATGTTTTAGTCAGTAGGGGAAAGTGATAAATTCATTAGGATGAATATCTCTAAGAGTTTAAAAACTCTCTCCTGAAGCTAATTGTGATTTATATGGCTCTGATGAGGCCAAGAAATAAAGTTCTCTCCTAAGAGGTTACTAAGGTTAAGGTGGGGGTCGTGACTTTAGGAGTCAACATGTTTAACCTTCCTTTGGAATGGGGGAAAGATGATGACAAAAGAATAAAAGTCATAGAAGATGAAACATTTGATATAAGATAATATAATGAAAGCAACATAAGCATGAGGATGGCAATATGTTTCATGAAAAATGATGAGTAGACATGAGATACATATCAAGATATCAAGTAGACAAAGACAAACCAAAGATATTAAGCTTGAGAAATATATCACACAAGAAACAAATCATAAGTTAAGACATATTCATGAATAAAAGATTAATCAAGATGATATTCAAAGTTGAATAATACCAATCACAAATTAAATCAACAACCATATGACAAGATAAATTAAAGAAGAGTTAAACCAAGCGTTCAAAATATCAATAAGGTCATAAATAAAGGTTAACAATTTAATCAAGATAAAGAGAGTGGAAACTCACATTAATAATAAATCAACTTAAATAAATATTTAAGAAAATAAATTACTAAATAAAATAAATATTTTGGAGTTTTAGAATAAAACTAAGATTTTCTAAAAGATAAATAAACTGTTTTTTGAATTTTTAATAAACTTTAAATAAAAGGAAATGATTTTAGCTAAATAGAAAGGAAATGTCCCAAGTGTGGTTTGAACCCACGCCCTTGGATTCAAGGGCACAAAACCAAGGCCAATTGTACCAAGCGCGCGTAGTGATCATAGGAGGGAAGTGCACATATATATAAGAGGCGAAGAATCAAAAAGGAAAAAAACAAAAAGGACTGGGTAGGGATCGAACCCCAGTCCTTATAGGCACGACAAAGAGGAATAGTAACACACACACAAGTCCATCCGCTGGGGCGGGTGTACATCCGGTAAATAATACAACCTCATAAATATATAACATGTATATGCGCATATATTCAAATTAACAAACCTAAACCATCCAAACAACCGTGACAGCCAAACCAAACTCAAAGCCATGTCACTCATAAACCAGGTGAAAAGAAAACCTATAATTTATACACCAAATCAAAAGGTCTCACATGTATTGACTATAAACTATGGTTTAACATGTGAATCCAAGGGAAAAGAAAATCAAGCCATGAAATTATAATAAATATCAGCAGCATGTTAACATTACAACACTAGTGAAGTAACAACATAAATCATGAGCAGAAATGCATTAGATAAGGGTCTTGGGCAAACATATAAATGAAGTCACACATTTCATTCACCAAACATATATAAGAACTAAACTGAACATGATATTGGCCTAGTTTAAAGCAGGTTGGTAAACATCAACATACAATGAAATAATGATGAACAAAACGGCTCAACAGTCAACCACATATGCCACTTAGATATCATTCACTCATGTGTTAGAAGCAACATGTACAACATACTTGATAGCAGTAATAAAACAGGCATAAACATACAAATAGAACCAATGGCCATAGATCAATAGGTTAGCAAATCAATACTGGCAGATCATTCTCAAGCATATCAAACAATTCTCAACTTTAAGCAAAGACAAAGTGCAACCAAAAGGTATGTGTGTGTGATGAAAACTCTTAGGTTGTGACAAAATGACAGTATGCAAGGACAAGCAGGGGAATAAATCAAGGCAATTCAATCATGCTACAAAGAATTCACAAGATGAAAAAAAGACCTTAGCATCACTAACATACATAGCAGCCTTGGATTTGAGCAAAGATAAAAACAAAATCATGCAATACTTGGCATATTAGGTTAAAGCATGTAGAGACATATGATTAAAGACCAACATAAGACTTTGCAAAATAGATGAATAAGTCAGCACTTCAACTAAACAAACTCATGAACTTTGACATCAAAAGAACTTGACAGTACAGGGGTAAGTTAAATGATCAAGGTCAGCATCTAAAAAAAACGTGTATAGCACATATAGAAGCATTTTGAGGCTCAAGCAATCAAAATTCAACAAAACATGCAAGTTGACAAAAAAAGGTTCCACATTCTGGCAGTAGGTATACTAAGTGGGGTGTGTGGATAGTGAAACAAGGTATGGTGTTCTCATGACTATGAATAGACTGATCAGAAGGCAATGTGTAAAAGAGGAACAAATGAGCAGGTTGTATATCAAGAGTTATGCCAGTCACAAAGTTACACAAAGGATTAAGTATGGTTATGAGCAATACAAATCAAAGCAGCTTTAGTGTACATAGCAAACCAGCAACATGGCCATATGGAAAGATTTAAACGAAACCTGACTATCACAACTTAAACTCATCCTCATATGTAACTAGACTTAATCAAGAAGAAACAAATAAAGGTCTAGAAACTGATGCATACAAGATCAACAACAGTGAAAGCAAGACATGAACTCAATCAGGCAGTGATGGCAAGCAGGCATACTATAGAGTGTGAATAGCACCACAAAGACAGTTCATGATTCACATTAAAACTTAAACATGAGCAAGATTACATCTCAGACATGTTTGGCAAGACTACATATTCTAATATGACAGCAATGGCTTGTAAAGTAAGTAAGAGACAAAAAGGCAAGGTTTTGACAAATCAGAGAATTTGACATATTCATCAAGGCATGTTCATCACAAAACTGATATGCAACACTTCAAGAGGTCAACTATTCTAAAAAAACCATTTAGGGTAAGTATAGATGCAAGCAGATCATGCATAGATAGAAGTAGAGATCTTGGACAGATTATGTATACTTCATCAATTTGACATATTAGATGAACAAACTTACAATGGCATGGTGTACAAACATACTGATATCTCATAAGCATTAGCATAGATTGCTGTTTAAACAAGGCATTAGTATATAATGAGGCATGTTCAATTTCACATCTTGAGGAACTAATTCACATGTCAGAAACCAGAACTTAGCAGACACATAGATAGATTAAACTAAGGCCAAGCATACATACAATAAGTTCAGGCTTATACCAAATGTCAATCAAAATGACATGTAGAAAACAAGTATGATATGGTAGATGTAATGCTGCAGAACTGATGAACATGATTCAAGTGACAAGTAAATGGCATATCAAAACAGGTTTATTATTTCAAAGTGAAAAAACACATAACTGATGGCAACATACTAACATATCAATCTCTTTGCACAAATCAAAATGTGGTGGCTATGATAGTGCTAATTGATTTTACAGAACAAAACTCATTTAGACACAGAATCCAACAAGCATCTGACCAAGAATCATGAACCACAAGATGAAACAACTCAGTTTAAAAGTCCTATTATGCTAAGTAGATTATAAATCTTATGCATACAAAGCAATAGCTCAGCAGAATATCAGTTTAAGCACATGTGACAAACCTTGATTCAAAACATATTTCAGGCATATCAACAATGTAGCCATACTAAAAAATGGATAACTATAGGTAAGACATCAATAATAAGCTCAGAGTGACAAAACTACCTGCATAGCCTCAAGGCTTGATAGATTTCTTAAACACGAAGAAAACACAATAGCTTAAATATGAACATGACATCAGTATGAACAAAGGAAGAGAGGCATAGCAACAGTTGTAAACATATATTGAGACAATGAGAAGCATACATCTACCATGAACTTAACAACAATCATCAAGCTCAACAAGTTAACAGAAAATAGACATAGAGTAAATCAACAAGTATTATTCTCAACCAAGATCAGAACTCAAATCATTCATGATAAATATAAAATACCAATCTATATATCATATTCATACTAAGAATAGCATAGAACAAAATAAAGGTGCACATGTTGTTAATGCAGTAATACAGAATGAGTGTGAGGTAAAGATGCTTACCTCTTTTCCAAGCTAACAGCAAAATCTTTGAATAGATTCTTGCTCTTTCTCCCTCTCCTCAAGCTAGCACAGCTGCAGAACTCTTCTACTGGTATCCAAGCAAACCACACAACAATTTCCTTTCCTTGCAGCTAACTCTTGCTTTCTCAATGTGAATTGATTTTAGAGTGATTTTGTAAAGAATTGTTGATCAGAGCTGAATAGCTACCCTCCTTATATAGGCGAAGTAAGTGGGTTGATGTTATGGGCCGGGTTGGAATTAATCCTCCTCCAAGAGTAGTGGCAGCTAGGGTTTTGAAACAATGTACAATGCTTGAGGGAGCAAACGTTCCTCCACTCTGAGATGTAGTAGATGCCACAGGGCTGAAGTAGATAGCATCTTCCTAACTTTCCTTTGTCATCAGCCTATGTAGGCGTTATTTGGGAAAGCGAGAGCGATGTTGCTCTGCTCCTCTCGCAGGTGGTACAGCAGAATGACGAGAATGGAAAGTTTCATCCTTGCTTTGTGCGATTGAAATCCCATGCAGCAATTGAGGAAAATTAGGGCAAACGAAATTAGAGTGATGGCGCCAAGATTTGATGAAGTGAATTTGAAAATTGAGCTTGCAAAGGGTTTGAACGAATTGGAATCATTTTCTCCTTTCTGCAAAACCAAAACTCACGACCAGAGGAAGAAGAGGACCAACCCAACACACGTGCTATGCTCCCATTGGTTCAAGTTGTCCGTTGAAAAGTCAAAGAGAAAAACAGCCTTCTGATTGGCTAATGGTGATATTCATCCTCCAATCAAAATTTTCCATAAATCCATAAAGACCAAATGAAAATGGTGCACGTATTGTTTTTTCTTAATAAAAAATTAAATGACATTCTCTATTAAATTGCCACACCTAAATTAAAATCTTAAGATTATTTTAAAAAAGAAAACTAATGATGATTAGATTAATTACTAATAAAAATATGACTTAATTTCAATTAATAAATTTTAAAATTAAAAATTAAGGCACTAATGAATAAATTTTAACCAAAATAATAAAAGGATAATTAATTCAAAATCAAACAAATTAAACTAAAATTAAATCATCAACTAAATTAATTAATTAAGCTAAAATTAATTAAAACATTTAAAATTCAAAATAAATAAACATAAAACATATTAAAATTAAATTAAGATAAGGTAAATAAAATAAAATGCTAAATAAATTAAGGCAAAATAGATAAAAAGAAATTAAGATAAAAACAGAGAAAATAAATCACATAGCATCTAGCACAAAGATGAGGGTAAAATTTGGGGTACAACAGTTGCCCATATTTAAATATCTTCATCTGATGACATGAGAGATGAAGATCCTCATGTAATCAACAGTGAAAGATATTTAAATACAGATAACCGAAAATTTTTCCCTCGAATGCACACACATGCAATGCAACAGACATGATGCCAAGGAGATGCAAGAAAATGCAGACACAACAAGACACCAAGGGGCAAACAGGAGGCGAAAAGACCAAGGAGCTTCCCTGGGAAGGACGAAAGCTAGTATCCATGAGAAACACCTCACTAGGGATACAAGCTAACCAACAAAAGAGACCCACCGGAGAGACTCCAAAGAAACACTTGGGAAAAGACCACAGAACAATCTCCACTGGAAAGAAAAAAAAACTGGGAGATAGACTACTGGGGACAAAACAAAACCCACGTTCTTCCTGGGCATGAAACCAGGAAGAAAAGCTTGATCACTGGGGATCAATAAAAAGACAGACAACCAAACAAAGACCTCCTGGGGATTCTAAACCGAAGAGTTCAAAAATGGGATCTTCAAGAAAATCCAGAAAGACAGAGACAAACTTTGCGCACCAGATAGGAGTCTTAAGGGTTGAAGAAATTTGTTCCAAGGAGCTTAACTTAAAGCAAGCTTTCAAAAATCCAAGGTAAGGGTTCAATGTCCGACACGATCCGAACAAGAACGGTTTAGACAAGAGGACGGTGCTTGCCACGATTCAAACAAAGTCCAAGTTCAAGGTTGACATGATTCAAAAGAGAACGATTTTAAAACCTGGAGGCAATGTCCGACACGATTCGAACAAAGACTCGGTTCAAGTTCGACATGATTCGAACAGGAACCAGTTTTAAAACGAGAAGATAATGCTTGACATGATTCAAACAAGAACGATTTTAAAACCTGGAGGCAATGCCCGACATGATTCGAACAAAGACTCGGTTCAAGTTCGGCATGATTCGAACAGGAACCAGTTTTAAAACGAGAAGACAATGCTTGACATGATTCAAACAAGGTCCAAGTTCAAGTTTGACATGATTCAAACGAGAACGATTTTAAAACCTGGAGGCAATGTCCGACATGATTCGAACAAAGACTCGGTTCAAGTTCGACATGATTCGAACAGGAACCAGTTTTAAAACGAGAAGACAATGCTTGACATGATTCAAACAAGGTCCAAGTTCAAGTTTGACATGACTCAAACGAGAACGATTTTAAAACCTGGAGGCAATGTCCGACATGATTCGAACAAAGACTCGGTTCAAGTTCGACATGATTCGAACAGGAACCAGTTTTAAAACGAGAAGACAATGCTTGACATGATTCAAGCAAGGTCCAAGTTCAAGTTTGACATGATTCAAACGAGAACGATTTTAAAAATCTTTAATGTTAAACTTCTTGGGGAACATCAAAAGGTTTAAAGATTCCAATCTGGCCCGCAAAGGTTAAGACCGAACAAGCACGACACAAGGCAAACCGGGAATGTCTTTACTTCACTGGGGAAATAAAGACAGACACCAACAAAAGACCACAAGCAAAATAGAGCACAAGGATGCACAGATGCTAGGGTATGATGCATATGCTTAGCTATATGCTAGAAACGACGCGAACGACGCAAAACAGGAAAGAAGAAAGGATAACACAAGCCAACACCCTGAAATCCAAACATCAAGGATAACCGGGGCCATCTTCTTTCTCTGGAGATGGCAGATCCATGCCAAAAATACAGTACTACTAACTCTTCCTGTACCCACTTGATTCCATAAAACATCTCGATGCTAGAGTAAACTTTAGTTTATCTTTGTGTTTTCTTAGAAATTTTTCCGCTTCCAAGAATCAGATGAAAATGACGAAGTTATTGTATTCAAAGACCAATAACAGTTCTACTGGCTAAGAATTCTGTTGTTTAACAGCTGACTTCTCTGGGGAACCCTGCATAAAGAGCTGGGGTCTGATACTCAAAGGTGAAAATCTAGCTTAGACAAATGTATTGGATATATTGGGAAAGTTATTCCTCTTTATTGGGGAAATAGATCCATTGGGAATTTATCAAAATCAGCTGATGTAGCAACTCGATGGGGAGCTAACAAAATAACTATGCATTCCACTGGCATAACTACCATCTTCAAATCTTATCTGCCCTGGGCTAGACGGTCTATATGATAACAAGAGGATTTTATAGAAGAATTGGCATACAGGGTGTTTCAATATCTTTAAACTCTTGGAGAGATCTCAGCATAACTGCCCCAGATTAGGGGATAGGTAATCAAAAGAATTTTACAGAAGACTTGAAATACCAGATACTTCAAAATCTTCTAACTTGAATAATCAAAAGAATTTTACAGAAGACTTGAAATACTAGATACTTCAAAATCTTCTAACTTGAATAATCAAAAGAATTTTACAGAAGACTCGAAATATCAGATACTTCAATATCTTCTAACTTTAATAATCAAAAGAATTTTACAGAAGACTCGAAATATCAGATACTTCAATATCTTCTAACTTGAATAATCAAAAGAATTTTACAGAAGACTCGAAATATCAGATACTTCAATATCTTATAACTTGAATAATCAAAAGAATTTTACAGAAGACTCAAAATATCAGATACTTCAATATCTTCCAACTTGAAAAGACCCATGAATCTTGATGTAACCGTCTCTGCTCAACCGTACTCGAGACACTCAAACTGTAGTAGAAACTACTGGGGACGGATTTGCCCCTGCTGACGGGTTACTGAAGTCAAAACTTGTCATGATCTCAAAGAGATTTGCCTCAATATTCTGAACTTACTGAGTTTTGTCTCTGATTTGTCAACTCTTGGGATGATGGACTGGCAAACCTTACACTTGGTTGCCCCTGACTGAGTCAAATTTCCTTATCAAGTCCAATTCCTATGACTGACCGCTTTTGTTGGGATTCCTTGATATCGAATGATATTGCAAACAAGTGTTATTCATTAAAATCGGCAAAATTTAATGCAAAGTTTAATGCAAAGCTTAATGCAAACTTTTGAAAACAAAGCTTTGATAAAAAACGCACAGTGAAATGATTAAATTGTCAAAAACAAAAGTGGGTCTAGTCATTAAGGAAGTGACCAGCACACGCGAGCAACAAAGATTAATAGGAGTCAGGTTACTCAACCTTGCTGTAGTATGCTTTTCAAAACAACCTTACCTCAAATAGGTCTTTTAGGGTCGTAACGTGGTCTGGTTCATGGTTTACGAAACAAAAGATAAAGGCTCAAATCCTACGCTCAGTTAACTCAAGATATACGTTCAACTCTCCAAAAGTAGGAAGTCACTTGATTTGAAAGCTGACTGGCGCCTTATGTGAAACGCTCGTGTTTGAATGCATAACCGAGTTAAACTGAGAACTACCCTGCCCCTCAGGTTTAAAGGTTATTTTTGTATAAGAAAGAAAACTCCTACTTCTAGGCTCGAAAGGTTTAACAAGGGATGAGTTGAAACAATGCCTTACATCCTCGGCGAGGTTAATTTGAAAATATACCATAGCAATTATGAACACGGGGCTTTCATCATCCTCCCTAATTTTTACTTTAACAAAATTTTGAAAAAAAAAAAGTGAAAAAGATACATATTTGCTTTTATGAAAATAAAAGTAAATGAGTGAAACGAATGGACTTAACCAAAAGATGCATAAATATTTCATTAATGTTGCCAATTTGAAGGTACAACAAAGCTCATAAGAAAATATCAATACAATTAAAGGAAATACAACTGAAATACAAAACACATCCAACTTAGGATTTCAATTTCCGGGTCCGAACGGAAAAAAGTCTTCACCACCAATCACTTGTTCCTTGTGGTATCGAACTTTGAGAGGCCTTGCAGGTCCTTTACCTTTTGCTTCAGAAGTTGAGGTACCAGCGTCTGAAGTACCTTCCTGAGGTTTCAGATTCTTTAGCAAGCTCATCAGCTTCTCTTCGAATTCCTTGCATTCTTCAATGGGATGCCCGATGGTCCCAGTGCGAAATTTGCATTCAGTCTTTGGGCGGTCTTCTTCAAAGATTAACTCCTTGTCATGGATCAGCTCTTGCACAAAATATCCTAAAGCTCGGCAATTGTCCAAATCATGCCCTTCAGCTCCCTTATGGAATTCACAGGTTAGGTTGGGATCATACCAAGGTCCCCGGAAAGGTGTGAGAAGTCGTGGAGTTACCAGCTTGTTTTGCATCAACAGTGGGAAAAGTTTACTTAACGGCACCAGGATAGGCTGGTGGTTAAATTTTCCTCTTTTGGAAGCACTTTTCTTCTTATCTCGACCTTGAGAACCTCGAGGAGAATCATCCGCTGGAGTCTGAAACCCCCTTTTGGTAGATACCTGACGAAAATTATGTTTGGATGCAGGAACAGGACCAACGTTCAGCTGGCATGAGGCTTCTCCAAAAACAAATTCTGGACACGAGAGATCCCCAGGAGATGGCAAAGGATAGCTGATTTGAATGCCTTGTGGTGTAAATGATAACATATTGGAGTCAAGCAGAGTCTGAACCTTGTCTCTGAGTACTCTACAATCTTCAGTTGAATACCTCTGTGCCCCAGCATGGTAGTCACAACGGATGTCGGTGTCAAAGCCCGGCGAGTCTGGAAAAGATGTTGGATCTCTCTCTGCTGGCACTATCAATCCACCTTTGATCAAAACTGGCAACAACTGACTATATGCCATTGGTAACGGAGTGAAATTCCTCTCTGGCTTCCTTGGCCTCTATCGTTCACGCTGATGTGGCAAACGAGCGCTCTCGAAAGTTGGTCTGACGGGATGAATGTGATTCTCCTTTTTCAACAGAGTTTCCAGAACCCAATTCATCTGGCACTTGAGGATTCTAACCTCATCTCCCACTTCCTTCTGGTACTCTAAAATTTCCTCCATCGCTGTTAGCGTGACCTTCATAGATTCCAGAAACTGCTCCATTCCTCTTTGGAGCTCTCTCAATTCATGGTTAACTCTGTCCATTTCACAGTACTGTTCAGACATCCTTTGTTGAGTTTGGACTTGGGTGTTGGCGTTTGGAAAATTAAGGTGACGAGATCTGAAGAGAACGAGACAAAAATAAGACGCGGAAGAATGCACATGCACATGCAAGGATGCAAAATGATATGCAAAAATGCATATACGAACTAAACTATCAAGAAACGCACAAATATTTACAAACGTTATAGACAAATGGAGTCTTCCTCAAAATAAACTTCTTCATTGATATTGTCAGCTGTTACATTGGGGTTCAAAAGGTAAGGACGCTCTAAACTGAAATCAGAAATATTGATAGAAAACAACAGATGGTACTTCTAAAAGTTTGATCCACTAGAGGATGATTCTCCTTCTCCATTAATCTTCCTTGTGAGTTCTTCAATGCGCTTCCTAGTCCTTTCCCTTTCGAAGAACAAATCAGCCATTGTTTCTGCCGTCTTCTGCTTGGCTTTAGAGGGTGAATCATGTCGAGGAAAAGGCTTCCTTATCACTTGAGCAATATCACGGGACCACTGCAGATGGGTCTCAGAGACCTGGCATTCAGCCTTCCAGAGTTGTCTGTTGATATTACACCATGCATACTCGAGCCTCTTTTTCATCTCAAATCCTTCATGTACATCTTGATCATATCCTCTTTTCTGGGAGGTTCTTTCTTCAAGTAGCCTAACTGGCGGCGGGCGAGAGCAGGATTATAATTGATGCAGCCATCTCTACCCATCAAAGGTACATTGGGGCAATCCCCGTAGCTAACGATCATAGTAATTCCTTCATCTGTCGGGTTATACAATTCGAGGCCAGTGTGTTTTAACTTCATCAATTTCTTGGACCATAAACCATAGTCTGCAGTTTCCCAGAAGGCAAGAGTTTTTGGTAGGTAGGAGGTGAACCATTTGTAGAAAAGGGCCGCTCAGCAGACAATTTGTCCACCACCTCTCAAATATTTGTACTGAACTGAGTGATAAACATCCGCAAGTAAAGTAGGGACCGGATGGCGAATATCTGAATGGCCTGGATATCCACAAAATTCTTGTCACTCAGGAACAAGAACAAGCCATAGACCATTAAGGCAACAGTTGATTCAAACAAAGCCGCATTTCCCTGGTCTTTAAAGTAAAGGGCCAGTTAATCCTTTTGGTAGTGTCCATTGTCTACAAAGTCTGAAAAACAAAGTTACCGTCTTGACAGTTTAGCGAAGATGCAAGATGCAATGCAAAGTTTCATGGAATTCAGACATCCGCAAAATATCGAGAGATATCAAAAGACCTCTTTTCATTAAAAGTGAATTACAATAGTTGATACACTTCCAAAAGCCCTAAACATAAAGCTAAATAAAAGCTAAAAAGTCATAAGGAAATTCTCCTAGAAGCCTTGCGTTGAGTCTTCTGATTTCTTGCTCCATCTGATCTCTTTCTGTGATGAGGTTGTCAAGAATGGATTTCCAAGCGGGAGGCTGAGTGCTTGAGGGACTTGGATCTTCTTGGGCCTTTCTCTTCTTACAGGAGAGTAACTCCTCATTCTTGGTCTGCAGTTGCTTCTGGAGTTCCAGATTCTCTTCAACGACCACTTGATACTTGAGCTTCTAGGATTCTTCTAACCTTTGGGCTTGTCTTAGAGAAATCTCCAGCTCTTCTTCTTTTGACATGAAGTACAAAACAGGCTCTTTCTTCAAAGTAATTGGCTCTTGTCTTTTGTAGGGCATCTTTAGCTCTATAGCTCTTCTTGTAACCCATTGGAGGTAGGGCTCCAAGGATACACAGTTAGGTCTTCCTAAAGAACTTCTTCCACTTTTACATTTGCTACCCCAAGCGTTCAAGATCAACTCTTTCTGTTCTTCGTTCTTGTCATATGTTTCAAAGTAAATACTTTCTACATGAGCACTGAGAGGTTTGTCTTCTAGAGGATACCTTAATTGGCGTCGCGCTAATACAGGGTTGTAACTGATACCACCTTTGATGCCAAGGAGAGGCACGTTACCATAATTTCCACAACTATCTGTATTCAGGATTCCATCATACACCCTATTATACCAGTCAATATCTGCATGGGAGAGTGCCATAACTTTCCGAGACCACCATCCTTCCTTGGAATCCCAGAATGCTCCTGCCTTTGGTAGATGCGAAATAAACCATCTATACAGTATAGGGACACAGCAGGTAATCTGTCCATTTCTATGAGCGTTTCTTGTATGGACTGAGTGATAGGCTTCAGCAAGCAAGGTAGGCACAGGATTTTGTTTCAAGAAGATTTTGATTGCATTTAGATCCACAAAGTTGTCTATGTTTGGAAACAAGAAAAGTCCATAGATAAGCAATGCAAATGCAGCTTCAAAGGCATCCCTGTTGGAGTTCTTAGCAAAGTAACGAGCCTTTCCAATCATGAACTTAGCAGTTAACCCCAGAATTCCTCCCTTAGAGGTTAAATTGCTTTTGATGTCAACTAACTCCAGGTGAGTCTTCTCAACTATTTCTTCTTCTTTTAGATCCTCCTCGAAGATAGGAAATGGGGATTCATCCTTGATAGGTAAACCAACTATCTGAGAGTACTCCTCAAGGGTGGGTAAGAGCTGATAGTCAGGGAACGTGAAGCAGTGATATTTTGGATCATAAAACTGAAGTAGAGTTGAGAGAAGTCCTTCATCAACAGTCTTCCTTAACAAAATCCACAACTTTCCATATCTGCTTAGGAATCCTTCAGGGTCTGTTAACAAATCTCCCAATTTCCTTAGGTCGTCCAATTTGGGACTCTTGAAAGTGTATTTGATGGTGTTTCTTCTTGAGCTATCCATGATATTCCTCTGATATAAGAAAAGAAGTCTGAGTTCCATGAAACAGATGCAACATGAATGCTTATGCTATATGGATGCAACAAACACACATAGAGCATAAACAAACAAAGGCAAAAAGGGAAAGGTTAAGCATGGAGCCAAAGGTTCACCCTTCCCATTGGTATGTTCTATTGGTTTTCACCTGCTGAACGAGGTTCTAAGAAGTTCCCAGAGTCTACAATCCATCTTTTGGATTTTAAGGATTTCCCATATGACTTGGTAATCGATAAAATTCTCAAGAGGATCTCGTCTGAGTGTAGTATCGCGTGACAACCAATTCAGAAATAGACTCCATCATGGTTTCCGCACTACATCTAAAAGGCTTAAGTTGGGTTTGGTAACTACGATTCTCAATATCACGGGCTCCTAGGTCGAGAGTAGCACGCTTTCACGAACGAATTCGTTCAACATAACTAGACTCTCGAGAGGGCCTCAACTGAGTGATGGTGTTATCAATTCAACCTTTCAGGATTCGACTCCCTCAAGACCTCCTTGAATACCATCGTCCTATAATAAGTGTACGCTCAAATCTGGGTATAGGATTTATCTCACTCAAAGATATCATATCAGCCTAAAAAGTCAAGCAAGAACAGATATACAGATATATAAGCAGGTATGACATACGCAAGCATATACAAGTAAATAAGAAAACATGAATAACATAAAAACAAGATTGGCTTAACCCTCTTAGGAAAGGACCAGCAATAGGTCTAACAATCCCCAGTGAAGTCGCCATTTCTGTTGCGGTGAAAATAGGATAACAAATTATTAATTAATTTGCATCATTTTCTTTTACAACCGACTTTGATTTATCCAAAGGAAAGGTTCAAGATCGTTAGAAAAACCTAAAGGGAGGAGATCTAAGGTTCGGGGGTTGGTTACGCCTAGGGAAGGTATTAGCACCCTAAACGTCTGTAGTACTCTACGGGAGCCTCTTGTTAATGTTATCTTATGTTTGCTAAAGGTTCTATGCTAAAGGTTGAAAACCCTAGGGGTTAGTATCTAAGTATACTCGACAAAGCATCGCACTTTGCGCCTACGTATCCTCGGGAATAGAATCAGAGTATGCGTAGTTCTACTTTTACTGAACTATTGACTATGGTCAATATTCAGAGGGGAAATGAGTACAAGCTCATTGTAGAGTTTAAGAACTCTCTAAATCTAGTTGTAATGGACCTATGTTATGTTTTAGTCAGTAGGGGAAAGTGATAAATTCATTAGGATGAATATCTCTAAGAGTTTAAAAACTCTCTCCTAAAGCTAATTGTGATTTCTATGGCTCTGATGAGGCCAAGAAATAAAGTTCTCTCCTAAGAGGTTACTAAGGTTAAGGTGGGGGGTCGTGACTTTAGGAGTCAACATGTTTAACCTTCCTTTGGTATGGGGGAAAGATGATGATAAAAGAATACAAGTCATAGAAGATGAAACATTTGATATAAGATAATATAATGAAAGCAACATAAGCACGAGGATGGCAATATGTTTCATGACAAATGATGAGTAGACATGAGATACATATCAAGATATCAAGTAGACAAAGACAAACCAAAGATATTAAGCTTGAGAAATATATCACACAAGAAACAAATCATAAGTTAAGACATATTCATGAATAAAAGATTAATCAAGATGATATTAAAAGTTGAATAATACCAATCACAAATTAAATCAACAACCATATGACAAGATAAATTAAAGAAGAGTTAAACCAAACATTCAAAATATCAATAAGGTCATAAATAAAGGTTAACGATTTAATCAAGATAAAGAGAGTGGAAACTCACATTAATAATAAATCAACTTAAATAAATATTTAAGAAAATAAATTACTAAATAAAATAAATATTTTGGAGTTTTATAATAAAACTAAGATTTTCTAAAAGATAAATAAACTGTTTTTTGAATATTTAATAAACTTTAAATAAAAGGAAATGATTTTAGCTAAAAAAAGGAAATGTCCCAAGTGTGGTTTGAACCCACGCCCTTGGATTCAACAGCACAAAACCAAGGCAAATTGTACCAGGCGCGCGTAGTGATCATAGGAGGGAAGTGCACATATATATAAGAGGCGAAGAATCAAAAAGGAAAAAAACAAAAAGGACTGGGTAGGGATCGAACCCCAGTCCTTATAGGCCCGATAACGAGGAATAGTAACACACACACAAGTCCATCCGCTGGGGCGGGTATACATCCGGTAAATAATACAACCTCATAAATATATAACATGTATATGCGCATATATTCAAATTAACAAACCCAAACCATCCAAACAACCGTGACAGCCAAACCAAACTTAAAGCCATGTCACTCATAAACCAGGTGAAAAGAAAACCTATAATTTATACACCAAATCAAAAGGTCTCACATGTATTGACTATCAACTATGGTTTAACATGTGAATCCAAGGGAAAAGCAAATCAAGCCATGAAATTATAATAAATATCAGCAGCATGTTAACATTACAACACTAGTGAAGTAACAACACAAATCATGAGCAGAAATGCATTAGATAAGGGTCTTGGGCAAACATATAAATGAAGTCACACATTTCATTCACCAAACATATATAAGAACCAAACTGAACATGATATTGGCCTAGTTTAAAGCAGGTTGGTAAACATCAACATACAATGAAATAATGATGAACAAAACGGCTCAACAGTCAACCACATATGCCACTTAGATATCATCCACTCATGTGTTAGAAGCAACATGTACAATATTCTTGATAGCAGTAATAAAACAGGCATAAACATACAAACAGAACCAATGGCCATAGATCAATAGGTTAGCAAATCAATACTGGCAGATCATTCTCAAGCATATCAAACAATTCTCAACTTTAAGCAAAGACAAAGTGTAACCAAAAGGTATGTGTGTGTGATCAAAACTCTTAGGTTGTGACAAAATGACAGTATGCAAGGACAAGCAGGGGTATAAATCAAGGCAATTCAATCATGCTACAAAGAATTCACAAGATGAAAAAAAGACCTTAGCATCACTAACATACACAACAGCCTTGGATTTGAGCAAAGATAAAAACAAAATCATGCAATACTTGGCATATTAGGTTAAAGCATGTAGAGACATATGATTAAAGACCAACATAAGACTTTGTAAAATAGATGAATAAGTCAACACTTCAACTAAACAAACTTATGAACTTTGACATCAAAAGAACATGACAGTACAGGGGTAAGCTAAATGATCAAGGTCAGTATCTCAAAAAAAACGTGTATAGCACATATAGAAGCATTTTGAGGCTCAAGCAATCAAAATTCAACAAAAAATGCAAGTTGACAAAAAAGGTTCCACATTCTGGCAGTAGGTATACTAAGTGGGGTGTGTGTATAGTGAAACAAGGTATTGTGTTCTCATGACTATGAATAGACTGATCAGAAGGCAATGTGTAAAAGAGGAACAAATGAGAAGGTTGTATATCAAGAGCCATTCCAGTCACAAAGTTACACAAAGGATTAAGTATGGTTATGAGCAATACAAATCAAAGCAACTTTAGTGTACATAGCAAACCAGCAACATGGCCATATGGAAAGATTTAAAAGAAACCTGACTATCACAACTTAAACTCATCCTCATATGTAACAAGACTTAATCAAGAAGAAACAAATAAAGGTCTAGAAACTGATGCATACAAGATCAACAACAGTGAAAGCAAGACATGAACTCAATCAGGCAGTGATGGCACGCAGGTATACTATAGAGTGTGAATAGCACCACAAAGTCAGTTCATGATTCACATTAAAACTTAAACATGAGCAAGATTACATCTCAGACATGTTTGGCAAGACTACATATTCTAATATGACAGCAATGGCTTGTAAAGCAAGTAAGAGACAAAAAGGCAAGGTTTTGACAAATCAGAGAATTTGACATATTCATCAAGGCATGTTCATCACAAAACTGATATGCAACACTTCAAGAGGTCAACTATTCTAAAAAAACCATTTAGGGCAAGTATAGATGCAAGCAGATCATGCATAGATAGAAGTAGAGATCTTGGACAGATTATGTATACTTCATCAATTTGACATATCAGAGGAACAAACTTACAATGGCATGGTGTACAAACATACTGATATCTCATAAGCATTAGCATAGATTGCTGTTTAAACAAGGCATTAGTATATAATGAGGCATGGTCAATTTCACATCTTGAAGAACTAATTCACATGTCAGAAACCAAAACTTAGCAGACACATAGATAGATTAAACTAAGGCCAAGCACACATACAATAAGTTCAGGCTTATACCAAATGTCAATCAAAATGACACGTAGAAAACAAGTATGATATGGTAGATGTAATGTTGCAGAACTGATGAACATGATTCAAGTGACAAGTAAATGGCATATCAAAACAGGTTTATTATTTCAAAGTGAAAAAACACATAACTGATGGCAACATACTAACATATCAATCTCTTTGCACAAATCAAAATGTGGTGGCTATGATAGTGCTAATTGATTTTACAGAACAAAACTCATTTAGACACAGAATCCAACAAGCATCTGACCAAGAATCATGAACCACAAGATGAAACAACTCAGTTTAAAAGTCCTATTATGCTAAGTAGATTATAAATCTTATGCATACAAAGCAATAGCTCAGGAGAATATCAGTTTAAGCACATGTGACAAACCTTGATTCAAAACATATTTCAGGCATATCAACAATGTAGCCATACTAAAAAATGGATAACTATAGGTAAGACATCAATAATAAGCTCAGAGTGACAAAACTACCTGCATAGCCTCAAGGCTTGATAGATTTCTTAAACACGAAGAAAACACAATAGCTTAAATATGAACATGACATCAGTATGAACAAAGGAAGAGAGGCATAGCAACAGTTGTAAACATATATTGAGACAATGAGAAGCATACATCTACCATGAACTTAACAACAATCATCAAGCTCAACAAGTTAATAGAAAATAAACATAGAGTAAATCAACAAGTATTATGTCTCAACCAAGATCAGAACTCAAATCATTCATGAAAAATCTAAAATACCAATCTATATATCATATTCATACTAAGAATAGCATAGAACAAAATAAAGGTGCACATGTTGTTAATGCAGTAATACAGAATGAGCGTGAGGTAAAGATGCTTACCTCTTTTCCAAGCTAACAGCAAAATCTTTGAATAGATTCTTGCTCCTTCTCCCTCTCCTCAAGCTAGCACAGCTGCAGAACTCTTCTACTGGTATCCAAGCAAACCACATAACAATTTCCTTTCCTTGCAGCTAACTCTTGCTCTCTCAATGTGAATTGATTTTAGAGTGATTTTGTAAAGAATTGTTGATCAGAGCTGAATAGCTACCTCCTTATATAGGCGAAGTAAGTGGGTTGATGTTATGGGCCGGGTTGGAATTAATCCTCCTCCAAGAGTAGTGGCAGCTAGGGTTTTGAAACAATGTACAATGCTTGAGGGAGCAAACGCTCCTCCACTCTGAGATGTAGCAGATGCCACAGGGCTGAAGTAGATAGCATCTTCCTAACTTTCCTTTGTCATCAGCCTATGTAGGCGTTATTTGGAAAAGCGAGAGCGATGTTGCTCTGCTCCTCTCGCAGGTGGTACAGCTGAATGACGAGAACGAAAAGCTTCATCCTTGCTTTGTGCGATTGAAATCCCATGGAGCAATTCAGGAAAATTAGGGCAAACGAAATTGGAGTGATGGCGCCAAGATTTGATGAAGTGAATTTGAAAATTGAGCTTGCAAAGGCTTTGAACGAATTGGAATCATTTTCTCCTTTCTGCAAAACCAAAACTCACGACCAGAGGAAGAAGAGGACCAACCCAACACACGTGCTATGCTCCCATTGGTTCAAGTTGTCCGTTGAAAAGTCAAAGAGAAAAACAGCCTTCTGATTGGCTAATGGTGATATTCATCCTCCAATCAAAATTTTCCATAAATCCATAAAGACCAAATGAAAATGGTGCACGTATTGTTTTTTCTTAATAAAAAATTAAATGACATTCTCTATTAAATTGCCACACCTAAATTAAAATCTTAAGATTATTTTAAAAAAGAAAACTAATGATGATTAGATTAATTACTAATAAAAATCTGACTTAATTTCAATTAATAAATTTTAAAATTAAAAATTAAGGCACTAATGAATAAATTTTAACCAAAATAATAAAAGGATAATTAATTCAAAATCAAACAAATTAAACTAAAATTAAATCATCAACTAAATTAATTAATTAAGCTAAAATTAATTAAAACATTTAAAATTCAAAATAAATAAACATAAAACATATTAAAATTAAATTAATATAAGGTAAATAAATAAAATGCTAAATAAATTAAGGCAAAATAGATAAAAAGAAATTAAGATAAAAACAGAGAAAATAAATCACATAGCATCTAGCACAAAGATGAGGGTAAATTTTGGGGTACAACACATGCCAATTCTTGATTGAGGTGAATGCTCAATAACCCTTTAGAAGATTGATGAGGTATGATGGCACAACCATATTGTGGTGATGATTTGCACAATGATAGGAAATCTTGTGGTTAAAATTTGGTATATGACACCCTTGATGGTTTTCTGGGTAACATATTGAATATCATACTCTGTCAAAACCATTTGCCACCGAGCAATCCTTCCTGTGAGAGTTGGCTTCTCAAAAATATATTTGATCGGATTCATCTTGGATATCAAGAGAGTTGTATGAGTCAACAGGTACTATCTCAACTACTTAGTTGCCCATTTAAGCGCACAACATGTCTTTTCAAGCAAATAGTACCTTAACTCGCAATCAGTTAATTTCTTACTCGGGTAGTATATTGCATGTTCTTTTCTACCTATCTCGTCGTGTTGACCGAGTACACATCCCGTGGAAATTTTGAGAACCGTAAAATACATTATCAAAGGTCTCCCTGGCACTGAAGGCATGCAGATAGGAGGTTCCTGCAAATATTCTTTTGTTCTATCAAAGGCCTTTTGGAAATTATCATTCCACCTGATAGCCTGATCCTTTCGCAACAATTTCAATATTAGTTCACAAGTGGCTGTAAAATGAGAGATGAATCTAGCGATGTATTTCAACCTCCCCAAGAAAACACAAACTTCTTTTTCTGTTCTAGGCTCAGGTATTTCTTGTATAGCTTTTACTTTGGCAAGATCAATTTCAATACCTCGTTCACTAACAATAAAACCCAACAACTTGCCAGATCTCACTCCAAAGGTGTACTTATTAAGATTCAACCTCAGCTTGAACTTTCTCAACCTTTCAAACAACTTTTGAAGATTAACCAAGTGCTCTTCCTCAAACTGGGACTTCACAATCATGTCATCAACATATACTTCGATCTCCTTGTGAATCATATCATGAAAAAGGGTCACCATAGCACGCTGATAGGTTTCCCATACATTTTTCAAACCAAAGGGCATCACTTTATAGCAGAAAGTTCCCCACGGGGTCATGAACGTTGTTTTCTCCATGTCTTCTGGGGCCATCTTGATTTGGTTATACCCAGAGAAGCCATCCATGAAGGAAAACACTGAGAATTGAGTTGTATTGTCTACCAACATATCAATATAGGGAAGTGGAAAATCATCTTTAGGGTTGGCTCTGTTCAGATCCCTATAATCAACACACATTTGAACCTTACCATCTTTTTTAGGCACATGTACAATATTTGCAACCCACGGAAGATAGTTCGCAACAACTAAGGAACCTACATCAAGTTGCTTATGAACTTCTTCCTTAATCTTAACAGCCATATATGGTCGAGTCCTTCTGAGCTTTTGCTTGACCAGAGGACAATCCTCTTTGAGAGGAAATTCGTGCACCACGATATCTCTATCAAGTCCAGGCATATCCTGGTAAGACCAAGCAAATATATCAACAAACTCTCGTAGCATCTCTATCAATGTTCTCTTCACATCTTCCTCTAAAGAAGCCCCTATCTTGATCTCTTTCTTCGCATCCTCGATGCCATGATTAGCAACTTCCACGGACTCCTGGTGTGGCTGAATAACTTTCTTCCTGCCTCAATAATCTGGCGAACTCTTTAGGGAGTTCACAATCTTCCTCACCCTCTTCTTCGGCGTGGTAAATTGGATTATCAAAGTCATAACGAGCCATAACAGTTTGGTTATCAATGGAATCCGGAATGGTGGATCTGCATGATTGATGATTCATGCCTTATTTTAGAATGAGAGTGATAAAACAAAAAAGGAAAACATTGTCATTTTTTAATGAAAAATATATAAACAAAAATGAAAGACAGGGAACAAAATATTTGAATGCAAAAGCGTCCTTTATTTATAATAAAAATTGTAAATGCAATAATGAGGCCCTACAAGAAATCACTACACCTTGGGCAGAGCGTAGGAAACAACACATGAGATTGAAAACAAAAGAAATTACTCTTCATTAAGAGTGACTTGAATGATCTCTTCAGCTATCCAATTAGCAAGTTCCCGTCCTGTGACACATGGACAGATCCTGCTATACATATCATAGTCGTTATCAGCATCATCGTCCACTTCAAGAATTTGACCATCATAAACAAACCCAGGACTGAAGAATCTAATTGGAGCTAGAGGACCTTAAACCCTCAGAGGCATGTGAGTGGGCTTGTACCCAAGACCAAATTTGTCTTGCTTTACAGGAAGATCAAAAACTTGCCCCCGACCTTCTAAATAACTAGCCTTAACAACATCCCTATCTTCCTTTAAAGATGCCATGGTGATATCAGGCCTTTTATCCTCCGGAGGAGGAGTCTTCTTAATTTGCACAGTTTCAAATGCCTGACAAAGGGTCTTGTGAACTTCCCCTTCAACCCCAACATATTTAAAAGAAGCCAAATGGCTCACAATAATATTCTCTTCACCGCACACAATGACAACTTTAACATCAGCCATAAACTTAATCTTTTGGTTGAGAGTGGAGGACACGCCGCCTGCCGCATGAATCCATGGACGTCCCAAAAGGTAGCTATAAGTTGGCTAGATGTCTATGACAAAGAAAGTTGTATTGAATATTTGAGGCCCCACCTTAATAGGTAATTTAACTTCACCAAACACTGACCTTTTAGACCCATCAAAATCCCTGACAACCAAATCATTGGGCCTGAGCATCACTCCTTATGCGTTCAACTTCATCAATGTTTTCTTGGGCAACACGTTAAGAGATGATCCGATATCTACCAAGACATGAGACAAAACAACACCCATGCTCTCCAAAGAAATATGCAATGCTTTGTTATGATTTCTTCCATCGGGAGTCAAGTCAAAATCAGTGAACCCCAAACCATTACTGGAATTAACATTAGCAATGGCCCCTTCAAGCTAATTAACAGTTATCTCTTGAGGCACATAAGCAGCATTCAAAATTTTCAACAAAGAATTTCGATGAACTTCTGAACATAACAACAGTGATAAGATATAAATCTTTGAAGATGTATGATTAAGTTGGTCCACCACTTTATAATCACTTTTCTTTATAATTCTCATCAGCTCTTCTACATCCTTAGAGAATGACTCTTCTAGAGTTGGATTTTGTACTGGCTCGCCCACCACCACCTGTTTTCCCTTAGCCTTAGCTAAGGCATCAGCATTAACATCTTGAGAAACCCGTGGAGGAGAAAATATTTGTCCGCTTCTGGTAAACCTGCCAGCGCCAGCAACATTTTTGATATTATCAGCATTTGACTCATCAGACGGGGGAGTCTCAATTTCCTGTTTGTGTCCCTGACAGTATACCTCCGCACCAAAATGTCAAGGGACGACTTTAGTAGTTTCATACGAAACAGGGCCAGGCATAGTGATCACCAACGGAGCCTGCCTTGTTGGTGATGGAATTCTGGCCGAAGTGTATGGTATTGAAATAACAATAACCCCTTCATCATCAATACTCTTATCAACGAAAACCCTGTCAAATTGGATTCGTCCTTCATTAATCATTTCCTGAATACCAGACTTCAAATCATCGTAGCCATTGGGTTGAACAACACACTTCTTGCAATCAACAACATAACCTGGAAATACACCACCTTTCAAAAACTTCTCTTTTACAAAAGACAGAGGGGTTTTCAAAAGATTCACATCAGTGACCAAATTCATACTATCAAACTCTTCAACACGTTCATAGTCAGCCCATATGTTGTGGCATTGGGTTCTGAACAACATTTGGACTGTTGTTCGAGGTAAACTCATGGCCTTTGAATCAATTAAATCTTGGACCTTATGCTTCAAGGCCTTACAATTTTCAATGCTGTGACCAGGTGCCCCAGAGTGGAACTCGCACCTAGCATTGGCATCATACCCAAAAGGAAGCTTCACATGAGGTAGACCCAAGGTACGAAGCTCAATCAAACGGAGCTTAAGCAAATATTGAAGTAGCATACGGATGACGTAATTTCCAAATTCCTTTTAGACCTTCTTGGTTTCTGCTGATAATTCTGTTGAGGCGCATGCGGTTGACGTACTATTGAGGTTGTCGAGTTGCATCTAGAATGGCTACAACAACCACCTGCTGATATGGTGTTTGATAAGTTCTACCTTTTCCCTTGTAGGAAGTGTTAGACGATGGCTAGGATCTAGAAAGGGGGTTGAATAGATCCCACAATTTTATACACGCAAATGGTTACCAAAAATTGGTTTTTAAAATGTTTTTACGGAAGCAACCACTGAATCACACGTCTACAACGAACCTCTACTAAAAGGATCAGATATGCACGACAATATTAGGAATGAAATAACAGATGAGAAAAATTCAGATTAATCAACAAAAAACTAAACGCAATCAACCAAGTTTTATTTGGTTGATGTTAATCCAATTACCAACGAGATAGGTTGACAAAAAATTAATTGCAAATGCGTTCGATTTTGTGTTTAATCAACTTATCGAACACTTGGTGTGTGCAAACACACTAAGTGCAGATTTCCAAATAATGTGAATGTAAAGCTGATTCTAAATACAATCCAAGGGATTGTATCAATTTTACAAAATAATTTCTCAGCTCTAACTTACACTATCTCAGAAATTTCGATCAATTGATACTTCATAAATTTGAATAATATCGAAATGTAAAAGAGTAGGGAAAGAGAGGACAAACACGATTTGATTAGGCAGTTCCCCAATCTTCCTTGCTATGGGTACCTTTGCCCCTAATTCCAAAAATTGAATTGAGATATATATAAATTGTCGTTTGCAAATTGTTTATACAAGAGAAGAACAATGAACGTCCAAACCCTCAAACGTCTTTGATTATTGATGCAGAGTCTTCTCTCCCCTTGATTCAAGATGAATCAAGTGCCTCGAATCTGGTTGAACAAATCACCATCTCACGCTACTAGACTGCATGAACCCACCATTCTTCAGTCACCTTCACTCGGTCGATTTCGATTTTCCACAATTCGATCCTAAATCTTTCTTCTATGATCCTCTGACTGTAGCTACTAAACCGAACGAACACCCTGTTCTTCGGTTACCTTCGCGCGGCTGAATCCTTGTAGAACGAAACAATTTGTGCAAAACCCCCAAAATCTCCTTGATTCTTGGAGGACAAAACCTGAGGTTTTATTCAAGAAACACCTACTGATACTCAACCCAGAACAGAGGATTTACAACACACCCAAGTCTGAACGTTAACACTTCACACGATGCAAGACACTAACAAAAATGATTATGTGTAATTGCTAGAGATCACAAGGTTGAAGATAAAGATGAAGAGAAAAATCAGTATGTATTTTCACGTTTCGTGTTGTTTTTATGTAATGAGATGATCCAACTATATATAATGCAAGAATAACCAACTAAAATGAAATAATTAACAGCAACAACAGAAAAAACAGAGGTAGAAAAATAGCCTAGACCAGCGAAGGGTCGACCGCCCACTTAATGAGGGTCGGCGGGAGTTAACCCGTGGAGGTATCTATGCAAAATACGTGACCATGCGTCGACCGCCCAACACCTTGCGTCGACGCAAGCATGCTGAATTTGCAGAAATTCAAAAATCCAGAAGAATGCGTCGACCGCATGCACCAGGGAGGTCAGCGTGCACTAACCCGACTGTTTCACAAGAAATGGTCAAAATTGCATGATTCGACTCATGCTGACCTTGGGTCGACTCAAGACCTGCAAAACTTCAAAAATTCATTTTTCTCCACATTTTTACCGACTAAGACTCGATTCATGCATACCAAACATTAATACCATGATTATGCACATGTAGAAATTGTGTAGACCTCTTCCTATATGTTTAGAGACATGAATATCAATGGTTAAATGTAATGTGACCAACAACGAAGTGATACAGTCCAAATTACAAACTAGAAACTATCCTACTTGTTGACATCATTAAAACAGAGCTAGATGAAAAGCACTTAGCCCTCACATACTCCCCCTTTTTGATGATGGCAACATTTTTTGTCTTTCTCTTGATTTGTAATTTGAAGACCCCCCTATCTTTGTGAGGTCTTTAAACATTCAATTTAAATCACTTTCTGCTGCTATTAGAAATCCTTCTCCCCCTTTGACAACATCAAAAAGTGAAATATAAGGAGGTCAAAGATAAAGCATTATAATATGGAAAGATCCACTCATCAATTTGCAAACGGAGACACTAACATGCATCCACACATAATGACATTAATGTGAGAATATTAGCGGATAAATACGGCACACGATATGCAAAACATCATTCATTCCATAGTAGTGCAAAATAAAGAAACATAGTTCAAATTGAAAACAAAAGAAAGCATCATGCAAGAAAGGAATTAAAGCATACAATCAAAACACAAAAGATATCATGCACTAAAAATGATCCTAATCCCTATGGTCTTCTCCCCCTGAATGGATGGCCTCGTCCTCGGTAATGGTGGTCTGGTGGTGGTTGGAGTGGTTGTTCCTCGAGATACTTATTCAATTCAATCACAGCGGTGTTGAGGATGCCTAGGCTGTTGGTGATATTCCGGGTCTGAAGTTCCATAGCATTATCTAAATTGGTAAATCTGGCTATTGAGGCATCAACAAACCTATTGAAGTTTTGGGTGTGAGTAGCCAACTGATCGGAAAGAGAAGTGAGCTTCTCCTTCTGAGCAGTGTATCTCTGTTCTTGTAAGTCCCGGAATTCCTCTTGTTCTAACTGCATTTGATTCAACATGGCTAGAATTTCTTTAGTGTCCTTAAAAGCTTGATGTGGCTGTGGAGTCGGAGGTGTAGAAGACTCGGGCTGTTCACTTTGTTGTTGCCAACCATAATTTTGAGGAACATAAGCAGCACCAAGAGTGGTCCAACCAGTGTGCTGCCATTCTCCCCAGCCCTGATTGTCATAAGTCTCCTGTGGTTGAGAATAACCCATCCATGCCTCATTATCTGCATCCATCATATTCACATCAGAATTGCTACCAGCTTGATTTGTATTCACATTTCTTTCCTCGACAACTTGGTCATTAGGAACCTCATGAGGAGGCTGAGTTGCTTTGGCTCTGTAGTGGTACTCTTGTGTCTCAGGATTCCAAAAGTCACCCATCATAGATAGGGTCTTTTGTTAGAACTGTTGCTCAGATGAGATAGTGACATAGCGAATTCCCGAAACGGTAATGCCAACCTTATTTAAAATATTATGAATACATGACACATAGCACAAAGACGTACCTCTTGTTGACTCCCGGAGAGTAAACATTCTATACGTAAAGTAATAGGGCCAGTTGATTTGAATTTTATTCTTCAGGATGTAGATGAGATGAACCTCCGCTTGCTCAACTCTAGAGAACCCGCCTTTCTTAGGTCGCAAAATGGGAGTGACAATCCATTGTAGAATACGATCAACAAATTTCAGATGACCCGTTGTAACAGATTTTGGAAACAGCTCGCTATTCACAACATCATCCGAATACGGTTTATGCAACATTGAGTTCAAAGCAGTTTTAAACTCATAGTCACGAACAAACTTGGTATCGGTTACTTCAGGAAGACCTTCATGGGTTTCCAAGCTGAACAAGTTATTCCATACATCATCGTTCATGGAATAGGACGTGTTATTCATAGAATACTTGAAATCTGTACCTTCGAACGTACCCTCAATTCCGCAATAGAACAAGCGAACTAAATCACAGTTAAATTTATCATCACATTCCAGAAATTCATCAAATTTCTGAACATTCAGCAGTTCAATTACCTCTGTGAGATGATAATCTGGAGCCATCAGAGGGTAGTAGGCATGTTGTCGAATAACATAACGGTTGTGGAAGTCATTGTTAAAGGATTCAGACAAAGCATCAGAGAGCAGAGATAGAGCATTTACCATAGTGGATCAAGTTCCAGCTCTTGATGTTGATGCTCTTGTAGTTCGTTTACCAGTTGCACGTTGAGAAGCCATTTTTGAGTAATGTGAGGAAGAAGATGAACAGTAGCGATGAACAGTGCGCAAATGAATAATGACAGTGTTCTTGCTTCCAAAGTAAAATGAAACCCCTTTCTTAAAGACCTTGTGAATCCAATCTTTGTGGGTTTTGATGATTATGGGTTTTAATGGAGGTTGAATGGGAAGTTTGAAAGAGAAGGAAAGGAGAAGACCAAAGAAAGTTGATTTATGACATGCAAGTATATGAAATAAAGTGAATTAAAAGTATGTAATGCTTTTGGATGACAATGGGGCGGCGCGCACGTTCCCGAAAAAAAGGATTCTGAATCAGTCATTCATGTGTCGGCCTAAATAGGTCATGCGTTGACACACGCTGACGAAACAGAATTTTTTTTGAAATTCTTGAGATGCGTCAACCTAAAGTAGGCGCGCGCTAACCCGGTTCTTTTCTTTAAAAAATGAACAGTTCATGAGTCGACGCATGACATGGTTTGGTCGACTCATCCAAATGAAAAATGGAAAAATTCATGTTTTATCATATAAATGCACCAATACAAGATAAATAAACATGCTACCACATAAATCAAACATCCAAATGAATAATATATGCTTAAACGTGTAATAAACACCATTTAAACACTCAACATGGTACATATATTAAAGAAAACTTATGAAGCAGAACGATATTACCTTGATCATGATTGATGATGAGAGCCCTCACATATAGCTCAATAACTCTTTACATTGTTATTAAAAAAAAATAAACAAGCATATATATATATATATATGTGTGAAGAGCAACTATCTTAGAGGATAATCAAACACGATCCGAGATGTCGAGAACGCCAAGTTGCCTATGGATGTGAAAGAAAGGCTCTGTAGCTAGTGGTTTTGTAAAAATGTCAGCAAGTTGATTTTTAGTATCAACATGCTCAAAGACCACATCCCCTTTCTCTACGTGATCCCTAAGAAAATGATGACGTATTTCGATATGCTTGGTGCGTGAATGTAATACGGGGTTCTTAGTTAGGTTAATAGCACTAGTGTTATCGTACAAAATAGGAATACGCTCAAGTTTTAAGTTGAAATCAAGCAATTATTGCTTAAGCCATAGGACTTGAGCACCACAACTGCCGGCGGCAACATATTCCGCCTCGGCTGTTGACAAGGCAACGAAAACCTGTTTCTTGCTATGCTAACTCACCAAGGAATTTGCAAAAAAGTGACATGTACCACTAGTACTTTTCCTATCCGATTTGCACCCAGCAAAGTCAGAATCAGAATAGCCAACTAAGGAACAAACACTACCTTTAGAATACCATATCCCATACTTCGGAGTACCGAAAAGGTATCGAAGTATGCGCTTAACTGCTTTTAAGTGGGATTCCTTGGGACGTGCTTGATACCTCGCACACATGCATACACTGAACATAATGTCGGGTCGTGATGCGGTAAAATAAAGAAGAGATTCAATCATACCTCGATACTTCTTTACCTCTACATCCTTACCATTTTCGTCACGATCAAGATTGGCACAAGTAGGCATCGAAGTGTCTATTACCTTGCAGTTCACCATGTCAAAACCTTTGAGAAGCTCAAGATAATATTTTGTTTGACTCACAAACGTGCCCTCTTCGAGTTGTTTGATTTGCAATCTGAGGAAATAGTTGAGTTCCCCCATCATGCTCATTTCAAACTCCCCCTGCATCAAACTAGAAAACTCCTTGACCAAGGTCATGTTAGTAGACCCGAAGATAATATCATCAACATAAATTTGTACCAAAATTAAGTGTTTTCCTTGACGTTTAATAAAGAGGGTTGTGTCAACCTTCCCTCTTGAATACCCTTGATCAAGTAAAAATTTGCTTAGATATTCATACCAAGCCTTAGGGGCTTGTTTAAGTCCGTACAAAGCACGTTTAAGTTTGTAGACATGATCAGGATATTCATGGGATTCAAAACCCGGAGGTTGGGCTACATAAACCTCTTCATTGATGTATCCATTAAGGAAAGCACTTTTAACGTCCATCTGAAATAGTTTGAAATTTTTAGTGCAAGCATAAGCAAGTAAAACACGTATAGCCTCGAGTCAGGCAACCGGCGCATAAGTTTCCTCATAGTCGATTCCTTCCTCTTGGTTATAGCCTTGCGCTACAAGTCGCGCTTTGTTTTGTGTTATAACTCCATTTTCATCAAGTTTATTCCTAAACACCCATCGGGTGCCGATTACTCGATGATCTCGCGGAGGGAGGACAAGGTCCTAAACCTCATTTCTCCTGAATTGATTTAGTTCATCTTGCATTGATAAAAACCAATGCTCATCGCGTAATGCCTCCTTTGCATTTTTAGGCTCAACTTGTGATACAAAAGCGGAGTAATAACAAAAGTTACTAAGCTTAGAGCGGGTGGTTACTCCCTTAGATATGTCACCGATGATATTATCGATTGGATGGTCTTTGGATGACTTCCATGCTAGAGGAAGGTCATCTTCATTAGTTGGATGATCCTCCTCACTCTTCATAGGTTGGTGATCCTTTTCCTCCTCAATACGCACTGCTTTGGGCTGATCAGTTCCTTTATCAGTGTCCTTGAGTATGTCTTCTGAAGATACACCTGCATCATGAAAAGAACTACCTTCTTTGACATTTTTCGGATAAGACTCATCAAAAGTAACGTGTACCGACTCTTCAACAATTCGTAACCTTTTATTATAAATTCTATAAGCTTTACTTGACTGAGAGTATCCAAGAAAAATACCCTCGTCGGCCTTGGCATCAAACTTACCAAGTGTCTCTTTCCCATTGTTTAACACGAAACACTTGCAACCAAAGACATAAAGGTGAGAGATATTTGGCTTACGCCCTTTTAAAAGCTCATATGGTGTCTTGTTTAGAATATGCCGGATGAGCACCCTATTCAAAACGTAACAAGCCGTATTGATGGCGTCGGTCCAAAAGTATTTTGGAAGTCCACTTTCATTGATCATAGTCCTTCCAAGTTCCTCCAAAATTCTATTTTTACGTTCTACCACCCCAATTTGTTGAGGGGTACGTGGTGCGGAAAAATTATGAACAATTCCATGGGATTCACAAAATGCTTCAAATAAATGATTTTCAAACTCACCCCCATGATCACTTCTAATTGACACAATGTTCGTGTTTAACATGTTTTGAGATAACTTAGCAAATTTTTCAAAGGCCGAAAAGGTATCACTCTTATTTGCTAAGAAAATAGTCCAGTAAAACCTAGAAAAGTCATCGACTATTACAAAACCATAATATTTACCACCTAGCCTTTTGATCCTAGATGGTCCAGACAGGTCAATATGGAGGAGCTCAAGGGGTCTCATAGTTGAAAGGATGTTTTTAGATTTGAATGAGATCCTTGTCTGCTTCACCATTTGACAAACATCACAAAGATGATCATTTGTGAATTTGATTTTGGGCAAACCGATGACTAGGTCTTTAGAGACTATTTTGTTAAGCAAATCAAAATTGATATGAGCCAACCGTCTATGCCACAACCATGAATCTTCTTTCATAGTGACTAGATACTTGTCTCCATTCAACGATACCTCAGTTAAGTCTAGCATATAGACATTATTCACCCTTAAGCCCTTAAACACATCCTTTTTGTCATTATCTTCAACTATGCAACAATCTTTTGAAAATGATACTTTATAATTCTTGTCACATAGTTGACTAATACTTAAAAGGTTGTGTCTAAGGTCTTCCACAAGTAACACATCAGAGATAGTAGTAGATGAGGGGTTACCTACACTACCTTTGCCGAGAATCTGTCCCTTATTGTTATCTCTATAGGTGACAAACCCCTTTTTCTTCGCCACAAAGTCGATGAAAAGAGATATGTCTCCTGTCATATGTCTTGAGCAACCACTATCCAGAACCCATCTTCTTTCGGTGGTCTCAAGACTTTGTACCTACAAAACAATCAAGGGAGAGTAGGTACCCAATTCTCATTGGGTCCTTTACGGTGAGTGAAACCAAGGTCGCACTTGGGCAACCATTGATAAATGCCTTTTGGAACAAGAAATCTTCTAAAACGACATTTAGCAATAGTATGACCAGGCTTGCAACAATATAGGCAATCACGGTTCATTTGGAATTTACCTTTACTATCTCTATCTCGAATCACATACGTATACTTTTGATACGGATTATTCATACTTTCTCGATAATGTGATCGATCAATAGCAAACGTAACTTTAGGCATAAGAGCCTTGTCTAATTTGGCCTTAAGGGTTCTCAACTCTTTTTGCCAAATATGACAAGTATCACAGCCCCCAAAATTGAACCATGGAGACTTATTCTCATCAATCTTAGCTTTTGATGCATCCACCATGGAGTTTTTAATAGCTTCCAATTCCTTTTCGGAATTGGAAACATTTCTCTCCAAATATGAAAAATTCATTTTGTTCGAGGCTAAGCGTTGAAAAGCTTCCTAAGCCTCGTGGTGCAACGTATCAAAAGCCTTTTGTAATTCTAAATGAGACATACTATTAGAATGATCATATTTAGAGTGTTTTACCTCTTTCTTCTTGTTTTGACGTGTTATAAGACATAGATTAACGGATTCACTTTCATCACTTGAGTTGTCATCTTTTTCCGACTCGCTATCGCACTCCCAAACGATGCATGCTCGTCTAGACTTGTTTGACTTTTTGTGTTGACGAATCTTATCCTTATCCTTATCCTGATCTTTCATGAGTATTGGACTATCCGGCTTGTAGTGCCCGGATTTTCCACAGTTGTAACACGATCCTTTTACCTTTCCATTCTTGTTACCTTCCTTTTTAGATTGCTTCCTAAATTTGACTAGATTTTTATTCGAGTGTTGAATCTCATTCTTCCTAATGTATCTATTGTATCTCTTCACAAATAGGCTCATGTCATCATTGGAGTCATCATCGGAGTCATTGTTGGTTTCATCATCACTTTGCTCTTGAGATGTGGACTTTGAATAAGAATCCTTAAGAGCAATCGACTTTTTTTCCGTATCTTTTGTTTTCTCCTTCTTTATACTCTTTTCATGTTTATCTAAGCTAATGAGCACTTGCTCATGCTCATCGAGTTTGCCAAATAATGTCGTGAGGTCTAGAGTGGCTAGATTATCGGCCACCTTGATCGCGGTGACCTTCGGCTGTCATTCCCTGTTAAGACACCTCAAAATCTTATTAGTAGCAACCTCGTTGGGAATTGGTTTACCAAGTACATGCAATTTGTTGATAATGTGAGTAAATTGTTTTTGCATGTCCGCAATGGTTTCCTCTTGCTTCATGTAAAAAAGATCGAACTCTTGCGTTAGTGTGTTGATACGTGCCATTTTAACATCATTAGTGCCATCGTGGGCTACTTGTAAAGCATCCCACATGGCTTTGGTCGTTTCACAATGAGAGACTCGATAATATTCGTCAACTCCCAAAGAGGAGATCAAAATATTTCGAGCCTTCCAGTCATAGCTGTACTTTTTTTCGTCCTCCTCATTCCATTAAGCTTCGGGTTTGGGAACGACAACGCCTTCAGCATTGGTCATTGTAATTTCCATAGGACCATTTAAAATAACACTCCAAACCTTCCGATCTATGGAATTTATATGAACGCGCATACAATCCTTCCAGTAGCTGTAATTCTTGCCTGTAAAAACTGGAGCTCTATTATAAGCCCCTTTAGGTTCGTTCACCATATTCCAATAATTTTTATCGAAGCACCAGATAAACCGGAGCTCGTGATACCACTTGTTAGACGATGGCTAGGATCTAGAAAGGGGGGTTGAATAGATCCCACAATTTTATACACGCAAATGGTTACCAAAAATAGGTTTTTAAAAAGTTTTTACGGAAGCAACCACTGAATCACACGTCTACAACGAACCTCTACTAAAAGGATCGGATATGTACGGCAATATTAGGAATGAAATAACGAATGAGAAAAATTCAGATTAATCAATAAAAAACTAAACGTAATCAACCAAGTTTTGTTTGCTTGATGTTAATCCAATTACCAACGAGATAGGTTGACAAAAATTAATTGCAAATGTGTTCGATTTTGCGTTTAATCAACTTATCGAACACTTGGTGTGTGCAAACACACTAAGTGAAAATTTCTAAATAATTGGAATGTAAAGCTAATTTTAAATACAATCCAAAGGATTGTATCAATTTTACAAAATAATTTCTCAGCTCTAACTTACACTATCTCAGAAATTTCGATCAATTCACAAATTCGAATAATATCGAAACGTAAAAGAGTAGGGAAAGAGAGGACAAACACGATTTGATTAGGCAGTTCCCCAATCGTCCTCGCTATGGCTACCTCTGCCCCCAATTCCACAAATGGAATTGAGATATATATAAATTGTCGTTTGCAAATTGTTTATACAAGAGAAAAACAATGAACATCCAAACCCTCAAACGTCTTTGATTATTGATGCAGAGTCTTCTCTCCCCTTGAATCAAGATGAATCAAGTGCCTCGAATCTGGTTGAACAAATCACCATCTCACGCTACTAGACTACAAGAACCCACCGTTCTTCACTCACCTTCACTCGGTCGATTTCAATCTTCCACAATTTGATCCCAAATCTTTCTTCTACGATCCTCCGAGTGTAGCTACTAAACTGAATGAACACCCTGTTCTTCGGTTACCTTCGCACGGCTGAATCCTTGTAGAACGAAATGATTTGTGCAAAACCCCCAAAATCTCTTTGATTCTTAGAGGACAAAACCTGAGGTTTTATTCAAGAAACACCTACTAATACTCAACCCAGAACGGAGGATTTACAACACACCTAAGTCTGAACGTTATCACTTCACACGATGCAAGAGACTAACAAAAATGATTATGTGTAATTGCTAGAGATCACAAGGTTGAAGATGAAGATGAAGAGAAAATTCAGTATGTATTTTCACGTTTCTTATTTTTTTTTTGTGAAATGAGATGATCCAACTATATATAATGCAAGAATAACCAACTAAAATGAAATAACAGGAAAAACAGAAAAAACAGAGGCAGAAAAAAAGCCCAGACCAGAGAAGGGTCGACCGCCCACTTAATGAGGGTCAGAGGGAGCTAACCCGTGGAGGTATCCATGCAAAATACACAACCATGCGTCGACCGCCCAACACCTTGCGTCGGCGCAGCATGCTGAATTTGCAGAAATTCAAAAACCCAGAAGCATGCGTCGACCGCATGGATCAGGGAGGTCAGCGTGCTTTAACCCGACTGTTTCACAAGAAATGGTCAAAACTACATGAGTCGACTCATGCTGACCTTGGGTCGACTCAAGACCTGCAAAACTTCAGAAATTCATTTTTCTCCAAATTTTTACTGACTAAGACTCGATTCATACATACCAAACATTAATACCATGATCATGCATATGTAGAAATTATGTAGACCTCTTCCTATATGTTTAGACACATGAATATCAATGGTTAAATGCAATGTGACCGACAACAAAGTGATACCGTCCAAATTACAAACTAGAAACTATCTTACTTGTTAACATCATTAAAATAGAGCTAGATGAAAAGCACTTAGGCCTCACAGGAAGACACAAAATTAGTCTCCCCTTCCCTCTTCTAAGGGACTCCAGCATAGGGCTTCTTTCTTCCTTCTGAGGTATTGGCAGTAACTTAAATCTTTCCTAGCTTAATACCATTCTCAACCCTCTCTCCAGCTATGACCAAGTCTGAAAATCCAACGGAAGTACTACCCATCAATCTGTCATAATAGGGACCTTGCAGCGTAGCCATGAACATGTCTACGAGCTCTCTCTCCATCATCGAAGGTTAAACCTGTGTAGCCAATTCACGCCACCTCTGGGCATACTCCTTGAAACTTTCATTAGGCTTTTGTGTAAGACTCTGCAATTGAGTTCTATTAGGCACCATGTTAGTGTTGTATTGATAATTCTTAACTAAACCCTCATCCAGTTCTCTCCAAATGAGAATGTAAGTCCTTTCCAGTTGCACATACCACTCTAGGGATGCCCCAGCTAGGCTGTCGTGGAAGAAATGCATCAACAATTTCTCATCAACTGAATATGTCAACATCTTTCTATAATAAGCCCTGATATGAGTCTTTGGGCAGGTTGTTCCTTTGTATTTGTCAAAATCAGGCACTTTAAACTTTGGAGGAATTCTCATACGTGGCACCAAGCCCAGGGCAGCAACGTCCATACACAAAGTATTATGGCACTCCATGGCCCTCATTCTCTCTTCTAGCATACATAACTTTCTTTCAGCCTCTGTAGGAAGACCCATCTCAACACCATGCATAGAAAATTGATCCTCATGATTATCCATTTCAAGATTAGGAACGGGGATCCCAGCAGGGATAAGGATATGACCAGCATTAGCCTGTGGAAGATTAGCACCACTTGGAGGATTACAACCGCCTGGAGGATTACCACCGCCTGGAGGATTACCATCGCCTGGAGGATTACCACTGCCAATGTTCTCAATATTTGATTCTGGTATGACAACAGTAGGCCCTTGGATGAGCACCCTTAACTCTCCCTGGCCTTGAGCCATAGCCTGCATCAAGTCTATAAACTATCCCATACGGGTCCTGACTTCCAACAGTTCAGCTTGTACTTGCTCTATAACCCATCTCTGTTTGCTTCTAGTTGAGTAACGATGAACACCTGGATTTGTAATCTTGCTGAGAAAACCAAATCAAGATCAGAAGACCAATCTCGAACACCTGTTATGAATGCTAGCATGTATGGAAATGCATGAATGTATGCAAATGCCATGTTTATTCATTTCCAAGGGAATCTACACTCTGATTCTAGTTTTAAGCAAGAGAACACAATATATCACTGGAAAAACAACCTCATAACATAAATGGAAAATAGAGGTAAGAGTAATACAATGAGTTCAAATACAAAAAGGCTAAAGCCAAAGTACAAAGATAATTGACCCCTATCACCAAGCCTGATGGTGATCACAACAACAAAATATATAACCCTAGGGTGCATCTTCTATCTCCACAAGAGTGAGGCCACCCCAACCAAAGTTCTTCTTGCTCCAGTCTTGAATTTCTTTGAAGAGCTTCTTGGTCTTATCATGCTTTGGCCTCTAGATCAACTCTTGAATAAGCACATCTCTCCTGTTGATAATCCCCTCCAAGTACCAGCAATTCTACTCCCAAAAATCATCACTTTCTTCAGAATGACCTTCAAATCTGGGTTTTTTTACTTCAGCTCGAATCTTGAGTTCTTCCATTTCTGTCAAGGCCTTATTCAACTGGAAATGGCATCCAATAAGCTGGTGATCAACTTCATCTCTCTGGTGAAGTTCTTCTTTGAGCTCTCCGTCTTTGTCCTCGAGTTGCTTCTTTAGGCCTTAAATTTAAGCTTTGTATTGATCTTCCATTTTCTTACGAGAAGTCAAAAGATTTTCCCACTACTTGTTCAATTTGGAGATCTCTAGATAAGCCTTGTCTAGCTCTCCCTTTTCTTGCTTGATGATGCTATTAGCACTCTTCAGATCTATACCAATTGTTTCTCTCTTTTTGCTTTCTTTCTCAATCATTTTGTCTTTCTTGGCTAACAACTCTATCTTCAGCTTGAATTCATGTGCCATCTCATCATTTGTATGTCTGACTGTACCGACTTGCCCCTTCAGTTCCTCATTCTCTTTACAGAGCTCTTGATTGTCAACCCTAAGCTTATTGTATTTCTCTATTGGTATAGAAGTAGGTTGCCCAATATCTAGCAGATACAAAAGAGCCTCCAAGTGAAAAGGTAAGTAAAAGGTTTCAACCCACTTCTTTATCCACTCCACATAAGGAGGATAAGCAACACAATCACTCTACCCTAGAAATGGCTTTCCTTTCCAATGAATTTTGCGCCAAGCCTTCACAGCTTTCTCCAACAACTCAGGATTATCAGCCACATTGAAAAACAGAGACTCCTCTACATCCTTATCCCTTGGTTGATCTCATAAAGAACTATTTTCTTCTAGAAAGAGAACGGTTGTAATTGATACCGCCTCTTACCCCTAAAGGAGGTACATTGGGAAATTCTCTACAGCTGTAGATCATCTCAGCACCAAGCAATCTTCTGTCAAACCAAATGACATCTTTAGCAGCAAGACCCATTAAACTTTTTGACCACTTCAAACAATCCTTGGTATCTACAAATGCACCAACATGAGGGAGATGACTCGCAAACCACTTATAGAGAAGTGGGGCACAACAAAAAATAGGTCCACCTCTCTTCTTCTCATTCCTAGTATGCAGATAGTGGTAAGTGTCACCAAGAAGAGTAGGCACTGGATTCTTCATCATAAAAAGATGAATGACATTCATATCCACAAAGTTTTCTACATTGGAAAAGAGAGCAATCTCATAGATGCAAAGAGCAAGGATGGAATTGAAAGTACTTTAGCTGCAAGCATCAGCATATACCTTGGCCTTACTTACCAGGAAACTCAAATGAAACCCAGATAGGCCTCCCTTAATCTTAAGGTTGGCTTCCACCACATATTTTCTCAATGTCATGAGACTCAGGAACCTCCATAGAATTTTGGAATGGCACCTGATCTTTTACTGGAATCCCTAAGATGAGAGAAAAATCCTCCAAGGTAGGAATTAGTTGATAGTCTTGAAATGTGAAGCACCTCAGTGGAGGATCATAGAATTGAAGCAGAGTATGAATGACCCCCTTCTCATAAGTTGTGACTGTGTGAAGCATATTGAGAATCTTCCCATAATCCTTCTTGAAATCTTCCAAATTGCCTGGGGTAGTACTAGCAACCAGATTATGAAGTGAACTCAGATTAGGTGCCTGAAACTTGTAGTTGATGGTGTTCTTTCTACTAGTGTCCATCTGTAAAGGAGCTTCGGCAACCAAAATCAAAGATAAGATAAAATCCCTGAAAATAAAGAAACATGTGTGTTAAAATGCAACTATGGTATGATGATATGCATGCGAAGACATGTGATCAAGGCTCCTACAAATTCTGGATATCTGTTGTACTGATAACAGAATAGGTTGAACATAACAGGTTCAAAAGTCCGCCTCTACAAGAAAACCAGAAAACCAGGTAGGATGAAGGTCAAGGCTTCCTGCAGAATCCTATCCCATCACACACGTGGATTCTAATCTTGAACAGAGGTTCCTAACGGTCCTCAGCTTCTCGGGCTCTCAAGTTGAGAAATAATAATACATTCACAATTGCTTGTTTAGCATTATTACCCCTCAAGGAGGCCTCCACTGATTTCCAAAGAAAGGTCTCCAGAGTTATGAGCTCTCTATGCAAACACTCTGTCTACTGTATAACATACAGGACAAAGTATTCTCAAGAAACCCTCGTGTGAATGTGGGTCTCATGCCAACTATACGTATCAAACGTTATGCAAGTCAACATGAGTCCACACTAATCCTGTGTGGATACTCAAGCCTGGTTAGTGGGTTCATCTCTCAGTAACAAGCCATCCCAACAGTACAACAATATCCATAAAAATGTGAATAGAAAAAGTAAAATGCAATGAAATGCAAATAAATAAGCAAGCAAAGAATAAAGATAAACACCCAGAGAAAATAAAACAGACAAGAGCTAGGACTGCCTCACTTAGGGAACTAGAGTCCCCAGCAGAGTCGCCAGTTGTCGCTACGCGAAAAAACAATCGGCAAAGACACAGAGTCGCCATCGAACTTTATTTATCCCAACAGGGAAAGGAAAACGTCGAGAAAACCTCATAAGGGAAATAAAATGGTCTCGAAACCAAATTCGGGGTTCGATAGTCGATTACGGAAGAGGAAGGTGTTAGCACCCCTCGCGTCTGTTGTACTCAACGGGATCCACTTTTGTTGTTCTAATCAAAGGGTGTGTTTATCTAAAGCTTACTTTCTAAGGGAATGTATGAGTGAAAAGGGAAAATAAAAAGGGGCTCACCAGGGTCTCGCAATCCTGTGCCTACTTATTCCATAGTGCAATGGGAAAGTCAGACCAATCGTAGTTTGGAGGACTACGGTGAAAAAGGAAGGTTACTCACCAAGGATTGGGGCCATTGTGCCTACGTATTCTCAATAGGAATGAGAAATTAGAGCGTCCGTAGTTCGTGGGACTACGGGTTGTTGAGTGTTTTTTTATGAACAATGCTAACATTCGCATTCTAGCTGTTAGGTTTTGCCGCTCGCACGTGAGGAGACTTACGCTTTAGCCTGTATTGCGGTAGAATGGAAATAGCATGCCCTTTTCTGAAAAAAGGTTTTGAAGAGATAATCCCAAAGGAAAAAATGATTTAGATTTGTTGAAGTATTTTTGTTAAAGTTTAGAAAAGGGTTTGAGACGTGTATTGTACTAAAGTCTATGACAATAGGAGCGAATATTTTGTACAAATGATCCAAACGTCTCACATACAAAATACTCTAAGAAGAGGTAAGGAAAACTCCCGCTCATCTTTTCCCATGTACTTAAGGCTTGTAACGTATTATATGCATCACATTTATTAAGTATTTTTGGATTTTTATGCAAGAAAAGATATGGATGAAATGCAAAAAGGAAGAAAATTTAGGGGAACCGAATCCTAAATGTTATCATGCAAAGTGGTCCTAAGGTTGAGATCATAGGGAAATTATATCCTATTGTGATCATGCAAGATGAACCTAGAGTTGAGGATGAAGGAATGCTTATCCTAATGTGATCATGCTTAGATTAACACCTAATGTTTACCTCTAATTCAAATTAATCAATTTAAACAACCTAATCAACTTGAATTAAAGGCCACCTAAAGGAACATGTGAAGCACACAAGAAATAATAGGCAATAAACATCTCAATCATCAATCAAGATCAAACATCAAGCAATGCTTAAGCACAAACATGAAGTATTTCAACAAGAGTATTCATCAATTGAAAGCACCAAGAATTAAGTAATCATATATAGGCATGTCACTATCCATCATGAAACCTACACATCAAGTTCAAAGCATAAGATCACTTAAAAAGCAAGCAACATTCAATGATCCAAAACATCAAGACATTAACATGATTCATCAAGACAATTCACTCATAACGCATGGCAAAAGGATGATCAAGCATTAACATGGGAATCCATTAAAACACACAAGCATATTGGATTTATAACATTTATCATGCATCAAGAATAACCTCACAAGTCATCAAGAGATACAACAATCAATCAAAGCAAGACTTCAAGCACATAATTCATGCATTAATAACATCACAAAGAAAATATCACAAGATTCAATGGAGATTCATCAATAGCATGGTCACATAAATTCAATCAAAGTTCACTGAGAAAAACAAAGCAAATTTGACAAAATATGTGGAAATAAAACCCTAAAAAAATAAAACATGCATTTCTAATATTTTTAAATCATTTTCAAATATTTAAATCATAAAAGAAATATAAAAAAAGAAAAAAAAATTAAAATGAAAAAATAAAATAAAAAATAAGAGAACAAGAAGAGAGGTGCAGTCAGCAACGTGGATGTGTGTGGTGCAATTAGGGCGCAGGTCCAGCCCAATAAGACAAAAAAAGAAAACTCTGCAGTTCATTCAAAAACACACATCATAGGCCACAAGGAGGGTATGAAAATTAAAACAACACGCAAGCCCATCAGCATTTAGTCAATCCACCTCATCAAATCACTTAAACCAGTCAGCAAACAAAAACACATGGCTGAAACACACGCTGCCACTTCAATTCATTTGAATTTAGAAAATGGCGCTAGGAGCCACATCACCTTTCTTCACAGGTGATCCTCGCCGCCACCCCGGTCACAAAAGGCAGCGGCGACGGTGGTGATTTTTTCAGAAATCAAAAACACTACATCAATCCACTTAGAAATTCACATAGATTCCAAATATCACGTTAGTTTTCACATAATCACACTTAAATTCAAACAATCCGAGAAACACACATGAACCCTAAAAATTTCAAACAAAAATTAAAGGATCATGATCAAGAATCAATGCCTAACAAGTTAGGGCTTCAGCACACACAATCACCTGAAGCAATTTCATAACAAGATTTGAAATTCTGGCACAGATATCAGATGTCCTACACAAATGTTGAGACACTGATATCCAACACAATGAACAAGATAACAATAATAATAACAGTGCAGAAAGTAAATAACACAGTGATATGTTTACCCAGTTCGGATCAACAATCCTACTCTAGGGGCTACCAAGCCAGGGACGAAACTAATATACGATAGTATCAATTCACAGATCATACAATAACCAAACCCTGTTATAATCTGCTCACTTAATCACTACCCTTCCTATGACTTCTACCTAAGACTCACCTAGGTATAAGGCCCTCCTCAAATCTCTCTACAACCACAACCCGTGATTGGTTTCTTTCCACACAAGTAACAAACCGAAAGTCACACTTTCAAAACACACAATTCTCAATACTTCAAAGCTTATGAGAATTGACACACAAGAAACTCAATGCTTAAAAGCTTATGAGTAACTGACAGAACTTACAACACAAAAACCAGTCCTTGTACTGTTATTAGAATGATACCAGTTAGGCTCACAAATAACACACGAAAACCCTAACAGAAACACACGTAAGTTCCACACTTAAACTAGGTTTACACCAGTCAATATATAGCATTAAATCTGGACTGAATTGGGCTTCAAAAACGCAGCAAATAGACTGCTCACAAATCTGCAAAATAAACTCCAACAAAATAGGTCTTCAATCTAAAGTTTCCTAATATGTCTCCATAATTAGAAACAGCTGAAAATCCGAAAAACAAACGTATAAACACAATCCAAAAATGCTTTCGATGCCACATAGGATAACCAAATATTCACAGAATATTCAGTAACAAATCTCAGCACCAGAATCTGCTTTTAAACTGAATCCAGACACGATGTCCTATGAGCAGGTATGGGACATCTTCATTCGACATGTTGAGTGCAGCAAATTAGAACATCTTGTTTCAACATCTTGCTGCTAGAAAAAGTTTTAGCAAAATAAATGCCAACCACATAATCAATGAAATAACAATTTCCCCCTTTGGCTTATTTTGGCTAAAACTACACACCAAACAAATCTTGTAAAGAAGCACAAGAAAAAAATCCATATCAGATACAGCAGCGAAATACCAACACACAACACACATAGCAGCAACACTCCCCTTCAACTGCATACACAAACATTCCATATTCTCCCCCTCAACTGCAGCACCAGCACAAGCACACCACACACAAACATACTACTCCCCTTTTTTAGCCAGAAATATGACAAAGGAGAGTAGAACAGTTATTAATATTTGAGAAATGATCAAATCATAAACCAGAATAAACAGAATCATAGAGTAGATGCACACAACATCACATGACCAAGTGTCATGCACAAACTTCAGCATTTTCCCTTCATTCACCCACTGCACTACCAGAACCTCCTTTAATCTTTCCAATCTGGCAGCCAGAAGGAACATTAATTGCTATAGTTCTTCATGAATGCAAACCCCAAGTCTGCTCCTCAGGTTTTCAAACTGAACTGCATCTAGAGCCTTGGTAAATATGTCAGCAAGCTGATTTTCTGTGCTCACATGCTCAAGAGTTATGACTTTGTCCTCCACAAGTTCTCTGAAGAAGTGATGCCTGATATCAATGTGCTTAGTCCTGCTATGTTGAATAGGATTCTTGGAAATATTAATAGCACTCAGGTTGTCACAAAATAATGTCATGACATCTTGTGTGACATTATACTCAGATAACATTTGCTTCATCCACACTAGTTGAGCACAACTACTTCCAGCTGCTATGTACTCAGCTTCAGCAGTAGAAAGAGATATAGAATTTTGCTTCTTACTAAACCACGAAATAAGATTATTTCCCAAAAAGAAACATCCTCCAGAGGTACTCTTCCTATCATCAGCACTTCCAGCCCAATCAGCATCATAGTAACCTACTAAAATGGGACTTGAGTCATGGGAATACAACAACCCATAATCACATGTACCACTCACATACTTAAGAATTCTCTTAACTTGATTGATGTGACTGACCTTGGGTTCTGCTTGGTATCTTGCACACACCAACAGCAAATGTTATGTCTGGCCTACTTGATGTAAGATACAGCAGACTGCCAATCATGCTTCTGTACAAACTTTGTTCAACATTCACTCCCTTTTCATCTTTGGATAACTTCAAGTGAGTAGGAGCAGGAGTTCTCTTATGCTTGGTATTATCCAGTCCAAACTTCTTCACAATGTTCCTCGCATATTTGCTCTGACAAATAAAAATGGAATCTTCCATCTGCTTAACTTGTAATCCAAGGAAGTAGGTCAATTCACCTACCAAGCTCATCTCAAATTCAGACTGCATTTGGTTGACAAAATGTTGGACCATTTCATCCGACATACCACCAAACACAATATCATCTACATAAATCTGGGCAATCATTAGTTTCCCATCCTTCTCCTTGACAAAAAGAGTTTTATCAATACCACCCTTCCTGTATCCATGGTTGACTAAGAACTCAGTTAGCCTTTCATACCAAGCTCGTGGAGCTTGCTTCAACCCATATAAAGCTTTCTTTAGCTTGAAAACATGATCAGGAAAATTTGGACCCACAAAACCTTTAGGCTACTCAACATAGACTTCCTCATTAAGATACCCATTCAGAAAGGCACTCTTGACATCCATTTGAAACAATCTGAATTTCAACAAACATGTCACTCCTAGCAGCAGTCTGATGGATTCCAATCGAGCCACAAGAGAAAATGTTTCATCGAAGTCTACTCCTTCAATCTGTGTGTATCCTTGAGCAACTAATCTGGCTTTGTTCCTGGTAACAACTCCTTGTTCATCAGACTTATTCTTATAGACCCATTTTGTTCCAATCACATTTATTCCTGCTGGTCGTGGTACCAGTTCCCAGACTTCATTCCTCTTGAATTGACAAAGCTCATCTTGCATAGCACTTATCCAGAACTCATCTGTCAATGCTTCTTTGACATTCTTTGGTTCAATCTTTGAAACAAAACATGCATTTGACACAGTCTCCCTCGTTCTGGTTCTTACACCTTCATTCAGATTTCCAATAATCAATTCCTTAGGGTGATCCTTCTAAATCCTTATAGAGGGTCCCCTGTTAGCATCCTCTACCTCTTCATTCTCAGGTCTAATGTCGGTTTCATGAGCATTATTTTCTACGAGCTTAATGTCTTGTGAGATTTCATTGTTCATAGGAAGGCATGCTCCAACATCATCTAGGACATCTTCGTCTTTCCCAGAGTCATCAACCACAACATTTATGGATTCCATCATCACCTTAGTTCTGGAATTAAATACCCTATATGCTTTACTGTTTGTAGAGTATCCCAAGAATATCCCTTCCTCGGTCTTAGGATCCATCTTTCGCCTCTGCTCACAATCTGCCAAGATGTAGCACTTACTCCCAAACACATGGAAATACTTCACATTTGGCTTTCTACCTTTCCATAGCTCATAAAGAGTGACAGAAGTGCCTGATCTGATAGTCACCCTATTGTGTATGTAGCAAGCGGTATTCATGGCTTCAGGCCAAAAATGATATGGAAGCTTTTTGGCATGAATCATGACTCTTGCACACTCTTGTATAGTCATGTTCTTGCGTTCCACCACACCATTCTGCTGAGGAGTGATCGGTGATGAGAATTCATGAGTGATTCCTTCAGATAAGCAAAACTCTTCAAACCTGATATTTTTGAATTCTTTCCCATGGTCACTTCTGATTCGAACAACACCACAATCCTTTTCCCGTTGAATCCTTTGACACAACTCTTTGAAGGCTGCAAATACTTCAGACTTTTATCTGATAAAGTTTATCCAGGTGAATATGGAGTAATCATCAACGACAACATAGGCATACTTCTTCCCACCAAGACTTTCAACCTGCATAGGTCCCATTAAGTCCATGTGAAGCAGTTCCAGAACTCTGGAAGTTGTGGTAAGATGTTGAAGCCTCTTGTGTGACACCCTTGTTTGCTTCCCAACTTGACATTCACCACATATTTTATCCTCATCAATCTTCAGCTTGGGAATACCTCTAACAGCTTCACTTGACATAACTTTCTTCATCCCTTTCAAGTGTAAGTGACCCAATTTCTGATGCCACAGTTTGGTTTCATCTTCCTTTGACATCAAACAGGTAGACAAACTTTCCGGTTCTTGAGGATTCCACAGATAGCAGTTATCCTTAGACCTGGTTCCCTTCATAACAACTTCATCTTTCTCATTGGTTACTAGACATTCAGATTTAGTGAAATTCACTTTGAGACCTACATCACACAGTTGGCTTATACTGATCAAATTTGTGGTCAGCCCTTTGACAAATAGAACACGATCCAGATTTGGTTATCCTGTGTAGTCCAGCTTTCCAACACCTTTTATTTCACCCTTTGATCCATCCCCAAAAGTGACATAATTGGTGGAGTGAGGCTTGATATCTGAGAAGAATTTCTTCACACCAGTCATGTGTCTTGAACACCCACTGTCAAAGTACAAATCTTCCCTTGCAGATGCTCTAAGAGAGGTATGTGCTATGAGACCAGCCATCGTCTTTCTAGGAGTCCATCTTTCCTTAACTTTAGCCCAACTCTGTCCTTTATTTTGTTGATGAGCAGTTTTGGGATATTCGTGCAGCTTGTAGCAAAAGGACTTTAAGTGACCAATCTTTCCACGGTAATGACATTTCCATGGTTTATACTTTGAACTACATACTCTTTTCTGATGCTTCATCTGATGTTGAAACATGTGACTTGACATCCCCTCTTCTTGCTTTATTTTCTGAGGAACAAACTTTAATACAAGCTTCTTGTAGTTCTCTGCTTGATTGTTAAAACCAAGGCCTTGTACATTTCCAGCATCTTTCCCAGTCTGAAGAATCTCATCCAGCTGTGTGGTACCATTGTTCAGCATTCTTATAGATTTGGTCATAGTGTCAAGTTTTAACTTTTACCATACAACCTCCCCTTTCAGATCAGCAATGATTGATAGATGTTCTTCCTTCTCAGCTTCTAGTTGAGCTATCAGAACCTTCTGTTCTAATATTATCTGGCACCTTTCTTCATTCTTGATACACAACTCTGAGAACCCGGTGAAGACTTTTTCCTTAGTGAGTTCTCCAATATAAGATTCTTTGTCAGAGTCAGACTCACAAGTAGTTTCTCCATCAGCCTTACATATTTCGGTCAGGGCTGTAACCAATTTTGCTGATTCTTCTTCAAGATGACTCTCAGACTCCCCTTCTGACCAAGACACAGATAAACCCTTCTTCTGCCTTTTGAGATACGTGGGACACTCAGTCTTTATGTGCCCAAATACCTCACATTCAAAACACTGAACTCTATTCCCTTGATTGGAGTCTTCTTCAGTTCTGGACCTTCTGCCTCCATCCTGATTTTTACTGATGTCGAGTGACTTGTTCTGAGCATTTGCTCTCGACTTCCAGTCAATCCTTTTCAACACTTTGTTAAATTGTTTTCCAAGCAATACCAGATCTTTAGACACCCCTTCATTTCTGACCAGGTCACCCTCATCTTCTGAGTCACCAGCATTTGACACAAAAGCTATGCTCTTCTTCTTTTCAGACTTTTCACTTATCCCTAATTCAAATGTTTGAAGAGATCCCACAAGTTCATCCACTTTCATATTGTCTATATCCTGAGCTTCCTCTATAGCAGTCACTTTCATGTCAAATCTCTTAGGTAAAGATCTGAGGATTTTTCTGACCAGTTTGCTATCAGACATCTTTTCACCTAGGGCACTTGAGGCATTAGCTATCTCAATAATGTTCATGTGAAAATCATGAATGCTCTCATCCTCCTTCATCTTCAAACTCTCAAACTTGCTAGTGAGAAGCTGAAGTTTTGACATCTTCACCTTTGAAGTCCCTTCATGAGAAACCTTCAAGACCTCCCATGCCTCTTTTGCAATGGTGCAATGTTTAATCAACCTGAAGATATTCTTGTTGACACCATTAAACAATGCATTCATGGCTTTGGAATTTCCCACGGACCCTTTGTAGTCTGCATCATCCCAGTCTTCCTCTTCCTTCACCACATCAGTAGGGGTACCTTTTCCATCTTTAACCTTTGGGGGTTCCCATCCTTTTATAACAGCTTTCCATGCTTGATCATCCATGGATTTGATGAATGCTATCATCCTTGGTTTCCAATAGTCATAGTTGGAACCATCAAGCAGAGGTGGTTTGTTCAAAAATCCTCCATCCTTGTCCATTGTACCAGAAAGTACCTTCCCTGAATCTCACCCAGAACCAAACAAGGGTGCAAGCTCTTGATGCCAATTGAAATTCTGGCACAGATATCAGATGTCCTACATAGATGTTGAGACACTGATATCCAACACAGTGAACAAGATAGCAATAATAATAACAGTGCAGAAAGTAAATAACACAGTGATATGTTTACCCAGTTTGGATCAACAATCCTACTCTAGGGGCTACCAAGCCAGGGACGAAACCAATATACGATAGTATCAATTCACAGATCATACAATAACCAAACCCTGTTATAATCTGCTCACTTAATCACATCTCTTCCTATGACTTCTACCTAAGACTCACCTAGGTATGAGGCCCTCCTCAAATCCCTCTACAACCACAACCCTTGATTGGTTTCTTTCCACACAAGTAACAAACCGAAAGTCACACTTTCAAAACACACAATTCTCAATACTTCAAAGCTTATGAGAATTGACTCACAAGAAACTCAATGCTTAAAAGCTTATGAGTAACTGACAGAACTTACAACACAAAAACCAGTCCTTCTATTGTTATCAGAATGATACCAGTTAGGCTCACAAATAACACACGAAAACCGTAACAGAAACACACGTAAGTTCCACACCTAAACTAGGTTTACACCAGTCAATATATAGCATTAAATCTGGACTGAATTGGGCTTCAAAAATGCAGCAAATAGATTGCTCACAAATCTGCAAAATAAACTCCAACAAAATAGGTCTTCAATCTAAAGTTTCCTAATATGTCTCCATAATTAGAAACAGCTGAAAATCTGAAAAACAAACATATAAACACAATCCAAAAATGCTTTGGATGCCACATAGGATAACCAAATATTCACAGAATATTCAGTAACAAATCTCTGCACCAGAATCTGCTTTTAAACTGAATCCAAACACGATGTCCTATGAGCAGGTATGGGACATCTTCATTCGACATGTTGAGTGCAGCAAATTAGAACATCTTGTTTCAACATCTTGCTGCTAGAAAAAGTTTTAGCAAAATAAATGCCAACCACAGAATCAATGAAATAACAAGATTCAAATGAAATGATGCTTAAATGATGAAGAACGAGAAGCTCATAATCTTACCTATCGGAGATAATCCGATTCTTCTTCTCAGCCACAAATTTGAATAAAAAATGATGTGTTGAGCTTCACTAATGCTTGGGTATTGTAGATCGAGGCTTGCTTTGCTTTGAATATGGCTTTAACTCTCCAACCGAATCCAAGCAATTGATGAAGAAAAATGAACTTGAACTGTGAGAAATGATGGATAAAAATGGTTCACTTTTCATACAATAGCTTTAACTTTATGTATGGATGATGATTGAAGCAAGAGTTTGAAGGAAACTTGAGAGAAATGAAGAACTCACTTTGGAGAATTTGAGAGAAACGAGAATTTTAGATCTGGAAAAATCGTCCCACTTGCAGGTAGGGAGTGATTGGCTTATATATTGGATTCATTTTAGGGTAAAGATGAGGTTTGGATATAATGCAAGACTTGGAATCCCTTGCATTTTGATTTGGAGTTTGTTGGAGTAAAAAATACACATGGGAAGCAAGTTTGGAGTTAGGGTAAGATAAGTGATCTTCAGACTTGGTTTGAGGTTAGTTACTCGCGTGAGATGAGCTGGAATGATGCACTACTTGCTGAGCAAGTTTTGATTTACCAATTTTACAATTTGCAAATTTCCTCTTTTGGCAAAACTTGGAGAAATATCTCCCTATGTGCAGCCCACGAGTTTGGTGATTTTGGGCAAAGTTTGGATGGAATAATCATGTAGGGTCCAAGTGGAAATAAGGTGGTACAAGGCTTGTGGTGTACAAAAGAGATCTGACACAATCTTGCAATGTTTTGGCTCAAATAGAAAAGGTCATAACATGACTCATATGCGTGCTGAAATTTCCATGGTGGCTACTTTACAATGTCTCAACGTGATGTGTAATGAATCATATGCCACAAACTTGGTACCAATGGAAAGGTCTCATGGAAATTAACAATTTTGATGTTGGAGTCATCTTAGGAAGATGCCTGTTGGCTAAGATAAAACGGGGCAAAGTCATTTGTTGAATGCCAAACTTGCTTTAAATTGATCCTTATTTATTGGCATTTTTCAATTCTTTTGTTATGTTTTGTTGGATTTACTCCATGATATCATGCTATTCTTCAATATTGTTGAAAATACCTTTGGTTTCTTTGATTTGTGTGTTATTGTGCATAATTTAGGCATAAAAACATAATAGTGTAAGACACAAGTAATTGGACAACGAAGCCAAAGGAAAAGAATAAGTTCAGAATGTTCGTTGGACGAACAGCCAGCGGGGAGTAGCAGCAAATGTTCGTTGGGCGAACTCATGGCGAAGCCCTAGCGAATCCTCTCAATTTAGAGGCATTAAGAAAAGGGCACTAAGTTCGCTGGGCAAACTGGTAGCGAATGTTTGATGTGACGAGATTTCAGCGAAAGACCAGCTGTAGCATGCGATTTTTATCGGTGACGTGACCACCTTATCGCCATTGGTTAGAATTGGGTGCTACTTTCTGATTTCTTATTTATCCTATGAAGCTGGAAAGGAAAATAAAGCTATCTAAAACTAACCTTGCACGCAAATGATTTCTTTAACAAATGCTAAGAGATTGGGGGGTCCGGGGTCAGGTTATACAATGGGGAGTTGTCAATTACCCATCCTATATATGGTTATCCATAGATTGTTTGGCATTTTCTACTGTTATCTACTTACTGGTGTTTATCTGTCGTAAATGGGAAAGTTTTTCCTTTGGGAATGTTTGAGAGAAAGTTTTTGTTATTTTCAGATTTTCCGATGTTTTTGGTAAGGTACTGGACCTAATGTTTTTTTATTAGTGTGCTCGCTAAGTTTTTGCAATCTTATGCCTACGTATTCCCGTTAAAGAAAACAGGGAAATCAGAGTAATCGTAGTTCCTCCTATTTCTATGGGAGGAAAAAGATGTTTGGTGTCTTGTTCAAAGCCCAAGATTGAAGCTAAAGGTTGAGTATTTATGTCTTGTTCAAAGCCCAAGATTGAAGCTAAAGGTTTGACTAAGAGAGAATTTGTCATCTTTAAAGGGAGATATCTCATCTGTTCATCACAAGTTGTTGGGTAACTGATTATAAAGGAGAATTACTTTAACTGAAATGCATGGAGTCCAGTAATGCCGTAATTTCCTTTATAAGGGATTTGTCCTGAAGGAGAAAACTTTAACTCAGTGTTGAGCAACACCATTTTTCCTTAGGAATATTTCATGCTAAGAGAGGGACATTGGCTTGGATGTAAATAATCCAGAGATGGACTACAGCTTGGATTTTCGAATCAATAAGTGTGTCACTTACAACAGTTATCTTGAATTAGGGTTTGTTTTCATTGTCTGTTTTGATGTGTGATTGTACAGAGAAATGTCTTCCTACAGAGTTTTTTATTTCCTCTTAGGGGATTTTGGTTTTTGTGTGCCTTGATCAAAGCCCAAGGTTGAAGCTAAAAGGTTGACTCTACTAGGGAGTTTTATTTTTGTCTTGTACAAGCCTAAGATTGAGGCTGAAGAATATTGACTCAACAAGAGAGTGTTTTATTTGTCTTAAACAAAGCCTAAGATTGAGGCTGAAAAGAGATTGACTCTATTTAGGGAGATCATTATACAAAGCCTAAGAGGAGGCTAGAAGGAATTGACTTTTCCGAGGAATATTTTGTCTGTCTTGTACAAAGCCCAAGATTGAGGCTAAAAGGGATTGACTCTACTGGTGAGAGGCTTTATCTGTCTTGTATAAAGCCCAGGATTGAGGCTAAATAAATTGACTCCACTGGGGAGGTTCCATATGTGTCTTGTACAAAGCCCAAGATTGAGGCTAAAAAGGTTAACTGACTCAGCTGAGGATATTTTATTTGTCTTGTACAAAGCCCAAGATTGAGGCTGAAACTGCTGAGGGGTGATCATTATACAAACCCTAAGAGGAGGCTGGCTGGGAAATTTCTTATATAAAGCCTAAGAGGAGGCTAACTTCTGCTGAGGATTATTGAGATCCAAAGACAGGTCCAAATTGGGGAATCAACTCTTGCTGAGGATTGCATGAGAGTTGAAATATCAGAGACCTTGAGGTTCTGATTGAGGGTTTATTGGTGGTAATTTGACCCTAGCTGGGGAAATTTGAAGTGAGAGCTTACAGATTGAATTTTAAAACCTATGGAGGTTTTAACTCTGCTGGTGACTGATCAGGATTTTTCCTGTGTCTTTAGGAAACTTGAGAGTTTCTGGAGATCCAATGGGAGATGAGACTGTCCAAGTCTACTGGTATGAAAAAGGTTTATCTTTGTATGATGCCCAAGAGGAGGCTGGTGTTTTAAGGGATGATAATCAACCCTAAATTGTTTTGATTCTTACTCTCTGGAGGATTGAACTATCAAAGCATGACTAAATTTTGTCCTATACTTGTAGGAGGTCTTTGGGTCCTTGCACTAAGCCTTAGAGGAGGCATAAGAACTTCTAAGAAGCCTGAAGGTCCTTGTACAAAGCCTAAGAGGAGGCTGGGGATGCGTTTAGGAAGCCTGTGGGTCCAAACATAAGAAAAGTTCAAGAAAGGTCTCACCTGGAATAATCCTTTCTTTAGCGAACAGTTCTACGGTTTAAAGAAATTCAAGAGAGGTTTCACCGGGAATTAATCCTCTTTGGGGGAAATGAATTTCTTAGACAAAGTATCACCGAGAATAATGCCTTTCTCTGTTCCATATTGTATAAGCCCAATAGGAGGCAAGACTGTATCTGGAATTTCCTATGGGGAACTAGTTTTGATTGTGTTGAAAGAGTGACCACTAATTTGATCTAATCCTAGACCAAATTGTCGGGGAAAACTCTAAACAAGTAATATACAGGCATATATATATATATATATATATATACAGAAGAAATATATATATACAAGTATGTAAATGAAAGCTGGTAGAACTTACAGGTGAGCAACTTTCCAGTGTTATAACTGTATGGTTAGTTATTCAAAAAATTAAAGAATTTTTTATAACAACTATAAATTTGAATTTAAATAAAAAAAAGAAGTTGTTTTAAAAGAAATTTGGGGCTTATACTCAAGGAGGGACCCATATGAATTTTGTTTTGAAAGCGGCGATCGCGCTGAGATTTTTGAAATCGTATCGGGACTTATACAATGACTGAGGCCCAAGTTGGTTTATTTACAAATGGGTTTGGGTCTTACACTCTATTAGAGGCCTAAAGAATGTTTGAAAAATAAGAAAAATGGGACTTACAATACAAGGGAAGGCCCAAGTTAAAATTGTTTTGAAAACGGCGATCGCGCCGAGATTTTTTAACGTATTGGGACTTATACAATGATTGAGGCCCAAAAAAGGTTTTGTGACAAGGGATGGGTCTTACACTCTATTAGAGGCCCAAAGTGTGTATTTTAATACAAAATATGAGACTTATAGCTCAAGAAGAGGCCCAGATGAAAAACAATGATCGCACCATTATTTTGAAATTGTACCGAGACTTATACAATGACTGAAGCCAAAATTTATTTATGTACAAAGGGGGTTGGGTCTTACACTCTATTAGAGGCCCAAAAGTGTTTAAAAAAGGAAGAAAAATGGGACTTACAACACAAGGGGAGGCCCAAATGATTTTGTTTAAAAGGGGACGATCGCGTCGCAGTTTTAGAAAACGCAGTGGGACTTATACAACAATTGAAGCCCAAAATTTATTTATGTGACAAGGGATGAGTCTTACACTCTATTAGAGGCCCAAAGTGTTTATGTAAAGTTTAAAAAATAAAAAATTAGAGAAAACCCTAATTTTGAATTTAAAAGATATAATTTTCAAAGAAAATTAAAAAAAATGATATAAAATATCAAATATATTCAAAAACAAGTTGTAAACTTTGAAAAATATTTTGAAAAATCATGTTTAATCACATGAAAGCTTGAAATTCATTTGGAATGAAAAGATCAAAGTGAGAATTTCATTTTAAAATGTTAAAAAAACAAATAAAATGAAATTAATTACAAAAATTCTAACTATATTAAAAAATATATATAAATTGGATTTTTTTTTTTAAATAAAATAATTTAACATTTTTTTGACTTTTTAAAAAAGAACCAATAAAAAATGATAAAAAATGAGAGAGAAATTAATTTTTTAAATCAATTAAATAAAATATCAAAAATTCAAATATTTAAAATTTTGAAAAAGGGCGCCAAGAACACTTGGTTCTTGCCCGCGTCCCCTGTTTTCCCCAGATTTGCATTTTCTCACTTTTCTCTCTGATTACTCAATGGTTTTGCATGATTCAAACACCAATCTTGCTCGTTTTTTAACAAGGATCACAACCATATAGATTAATTGCATTTATATTAAGTATGGAGTGAGAAATCAGAAGATTAGCTCAAGAACCCTAGTTTCAGCATGAACACTATGAAATTCAATACACGATTCATACATAGCAATGGATTGAGGGTTATCACTCTATATACATGCAGGAACAAGACAGTAACTCAAAAATTCATTTATGATACATGTAATATAGAGTTTGAAGGCTTCAGGCTTACCTCTTGCACCTGGTGATCGAGCTTGATGATGGAGATGTTACATATGTGTTTTAAGGACCTGGAGAACTTCATTATACCCTATGGATTGTGTTGAGATGCTTAGCCTTGAGTGGAGATGCTTGGATCATCTTGTGGTACCTCAACTGCAACCTTGTCAAAAGCTTGAGCAACTGACGGTTGATTTTGTGATTCAGGTGTTTCAGATGTGTTTCAAGGCCATGGATCACTCATATATGATGTATATGAGGTGTTGGCACGATTGGTTTGGTTTGAATCACTTCCAATTTCAAAACCCGATAGTGACTTGAAATGGAAGGAAAATTTGGAGTGAAAGAGATATTTTGAGTAAAGCATCAGTTTGGGTGCTTTGGTGTACTTAAACTGATCACAATTGATGTCTATTTATAGTGCAACAAGTTTGTTTTGGCATCAATAGTGAATGGAGGCTTGGATCAGATTGCATTGAATACTTTTGTCCTTTGGTCCAAGTCTCCTCTACCAATTGACTTGAGCCAAGCTTTGCAGGTTTAGGTCATCTTTTGATTGGATATGTCTTGACTCATTTGGACTGGTTTATGGCTCATTCATGCCACCTCAATGAATCACTTTAATGCTTGATGCCAAATTTGAATTTCAAGATTCCTTTCATGATGATTTTGCACATGGAAGGCTAGGTTCTTGTCATTTTGTGTTATGGATCAGATCCCTCATTCATTTGTGTTGTAATTGGACATAATTTGAATGATAAAAGTGCCCAAAATTAGTCTAAGGAATCATGGGATGCAAGTTTGTACCAAATGTTGTCAAAAAACAATTTGTTTTTAGGAAACTTGTGAGATCCTTAACTCCTAGCTCAAATGGAATTTGATTGAGTTCTTGGACATTTTGGAAAGCCCTCATGACATACTTTAACTTTTATGTCCACCAATGGACTTGGTTCAGCTTGGATCAAGGTGAAAAATGACCTCAAAGTTTGGAATAAGTGAAACAGATTCTGACTTTGTTGAAAATTTCACTAAGTGTTGGAAAAAGTGGCCATTTCCCATTTTTGTGATTTTGATCAATCCATAACTCAAAACCTATGAGGATTTGGAATCTTTTGTATTTGACATATTTAAAGTATGTCATGTGAACTTTCATTTGAGCTTTGGATGGGAGAAAAAGGCCTTAGGGTTTAGGAGTTATGACCTTGCAAAATTGGTACAAAATCACTTTTGTTCCATAACTTAGAAAAAATTTTGTTTCTCATGGTTGCCCCTTTTGCAAGAAACCTTACTTTTCTTGATTTTTCTTGATGAATGATGATCAAAATCTATATTAACATTGTTTTTGACTTAGGGGAACCATATTTGAGAAAAATTCCAAAAAGTCAAACTTGATTTTGGGTACAGTTGACTTTTTGTCAGATGAAATCCAAACTGTGTGATCCCTTGTGCAATCAAGTTCTTGAACCAATTCAAACCTAATGGATGGATTACATAGGTGTTTTAGGGTGTCTTGAATCATGTCCGAAGGTTTTGGAGCATGTCTTGGTCAAAAGTCAAAGGCACAGTTGACTTTTTCTTTAAAACCCTAATTGTGGTCCAGATGAGAATGAAACTTATGAATCAAGCTTCTTGGATTAATCCATTGTTGCAAATGGATCAATGTGGTGTATTTGAGGTCCTCAAATCATGTCTTGAGGTCTTGGTTCATGCCTTGCCTCAAAAGTCAACTTAGGGGTGAATTAGGTCAAGAAACCCTAATTCCTGATTTTTTATGAATGCTTCCCCTGAGGTTATTTTGACTTGATGATTAGGTCTATGAGGTACCTTTGAGCATTTTGGGTGGTGCTTTGAAGCATTGGCTCATGCCTAGAAGAAAATGTTCATCTGGATGCCTTGGTCAACCAAAACGCTAATTTGGTGACACTGGCGATCTCGAGGCTTGATCCACTTGGAATGTTGCAATCCTGTGCTTTATTCTGGATGTGGGAGACCTCTTGATCCTTTATAGGTGCTTGAGAGGTTAGACAAGTTGAAGGTCATGTCATTTATTGATTGATCCTTTGTCTAAATGCTCTGAGAGGGCTTAAAACCCTAATTCTTGATTGTGGTGAATGCTCAACAATCCTTGAGGAGATTGATGAGGCATGAAGGTACATCCATATTGTGGTGATGATTTGTATAATGATGGGAAATCTTGGTGGTCAAAATTTGGGGTTTGACACCAGCGAACCATCCCAGATTTGAGGCAGTAGCTAAAGGACCATAAGTTTGTTGTGTAAACTTGTAGCGAGGTAGTTCGCAGGGCGAAGAATTGCTCGCACAACGAACTTCAGATATTTCTCAGGGGCGGTTTAATTGTTCAGAGGCACTTCAGGTGCCTAAAAGTGTATTTGTTGGGCAAAGAAGTAGTTCGCAGAGCGAATGTGACAGATTCCAAAAGTACTATATAAGTACTTTTCACATTTTTTGGGGATCATAACCCCATTTTTCACACCAAACACTATGCCAAAAAAGACCTTTAGCAGCGCTTAAAAGCGCTGCCAAAGGTGGCGCTACTGTAGGTAAAGGCAGCGCTTTTTTTCCTTTGAAAAGTGTTGTCTTAGGTCCCCCGTTAGCAGCGCTTTCGTAGGCCCCCCATATAGCAGCACTTTTTCAAAGAAAAACGGTTTCGTAGGACCCCCTTTAGCAGCGCTTTTAAAAGCGTTGCTAAAGGTCCCCCTTTAGGCAGCGCTTTCGTAGGGCGTCCTTTAGCAGCGCTTTTAAAAGCGTTGTCTTATGTATACGTTATGACCCCCTTTAGGCAGCGCTTTTTTTAAAAAGCGTTGTCTTTTATAAAAGTTCTTTTTAAAAGCATTTTTTTAAAAATTAATTATTTTGGAGCGTTTTATTTGCTAAAGCGCTGTCTACTGTGTATTTTTTCCATAAGTCCTCTTTTTTAACACAAACTTGTATAATAAACCTGTATAATTCAACACAAGCCTTTATTTCAACACATGGCCTTTTATACCATTATAATTCAACACATAAGCCTTGTATACCATTATAATTCAATAATAGGCCTTGTATACGATTAAAATTCAACACATAAACCGTAATAACCATTATATATATTTCAACACAAACCTCATACACCAAAATAACCATTATATATATAACTCAATACAAATCTCATACATCCAAGTAGACATCCAAAATTCTAATAACAACTTCCAAAACTAATTACACCAAACATCCTATAAAGGTGTCAAGTATACGTCTATGTCATTTCCTGGTTGTTTAGGCCCGGAGATTAACATAGATAACATCATGTACTTACGCTTCATACATAGCCATGGAGGTAGGTTATAAATCATAATAATCACAGGCCATGTAGTATGTGAGATACTTTGAAGACCATGTGGGTTCATTCCATCAGTAGATAATGCCAAGCGATGGTTTCTTGCTTCTTCTCCAAAATCAGGATAATCATTATCAATTTTCATCCACTATGGTGAATCTGCCGGGTGCCGATACTTTCTATCTATAATTCTTTCATCTGCATGCCAAGTCAAGTGTTTTGCATCGGTTTCACTACGAAACATGCGTCTAAATCTCAGAATTATAGGAAAATACCATAATACTTTTGTTGGAGACATTTTTTTCTTATATCGAGAGCCACCGCATTTAGGGCACTCATTTAACGATGCATATTCATTTTGAAACAAAATGCAATCATTTGGACAAGCATGTATCTTATCATAACTCATGCCAGTAGAGCACAACATTTTTTTTGGCCTCATAGGTTCGATTGGGAAGAACATTATCCTCCGGAAGCATGTCTTTCATAAGGGCTAATAACTCTGTGAAACTTTTATCCGACCATCCATTGCCCACCTTTAAGTTATACAACTTTAATACCACAGACAATCTTGTAAATTTAGTGCAACCTTTATACAACGGTTTCTCTGCATCGCTTACCAACCTCTCAAATATTTTGGGAAAATCCTGAAGATCTTCTTCAAGTGCTTCTGCAATCTCTTCGACTCGATCACAATTGTGTGTATCTGTGTCATTGTCGTTTGAAGCATAGGTTGTATTATCCTCCGGTTTAACATTCTCGTTACTCTCACCATGTAATATCCAACATGTATAACTTCGATCAATTCCATGCCTCATTAAATGCGATTCCAACTGAACTACGTCAATCCAACGACCATAACAGCAACCTAAGCAAGGACATGTGATTCGACTGGGGTCTTTGGTATGTTCAACCACAAACTTAACGAATTCTGATACCTCAGTCTCGTATTCTTTTGACAATCGATTGGAAGACATCCATTTTTGATCCATGGTTTTACTAAGTAAGCTAAACAAACACAAAAGAACAACTAATTATAAGTACCTGTATAGACAACAGTAACTTCTGGACTCAAAGTGTAAGATTCTTGAAAACGATTCGAATGTCACTTTTCTCAAGTAACCCCTATAGCAAATTGATAACAATCCAAAATAAAATGTATCATTAGTCGAAACTCAAACGAATTACTTTTTTCTTTTGCATTTTGTATGAGAATTGACTAACAAAAGACCCAAAAGGTTGGTACATGTGAATTTGTGTGGTTTTGCAGGTATTACGCATGAAGAAAACTAGTTGAACAAAGAGAAAAACCATGCCCTGGAACTTTTACATCGCGACCAAAAGCTTCGCTACGCGAAGCTTCGCTATGCGATATGAAGCGAGATCCAGCAGAACAAAACTGAATTAAATTTATCAAACTTCGCTTGAAGCGAAGGAAGCGAGAGAAAGCAAAGTGTTTCGCTTGAAGATCGCTATGTGTCGCATAGCGAAGGTCGCGACGCGAGGAAAGGCGAGGACCGAGCAACTCAAAATAGAACCAAAATGGTCAATCTTCGCTTGAAGCGAGAGGAAGCGACGACCATAGTTCGCATAGCGAACTTTACTTAGCATAGCAAAGTTTGGCGGTGTCTGAAAGGCGGTTAAATTCAAATCTTAATAGGGAAGGAAAGGGAGTTCGAATTGAACAATGGAGAAACAATGGAGAAACAATCAAACAATGGAGAAATAATCAAAAAAGGAAGAGAAACATACCTCAAACGAAGCAACAACGGCGGAGGACGGAGGGCGAGAAACGCTGCAACAATGGAGAAGAAGAAATGAAGCAACAATGGAGAAGAAGAAATGAGTACACAACGAAGGACGGAGGACGGAGGACGGCGGAGGACGGAGGTCAAGAAACGAAACAAAAATAGTGAGTGTCGCGAGAGAGAAGGTATGTTAGGGCTTTGTGATAGAAACGATCATATGGAAAATAGAGGGATATCAGTTTCATTTTTAATTTTAATATTTTAAAAGACTTAAGGCAGCGCTTTTAGAAAGCATTTTCTTATGGTAGGCCTTTAGCAGCGCTTTTGAGGTGAAAGCACTTTCTAATGTGGGGTTTACGAGAGGCCTTTAGCAGCGCTTTCCAAACGCGCTGGCTAAGGTGTGTTGTAAGAAAGCCCTTTAGCAGCGCTTTTCAAAAGCACTGGGTTATGGTATCCTTTTAGCAGCGCTTTCCATAAAACGCTTTCTAAAGTGCATCTGCCTTATACTTTTAGCAGCGCTTTTGTAGAACCCCCATATAGCGGCTCTTTTTTTCCTTCATTTTTTTTAGTGAAACTTATAGCAGCGCTTCTGGGAAAAAGCGCTGTCATTGTGGTGCTGCCAAAACACAATTTTGGTGAAGTGAAAACTTCATGTCTCAGTATTTCTTCACCAAAAGGTGATATTTTGCAAATAGAAGCTGGATTCCCATCCGAGTTTGATTATTCGACGTGGATGCTCATTCATATTCTTCCAAGACTTGTAAAGCAAGCTACCATGGTTATGGGTACCTAAATCCCTTTGTATCAAAGGTAGAGGTAGTCTACCATTAGCTTGTATGTATTTCTTTTGATTGGCCTTGTATGTGAACAATTGATGATTAATATATGATGAATATTTTTGTTCTTAATGATCCATTCTTGTTTTGTAAAACTCTAGACATAAATTTTGTGAAACTTGACCTAAAATATTCATCTATCGATTTATAGATTGAAGAAATCGGTCTATGGTCGATAGTTGCTTTGTGTTGAACTTAAAACTTACTATATTGGTTGCAATATGGAGAAATCGTGTAGCGATGAATACAATATTTCTAACGGAGCCTCTCTAGAGATAGATGATGTTGAGAGAATGCGTGACGATATTAATCAAATCCTACTTCACATGCAAAATTGAAAGAATACGTATAAGTTAAAGTAGATGAAAACTAATTTTAATATACTTTGTTAATCAAACTCTTTAGAATTTATAAGCTTTGCTACTAAAAACGTGACAATTTTATGAACAAAACTTTGAAAACCCTTTTTCTTGAAACGATAAATTGTTGAACGACAATCATCAAAATATCTACAATCCCAGTGGAGACGATAACAAAAACCCCCTTTAACTATGATTCGAACAAAATGGCGCAGTTGTCGGGGATTATTTGATATTGCAAGCATTGCAATAGTTTATTGATTTTAAGATCTTTGTATTATTATTATTACCCCGATTTATTTTTCTTGTGCTGTTTAATTTGTTTGGTTAAGTTTGCAGATTTTGTTTATGCGAGGGAGTGTACATGCGGACCAACTTCTTTTTGATTCTGAGATTGAAAGAACCGCTCGTAGGCTCAATAGCAGAAATAGACGGAGGAGGAAACTTGCCAAGGAAAGAAGATAGCGCAGAGAAAATTCTTCATATACACCCATTGTTACGCCAATCATGGCAGAAATACCACCATCACCACCTCCTGCTTCAACCCCATGTGTTAACAGTCCAAGTCACAACGCTCACTTTGCGCGCAACGCCCATAACGGGAGGCGTTCTGAGATGAAAATGGGAATCCTTGCTCTTTTATATGCAAATCCCTTTGCGGGGATGGACCATGAGGATTCGTTTACTCATCTCACGAAGTTCTATGAGATAGCCGGTGCAACTGGAGCGCCGGAAATCGAAGAGGAATCCTTGTTTAAGAGACTATTCCCAGATTCCTTAATTGGGAAGGCGAAGGAATGGTATCTTGACCAATATAATTTGGTGATGATGGATTAAAATGTTTTGGAAGAGAAGTTTCTTGAAATATTCTTCCCTCAATCAAGATTTATGGAGTCCAAGGCCTCAATTTCGGTGTTTGCGCAAGGAGGAAGCGTATATCTCAATGAAGCTTGGGAGAGACTCAAATTTATGCTGAGGAAGTGCAAGGGTCATGGGTTTGATGATTTGACTCAAGTTCACATTTTTCACAACGAACTTCATCCCGTTCATAAAACTCTTCTGGATACTATGGCGGGTGATTCTCTAATATCAAAGAGTGCGGAAGATGCGGTATCCATCATTGATAGGATGGCACTGAATGATCATCAAGGTTAACATAACCATGGTACCAGACAAAGAAAAACGAGAATTATCATGTTGGGAACGAATGATGTTATTCTTGCTCAAAACAAATTACTCTCGCAACAAGTGGAGTTATTGACAAAGCAAATGTCAAAACTTCCACAACAAATCAAAGAGATGCAAGAAGTTCCCAAAAAAGCTCAACAAATTACAAGTTGTGAGTTGTGTAAAGGTGATCATCCTAATGACTATAGTCCATCGGTCATTGAAGAAGCCAACTATGCGGGAAACCAAAATCAAGGCTATTAACCAAGACCACCATATCAAAGCAATAACCAAGGCTACCAACCGAGAGGTAATAGCCAAGGTTACCAACAAGGGTGGAGGCAAGAGTTGAGTTCTTCAAACCATCAACCTTACCAAAATTACAACCAACCGCAACAAAACCAAGGATGGAGCTCTAAGATTGAGGAAACTTTCAACCAATTTATACAAATATCTATCTCCACTCAAAAAATATGGATACAGCAATTCGGAATCTTGAGACCCAAGTTGGAAAATTGTCCAAGCAACTAGCCGACCAACATAAAGAGACATTTCCAGCTAATACTCAAGTTAATCCAAAGGAGAATTGCAAAGCCATCTTTACAAGGAGTGCAAGAACAATTGGTGGGGGAGTCGAAAAAAATGTGGAAATTGAAAAGGAGGATGAAATTATGGAGGAAGTTAGAAAAAAGGATGATAAGAAAGTAGTTGAAAAGAAGGATGTAGAAAAGATGTTGAAAGAGGAGAAGTTGAAAAAAAGTGAAAAAGGAAAGGAGTATGAGGGAGAAGATTTATAGAAAAAGTTACCATACCCTATTGCTCCTACAAAAAAAGAAAATGAAAAGCATTATGCGAGATTCTTGGATATATTCAGTCGGCTGCAAATAACCATTCCATTCTCCGAGGCTCTAGAGCAAATGCCTAAGTATGCAAAATTTAGGAAGGACTTACTTATGAAAAAAGAGGTACACAGATAAGGAAACCGTTGAGCTCAATGCTAATTGTAATGCTATTGTCCAAAGAATTCTTCCATGAAAAGAAGGAGATCCGGGAAGAGTGGCTCTACCTATAACTATAGGTAGTGATTTCAAATGCAAAGCTTTGGTCGATATGGGAGCTAGTATTAATTTGATTCCTTTATCTATGGTCAAAAGACTTGAGAACATGGAGATGAATGCAACCACCATGACATTGCAACTTACGAACAAGTGAAGAAATCGTCCACATGGTGTTGTTGAGGACGTGCTATTAAAAGTTGACAAATTTTTATTTCCGATTGATTTCGTAGTCATGGACATGGAAGAAGACGAGGATACACCAATAATCCTTGGAAGACCCTTCATGAAGACCGCTAAGATGTTAATTGACGTCGATGAGAGTATAATGAAGGTGAGGACAAATGATGAAGAGGTGTGTTTCCCACTTTTCAAAGGGGTGGTGTATTCAAACCAACTGGAGGATAATGATTTTGTGATGAAGGAAGATGCTAGAGTTGTAATGGGGACAAAGAAAAATGAAAAGGGAAAGGTTGAATGGAGGAAAAAGAAAGATGAAGATGCTAAATTTGCTTCAAGGAAAAAAAGGAAGACAAAGAAAAAATGGAAGCGATTTTCAAAAAGAAGGATGAAGAGGCCAAGGAGGCTATGCTGAAGTCATGTTTGGATTTCTCGTTTTTCAGGAAAAGTGGATCAGGAACAGGTCATGATAACGGTTAAAGACTTTGGTGGTAGATACTGATTGGTTCAAGGGAGCTAAGCAGGTTGCACGTTTTGTTGCTCTCAAGAAGAGGAGCATTTTTCTTGAGAAGAGGTTTAACATCAACCCTCAAGGTTCCTACCGAGCAGTAGCCGCAATCCTTCACAACAAAAAGTGGGACAAGTTAATCACACATGGTGACAACTATAACGTGGAGCTTGCAAGGGAGTTCTACACTAATGCCCTTCCGAATAACGACGAGGTCTTTTCTTGGACTACTTTGGTTTGCGGAAAAGAGGTGAAATTTGACCGGGATACTATTAATCATGTTTTAGGTAAACCTATCACCTTGGGGGAAGATGAAATGGATGAGTGTCATCAGACTTTGAGGTTGCATAGAGACACTGAGGCGATTTCTGGTGCATTGTTGTTGGAGGGTGAAATTCTGGCCTATGCAGACAGCAGATGTCCTAACACATGTCAAGACATTGTGCTACATAATCATTTAAACTCAGAGGCACAACAGCAGACTGTTACATTGAATATCAGAACTGTCCACTCACAGATGTCACGACATCTGATCCAACATGTTTATCATGAACCCTAATAGAAAACGTAAATCTGCAGAATGATAAAGAACACAGTAATTTTTAACCCAGTTCGGTGCAAACTCACCTACATATGGGGGATACCAATCCAGGAAGAAGACTCCACTATCTGTAGACTATTACAAAGTTAAACTCCCCCGTTTACAACTTCATACCTAACATCTACCCAATGAACGTCTTTACCAAGGCTAAACTCAAACATTTACAACCCTAATATGAGATACCCCACTCACTTCCCTTAATCACCAACTGTGATTTCTACATCATCCCTATCAATACAGAAATCTATCAAGCATACTTGACAAACAAGCTAACTAGGATTTGCTTAAAAGCTTCATCCAAGGACAATACACAATCCAATACCTCAAGGCTTATGGATCTGTGCGACACCTATATCTACCACAGTGTATCAACTGATACAAAGGGAGACTTACAACCTAGAAAGCCAACGACTCTCAAAACCCTAAACCCTTGTTTCTTACGCAAGAAAACAAGGTTACAACAGGCGTACTAAGGCATTTCAAAACCTAGGTCTAAGTCTTCTATTTAAAGGCTTTTGCTTCCTTGGGCTTCAGTCTTCAGTCCTTGATCCATGCGTATGATTGTTTCCGTAAATCTTGCCACAGATTTAGAAACATCCTGCAATATCAGATACAGATGTCGAGACATCTGTTAGGACATCTTCACTGGCCAGTCTTCTTTCATCAGACTTCTTCATGTTTAAGCATCTCTTTTGACATTCTGTTTTTCCCAAAAATTTGCTCAAATCCGCAGAGCTTTCAATCTTCCCCTTTTGACAAATTTTTGGTTAAAACTTCTTAGGTAGAAAAAGAAAGATCGGCGTTTGGTAGATATGATTGGAACCCATCTGAGACTCTTTCTTACTCCTTAAAATTCCTAGCTGTAAGTTGGTGTACATGAGGGAGAGTACATGACTCTCTCCTCCTCAAACCAGTACTTGTCACGATAGGATGAATCTTTCTCTTGAGAGGCATAAGAGAACTCACAAGAAGATCCAGAAAGAGCTTAAGAAATAGTTGTATCATTTGTAACATAGAGTTCACGAGGAATGTAACTCAGATCACAAGACACAACCTGTTTCACAACTCAGGTCACAAGGCACAAAGGGGAAAGATTCTGATATAATGTTAGACCATCCTTTCCAACATCCTTTGCAATTCAACCACCAGAGATGTATGCTGAAAGATTCACCCGCACATCCTTTTGATAAGTCCCAAGCAGAATACTATAAACCAGAAGACAAATAGAGCTGGCGAAGTTGTTAAGACATTCCTTTAAACATTTCCCAATTAGCATCCAGAGATTTCTGTATTGATCAAAATCTTCACAGTTTTGTGACCACAGTCTGCAAAGAAAAATAAATTCTCCCAGACTCAATCAATGATTCTTAAGCATCCAATAAGAACCATTTAACATGCACTACCAAGTTTCCCACAACTTGCAACAATACAACAATGTCAAGATATCCTCCTTGACATCTCAGTTTGCTTGACGCACAAATGCAAACTCGAACTCCAACTGCATTCTCGCAATAATTCATCTTAGATCAAGGGGCATCTCTCCCTATCTAAGGTAACTAGTGCTCCTCCACAGAACACCCAAGCTAATGAAAGGAAAACATAAGACGCATCTTCATGTCTTCAAGAGCGCACCCTCAGTCCAACTTACCAGCTGAACACAATCACCAACTCTCTTAATGCTCCCTCTAACAAGAAACAATAATCACTCACACATGATCACCATCATGCTACCCATGAGAAAATGTATACCAACCATAACAAACTCTTGGCTTGAAATCAAAGTCCCATTGATCCCCCCTATTCTTCAACCATCTACACACCACACGAACTCCTCTTGAATTCTCATGTATAGACCTCCAACTGCTTGAGGCACAAACCAATTGAATCAAAATGCTTCACATTCCTCAAAGAGACGCACAAGGCCCCTTAGTTTGTTATAACGATGTCAGCTATCATATGCATGCTCTAGAACTTCATAGCTGCTAAACTGATCCACTACTAGCATGACTTGCAGCCAGGGCAACACCCCCTTCGCAAGATTTTCCACTGACCTTACCCAGCCAGCAATAGAGATAGACACCCCATAATCCAAGATAGTCATTCCTTATCATTCTCCCATATGATAACCTAGAATACTTCTGATTTTTGGTGAATATCCACTTCTGAACGCATCAGAAACCAGATCTTCATGCAATCAATCCATGATCCACTCCAGTCTTCCAAAACCTTACATTAGACCTCCAAGACAGTTCTTCTACTCCATCATTCTCCCATATGACAATGTAGATACTTCTTAGACACGATGCAAGTAACCAATTCCTCATGGAACCTAAAATACTTCACCAAGGATAACCAACCCAAAGATGTTCTAACATCAGTTATGACATCTTCCACACATCACAGACACCACACACCATGGTTCTTGATATGCTCCACCACTGGACTTACTATCAGCATAGTAATCCACACTGAAGATCTTTAAACAACACTGCGCCACCAGCTTGAACAAAGAAAACTTCAGAAACCCAGAGAGAAATAAACTCTCATCCACCAAAGAAGGTATGCTTCCGTTCTCAACCCAGAACTTCTGCCACAAGCTCCCAGAGAACCAGAACCTCCTTACAATTTCAACTAACTACTCTTCTGCACAAGAGCAATCAGTTTCAAGCATCCTGCTTGAACGTACATTGTGAAACCAACCAAATGCCACTTTTTGATTGACCTCACTCTTCTTCAAAACTCTCATAAGATACACTGATCCACTAATGAAACCAGATCTTCAAGTTATATGAACTAATTGCCCCATAGCAAAACATCTTGGATCCACCAAGCCTCTTAGTCATATAACATCTTCCCATCCACAGCTTCCGCAAACTGCATGAGATAGATCTTTTTGAAGCATCCATAACTTCCATTCTCCTGTAGATCACCTTATCTTAAGCTGATGTGCCACATCACCAGCTGAGACTTCTGATGTTTAGCTAGATGTCAGAACATTTTGATATGACATCCAACTATTGAATTCATCCCCTCCTTCTGCCACTTAGAAGAACCTCTTCCCTTTGCAGAACAAGAGTTCCATGCTATCATAGACTTAATTCAACAACCAAGTTTGAGTAGACAACCTTCATCCTGCTTTGAAACTCCAAAGACTTCAGACCTGCCACGTCTGAATCTTCAGAAAAAAAGTAGTCCAAGACTACCCCACAGCCATACCAAAGAATGCCACTTCCCTTAGTAGAGCCGTTAGTAGAAAGCCAGAGATAACTGCCACTTATCCTCGACCTTCACAAACAGAGCAAGATCCATGCTCCAAAGCACCTAGATCAGAAATAAACTGATCCAAGTTGTAACCATCAAGATTCCGATGTCTTCATCTTCATCTTCAGCAGCATCAAAGTCCAGACTAGTTTCTTGCCAGGAAACTCTCCAGAGAACACATGCTTCTATCACACCCGACTGAAGCCACTTCTTAAGTCACCACCTAAGACTAAAACAGATGCTAAAGCATATGCAGTACCCCTCCCATGATTCTGCACAAAATTTGATGATGAGATGTTCCAACATCTTGTTGAACATCAACAATCTTGACTTTCAAGGATAATCAATTAAATACTTGGGGACTCCACAAATAGCAATTGATCTTAAATCCTTGTCCAATAACCCTTCTTCACTGTTGTAGCTGAGCTCCACCAAATCATGTCATGAACACTTATAAAGTATTCAATCTTTTTGCAAGTATTTTCTTCAAAGGACAATGTTGAGATACCAAGGCTTCTACCCATGACTCAAGTAACTAAGGCTTTCTCTTAACAAATCTTATTTACCTCAACAATTCTTTAATCATATTGGATCCACTCTTAGGGTCAAGAGAGATGAATTCTTCCTTGCTATTTTTGGATGGTGAAAATAAATCACCTCCACTTTCTTCAGATTGTGTTTCAAAGAAACACCTTCTAGTCAAAAGAGTAACTAGAAGACTCCAGATACACGACATAGATTCCTTTATGAGTGGACTTGAGAGAATTATCAAGTATCTTTGACAACCTAGCCGACAAATAATTTATCAAACTCCTAGAGCAAGAACCTGATAAACTTAAACTCAACTACTCTCCTCTTCAACTGACTTCAACTGCACCAAGAAACCAAGCTTCAAGGTACCAAGTCACCATACCAGATATCTAACCACAACTCCTTTCACTCCATCGCTCCCGACATTGGAATAAAAGAATGCAGATATCTTCAAATATAGAGGCCGACGATTGAGACCTTCCACCAACTATCTTCAGTAACAACTCCAGAATCCCATAATTCTAGAGCTCTTCCATCAGAAACACATGCAGCGGAACCACTAAGGAACATATCCTACTTTCCCTAATAAGATGTCACGTTATCCTATAAGACACACCAACAAGAGAACTAGCCACTTCTCCTGTAGTTGTTGTAGAATCTCCCCAGCAACATGAACAACCTCCGGGTTGCTCCCTTCGATCCAGAACATCCATCTCATTAATTAATACCCTTGGGTATGTCTGAGTTGATTGATCTGATCTTTAAAACTCCTCCTTGTTTAAACGCCAGAAAGTATCTCCCAAAGATCTCATCCAGAACTAGACAGGATGCCTACTCTGATACCAATTGAAATTATGGCCTATGCAGACAGCAGATGTCCTAACACATGTCAAGACATTATGCTACATAATCATTTAAACTCAGAGGCATAACAGTAGACTGATACATTGAATATCAAAACTGCCCACTCACAGATGTCACAACATCTGATCCAACATGTTTATCATGAACTGTAACAGAAAACGTAAATCTGCATAATGATAAAGAACACAGTAATTGTTAACCCAGTTCGGTGCAAACTCACCTACATCTGGGGGATACCAATCCAGGAAGAAGACTCCATTATCTGTAGACTGTTACAAAGTTAAACTCCCCCGTTTACAACTTCATACCTAACATCTACCCAATGAACATCTTTACCAAGGCTAAACTCAAACATTTACAACCCTGATATGAGATACCCCACTCACTTCCCGTAATCACCAACTGTGATTTCTACATCATCCCTATCAATATAGAAATCTGTCAAGCATACTTGACAAACAAACTAACTCGGATTTGCTTAAAAGCTTCATCCAAGAACAATACACAATCCAATACCTCAAGGCTTATGGATCGGTGCGACACCTATATCTACCATAGTGTATCAACTGATATAAAGGGAGACTTACAACCTAGAAAGCCAACGACTCTCAAAACCCTAAACCCTTGTTTCTTACCCAAGAAAACAAGGTTAAAACAGGCGTACTAAGGCATTTCAAAACCTAGGTCTAAGTCTTCTATTTATAGGTTTTTGCTTCCTTGGGCTTCAGTCTTCAGTCCTTGATCCATGCGCATGATTATTTCCGTAAATCTTGCCAGAGATTTAGAAACATCCTGCAATATCAGATACAGATGTCGAGACATCTGTTAGGACATCTTCACTGGCCAATCTTCTTTCATCAGACTTCTTCATGTTTAAACATCTCTTTTGACATTCTATTTTTCCCAAAAATTTGCTCAAATCAGCAGCGCTTTCAGAGGGAAAATTGGTGGAATCGAACCCATCGGGGGTTCCAAGAAGATATCATAGGGAGGATATGCATCTGTTAGCACAACTATTGCTTCTCTTGGTGTTGAAAAACATCAAGCAGAAGTCGCATACCTCCACCGTGCCCATTCCTGTTGCACACTTGGTTCACAACATTTTGATTAATACTCAGATTGATGTGGCTAGAATTATCGCTAATGAGATGTGCGCTGTTGTTGAGAGCGGACTTAGATCAGGGCCACGAGCTAATTGCCTCTTGGTCTTCCTATGTCTAATCATGGCTTTGTGCGTGCATGCGAGGGTGAAGTTACCCTCCATCCGTCAGGTGACGATCCCGACTACTATTAATGACAATTATGTGGATAAGTTTTGCAGACCGAAGAGCATGAGAGGAGGACAAACTTCTGGTGTTGGTGCTGGTGCTGGTATAGGTTCAGAAGTAGGTGAGGCTTCCGGTTCTGGAGTTGCAGGCTCCCAGGGCTTTGATCCGTTCCAGAGGGAGATCTGTAACTACAACTGGGAGTGGATGACGGCAACTTAGTGCGTCATGATTGATATACATGGCTCTATGCAGGTGTTACAGCTACAGTACATAGAGCCTTCTATGGAGCGATTGATGATGACTAGGGAGCAGTTTCTAGCTCATGCTGGTTGGCCTGAGGCCAGGCCACACTTTGGAGAAGGGAAAGGTGTAGCAGATCCTGGTGAGGCAGATGACACTGATGAGGCTGAAGATGATGAGTAGGCTGGTTCTGATGATGGTTCTGGATTTGGAGAGGAGTACAATTTGGATGAGGAGACCGAGTCCGATGAGGATTTGTTTTTGTTGTTGGATATTTTGAGCATGGTCTTAGGCTACTTCCTTTGGTTATACAAAGTGAAGTTTTCTATTAGCTTAGATCATTGCTATATTTGTTTTATGTTTATTGTATGTACCACTTGGTGGATTATTTTGGATAATGTTATTTGTATGTACCACTTGGTGGGTTATTTTGGATAATGTTGTTTATATGTACCACTTTTGGGTACTAGTACTTTTGTTGGTGTTTTTACACCATAACATTTTAATGTTATTTTCAGTTGAATTCTTCAGTTCATGAATGTTCAACTTTTGTTTTATTTACTTTCATTTTCTTTTATTATGTTGTTTAAGAGTTGAATTCTTCAGTTTAGGAATGTTCAACTCTAGTATTTTTTTTTTAATTGTTGGTAGTGTGCTTTCTTTGAATTTAATGTTTCCCTTTTGTGGAGATTAAAAGTGAGAACGTCTTCTAGATTGGTTTCTATTTGCTAAAAGTATCCAATGAAGATTCTCCCAAGTTTGGATGGTGATGATAGTATTTGATCATGTGAATGTTGGCAAGGTACATGGTTACCTCTTTCTAGGATGCTAGAATTTTTAAGAATTTTTTTATTTATGCAAATGTAATTTTGTTTCATTTTTTCAACTTTGTTTGAATGCTTGTATCACTTAGGTTCCAATAGCCACAAATTTGTGAGAAACCTCCATTGTTTACTAAATGCATAGGATGACTGATAAATCTTGTTGAATACATTTGATCCATGCTTAATCTTGTGATTATTTTGATTTTGTGGAAGCATTAGATATGATCAAGGCATTTGTTGATAATGATCACAACCATATTCCTAAAAAGTAACTTACCTGTGAGTAGCGAGAATTTGCTAACCCCTTTGAGCTTAATAGTTTATATCCTAGTTTAGTGATGAACGTGGTATTTGTACATAATTTGAAAGTTAATTCATCATTGAATTGTGTAGGATTCTAAAAAATTTCTTGAACCTTTGAAATTGTTATAAATTGTCTTCCTTGCAATTAAAAGCAATGAACATTCACTTAAGGTTTGGTTGAATTCAAGTTGGGGGAGTGAAAAGAAAGTGGTAGGTTACTTAAAAATTTTGAAAAATTTCAAACAAGCATTGAAAGAAAATTGTGAATATGAATTGTGAAAAAGAAAAAGAAAAAGCATGCTTGTTTGAATGAGAAAAAAAGTAGAAAATGAATAATGTGATAAAGGGTTTTGGAAGGGTGACCAATTGAGAAAAGAAAGTGTTGGATGAAGTTGTAATGTGTACATAACCTTTTATAATGAATGTTTCTTTTGCATTGGCAACTTTGAATCCATGGCCTTATAAATGTCCCTTTTTTGTGAACCTAACCAAGCTACAACCTTTAAAGACCTTAGTGATCTTCTTGATTCCATGAATTCTTTGATAATTGATTAGATGAATGTATGAATTGGATTGTATTTGCATCGTTTGTCAGGTGAGTGAAATTACCCCGCAGTTGCAAATGCGTTATTTCTTCATTCTTATTTGAAGAGGAGTGTTAGAGTGATTTAAGCATGAGAATTTAGTTGTAAATTGAAGCATTGCATGATATTTGTTTAAGAACTAGATTATTTTGCATTGTTCGATTCTAGAAAGTGGTGAACATTGCTTGTGTGCATTTGTTTGTTTATTTGAGCCATATACCCATTCTTGGTTGAATTAAATGCTCGAGCAAATCCTCTTGTTTTCAATGAGAGGCATACTTTACTTGAGGACAAGTAAAGATCTAGTTGGGGAGAGTTTGTTGAATGCCAAACTTGCTTTAAATTGATCCTTATTTATTGGGATTTTTCAACTCTTTTGTTAATTTTTGTTGGATTTAATCCATGATATCATGCTATTCTTCAATATTGTTGAAAATACCTTTGGTTGCTTTGATTTGTGTGTTATATTGTGCATAATTTAGGCATAAAAACATCAAAGTGTAAGACACAAGTAATTGGACAAGGAAGCCAAAGGAAAAGAAGAGATTCAGAATGTTCATTGGGCGAACTCATCGAGAAGCCCCCAGCGAACCCTCTCAGTTTAGAGGCAGTAAGAAAAGGGAACTAAGTTCGATGGGCGAACTGGTAGCGAATGTTTGATGTGGCGAGGTTTCAGCGAAGGACCAGCGAACCATCCCAGATTTGAGGCAGTAGCTAAAGGACCATAAGTTCGATGTGCGAACTTGTAGAGAGGTAGTTCGCAGGGCGAAGAATTGCTTGCATAACAAACTTCAAATATTTCTCACGGGCGATTTAACTGTTCAGAGACACTTCAGGTGCCTAAAAGTGTGTTTGTTGGGCGAAGAAGTAGTTCGCATGGTGAACGTGACAGATTCCAAAAGTACTATATAAGTACTTTTCAAATTTTTTGGGGATCATAACCCCATTTTTCACACAAAAACTTCATTTCTCAGATTTTCTTCACCAAAAGGTGATATTTTGCAAATAGAAGCGGGATTCGCATCTGAGTTCGATTCTTCGACGTGGATTCTCATTCATCGTCTTCTAAGACTTGTAAAGCAAGCTACCATGGTTATGGGTAACTAAATCCCTTTGTATTAAAGGTAGAGGTAGTCTACTATTAGCTTGTATGTATTTTTTTTATTGGCCTTATATGTGAACAAGTGATGATTAATATATGATGAATATTTTTGTTATTATTGATCCATTCTTTTTTTGTAAAACTCTAGACATAAATTTTGTGAAACTTGACCTAAAATATTCATCTATCGATTTATAGATTGGAGAAATTAGTCTATGGTCGATAGTTGCTTTGTGTTGAACTTAAAGCTTACTATATTGGTTGTTATATGAAGAAATCGTGTAGCGATGAATACGGTATTTCTCACGACGCCGTGCTAGAGATAGACGGTGTTGAGAGAATGCGCGACGATATTAATCAGATACGACTTCACATGCAAGATTGAAAGAATACGTATAAGCTAGGGTCATTGAAAACTAATTTTGATATATTTTGTTAATCAAACTCTTTAGAATATATAAGTTTTGCTACTAAAAACGTGACAATTTTATGAACAAAACTTTGAAAACCCTTTTTCTTGAAACGATAAACTGTTGAACGACAAGCATCAAAATATCTGCAATCCCTATGGAGATGATAACAAAACCCCCCTTTAACTACAATTCAAACATCATTGCATCACAATTGTTTGAAACTTAGAAAAAATTGTAATTGTTTTGCCACATTGCTCAAGTTGAAACCTCCATTTTAGCTCCAATTTTCTTCCAGTTAGAAATTGCTTTTGAACTCAAACCTTCCATCATCATGTAGTATCAAATGCAAGTTCAAATGCATCCCTTGTTTGCCAATATTGGATTCTTGAATCACTCACAATAACCTTGGAAAGTTGACCATATGATCATGTGCTTTGACACTTAGAAATTATTTCAACTTTACTAATTTTACACTTTTCTTCATTTCTCTTGATTTTCATGACTCCACTTGATGAAACTCATCTGACTTCTGTATCTTCTTGAAAATCAAATTGGAGAGTCCATGGTTGACCAAAGATGTCAAAAGTCAAACTTTGACCATGAGCATTTTGTTGACTTTTTGCAAATGAATCAATCCACTTCAAATATCATCTTGAATCCTTGGATCACTTTGAGAATGCCAATAAGTTGTACAAAGAACTCTTGAATCATATCTCAAACCATGGAATCGAGTTTTGGTAAAAAAAGTCAACCTCAAGTTGACTTTGACCAAAACCCTAATCTTGAGCAAATTGTGAATAGAAACTTGTAATCCATCTTGAACCAATGAAACAAAGAATGATGAAACCCTGGCCTCTTGATGCTTATTGAGAAACCTTTAATAACTTGATGAAATTGGGACTTGAGGAGATGATCAAGATGATGAGAGTTCAAACCTTACCTTAACTTGAGTGTATGAACTTGAATGTGATAACCAGATGAATCTATTTTGGATGGGGAAAACCCAAATCACAAGAAAACCTTTGATCCCATGTCCTAGGAGCTCAATTAAATGCATGATTATGAGTGTTATGACCTAGTGGGTGATGCATATGAATGTAAAGCACAAGCCAATCAGGTTTAGAAATAAAAGGGCAAATTTTGGGGTGCAACAACACCATACGGCTTCTCTGATACTGATTTTTTCCCATCCTCCTGCTAATGCTCTTATAGTGAGTGAAATGAGCCCTATAACCCTCATTATAAATCCTACACTTATTTACTAGCGTAGAAAACCTGCGAATCTCCTGATAACCAATTCCCTGCTTAATCTCAGGATGCAGTTTGTTTTCAAACTTAATTCACTTCAACCTATCCATAACCGTACCATTGTAGTGAGGTTAGAACTGTTGAGACAAATTTGGTTCATACCATGTACCATCTAAAAGTTTTGATGATAACAAAGTATTTGAAAAACAATTAGGATTTTTAACTAGCTGGTTCTTATGTGCAGAATTATATTTACTTGGTGAAACTGGTTCTGACATAGAAGAAGCTATGATTCAGTTCTGATTTTGTACTTATAAGAGAGTCTAATCAGAAAGTAATTGTTAGTACATTAAGGAATCAGAAGTGTGCATTACTTGCCTCTGAAACTGAGTAATGTCACCTCAAGCTCTGTAATTATAGGACTCGAGAATTGTTGACATTATCTTTATAAGATTGTGTTGTACTTGTTTCATAGAAGAGTTCTCTGGACAAAGGCCTTGTTCTGTGGATAACTCCTTGTCTACAAGTTTCAACACCTGCTTTATCTTAAAAGAAGATGTACTGAAAGATTTGATCTGATTATAAAAGAAGAAGAAGAATTGAAGATCAACCAAGAGAATAACGCTGCAACTACAACTAAAATATACACGTACTTCATTCATATCAGCTCAAGAGAAGCTAATATGTTAAGATTTCTTATTCTTGTATATCTTAAGAATCCTTAGTGTTAAAGCATGTTGTATTATATTTGAACACCTCATGAAACTTCTAAAGAAGATTCTGATGGTAGATCTGACGATGATGATATGGCTTGCTTCATCAGAGGATTTCAGCAAATGGTTAGAAGAAACAGAAGATTTTCTAACAGCAATAAGAGATCTAACTTCAAAGAGAAAGATGAAGATAAGATCTTCTACAACTGCAAAAAACTTGGCCACTTCAAAAATGACTATCCTAGTCTTCAGAAAGATAATCAAAAGAAAGGAAATTATTAGAAGAACAACTTTAGGAACTGATTTAAGAAGAACTTCATGGCAACATGCGTAGATCTAGATGATGAAGATTCAGAAAAGAAAGATGAAGCTAATCTGGCATTGATGGCTCACACATATGAAGAAGAACTTCCATTTGAAACAGAGTCTAAAGATAAAGATGAGGTATACTCTTATTCTGACTTTATTCTATCCATGAATGATTTCATGAATCATTGCAAAGATTAAGCCAGTCGCACTAAAATTTTAAAAAGAGATAATTTAATTTTGAAAGAAGAATTAAAAGAAATCACCACATCTCAAAATGAATGTTCCACCTTAGGTAAGCATGATCTAGCATTTCATAAGTTCATTACATCTGGCATTGATAGAACTAAACTTGCATCTATGATTTACGGAGTTGGCAAAAATAATAGATAAGGCTTGGGGTATGATGAAGAATGTTCTAGTTTTGATGTGTCATTACATAAAGTACTCCTAAATTCTTGCTCCTCTAGCATTTCTCAGACATTGTTAAGTTACTATTTTGTTCCTTCTACTAATAATCGAAAAGTTATGAATCTGACTAAACCTATTGATCAGAATTTGAAGGGTATTGTAATATAAGAACCTGATAGTTCAAAAGTTCTGATTACATCAGCATCTAAAGCATTTGAGTCACAGGTTAGGGAAGATTCAAAAACTAAGGTTGAAAATAACTCCAGTAAAATTTTTTGGAAACAGAAAATATGGAGTGAAGCTAAACCTTTCTACATGGTAAAAAGACATGATAGGAGATAACCTGTTAAAACTAACATTAAAGGACCTATATATGTATGGGTACCTAAATCTCAAATTGTCTTTGCTGCAGATATGCCTAAAGGAAAAGATGGGAAACCAATTGTGGTACCTGTATAATGGTTGCTCATGACATATGACAGCGGAAAGGCATATGCTCCAAACCCTGAATCTGAAAGAGGAAGGAAGTGTGGGTTTTAGAGGAGTCTCGAAGGTAAAGATCATTGGTACAGGTACAATTGGTAACTCTCAAACTCTCATTAATAAAGTTTGGCTAGTAGTGGCTTAAAGCATAATCTACTAAGTATAAGTCAATTGTGTGATAATGGTTGTGAAGTAATGTTTAATAAGAATTTTTTTTCTGTTGTTAATATTGGCGAAAACATTGTATTCGAAGGGAAAAGAAAGGTAAATGTTTATAAAATCAATCTTTCTGAGTTGGCTGAACAGAAGGGCGTTTGCCTAATGCCAATGAGTGATGAGAAATAGATTTGGCACAAAAGGTTAGGTCATGCTAACTGGAGATTAATCTCTAAACTTAGCAAACAAAAACTTGTTAAAGGGCTGCCAGATCTTGACTATCACTCGGATGCTCTCTTTGGAGCATGTCATGTTAGAAAGATTGTGAAAACCTCTTTTAAAACTAAAAACATTGTCTCTACCTCTAGACCCTTAAAATTGCTTCACATTAATTTGTTTGGTCCTATTGGGACTATTTCAATCAGTGGGAAGAAATATGGTTTAGTCATTGTTGATGACTTCAGCAGATGGACTTGGGTAAAAAAATTCGATCTAAAGCTGAAAAATACAAAGTGTTTAGCATCTTCTCCATTCAAGTACAATCTGAAATGGAAGTGAAAATCTTAAAAGTTAGAAGAGATCATGGTGGAGAATTTGAGAATGAGCCATTTGAATGTTTTTGTGAAAGATATGGAACTATCCATGAGTTCTCTTCTCCTATAATTCCACAAAAAAAAGGGGTTGTAGAGAGAAAGAATAGACCTTTACAAGAAATGGCAAGAACCATGATACATGAGAACAAACTTCCAAAGTACTTGTGGGAAGAAGCTGTTAACATTGCTTGTTATATTCAGAACATAATCTATATTAGACCAATTCTGAATAAAACATCGCATGAATTATTTAAAGGTAGAATACCTAGCATATCTTATTTTCATCAATTTGGATGTACTTGTTACATTTTGAATAATAAGGTCTCAAGAAATTTGATGCTAAAGCTCAAAAGGGTATCTTTTTGGGATACTCTAAATGCTCAAAAGCATACAGAGTGTACAACTCAGAAACCAGAATGGTTGAAGAGTCTATGCACATTAAATTTGATGACAAAATGACTGACTATGATAAGTCAGAGTCTCTGGTTCAAGATTATAATCCTACAGGTACTCATAATTCTGATGAACAACTTGTGGTATGTATTCCTAAGGAAATTAGTATAGATGATGATATATTAGAATCTATTACTATAACTGAAGAGATACCAGAAGCTGCAGAAACTGAAGTCACTCATACAGGTCATATTGCTACTAATTCAGAAATTGTTCAAAATGGTGTTGAAGCCTTTGTTCCACCTAAGAGACCATTTAAACACAAAGCATTTCATCCAGAAGGGAAAATCATTCGGAATAAAGACGAGCCATTGAGAACCAGATTTGCCTTCAGGAATGATCAATCACTGCTTGAAATTATTTCATTGACTGAGCTTACTTCTAATGATGATGCCTTATCATATGATGGGTGGATCGTGGCAATGCAAGATGAACTAAATAAGTTTCAAAGAAATGATGTGTGGGATCTTTTTCCAAGACTACAGATGAAAAACATCATTGGAACCAAGTGGGTCTTTCGTAACAAGCTTAACGAACAAGGAGAAGTCGTAAGAAATAAAGCCAAACTTGTAGCTCAAGGCTACAGTCAGTAAGAAGGAATTGACTTCTTTGAAACCTTTGCTCCTGTGAAAAGGTTAGAATCATTTAGACTACTTCTCCCTTAGGTGATTTATTTGACAGGTGGACAAAGATTTAAACTCTGTATAATTGTCTCTGAAAAATTATGAGAAAAAGAGTCTTATTTATAGGACAAATTAGGTCACTACAAATGGAAAGGAATTAACTGTGACAAAGCACATCCAATAAGAAATGAGATTTGGAAAAATGGACCAATCACAAGACAGTATGACTCAATACAATAAATCTGGACAGTTTTTAATTTTTTTTTTAACATTTTTTATTATTTTTTATTAAATAAAAGGGGGAAATTAAAATTAAATATTTTTTAAAAATACCTATTAAAGAAAAACGAAAATTAATTTTAAAATAAATAAAAAATACACTTTTTGTGAAAGAAGGAAAAAAGAGAAAAAAACATAAAAAAGTGGGAAAGGTGGGACTCAAACTCAAGACCTCATATTCATACTCCTTATACTCACTTCATTACCAAATGTGCTATCTCATTCATTCGAGGTAAAATGCAACTAAAACTCATATAATAATAAAGACGTGGGCAAAATTTAGGGTACTTGAACTACCCATATTTAATTACCTTCAATCAAAGATGATGATGACGATTGGTCTTCATCTTCTCATGATAGAAGATAACGAAATATACAGGAGGACCCCCAATTTTGTTTACTAGATTATAACGAAGTATGGAAGCACACCGATCGAGAGACTCTTTGGCGATTTAGAGGACACATATGTAAAGACTCGATGAATCCCATCCCTGGTGAAGGATGCACACGACACCATGGTAGGACTCAAACAAAATTTGGATGGAACTCAGGTAAAACTCTCACAACCAATCTGATGGGACTTAAACTCTAATAGAACTCATATAACACTTTTGATGGAACTCAGTTCTCTGAATAACTTCCTTGGGGAAACTCGTGCAATACTTTAACGGAACCCGAGCCTTTGATGGGATTCAACTGCTCTTGGTGAAACCCGTGTAGGAGCCTAGTGATACTCTAATTATCCTCGATAGAACTCAGGTAGGACTCAATTCATTCTTTATGAAACTCAAGTAAGCCTCAGGTGGTACTTTAATCACTCACGATGGAACTCAGGTAGGACTCATGTGGTACTCTAATCACTCTCGATAAAACTCAAGTAGGACTCAAATAGTACTCTAATGAAATTCATAAAACAACATGATGGAACTCAATATGTCCAATCGGACTCTAATCTTCTTGATAGGACTCTTGTATCATTCTAATGGGGTTTATGTAACACCTTGATGGAACTTATATCAATCTTATGGGACTCATATACTACTATGGTATGACTCAAATTGATCTTGGTGGGATTCTTAGATTATTCTGATGGGGATCATCCTGAGAGGTGTACACTTACTCACTGGGTGGAAGTGATAATTTAGGATGACTTACTATTGGGGAGGTTCTCTTGAAGACTCGCCGGAAGTGAACTTGTTGGGGATAACCTTTTTCGAAAAGACTATGTGGAGATGTTGCTTACTAGGGAAGGCCAATAGACATTTCTGCTTGGGGAATTGTATTGGTATAGCTAGGGATATGAGATTTCAATTGTCATCCGTATAGGAACCGGTGCTAAATAAATTATCATTGGCAAGAAAATGGTGTAAGGCCCGAAGGAAGTGACAGTGGTATAAGAACCGAAAGAAATAACAGCGGTATATGAATCGTAAAACAAGATGACAAATGGTGTAAGAACCGTAAAATAAAATGACAAATGGTGTAAGAACTGTAACATGAAATGACCAACGGTGTAAGGAGTGTAACATGAAATGACAAATGGTGTAAGAACGGTAAAATAAAAACAACAGTATAAGAACCGGAGTTAGAGACAACGGTATAAGAAACGAAGTGAACAATGGTGTAAGAACCAGAAATAAAAACAACAGTGTAAGAACCGAAGTGAGTGACAATGGTAAAAACCGAAGTGAGTGCATAACGGTGTAAGAAATGAAGTGAAAATGACAACGTTGTAAGAATCAAAGTGAGTGACAACAGTATAAGAACCGAAGTGAGTGGCTACGTTATAAGAACTAAAGTGAGTGCATGACAACGGTGTAAGAACCAAAGTGAGAATGACAACGATGTAATAATCTAAGTGAACAATAGTGTAAGAACCAGAAAGAAAAACAATAGTATATCAAGGTACTTGTATACTTAGGGAGATATCCCTATTGGGACTCCATGGGGAATCTAAAATCAACCTCTCACTAGCATGGTACTCGAGAAATAAAGGTATCATGGATAGGCCAGAGGAAAGAGGACATTATCATGGATGGTACTAGATCAAGAACTTCCGCTAAGGAGTTATCTAAGAAGAACAAAATAAAAATGAGGTTGATAGAAGAACTCGGTGTCTCTAATGGGGAAGACTGGTGTCGCGTAAGATGACTGTCTACTGGGGAATAGGTTTCTAGGCGAGGCTCTCGATGGAGTGTGAGTGCCGGGGGAAAGTCCTATGAAATCCCTGCAAGAATCTGGTGAGGGAATTGTATATCATTAGGGCATACCAGGGATAATGTTGCTAAGTATTCTCTGCTTGGGGAATGAGTCCCAAGGATACTAGTTGGGGATTGTCCTTAAGACAGAAAAAAAATAGCTAGGGAGATCTATTATCGACTTAGCTAGGGGTTTATCTAGGCTCTTACAATGAGTCATGAGTCCTAGCCTATGTTATGTATCTCTGTTATGTATGCATGTATTGCTACATTATGTATGCATGTTTGTAGTTTGGATGGCATAATGCTCCACATTCATGAATATGTTACGCATGATATGATGCATGAATGCGATGTTGTGGATGATTCGTCCATGGATGATATATTCATTTGAAGAGTAGAGCTTATTTTATTTCGGTGAAGAGTTAAGAGGGACCTTCGGAAAGAGGCTTTTGAAGGTTGGGTTTTGGAATTATTAATGAGGATGAGCTTTGGGATTTTTGAGACGTTGAGTAAGGTCGAGCTCTTTGACTATGAATTTGGGTGCCAAACAAGATTGGGAATTTTTGGGTCAATGTTAGGTGAGGTTGGGCTTTTTGTAGGGCGTTGACCTTTTTGTGGGGGGCCAAGTAAAATTGGGCTTTCTGAGGTGCCAAGTAGGATTAGGATTTTGTGGGGTGGCAAGTAGGATTGGCCTTTATGACAAGGTTGAATTCATGTTGTGGGAATATGCCAGATGAATGGGGTGATATGCATGATTACATGCTAGAGTGAAGCGACATAATTGATGCATGATGTTGACTTGAATGTTTCACCGAGTTCCCATAGGATGGGTCGTGGGTGGTTACGACTTAGAGAGGTTGTTCGTGTAACCAAGCTATTTGTCAAAAGGTGGTAGGATATTACATTAACATGAATTCCTGATACTCGTTTCAAACTTGAGGATTGCTGATATACGACATAGTTTTCATGTGCATCTTGAAAGTAATGAGAGGGCTTTTCCCTGCACTATCCTATAGTTTCCCCAGTTTGTTGGGTCTTTGAAGAGATTCGCCTCAATATGAGCTTTGAAGCAGCTCGGACATACCATGCTTTTGAGACGGCCTGCCCTTGTAGGAACCTTTGAGAGATCTGTCCTTAACTAATCGACCCTTGGAATGATATGCCCTAGATGAACTATTTTTTTACGTGGTTTCTTTTGATCAAGCCTTGTAGCGGTCTGCCCTAAATTGATTGAGCCTTGGAGGGTATTTCCCTTGTTTGTGGGTCAAATCTGAAAAGGAACTTGGATCCCACCATACTTTGATACGACCTTGATATGAATTTCCCCAGTATTTAAATCTTGAAAAGTTTTCCCTTGATTAACCGACTCTCAGAGTGGTTAGCTTCATTGTGCTCTTGAGATGGCTTGCCCTAGTACAAGCCTCTTGAAAAGGTCTGTACCTTATCATTATGGTCATGAGGTGATTCAACATCGGTAGGTCAAATCTTAGGATGCTTTGCCCCTAGTTAGTAGAATCTTCAGTGGTGTACCTATGATTATAAGGATTTGACCCTGATTGGTGGGATCCTTAGGTGACTTGCCCCTAGTAAGAAATGTCTTGAAGTGGTACGCCCTGATCAGACCATTGTCGATATTTCCTCAATTCTAAGTATTGATTTGCGAGTAAAATGTTCCTTTTGAAAAGTAATTCTAACGCAATGCATATGCAAGTTTTTGAAATCGAGAATTGTTATGGAAAAAGGATATGATGTATACATATGATATTTAGCCATGAGGTTGGCACAAATGAAAATGTGAAAATTTGGTTAGCGATGATTTAACTAATATTCGAAGTCAGTTAACAACAATTTTTCCGAGTATGCTTTCATAGTGAACCTACCTTCAATTAGGACTTTTAAAGGTTATAACTCGGTCTGGTTCACGGTTTATGAAACAAAAGGATTATAAGGCTCAAATTTTTACTATTCCCACCCCTTCTTCTTGATGATCTCCATTCCTAAATCCAATTACTTCAATAGTTGCATTTAGTTACAAGAGAATTTCGGTAGATGATGATGGAGGTAGAGTGGTTCAAGCACTGATTGGATTCTCGAAGTGGAAGTCGCCTACATTCACTTACAAGCTTATTTCTATTTATTTATTTTTTTTACTTTTTAATCCCTATTTTTGCATGGACCAATTTTTTTTTTTGAATTTGCGGTCCATCGGGATGCCCTAAATTTTTCCGAAGTCATTTTTTAGTTTTTTTTACTTAGCAGGCTTCTTTTTTTTTGGACAATTCTTGTGAGATTTTGCTTTCTTATTCGAAAAGGTTGTGACTCCCATGTTGAACTATTGTGAATTTTATCTTTTCTCTTTTTCCTCAATATTGGATGATGTGTGAGGTATGCTGGAACCTCTTATTGAAGTGATTAGATGGAATGGTTCTCTTGAGATTAGTATGCATCATTGAATTGATTGAAATCTACCATGCTCTGGTTAAGATTAAGGGTTTTTTTAATATAAAGAACACCGACTTCTGGATCGAGGGGGTTGACTATGGATTATCTCCTTATTTCTCCAGTGTTTGGGAAGGGAAACAATGGCTTACATCGTCAACTAGGTCTTACTATTAAAAGCATAGTCATCAAATTCAACTATTTTTTTTACATCATTCTCCTCCTTAGTTTATTAATAGGTGAGAAGTGAAAAGAAAAGGCGCTGATTTTTTATTTTTACTTTTATAACTGAAAGCAAATGGATTGATTCCAAAAATATGCATTCTCATTTTATAAGAATTGCCAATAAAAATTACAAGTTTAAAACAAATACAACTTAGCAAGAAAGAAATTACAACTGGAAATGATAAAGTATATTCATCCTAGGGTTGAGCTTTCTTGTTGATCCACTGAATTTAGTAGATGCTTCTTAAAGTTCCTGCACTTATAAAGATAATGGTGGTTGTTCACCAATGGACTCCTTTTTGTGAAATTCAACCGCAGGTCGTGTACTTTGTCCTCATATTAGGCATTATCGTCATAACTTGTAGGATATGGGAGAGGAGGAGGATCAACTGACTATTGCTTCACTTGGGCATCTCTGAGCAAGTGTCGAAGTAGTTGGCAATAAGACTTTGGCATAGGATCCAATTTATTTCCAAGCCTCCTTTTTCGTGGTGGGACACACTAATCTTGTGGTTGATGAGGAGCATGAGACTGCTATTGACAAGAATACTTTTGCAAATTTTGTTGAGGAGGCATCATCTAGGGTTGCTGCATTTGAGGCTCTAGGTAGGCCGATGGTTGGCATGGCAAAGGGTTACCATCTATCTTCAATGGTACTTTCCCCTCTTGAGTTCTTCCATAGATTCTTGAGACATGTTTCGAGTTTATTTGTGAGTATCAAGAAGTCTGCTAGCTAGATAATAGTTGGACGAAGGTCAGTGAATAGTGGAGCAGGTATGATTTTTTGGTGTATGTATGCAGATGCATGAAAATATATGGGGTATGAGAAAAAGATTTTTTTTAATTTTGAGGGTATGCTAAAAGTTTTTTTCCGATGTATGCATGTGTCACTTTAGGATAATGACAGATATGGATGATGAGAAACCCACATATGGGTTTAGGGATATTGTCGAATATAAGGACACCTTATTTAGGAAGGGTTCATTCAAATAGGGATAAAGACAAATATGGGAAACCCAAATATGGTTTTAGGAATAGGATTATGACAGAACAACCTACGGGAAAACTCCCTATGATAGGATGGTTATGTGTTTTTACTATCTAATCCCCTCACATGTAGGCTTTAAGATTTTGGGATGAAGAGTCCTATAGTTATGAACTATACCCAAAGTTTCACCATGAGTAAGGACTAGCCCTACCAAGGTAACCCTTCGGGATAAATTTCATCTATGCGGGACATTAGTAACGACCCTTGCAGGTTGATAACATAAGGTCACCATAGGTGAAAAGGGTTTTAGATAACGGTCCCTAAAGTCATGGACCACAACCATATCATAAACATACAGAGGGGATAACCCTACTTTGAAGACAAACTTGGGGAGTTCTATTCTGAATGTAGCTTTCGTACCCCTGAGAGATGTCACATCTCACAAGTTAGCACTACGGATCTACGTCTCAACTTATGATTTTCCTCCAGAAAGAATAAAAAATGGAGAATAAATAAATAAAAGCAAAATAGATAAACAAAAATAGACAAGCATCCAAAACAAACAAGCCATAGCACTACAGGGTAGGATTGACTCTCTTTAGGGAAGAAGTCCCCAGCAGAGTTGCTTGCTGTCACAACTTACAGAGTTGCCACCATCCTTTATTCGTTCCTAATCAACAGGGAAATAATGATAAAATCTAAAGGTAAGGATAAGACGTTAGGGTTTGAGAGTCTATTAAACGAGTGAAAAGTGTTAGGCACCCATCACCTCCATTATACTCAATGGAATCCTCCAATAGTTCTAGGGTTAATTATATTTATCTAAGAGATGTTTGCCTATTTGTTTATTTGTCTGCTTAATTTCTTTATTTTACTTATTTACAAGTGAATTGTTTTATCATTTTTAAGAGAATATATAATCAAGGAGGGGAACAAAAAAATGACTTTTATTATTGTACTTGGAAGAGTATCGTAGTTCGTCTATAATATGTTGTGTGTTTGTTGTTTTTATTTGTGAAAAGATCTCAACGCACCGGGGTAAAGAAAAGTTTGTTTGAAAAAAGAATCCCAATGCACAAGGGCAAAGAAAAAAGAGTTTGGGTGTGTTTGGATTGATTTTAAGTTCTTGAATTGGTTTATTGATTGATAAGGTGTGACGCCAACGAACCAGTTTAATTTGTAAAAATATAGTTTTAAAATAGAGTGTGTTCGTATATACATAATTATTGTTTTTATCATTTATTTGAATATATTAAGTAATTTAAGGCATATTTTCTATTTTTCGATAATCAATTAAATAACCTAATGATAACGAAAACACACTACAAGGAAAAAGATGTTTTGTCCAACCACCACTAAATTTAAAAAACAATAAAGAGAATTTGCAACGGTTTTATTTCTAACCGACCTAAAAACATGTTTGCGACTGTTATAAAAATCGTCATTTCACTTTAAACAAGACGCACAACTTTTTATTTTTGATCATGACAATTATAAAACCTAATCACGACGGTCATAAAACTGCCACAATTAAATATATAACAAACTTCTCAGAAATTGTCTATTGGTAAATTGCTAACACCTAAGCTTTGGAGTGCCTGTTCAAATCCTATGTTTAACATTTTTGAGAAATAAAATTATAAATTTCTGAGTCCTATGTTTTTTTAGTTTTGTGAATTGTTTTTGGAATCTAGATATATCTCAATATGGGTTTCAATAAATTAGTCTTGTGGATTGTTCTAGTTTTAGTATAATATTTATTTTCATGTTAGAAGATGATGGAATATATTTTTCAGCACAGAGAAATAATATATGCATAATTAATTATCTTATTATTATTCCATTTTTTTATACTATGTATATTGAATCCTGTTTAATATAGACTTTTTTTCTTAGAGTTATTTGAATAGATGTTACTCCCTCCGTCTCATAAAAAGTGTCATATTTGAACAATGCGCGGTTTTTAAGAAAATGATTAGATGTGTTGGTTGTAGTAAAAAAGTTAATGTCATTTACTAAAATATCCCTATTAAATGTAGTTGATAAAGTAGTTGAATACAGTGAAATTTAATGAATAGGGGTATAGTAGTGAAAAAATAATAATAATTACAACATTGGTAATATAAATAGACAATTATTTTGGGACAAAGAAACTGTGCAAATGAGACACTTTTTATGAGACGGAGGGAGTACTATTATATATAATTTATACAAGTTCATGTGAATATTATTCGACAAAAATTATGTTTTAAAGATGACAAAAATTATGTTTTAAAGATAACACAAACTATGAGTGAGATAAAGACCATACAAATTATCCGTATGAACTAGATCACATATAAAAAAATTCATGTATTCAATTAGCTTAAATTTTATAATTTAAATATATAATTAATATATTTTATAAGATTTGATTCCATAATCTAAATTCATAAGGTTTTGAATTAAAGAAGAAAGATAAAACTATATTAAATATATTAAGTAATAGAAAAAGCTATTTACAGTAAGAAGAAAATTGTAGTCAAAATTTTAAAGGCTTTCAAATTCTTAAATTGAGGGGAAATAATGATATGTGAGCTTGCAAAAGCGTTTCAATTGTTTAAATTAAAAACATCTAAAACTTTAATAGAACACAATTATAATGGATAAATATAATAACATAGGTGTTTAATATATTTTCACCATTAAAATATAATAATGTATATCCACATAGAATGTGCAAAGTTAATGTGTGTGGCATAGCGGAATAAAATTATAAGAAAAATTTTAGATGGATTTCTATTGGTAATCGTTAGGATTTGAATTTTGTTTGGGACACATTAAATTTGATTTAAAATTGAGTTTTGTTTAGATAGAGATAGAGTATTGAAAAATAAATATGTTTTTCCTTTAAAATTGAAACAAGTTATTAGGATTTTCATTTGAAATAGTTTATGGTTCTTAAGTAAAAATAGTTTTTGCGTTTTGAAAACTTTTTACATAGGAGTTATTTGAATCTGAGTATTACTTGGTTTTAAAATAGGGTATATTTTGATTTGATTTTAGTTATATTTTAATTTTTTATTTTAGGTGAAACATTTTATTTGAAACAAGTTATGATCTAGTAGTGACAAACATCAAAACATACAATTAAATAACAGATCAAGACAACAAGGTTCAACAACAATTTTTTTTTTAAAAGCAAGAGATGATATCATTAAACCAAACGAGTACAAGGAGTATTCAAACCCTTACAAAGAGTTACAAATAAGAGATGCAATCAACTGGGTTAGACAACCACTTGGACAGAATACAAGACTTAGGCAAAAAAGAATCTTTCTTAACCATCTCCAAGCAGAAATTTTGATAGAGTTTATAGTATTTTCCACAGAGAAATTGCCTTGGTTAAAAACAATATCATTACGGCTTAACCAAATGTTCCAAACCGTAGCAATCCACACCAACAAACCAACGTTATTACGAAACCTATGGTTTAGAGCAATACAGGCAGCAGAGAAAGAATCGATGCAAGACGATCCAAAAGAAAAGCCAAATCCAAACCATGAACTAATGACATTCCAAACAGAAGCAGATACAGGACAAGAACCAAAAATGTGGTCAACCTCTTCAATATTGTTCCTGCAAAACAAACACACAGCCTGCGAAGGATCCAAAATAATACCTCTTTTTGCAAGTTGAAATTTTGTAGGAAGCCTATTCTTGAATAATCTCCACATAAAAACTTGTATTTTCGACGGCACATGAATCTTCCAAATCTTTTTAAGACTCCACAACACCTCCTGACTGTCAACATTTGCAGCAGAAGTCTTAGTAAGCCCTTCATACCCTGCTGTAACCGAGTAAGACCTGTCATCCGTTCCTTCCCAAATAAACCTGTCTTGAGAATCGTTCAGAATTACACTTGCTTGAATCAATGCATTGCATAACATAATTTATTCCACCCGTTCCGAACCTGCATCGATGATAGGTAAGATAGACTCCTACGCGAGACCCTCCGGTTTCATCATCAAGCCATCAGCAATTACAAGAAAAGGGTTAGAAGTTAACGGAAAAAAAGAGGAAAGAGTTCCCTAATTAAATCCCCATGCACCCATTTGCTAAACCAGAAGGAAATCGTTTTGTCGTCTCCAACTTCACACGACAGATGATCTACGAACCAGTCAGTCTTAAGATCGTCGTCAAAGGAAATGAGAGAAAGTTCTCTCCACCAAATCGAATCAGAGATTTTCTGACCAGCAGCTTTGATACACACCAGCTCCATGGGATTGCAAGACTTGGAATAACGAAAAGATAAGATCATTTTCCACAAAGAATCATTCTCCGCTAAAATCTGCCACTTCCATTTTAAGAGAAGAGCTTTATTAAATAGGAGCAGGTTCTTGACTCCCAATCCCCCTTCATTCTTGGGCTTGTAGACCGTACTCCATTTAACCCAATGAATCTTCCTATCATCTTCCGACCCACCGCATTTTCTTGACTCCCAACAACAATTAATATTATACAAAGGAGTAACCAGGGATGGAGGACTAACTTACAGGGAGGAGGATTTCCTTGGTTTGAGCAAAGGTACAATTTCTTTTTCTTTCCTCTTTCCGTCTTAAATTCGTTATAACTCCACTTCATGTTTTTTTTTTGTTGCAGGGACAATTGAAGTTTAGATTTAGGGTTAGTAGTTGATGTTCTTCGATGTGAAGAACAACAACTTTAAGGATGATAATTTTTGTCAAACTGTAGATTAATGTGCTAGAAATTGGTGAAAATTGTGTTAGAAATGTGTGGAAATTTGTTGTTTTTTAATGGATTTACAATGGTGGTTTGTGTAGTGGTTATACTGGTTTTGGTTGAAAAATAAAAGATTGAATAAGGTTAGACTAATTGAAATTGTTAGAAAACTAGTAAGTAAAAATACATGAATATGAAGAGTAGAAAGAACACAAAAAAATAATCGGTGTTAGTATTGTTAAAAATGCGAGAACTATCAGATAATTATTATCATTGATTGACAAAAAACAAAATTAAAATATAAAAAAAATGTTAAAAACTATTTAAAAAGATGGATTGTAGTGTAAAATAAGGAGTTTTGGGAGAGAATGGGTGTAAAAATTACAATGGTTAAAAAATAATATAATAACATGACCAAGAAATAGATTTAGTGTATGAAAAAAATAAAACAAATAGAAATTATAATAAAAATAATAAAATTTTTAAAGAGAAGACTGTCTGATTATCATTGTCATACAGTTAAAAGATTAACTTTAAAATATAAAAAAATATAAAGTTGGGACTCTTATGGAAAAAAAAAAGGTTGGGAAATAAAAAATAAATAAAGGTTGAAAAATACCTATTAAAGAAAAACGAAAAATTAATTTAAAAATAAATAAAAAATAAAATTTTTGTGAAAAAAGGTAAAAAGAGAAAAAAAATGGGAAAGGTGGGACTTGAACTCAAGACCTCATATTCGTACTCCTTATACTCACTTCACTACCAAATGGACTATCTCATTCATTCAAGATAAAATGCAACTAAAACCCATATAATAGTAAATTGGTGGACAAAATTTAGGGTACTACACTTCTCTACCATAATTCCAGTGACATGGGGAAACAACTAGTAAACCCTAGTGATCAAATTCAATCCCCACAAGATAAAGAATGTTGAAAGTTACACTCAAATAGACAAACCTTCTATTCCAAGTTAGATAAACATAGAGGTGTACATAAACAATGTTGATTTCAACTCAACTAGACAAACCTTCTATGCCAAGTTACTAAAACATAGAAGTCTACATAAAGATTTAACACTGATCCTCTTAGGGCATTAGCGTGAATACACATCACAAAACCTAGACACTCTAAGATCTTCAATGAGAGTGTTTACTTTCTAATATAGGTTTGAGCTCCTTATATAGAAATGTAACTCTAAGCTTTTTTCCTAGGATAATATCTTCATTTGTCTAAAATTAATGCAGAATCTGTTGGATATTTAATTTGCTCCTTGAATATCTCCAACAAGATATAATTTATTTTTAATTGAAATTCAGATGTGAATCTTCATTTAAATCAGAATTAAACTCCACCCAGTTGTCAAACAAATTATCTAATCATATTATTAAATCAATGACAATAAAATCTCTAACCTAATTTCTGCAGATCTCACTCCAAGTTGTCATACCAACATGCTGGAACATCGTGCCTAACATGTGTCCTTTTTACAGATTCTTAAATCTTTAGCAAGCTAGACCAATCTTGAACACTTGTAAACTTCTCGAAGTTTTGTTTTACTAAAATGCAACCAATCCAAAGGACCAATCCAGTAGGAATAACAATATTTATGGAACAGGTTGTATCCAACAGATTCTGCATTAATTTTGGACAAAATCAAATCTTAAATCCATGAAGAAAATCCTAAAATTATTATGCTATATAAGGAGCTCAAAACCTATATTGGAATCTAAGAAATACATTGAAGATTTAGAGTGCTCGGGTTTATTTTTAAGTCATTGTTATTGATGTATGTACACCTCTTTGTTTCAGTAACTGGGTATCGAAGGTTTGTCTAGATTTGAGTTGTAGTATTCAACATTGATTATTGAGTTGTAATCTCCAATCACGAATTGTGTGATTGAGAAGAAAGTGATTAGGTTTTCATGTTTAGGGGGAGCCATAATTAATTGGGTTAACACCCCTTTTCCCCCTGCCATTTGAGCTGAATCCCAAAAACAACCCTGTAAAAAAAAACACAGATTCCATCCCTGTATTTTAAAGATTCTGTCATTTTGGTCCTTCAATGGATTTGTCCAACAAAAAAGGTGATGTGGCATTGACAGCTCAACAATTTTTTTACTGTTACTGACACGTGGCATTAATAACTAATATTATTTCATTTAATTATAAAATCTTAATTATAAAATCATTTAATATTATTTCATTTAATTACTTAATATTCATTTACTTCATTTATTTAATATTTGTTAAACGTAAAAGGAAGGATTTAGGGTTCATCATCTCCTTCTTCCATCTATCGCGTCACTGTTCCTTTTTCTCTTCTTCAAATTTCCGCCGGTGTTGTTTTTTTCTCTTGGCTTCGTTTCCAAATTGCGACGCCATCTTCGTTCCCTTCTTCTCGATTTGAGTCGCATCCGTCTCTATCAGACAAATCTCGGACTCTTCTTCGCAGCCGTCCCTAATTTTACTTTTTTTCCCCCAAAATTTCTATAAATCTCGATACCCCAATTGCGTTTAGTGTTAGATTTCGAGGAAAAAATGGAGAACGATTTTAAAAGCAACGAAACCCCTTTGTTATCTTCCAAAAAAACTTCAAAGCTTCAAACTTTGGGGAATATCATTGTCACTGTTGTTGGAACTGGTGTTTTGGGTTTGCCCTTTGCTTTTCGGATTGCTGGTTGGGTTGCTGGGTCGCTTGGTGTTGCTATCGTTGGCATTTCAACCTACTATTGCATGCTTCTTCTTGTGGGTCGCTGGGTCGCTTGGTGTTAGATCATATACACATGGATTCTTTTTTGCTTTTTTATGCTGAATTCTTTTCTTTTTTTACCTGCTTGAAAAAAAAAATCCTGATTTCACTACTTTCACAAATTCTCTAGTTGTTTATACTAGGACATGGATAATGGGTTGCTACTTCATTGACTTGGTCCTAATTTGATGATTCCATTGCTAAAAGGACCCGATTTAAAGTTACATTGAACATTTTTTATGTTGCAATTCCTTCCATGATTATATTTTATTGATCTTAGATGAATTTGGATGAAGATGAAGGGTCGAAGGAAATGAAGTAAATGAATATTAAAGGAAATGAAGTAAATGAATATTAAATAATTAAGTAATTGAATATTAAGTAATTAAATAAAATAATATTAAATGATTTTATAATTAAGATTTTATAATTAAATGAAATAATATTAGCTATTAATGCCACGTGTCAGTAATAGTAAAAAAATTGCCAAGCTGTCAGTGCCACATCACCTTTTTTGTTGGGCAAATCCATTGAAGGACCAAAATGAAAGAATCTTTAAAATACAGGGATGGAATCTGTGTTTTTTTTTTACAGGGTTGTTTTTGGGATTCAGCTCAAATGGCAGGGGGGAAAAGGGGTATTAACCCTTTTATATTTATCTACTTGAGTAATATTTAATTTACCAAACACTTTAATTTTTTTTTATAAGCAAACTTCATTAATAGAGATTAAGGAAATCTCAGACCAATGAACAACAAACCACAAAACAACTACACGATTACAAAAAGTCGAGGGGAAACTTATACCACTCATACAAACTACATTTCTTACTATCACGACAGCCTAAAATCAACCAATTCCAAGAGTATATTTTAACTTCGAAAACAATTTTTTCGACATTACAAACCGCATCATTGAACAAAATATTATTACGTCATTTCCAAATAATCCAACAAGTGGTAAACCAAATTGAATTGATCTTCCCGAATTTGGGTCTACCATGAATACTCGAGAACCAAGACTTCGCATGAAGGCAACATGAATAATCCAAAATCCTACTTATTCCCACCCACTCACAAATCTTATTCCAAACCAATATCGATTTATGACACAAGAAAAATAGATGGGTAGAACTCTCACTATCTTGGAAACAAAACGTGCAAACCTTTTCGTGATCGTTCGAAATAATCCGCCTTTCCACCAAGTTATCTCTCGTAGGCAGCCTATCAAGCACTAATCTCCAACCAAACACTTGAACTTTCGTCGGGATAGTAGTCTTCCATAATAACTCCAAAAGTTCTGCCTTGTCTTCTTCTAGCTCATTGAAAGTTTCTAAAGAATTCAAGAAGGAATATAATGAGTTTACTGAGAATTCCATTGAATCATTAAGAGGCCACTTCCACATATCCTTAACATCCTTTTGGATTAATAACTCTTCCAGAATATGGCAGCATTGAACGATTTGTGTATCCATCCTGTTATCTGATAAAACCAAAGCTTCACGCAACTTCCAACGCCATTGATTCTCTTCCCAGTCGCCCATCTTCGCTATCGAGCAGTATGGTATCCTGCAAGCTAAAAACAGATTAGGAAAATGATGTTTAAGATCCGAATCTCCCAACCAATTCGTATGCCAGAACGCGAGAGTATATCCATCGCCTACTGAATTCTCCATTATGTTGCAGAAGTTTTCGGGGCCTTCCAAAACTGACATTGATAATATATCCTTCATCCAAACGGAGTCGTGCTTCGCACTGCCAATCTCTACGAAGGTTTGAACCTTCAGGCTCAAGTTACCATATCATTTTTCAAGGGTCTTTCTCCAAAGTTCTTCACCTCCCCGAACGAACTTCCATAACCATTTAGCGAGAAGAGCTCGATTAAAACGACCAACGTGTTTTATACCCAGCCCTCCACAATCCTTTGGTTTAAAAACTGACTTCCAAGAGATCCAAGAAATATAATTGTTCATAGCAGCACCAGCCCAAAGGAATCTTCGTTGGATAGCGATGATTTCTTTTACGACTTTCTTAGGAGCATTGAAATAAGCCAAATGATGAATAGGCATGTTAACCAGCACCGAGTTTATAAGAACGACTCTTCCCCCAATAGATAAGTTCCGCCCACTCCATCTTGAAAGACGGTTCCTCAAGCAATCAATAACCGGTTTCCAAAAAGAACAGCGACGTTGATTAGCTCCAACCGATAAACCAAGGAAATTGAAAGGAAGGCTACCGGATTTACAATGAAGGAATTGCTCTGCTGCATTTAAGAACTCGACTTCAACTCCAATCCCATATAATCAACTTTTTGAAAAGTTAATCTTGAGGCCTGAAATCAGTTTGAATGCCCGAAGAATAGACTTAAAAGCCCATATATTAGTCACCGAACCATCCCCAATGAGTAGCGTGTCGTCGGCAAATTGTAACAAGCTAGCAGAAGGACAATCTTGGACTTTAAACTCTGACAGCATGTTACAATAAGTTGTTTTCCTCACTAAACAAGCTAATCCCTCCGCTACTATAACAAACAGATAAGGGGAGAGGGGATCCCCTTGTTTAAGACCCCTACCCACCTTGAAATCTTTCGAAGGACTACCGTTTATTAAGATCGACATGAAGCTATTGAACACTGAACCTCTTATCCATTTCAACCAATTACAACCGAATCCCATCTTAACAAGCATGGCTTCTAAATACAACCAATCCACGCAGTCGTACGCCTTTGCAAAGTCTACTTTAAGGAGCAAACAATTCTTCTTATACCTTTTAGCATAGTCTACGATTTCGTTAGCCAATAGCACTCCATCAAACACTTGGCACCCTGATATAAAAGCAGTTTGAGAGTTTGAAATCAGCTTGTGAATCACCTTGCTCAATCTGGTAGCAAGCATCTTAGAAATGGTTTTGAGGACACAACTAATCAGACAAATAGGTCTGAACTCTGCAAAGCATTAGGGGTCTGCAACCTTCGGCACAAGCGATATGAACGAAGAGGCAAACACCTTTGGAAGATAACCTGTCTTGAAAAATTCCAAAATACAATTTGTGAAATCCACACCGATAAAATCCCAGCAATTCTTGATGAATTTAAAGTTGAACCCATCGACTCCTGGGCATTTATTGCCGCCACATTTGAACACTGCCTTCTTCACATCCTCAACTGCAAATTCAGCTTCTAACAAGCTCCTATCATTCTCATCAAGGCAAGCCAGACTATCAGAATCCAAGGAAACACAATTCAGAGTTTGTTTCTTAAATTTGGCCTCAAAAAAATCCTTAGCTCTTTCTTTAATCTTAGCAGGGTCATCTAGAAGCTGACCTCCCAACTTAATCACGGTAAAATTATTCGAATGATATCTCATTTTCAACGAGTCATGGAAAAACTTGGTATTAAGATCTCCGTTTTTAATTCATCTCCCCCTTGATTTCTGAATAAGCATACTTTCTTTTAACCTCAAGTTTGACCACACCTCTTCTTGAGTTCTCAAAATGTCTTTCACTGCTTCTTCTTCCCTGCTACTACCCTCCAAATCCGCATTCAATTCTAATAAGTTAAGTTTGTTGACCTTGTCTTCTATCTTAAGGTCAAGCCACCCAAATGTATTAGAATTCCAAAACCTCAGGTCTGATTTAAGAGCTTTAAATTTGTTGAGAAGAATACTGCTACAAGAACCAGTAAAGTTATAGGAGTTCCACGATTTTTCACAAAAGGGAGGAAATCGGAATGATCAAACTAACAATTGAAAGTTCTAAATGGTTTAGGGCCCCAATTTACAAAGTTGGAATTTAACTACACGGGGCGGTGATCTGAAATATCTCTATTTCCCACCTCTTAATTCTTCAAAGACAACAAAGAGATAGCCAAATCATCCACCAAAATTCTGTCCAATCTACTTCTGCTCTTACCATTTGAATTGAACCAAGTGAATTTGTTGCCAATAATTGGTAAATTAATCAAATTCATCTCATCAATGAAACATCTAAAGTCTCTCATCTCACTCCTATTCGATCCATGGACTCCTTTTCTTTCCTCCCCATTTTTAACTGCATTAAAGTCCCCTCCAACTATCCACCCACCCCCTAGAAACCTCTTCTTTAGATCAATCAAATCTCTCCACAATCTTCTCTTATGTGATAAACCACATGGAGAATAGACATTAACCACTGTGAGCTGATGGTTGTTCCATGTGAATTGAATTCCCAAATATCCAGTTCCACGAAAACTCGAACACGCAGTCAGAGCTTTCCTATTCCACAATGTAATGATACCACCTGATCTCCCTGAAGAGTTCGACGCAGACCACCCAAGCTCTTGACCTTTCCACAAACTGCTAGCCAAACTATCATCCATCACGAACATTTTTGTTTCCTGAAGTAGACATAAATCTGCATTCCCTCTGTTAAGAATGTGAGAAATTCTCCTTCTCTTAAGAGAACTGCAGCACCCTCGTACATTGAAAGTTGTAATATTCATTTGACACCAATACCTACAACCTTCTTTCCACACCTTGCCTTCTTGTCCTTTTTATCCAGTTTCCTCAGTAGACCATCGAATCCACCATCATCCAAGTCGCCTACAACACCCAATTTCTTCAACGAGTTTCTCACCTTAGATGGAACTTCCTCCAAAAATCTACGACATCTAGTGTTTCCTCTAATAACATCAGATTCTATAATTGGTTCGCAGCTGTGAAGGGGATCTCTAGTCTCAGCTTGCAACAGTCTATCCGAGCGGCTCTTAATTGATTCATTATCTGGATTCCTGATCAAAGGTTCTTCATGATTCTTCATAGCGGAGTGAAGGAGCGTTGAAAAATATGAAGGAGAGTAAGGAATATTAATGCTATTGTAGACATCATGGAGCAATTTTTTCCTTTTACTCTTGGCCCAATTAGACGGTCCAACTATCTCCACCGGGGGCCCAACCCTAATATTAGAGCATTCAAGATTCACTATTAATTCCCCATTAAATAATTCGTTATGGTCTTCCTCTTGAAACTTCCCGCCTTTGGACTGATAAATAAAACCACCTCCCAACAATGAAATTGAATTGTCGCCATCTAAGTTGACCTCGATATTCCCCATTCTTTGACGTAAATTAAAATCATCTGATTTACTACCAATAGGAGAAAACTCAGTACCAAGAACATTTATTACACTATTTTCTTTGGTCCCATCAAGAGCTACCTCGATCCCTCCACTATCACCCACAAATGACCTTTTTTCTGAGCTACTAAACTCTCTCTCTGACACCAAGTCCTTAAGAGTTGTTTCATTCTCCATAATCCCTGCAAAAGAACTTTTTGTAAACTCACGCTCTTCATCTTCTTCGGAATCCCACGCGCTATCACCGTCTGAAGCAACAGACGAATCAAACTCATCAGAGTCGATCACTTCATCTTCTTCAACAAACTTAAGGTCTTCACGACCACATGACACATCTTTAAACATCTTAATGGTGAACTCAAGCTCATTGATAACTATGTGAATCTCTTCATTCAAAATAGTCTTCCTATTGGTTTTTATCAGCAGCCTCGCCGAATCGAAACATTCAAAATTCCTTGTTTTCTCATCGCAATGAATGAACGTTCCCAAACCAGAGGAAATCTTTCGAAAGTTATCCTCACTCCAAGAAAAACACGGGAGGCCGTAGCACTTCACCCATGCAAATCTTACACTATCGACCACCTTCGGAGACCATGGTCGAATCTCGCTGAACCAAACATCTAACCATTCACGCGAGTCCGCAATAAATTCTTCAATGTCCCCTCCAGATATATCTTCTAGCAAACACATCGAAGCACCTAAAGGGGTGGCCTTGATATTGAAGAAACCTTCTTCATTTAGATTCCTTTGAATGTTGAATGCATTACCATCTTCCATTACCACGCCCACTCTAGCACGGTCGAATTTACCAGCAACAGTACTATCCACCTCTAATATTATCTTGTTCTCAGAGTATCTAGCTTTCTCCATGGTTATAGGTTCTTCCCTCCCAACCACATTAGCATAGGATCTAGCATTTCTATTCGAATTCACGAAACTGCTATAGTTTCTCTTCTGTGCCTCTCTGACTGGGTTGTTTGCCTCCTTTCCTGGGTTGAATCTAGCAACATTAGCGAAGATCTTCTTCCTACCCAGGATAATACTATCAAGGTTAATAGCTAGAATACGGGGATCGTGAACTTTCTGAAACTTGGCGAAACCGAATCTTTTTCCTCGTTTATCTCTCTTTGCTGGTATAAACACTTCTGATATAACGCCATGCACCAAGAACACCTCAAACAAATCTTTAGCATTCATCGATTCAGGAAACTCGGTAACGAAGAACGACGTCGTGGGTTCTCCCAAACCCGCTCCTTTTCCTTTATTCTCCTTCCACACTGAAAAACCACCATTGTATCCCCTTGCCGCCTTCCTTCTGACCCTCTCCCATTCCATAGCAGAACAAAATGGGTCAAAATAGCCAGAGACCAAACCAAAACTTACGCTCAAACTCGAGAAACTCTAACTGATTGCCAAGGCCCCTAAACTCGAAAGCTAGGAATTTAAGCCGAAGACAACCCAAAAGGTCCTCTTGATCGGTGCAAGTACTCCGCTCCACCATTTATTTTAAAATCTAATGATTCAGATTCATTCTTATATTCTTACATAAAATTAGCATTCTCATAGGATATGAACCCTATGAGAATGCAATTTTTATGTAAGAACATGAGAATAAATCTGAATCATTAGATTTTAAAATAAATGTGGTGATTATGTGTGGTTTATGTTTTTTTATCTCCTCCATTATTAAAATAAATGATGAAGAGAGAAAAAAAACTGACACATAATATCCACCGTTTATTTTAAAATCTAATGGTTCTGATTCATTCGCATGTTCTCACATAAAAATTACATTCTTATATGATACGTTATATATATATATATATATATATATATATATATATATATATATATATATATATTAGATTTGTGCATATCCCCTCATAAGTATCACAACAAATTAAAATTTTTAGCGTCTAAACTAGGTTTTATTTTAAAAATAAAAAGTCTTATATTATTAAGTAATTTAATTATTTTCATTGATGACTCTACAATTAATTAAAAATAAATATTTTCCTATATCATTCAATAGAAAGATTATATAGTTATGTCACTTTATTATTCTAATTAATTTTCCAATATTTTAGATTAAGAAAGTTAAAATCAAGAAATATGTAGTTATGTCACTTTATTATTTTAATTTTAAGTTTTAATTTTTAAAATACATGATCAACTTCAAAAAATAAAACTGACTAAAATCTATATAAAAAATAAAATTAACATCATAAAAAAGTATACATATATATATATATATATATATATATATATATATATATATATATATATATATATATATATATTCTCACATAAAAATGACATTCTCATATGATACGTCCCTATATGGGTTCATATCTTATGAGAATAACATTTTTATGTAAGAACGTGAGAATGCATATGAATCATTAGATTTTAAAATAAATGGTGGAGATTGTGTGTGGTTTTTGTTTTTCTCTCTCCTCCATTATTAAAATAAATGATGGAGGAGAGAGAAAAAAAACTGACACATAATCTCCACCATTTATTTTAAAATCTAATGGTTCAGAGTCATTCTCATGTTCTCACATAAAAATGACATTCTCATATGATATGTTCTCTCTCTCTCTCTCTCTCTCTCTCTCTCTCTATATATATATATATATATATATATATATATATATATAATTGTTGAAGATTTAATTCGTATACTACCTCCGTTCCTTTTTATAAGAGACAACTTATTTTTATGGTTTATTGAATAATCAATGTATCTAGTCTATAAACTGACCAAATACATTAATTATTATTCAATAAACCTAAAAAGTGAGTTGTCTCTTATAAAAAGGAACGGAGATAGTATTAACTAAAATAATTAGACTAAAATTATATTTTTAAAAAAGTAATAAGACCGAAAGTCTAATATAAAATAAAATCAATAAACTTATATATCCAAAAAAGTCAACAATATTATATACAGTGCTTGACGATTAATTAAAAATATCAATTTTTTAAAATAATATTTTTATTTTGGTTTTTGTAACAAGATTAAATTTTCTAGTTTTGAAAACTAAAATAATTTTTTCTTAATTTCTTCTATCATAAAACTTTGGTTATAAACAATTTGTTAAAATTTCCTATTCTAATGTCACCAATTCATGCAATCATTTTAATTTTAAAATTTATGGACAAATCATTAATATTTTGATCTTGGAAGAATATATTTTTTTAAACGATAATTAGATAAAAGTAAGTTTCATTCACCAATATAAATTCTTGTAGTTTTTATGTCATGTATGAATTTTATTAAATAAAATAATTAGACCAAAATTATATATGCGGGTAAAAAAATATTAGTTTTTCTTCTTTTCAAATCTCTGATGTCTTTGAAGTTGAGATGACCAAGTCGATAGTGCCATATCCATTCATCCATGCTTGTTGTTGTTGCAAGGCACTTGTGCTCTATCACATTAAGTTCAATCTTGAAGGTTCTATTCAGAGACATTGGAGCCTTCAAGATTAACCTTTCTCTTGCGTCGACGACTCTTATCTTGTCTTCGACCGACACTTTATAATTCTTTTCGACCAACTTTCCTATACTGAGCAAATTGCTCTTCATGCCTAGTATATACAACACATTTGAAATTACTGACCTTTTGCTATCTTTCCTCATAATCAGAACATTACCAATACCTTCAGCTGCTAGAGTATTGTCATTTGCAAATTTTACCATGTTTTTCAAACTAATCTTTCCTACCAGTCATGTGTGATGAGCATCTTGAGTCCAAGTACCATTGGTCTTAGAATCTTTCTTCATATCTTGTTGTGACCATCAGCAACATCTCTTCTTCTTTATGTTTCGCCAGCTTTGCATCTGATTCTTGATTCATCTGCTTTTCAGAACAATCACTAGAATAATGACCATACTTCTAACAATTGTAACACTGAATGTAACTTTTGTTAGGTTTTTGACCACCACCTCTTCCTCTACCTGCAGCACCAAGGTTTCCTCTGATTCGACCAGCCTCCTTCTTGCTGATTTCGACCATTCGAATTGTTGTAGCCTCTTCTTTCTTTGTTTCCATTCCAACTTCATTTGCCTTTCTTTTTCTTTTGCTGATTGCGTCTGCAAAGCCGCATCACTCTTCGACTTTTCTGCAGCTCTTTCAGCCATTTTTTGTTCATGAGATTCAAGCGTCCGTTGAAGCTCTTCCTTTGTCAATGTTGACAAACTATTCTCCAGAATTTCTCAGGCTTCTTTCGTTGATTCTACATCACTAACCTTTTCAAAGTTATCTGGATCAACACATTGATGAATTATAAAGTGGGTTTATAATATTTCTTCTTCAATTCTTTGCATTCAACATTTTCTTGATCCGACGCGTTTTCTAGAAGCAGTGTTACTTCTTCCTGCACAAGATCCTAAAGATCTTGATAACAAAACACAACCTTCATCTGCTTGCACCAATTCTCATAATTATTGTTCTTGAGAATCGAAATATTCGCCGAAAAATGCCTGTTTGGATTATTCATTGCCATTGTGATTTTCTTCCCACTAATCGCTCAAACCGGAGCTCTGATACCAGATGTTGGAATTAACCCAAAAACTTTGAGAATTTCGGACCTATCTTGATGAACAAGATTCAATCAACTGATCGAATTCCTCTCTTGTTCTTCACTCTTCACTCGAGTGAATCAATCACACCTTGATTTAAAGAGTGGTTATGCACATTAATTGTTAAAAGAAGAAAGAAAGATTGAATAAGAAAGAAGATTAGGGTTTTAAGAAAATTGGAGAAGATGGTGATTTTCTACAGAGCTTCTCTCTGCCCACAAACTGTGGAAATTCTCTTATTCACTTTGCAACTGCAAACTTCTGTGAATTCAATGTGTTACAAGAATATGGGTTACTCCATCTATTTATAGTTTTAGGTTAGCTTGCTCCCTAAGCTAAAGCCCAAAACACAAAAGTCCAAAATTTCTATTTTGGTCCTAGTCAAAATCCTGTGTGAACCAACATGCTTCGACACTTCGATATCCTATACAATTTGGCACACTAGACTAAGTCGACACACCCTTTTTCTGTCGAGCACTGCCTGCTTCGATACAAGAAATTACAATTCAACATAAGGCGGGGCGGACTAGACGGACCACGACCATTACTTTGGCGTGCACGGACCGGCCCAGTGGACCCCTAATTTCTAGTAGACATATGTGTTGTATACGTTCCGAGTTTTGGATTTTGAGATGTATACGCTTTTTATTATGACATTTCCTACTTTTGTATGCTTCTATGTGTGAGAGCAATAGTTGTCTCTACAAGTCAATCTATGTTTTGATGATAACAATACGTATTTGTGAAAGAACTATTTTATGTTCTAACGTGTGTTGTGTGCATATCATAATTATAGAAGACATCAGATTCAACAAGCACCAGCCAGATGCGCGTAAATGATTATATGCGAAGTTACTATGTGTGACACAAGTCGCAAGAAGCAAGAATGCTTCTGTATCTGATCATGATCAGTCAGATCCAAAGATGCCGATATTGTTGTTGCAATGCTCTTGTGGATGCTCTATGAAAGTGGTTGTGATTCTGAAGATTGCGAAGCTTATGAAGAAGACAATGTTATAGATAACCGAAGTGCTGAAGATTCCTATGACTTAAAATTTTGAAGCCTGAAGGCTCTGAAGACCAAGTGCAGAAAGACTCTGAAGACTTATGCGTTCTGAGGATCATGGTTCCAAAGGTCAAGTGCTGAAGACTCTGAAGAAGGATTCCTAATGGACGAGTTCTAAAGTTTCGGAAGACTTGAAGTAGTAAAGGATAATGTTCTTAAAGACAAGTGCTGAAGTTCTGAAGCCTGATTCCTAAAGGACTTCTTCAAATGACTGAAGACTTAACGTATCAGATATCCTATTAAGAAGGCTCTACTCATGCTTCAATAAATTACCATCAGAAGCCTCTGAAGTTTGGAAGTCAAATGTTACCGTTGTGAACGACTGTACACAGTGCTCAAGAAAGATATATCCCGTCACTTCTCCCACAGCAAAAAGGAGATGTGTCAGTACAGCAAATTATTACACAACGTCTCTTTTCTAACAGCCAACAGTATTTCAACGGCTATATTTTACTGGGCTATTTAAAGAAAGGAGTAAATGCTTCTGAAGGTATCAATTCAGTCCATGAATGGAGAATTTATCAAAGTCATTGTGTGAAGATAGCAACAACGAGAGTTCTCGTTGTAACACTTAGAATATTCAAAGCTATCACCATTTACACATGGCCATTGTTGTTGGAGCTTAAGATCATCATTCAACACAACAACAATGAATTGGTACAGAAGCTGTTAATGAAAAAGACAACATTGCAAATCAGTCAAGTCATCAACCACTTTCTCGTCAGTGCTACATTGAAGATCTGAAGCAAGGAGTTGCTTCTCAAAGCTTGCTCACCCCAGAAGACGAAGAAGAAGAAGATCTACAAGATGTCAACAACTGTCAAATTCAAATACATCTTTGTAGTTTCTTAGAATAGCAAGGAGTTGTTGCTCACATCTTGCTTGAACACTTATGTGTTCTTTGTACTTAAACTTAGGAGTAATCTTCTTGTTAAGAAGCAACTATGTAATCTCCTGTTAACTAATTCTTGGTGAATTAGGATTCCTTGAGTGGTCAGTGTGACCAAAGACTCGAGAAGACAATGGCTGGGTGTCATTGTGGAAAAGCCTGAAATAGGGTCAGTAGCATTATATTCATTGCGATGAATCCCTGAACGTCTAGCTGTTGAAATCCTAGCAGTAGATCTTGCGAGATTAGAACCTGCAGGTCAATGTTCATTATATTCATTAAGTTGAATCCCTGAACGGTTCATTGTGGGTTAGTCACAGCTGCAGTTGTGCATGTTGTTAGTCGCCGGCTGTTGTCCGTGCATCTGTAATCGAGATTGATTATAGTGGATTAAGACCTTGTGTTCAAGGAGAAATCACCCGAGGAGGGTGGACTGGATTAGCCTTTGTGGTGAACCAGGATATATCATGTGTTCTTTACTCTTATGCTTAATGTCTTTGTTTATGTTTCTATATTGACGATCAGAACCTTACATAAGCAAGTCAGAACCTTGCAACTCTGTTAAGCTTCCGCTCTGTAAGTTCTGAATGATGTACACAGCGTTCAGACTCTTATTAGTTCTCACGCTCTAAGCAATGCCAAGTCTTAATATAACTTCGCAAGTCAGAGTCTCTCAACGAACTCTGATGTAACGTAAAGTGTCTTATTGACAAGAAGCGAAAAGTTGTTAAAAGAGTAAATACACAATTCAAACCCCCCTTTCTTGTGTCTTTCTCACACCTTCAATTGGTATCATAGCCCCGGTTCTGTTATTGATGGATATCAAACACTTAACAGTGTCAGAAAAAGACCCAGATGCGGTGCGTAGAAATACTCTGGGTGAGATTGAAATCCACTTATAATTTCTGTAACAGTTCAGAAGATGACTGTGTACAAAATTGTAATCAATCTGAGTACTTGACCAAATCACTGATTCTGGAAGTTTTGCAGCTGTCAAACAACTAAATCTTCCTCACTTAAGTTTTAATGAAGATTGAAGAATCAGCTGATAAGATAGATTCATCAGATAAGAAGTAGTATCTGTTGAATGCTTATCTTGGAAGATACGTGTGGATGAACCACGCATTTGCTCAAAGTTGAATCATCAGAAAACAAGAAGTCTTGTTTGGTGAAGATTAATTCTTTATGAGTTTTTGAGATGTTTTCAAGAAACGGATTAGGTCCACCCTTGACTTTCTCGTTTAAAGCTCATTCAGAACTTCTTCATGTAAAGAAGAAAGATTGTTGTTCTATAACTTTGAACTTTAGAATTAAGTCTGATGAAGTCAGAAATCTGATAAGTTCAAACTCTTAGAAATGATTCAACATCTGAATCTGGACTAATCAAGAAGTTGAAAGATTCAATGAAGTAATGAATATTTTTTTCTTGGAAAGCATAAACTGAAAGAATATTCAGGAAGAAGAAATTTAAGTACTTGATCAGAATAAATCCTAAATCTTGGTTGAACAAACTTAGATGATTCAAGTTCTGTTAAACTTGAGATTCTATCTCAGTTGAAACAAATGTTATTGGTCAGATTCTATCTGATAAGGTTCTCAGAACCTCATTAATCCGAAATCAGAATATGTTCAATTTGATGCATCATCTCTTGAAGTCAAAAGGATTTAAGCTGCTAAAGTTTTCAGAATGAAGAAATCAGTTGACATTCTTTTAGAAGAAGATATGTTGTTGATCTTTGATATAATCAAGTTAAATCAGCATTGTGAGATCAAGAAGTGTCATGCAAATTATATGTTGTGCTACACACATGTTTGATGATACTTGTTTCTAAACATAATTTGCATCTGTTGAAGAAACATAGTCAGAAAATGTTAGGAGATGTCAATCAATTCCCCTTAGCTCATAACCTCCCAAGCAGTTTATGATCAAGCTAAGTTTTTATTGACTTTATGAAAATTTGAAACTCGTTGAAAGACAGTTATTCTGATGTTCAACTTCAGAACCTCTGATTGACTGTTTTCAAAAATCAGATGAATATGTTTGAACGGGAAAAAGGAAAGGATTTTTGAATAGATTGATTCTAGCTCTCAAATCGGGATCAGAAATTCAGAAAATAAATTGTACTCTTCAGAAGTCAAAATACAAATGAACCTTTACAGAATGAGGGAACTATCAACAGATCACTCTGAAGGAAGCTGTAGTTAAAAGGTGATGATCAAAAGCTCAGAACGGAATGCATGCATGTGCAATATACGATTAAGACTTCAGACCTTCTAAGAAAGAAAAATCATAGTAGAATGGATAGCAATCAGATAGTCTGTAAAGATCTTAGTATCTTTCAGGTACGATTTTTTTATGGCCTTTTGTTAAATCTGCTTGTATATGTTATTAAAAAATACAAAACAATTAATTTTCATGTCATGTCAAGTCTCGAGAAGATAGGTTAGAAAAGTAATTAGAAACTCTTAGGTCCTTCTCTATACACATCTGTGTATGGCTGATGAATAGTTAGAGTAAATCAGTCTCATATGTAAGATTATCTGCATCTGACAAATCACTCTGTGTCGGCTACCTCTTATAGTCTATGAGTATACCCTAACTAATATTCTTATACTAATCTCTCTCTCTCTCTCTTAGAGTTTTCCCATCCATTTAGTTAGTCTTGAAAATAATAATGATAAATTACATCAATTCAACATCCCTCGAATCATCTTCGATAGGAGAACCTATTCCCAACTGCCTTACCATGTGCTCTAATTAGGAATATCTCAGCCATTCAATACTCATATTAAATGACATATGTTTGTACTATCAAGTACGAAATTGGAAAGTGTGCTTCCTTGTCAATAATAGCTTATAACCTAGTTCTACAGCTACTAACCCAGCGTGATAATTTTCTGACAATTTAAGACTTGATTTCGTGTTGGAAGAAATAAAAAATTCTCATGCTTGCGTCTGTGGTTACACGCTCATTAAAGAAAATAAATAAAAATTCTTGGGACCAGGAATTATGTCTCTTCGTTTTTATAACACCACTCATCACAAAAAGTTAATTTCTGCCAAGAATTAATTAAGAAGAATTGTATAAGTAAAGTCTTGGTCTTCCCTAGGCTAACAGACTGTTACACCGCGTGACTGTTCTAAACTATTCCTACCTACTCTAGAGTCTAGGTAATCATGAACCAGTTCTTCTAACCCATTCAATTCAAAGTATCTTCCCTTACCTATTTAGGGTCATACCACTCTTCTAAAATCCTTCATTACCTCCTATCCTCAATCATCTTAGTACTCTAAAAACACTTCTGAAAATGATTCCAAGAACCTTTCATAGGAACGATGATTTTCTAGAAGTCATCATTGAGAAACGACCAAATCCAGGAAATATTAGTCGAAACTTTTTTCTTGGGATTCATTCTCAAAACTGGAATGGGTACCTATCCATGCTAAGGGGATCGATTTACCGTAACATCTTAAAAACCTTTTGGATCAACGCCTCTATTAGCAGCAATGGTTTGACTATCTCTTCTGACATCTATGGTCTTCCTATTACACTCAACGCCACAAACATTGCTGAAGCCATTGACTGTCCCCCAGGTGGTGTCACACCTAACCATGCATCCATTCAATGCACCTCTGATGCTTAAATGCATCATATTTTTGATAAAGAATCTGCCTTTGAATCCACAAATCCTGAAAAGCTCTTGCCTACAGCAAAATGATGGTTCAAGTTCATCCTGACAAATATTAAACCTCGCGGTATAACTAAGGACTTTTTGTATCATGATGATAAGCTCCTCATCATGTGTCTTCTTAGGCCAATACCTATAGATCTTTCCCAAGTAATATTTGACCATCTTAAAGAGTCAATCGTCACGTTAAGAACCATGAACCAATCATTCATTCCTTATGGGAGAGTCTTATCAGAAGTACTCTTCAGAGCTGGAATCGTGCAAAAGATCTGCAGAGTTCGATGTGGTCCAGATACTGCTCTGGATAGGAAGTTTTGTGAGACCTTTGACAGCAGATGGTTCTCACAAAATTAGACGATTACTTGTTACAATTAGGCTAAGTTAGCAGTTTATAATAGTTCATTAAGACCACATATGTAATTACTAACTAATTTAATGAAGTATGTGTTGTCTTTATGCTTACATTTGTGTCTAAGCACTTATTAGACAGATAAGATAAACATTCATGAAAGTAGAAAACCGTATCTCTCTGTTTCCACTCCTAATTAATCAATACCACCTACTATGCACTTATTGCGAATCCTTGACTTCTGTCAAGAATTAGTTAGAGAATTCTATACGTGATCTCTTGGTCTTTCCAAGATTGGCAATCTGTTAAACTTAGTGCTGGTCTCTTAACCTATTCATAGCTAGCCTAAAATATCTAGGAAATGATGAACCTAACGGTTGGAGTCACAAGCGTTTATTAACTCTCTCTATTCGTTGTCTATTTAAGGCACCTGGTTCACTCCTTTATCCATTATTCCAAACCATCTCAGTCAGTGTCTCTCTTTAGTATTTCCTCTAAAATGTCCACCTCTCATCCAAAACCTACTAAAAATGAAATCTCTGAGTTAAGGATCCTAAATGAATTCTCTATGAACGCCAGTTCTCTCAAAGAACGTGGCTTGACAAGAACTTCGTCCGAATTAAAATGTCAGAAATGGGAAGGTTATCCTGAGATGCTTCCAGGTCTCATTTACACAGATCTTGTCAAAGAATTCTGGGAAAATGCTGATGTGTTTTCTAACGTGTACAACCAGCACATCATTCAGTCAGCTGTCTCCAGAATTTCGTAGTAATTAAACCCTCTGTTATTGCACAAGCAATCAAGTGCGATGAAAACGGTGACACCATTGAAGACTACAAGGAAAGAAAAATCTTCAATGATCTCATCTACAAGATTCATTGTGGAAACGGTCCTTCCAACTGTGCCTCCACATTCATCCCCTCTGCAAAAATCTGGCACAGGATCATGGAAACTAACTTAAGACCTAGAGAAATAGGAACAAGAGTGTTGACTCACTCAGACCGACTATTCATTTTCTTTTTGATTTACAGAAGAAAAATAAACCTCCCTCAAACCATGTTCAATCACTTGCAGGAACAAATCCTCTTGTCTAAAGACAAGTCTTCCTCTAGTATTCCATATGGAAGGGTTATATCTCGTGTTCTTGAGGTTCAGGATGTAATCTCTAGATTAGAACACATTGGAGCAATTGAAGAATGTTCACCCATGAATTATGAGGATCTCTCTGGAATTCCCTGAAGGATAATAGGATAGAATTATGATTACTTTGCTCTCTGTTTTGTTGCCTTGTCTCTTGCATTATGTATTCTCCTCTTGATTATGAACGAAATTTCTTTTGAATGGCTTTAAGGACTACATAAATATCATTCTCAAAACTATGAAATGTTTATTTTACTATTAATGAAATATCGTTTGTATCTATTTACAAAATAGCATATTGATAATATTTATGTTAAACTGCTCATTATCATATTGATCTACATATGCTTAAATGCTCAGACGCTCTAAAACTTTTTGATGATGTCAAAAAGGGGGAGAAATAGAAAGTATGATTTTGATTAAAGATAGAATTCAAATTCAAAGTAAATCAATGATATAAAATGCATTTACCACTAACGTTTGTTTGATGTTTAACCGAGGAACTCTGAACAAGTTCACTAGGCATTCTTAGAACAGGTTAAGAAAGAAGGACTTCTTATGAACTGGTTGTTCATATGATCGAAGTTGTACACTTCCTGAACATGTGTTCAGAATCAGATCTACCCAGTACTGTTCAGAAGTTGAGAACTTTCTGAAAGTCAAAATTATCGTGATCTCTGTTTCACTTGGTTCAGAAGCAGTAAGCTGTCTGAAAATATATGATATTCAGAACATAAGAATCAGAAGAAGAGAACTCTAAAAGCAGTCAAGACAAAGTCTACATCTCAAGATGCTTATTCAGAAGAATTGTGCATATTAGAAGTCAAGAACTGTCTGAAGATCCGGATTGAAGATCCAAGAACAAGTAGTTCTAATGTCTACCAAGAACCAATTAAGAAGAAAATGATTTGGTATCAGACTAAATCAACAAATGGTAATCAGACTCAGTATACATAAATATTGGTATCAGACTCAGTATGCAGTAATATCAATCAGAGCTAAGTTATGAAATGTTTTTTATACCTTCATTGGTATCAATCTCAACACACTAAGGAAATGCCCTTCAAGTGGTATGAAAAGAATTCCTTCAGTTGGAATCAGACACAACATACTCTGGTATAACTCAGTATCAGACTAAGATTAAAACATGTGTACCAGTTTCAGAATCAAGCGTTGATTGATCACAATAATTAACCTTCAATTGGTATCTGATCAAAAATCAAGCTTTGATGAACCACTGAGTTGTGACAGTAACAAGGTTCTGAGATGAAGACCTGTGTTCAAAAGTCAAACTCTGAAAAAGTCATAATCCATATTGGTGATTAAAAACTCATATTCCTGAATTACGATTCTGAAGATCCCAATATCTGACTTATGGAAATTAGGGGGAGACTACCCAGAAGATTCAAATGTTAAATCCTAAAATCTTCACAAAGCCTGAAACTCAGGGGGAGTTTCTCAAAAGACAGTGTCTGTCTCTAATGAATAGTGATGCTATGTTATTAGATAAGAACTGTTATGTTTGTGCTTAAATGAATCTGCTGAAAAGTAGAAATGCTTCAGATGTCTCTGAAGATTATAAGCTCTGATACGACTACAAAGGAACTGAGTTCTGAAGATCTGAAGATGGAAGTTCTAATGAACTAGTCCAGATGCTAAAGACTCTTTGTTTTCTTATAGATAAGATAGAGAAGTAATCCTTTTCTATTCTTTGTTCTGTCAACTCAAGTTGTTATTATGTATATCTTTGGATCATATAAGATTCTAGATGATCACAGATAAAACTTTAGGATAACACATTCAGGGGGAGCTGTTGTTCCAGACTCTGAATATGTTTGTTTGTGATTACCTTGTATAAAATCTTCAATCAAAATACTTGGTTTTGTCATCATCAAAAAGGGGGAGATTGTGAGAGCAAGAGTTGTCTCTACAAGTTAATCTATGTTTTGATGATAACAATACGTATTTGTGAAAGAACTATTTTATGTTCTAACGTGTGTTGTGTATAGATCATAATTATAGAAGATATCAGATTCAACAAGCACCAGACAGATGCGCATAAATGATTATATGCGAAGTTACTATGTGTGACACAATTCGCAAGAAGCAAGACCGCTTATGTATTTGATCATGATAAGTCAGATCCAAGGATGCCGATATTGCTGTTGCAATGCTCTTGTGGATGCTCTTTGAAAGTGGTTGTGATTTTGAAGATTGCGAAGCTTCTGAAGAAGACAATGTTATAGAGAACCGAAGTGTTGAAGATTCCTATGACTTGAAGTTCTGAAGGTTGAAGGCTCTGAAGACCAAGTGCGGAAAGACTCTGAAGACTTATGCGTTCTGAGGATCATGGTTCCAAAGGTCAACTGCTGAAGACTCTGAAGACGGATTCCTAATGGACGAGTTCTGAAGTTTCGGAAGACTTGAAGTAGTAAAGGATAATGTTCTTAAAGACAAGTGCTGAAGTTCTGAAGACTGATTCCTAATGGACTTCTTCAAATGACTGAAGACTTGGGATATCAAATATCCTGTTAAGAAGGCTCTACTCATGCTTTAATAAATTACCATCAGAAGCCTCTGAAGTTTGGAAGTCAAATGTTACCATTGTGAACGACTGTACACAGTGCTCAAGAAAGATATATCCCGTCATTTCTCCCACAGCAAAAAGGAGACGTGTCAGTACAGCTAATTATTACACAACATCTCTTTTCTAACAGCCAACAGTATTTCAACGGCTATATTTTATCGGGCTATTTAAAGAAAGGAGTAAACGCTTCTGAAGGTATCGATTCAGTCCATGAATCGAGAATTGATCAAAGTCATTGTGTGAAGATAACAACAACGATGAGTTCTCGTTGTAACACTTAGAATATTCAAAGCTATCACCATTTACACATGGCCATTGTTGTTGAAGCTTAAGATCATCATTCAACACAACAACAATGAATTGGTACAGAAGCTGTTGATGAAGAAGACAACATTGCAAATCAGTCAAGTCATCAACCACCTTCTCGTCAGTGCTACATTGAAGATCTGAAGCAAGGAGGTGTTGCTCAAAGCTTGCTCACCCCAGAAGATGAAGAAGAAGAAGATCTACAAGATGTCAATAACTGTCAAATTCAAATACGTCTTTGTATTTTCTTAGAATAGCAAGGAGCTGTTGCTCACATCTTGCTTGAACACTTGTGTGTTCTTTGTACTTAAACTTAGGAGTAATATGCTTGTTAAGAAGCAACTATGTAATCTCCTGTTAACTAATTCTTGGTGAATTAGGATTCCTTGAGTGGTCAGTGTGACCGGAGACTCGAGAAGACAATGGCTGGGTGTCATTATGGAAAAGCCTGAAATAGGGTCAGTAGCATTATATTCATTGCGATGAATCCCTGAACGTCTAGCTGTTGAAATCCTAGCAGTAGATCTTGCGAGATTGGAACCTGCAGGTCAATGTTCGTTATATTCATTAAGTTGAATCCCTGAACGGTTCATTGTGCGTTAGTCACAGCTGCGGTTGTGCATGTTGTTAGTCACCGGCTGTTGCCCGTGCATCTGTAATCGAGATTAATTATAGTGGATTAAGACCTTGTGTTCAAGGCGAAACCACCCGAGGAGGGTGGACTGGATTAGCCTTTGTGGTGAACCAGGATATATCATGTGTTCTTTACTCTTATGCTTAATGTCTTTGTTTATGTTTCTATATTGACGATCAGAACCTTACATAAGCAAGTCAGAACCTTGCAACTCTGATAAGCTTCCGCTCTGCAAGTTCTGAATGATGTACACAGTGTTCAGACTCTTATTGGTTCTCACGCTCTAAGCATTGCCAAGTCTGAATATAACTTCGCAAGTCAGAGTCTCTCAACGAACTCTGATGTAACGTAAAGTGTCTTATTGACAAGAAGCGAAAAGTTGTTAAAAGAGTAAATACACAATTCAAACCCTCCATTTCTTGTGTTTTTCTCGCACCTTCACTATGTACCATATTATAACCAGGGCCGGTCCAACATGTCTTGAAGCCTGAGGCTAAAATTTAAATTAAATATTTTAATATAGTAAAAATCTTTTTATTTTAGATTAATGAATTTTACTTGTTCATATAAGTTTACACACATCACAACTTAAAATCTTAAATTTTAAAGGTGATTTTTAAGTACTTATAAACAAACAATGATAATAACTAGTAATAATTGTAATAAAAAAAGAAGGAATTTGAAGGGGGAAATAGATCAACTTACTTGTAATTGTTATGGTGGAGATGGAAAGATGGTTGAATTGGTATGAGTTGTTGGCAACAATTTTGTATGTAAAGAATCAACCACAAATTAACATTATTATATAATTTGCAGAAAATAAATATAATTTGTAGAAGAGAAATGTGTTATAAGCAAAATGAAAATGAAGTAAAAAAAAATGAAGTGAAAATACGTGAAAACAAAAAAGAGAAAGAGAAGTGAGAGTGAAGAGACCTTTTTTAAAAAGATAAATTGTAATTAATGTATAGGGTCAAATGTGAAAATATATCTATAATAAAATATAAATAATCTACTTTAGTGTTGTAAGATTAATGAATACACATGTCTCTTTATAATTGGTTCCACCTCATATGAGTAAGTTATCCATATTTTTCTCAAGGTAACGTAGAAAAACCTCTTTTCTAAATAGCGGATAATTTTGCCAAATAGAGTCTAAGTATCATGTAATAATAATAAATAAAAAAATAGACACATGAAACTTTTTATATTTTACACTTTGGTTGTTATGGTTACCCAAATTAAAAGATAAATATTTACCATAATTTTAATATATTTGTAAATTAAAAATAAGTGTAATTCATGCAAAAATATGATACTTCTTTTCTCACACATCATCCTTCCATCTCCATGTTTAGCACTTTCTATCTTTGAGAAATAACCCATTTTAAACTTTGACTTTCTGTCCAACGTCAAATTTGAAGAGACAGCGTTGCAAAGATCTAAGAACATTCATTGCGTGCAAAAAAAAAAAAACAAACCCTAATTGTGTCTCTCTCTTGTTTCTTTCTGTGTCTCTATTTAGAAAAACACATTATCAACTCAATATTTGGAATGCTTATTAAAAAAAAAAAAACTAAATATTTGGAATTGCAGTTTCATGAAACTGCAATTGCGACAATAATATTACGGTGAAGCAGTCATCACACAATCCGTGTTTGACAGCTACATAAATCATATTTTAACTGTCGCAACCATATAGGTTTTTTTTTCAATTTTTTATTGAAACCATTTTTATTATTTAAATAAATCAATGGTCTTTTTAGAAACATATGAACGAAAACAAATTAGAATGGTTTCTTCATCATGTTATGGTTTCAATTTCTTTTTGCTTTTATCTATATTTTTAGGATTTAGCACATTAGTTTTGGGTGGAAATTTCAAAACCGATTTTGATAATCTTTTTGGAGATGAAAGGGTTGATATAAGAGATGATGGCAATAGCATGACCCTTACTTTGGATGAATATTGTGGCTCAGGCATTGTGTCCAAAAATGAGTATTTATATGGAAGATTTGATATGGATATCAAGCTTGTTCCAGGAAATTCCGCAGGAACTGTCACAGCCTATTATGTATGTCAAATCATATATATATATATATATATATATATATTCTGGAAGATTTTGACAGCCTATTATGTAGAGAATTTTCTTAAGGTATTGCTAATATTTATATATATATTTTGATGTGCAGCTAAGTTCGATAGGAGCACAACATGATGAGATTGATATAGAGTTCTTAGGAAATTTGACTGGTGAACCCTATCTTCTCTCAACAAATGTATATGCTGATGGTGTTGGAGGTCGTGAAGTTCAATTCTATCTTTGGTTTGATCCAACAGAAGACTACCACACATATTCCATTGATTGGAACCCTGATCGAATCATGTAAGTAACAATGTATATATATTATGGTTTTAAATTTCGGTCTCGACTGGTGAGAAAGTCAGGTCGGCCAAGTGATTCGAGGGTTAGCGTTAGTCCGAAAGAGTTGGGGACTTTCTAAAGTGCTAGTTTTTTCTCGATAGTTTTTATAGATTAGGCTGTCAACTAGGCAGATGTATTGAGACGTTTAATTGTGTGTGCCGATATTAGTGTGAGGTTGTTGGTTGTCTAGGTCATGTGGAGACTATAACTCACTTGTTTGTTTAGGTTGCTTCCTCTCTCTAGTATACGATGGGTGGGTATAAATAACTACACCTCTCCCTAGCTCGATATTAAGGGTTTTTAAGATTTTTCAAGGTCTTGGTTAGGGTAAGAAACCTCTCTCAGAATTTGTTTCAATCTGACATTCAATAGTCAAGATTATTTAGAAAATGCGTGATAAAATTATTTTTAATCAGTAAAGGAGGTTGATAAATCAATGGATGATTTAGATTATTAGGTTGACTTGGAAGTGAGTTCATCCTCAAGTTTTAGTTTCTGCCTTTTCTTTACTTGACTAAGAGATACACCCGCTATGGTGCTAGCGTTTTTATTAATATATGTTTATTGTTTTTGTAGAATTCTTGTGGATGGCAATCCTATAAGAGTGATGCTCAATAGGCAAAGCATTGGTGTTCCATTCCCAACAAAAAGACCAATGAGAATTTACTCAACTCTTTGGAATGGAGACTCTTGGGCAACAAGATGGGGTGAGGTGAAGATTGATCTCTCAAATGCTCCATTTATAGCTGGTTTCAAAAACTTCAATGCCGATGCATGCATTGCAAAGAAAGGGAAAAGTTGTCGGGGTTTCAATGCTGGTAAAAATAGAGGTCTTGATATTGAAAGCAAGACAAAAATGAAAAGAATTCTTTCAAAATGGGTAGTTTATGATTATTGTAAAGATTTGAGACGTTATGCTCATGGTCTTCCATATGAATGCCGGAAGGAGAATATATTACAACTTGATTAGATGTTATTGGAAATGGATGATATCATGAAGGAAAAAGTGGATTGACTACGACTTATGTAAGATGTAGTCATATATTTTAATATGTTTGAATTTCCATGGAAAGGTTATCATTGTCATTTCAAATTGAATGAACTTTTCTAGGCTTAACACTTTTGATAGATGTAATTGATGGAATAAGTAAGGGATGGTTTTGCAGTTTCTGATTTAAATATGTTTTTTTGTCTTTATAAATAATTTTTTTTAGGGAAAGCAAGTTTATTAATAAAGTGAGTACAAAGAGTACTCGAACCTGTTTATAAAAGAAACGAGACGAGGCTCGCTAAATCTAAGAAATTACCAACCAATTGAAATTTAAGATAAATAAAACAAACGATCTTTGTTGAATTCATACAAATTACAATTGGGATGGGTAATATCTCCTATAAAAGATCACGCCAAACCGTAAATTTTACCTTCTAAATGATGTCGCTCACATTCCATCCTATATTCTTGAAATAAATACTATTCCTAATCCTCCACAAATTCCAGCACACGGCCAACCAAAAACTCCCTTCTTTACCGTCTTTGATACGCTTAGATTTACAAAAATTAAACCATTCCAAAAAACTACCCATTACGCCGTTGTCACCGTATCCAGGCAAACCAATCCACTGAGAAACCTCCCTCCAAACCGTAACAGCCACCGGACAAGTAAAGAGGCTGTGAGATAAGGACTCCGAAAAATCTTTGCAAAACACACACGGAGTATCACCGGTTAACGGAATAATACTTCTTTGTATCAGCAAATTTTTCGTTGGTAATCTATTTAAGAAACTCCTCCAACCGAAAGCCTTAACTTTCAGTGGAACAGAAGCTTTCCAAAGTAAACTACAAGCATAATCATACCGGTTGACAGGACCAAAGGGAATGTGATAAGCATTAAGGATCCGATAAAGAGACTTCACAAAAAATTTCCCGTCCTTCTCCGCCATCCACCGAACAGAGTCTTTCGAAAGAGGACCTAAACTCACCTCCTCAAGCCTTCGCCGCAGAGGAAACAAGGCTCCCTCCGCCGTATAAATGACCGCAGGAGCTGTAGCCGGTCTTAAAGCGGAAACGGCACCCCTGCTGTCAGAAGAGAAAACCGCAGAAAAGTCCTGCTGCGAAACAACAACAGAATTGTGGAACTCTCCTGCACAGGGAACAGCAATAGAGTTATTCAAAACATTCAGATCAGGCCACGAACCCGAAATTGCACCCCTGCTGCCAGTGGAACACCCCGCAGATAATTCCTGCTGTAAATCAACAGCAGCACTAAAAGTATCACCAGCACAGGAACCATCATTAAGATCATTAACACTAGACCACAAATCCCCTTTACCAACAGAATGCTCATCAGCCTCCTCGACAACACTTTCAAAACCAGCCCCCGCACTCACAGCTGTATGGTGACCAGTGTCAACAATACCCAAATCCCCTTACCCCCATTTTCCATCCAACTAACCTCCTACACCCGCCATAGCCACATCTATAAAAATCAGTTTTTATAAATAATTTAAAATCAATTTTTATCTCTATAAAAATTCTTTAAAATAATAGTCTTTCTAAAGTTTTTCGTCTACTAACAAAAGTTGACGTAGTATGTCCTGTTATACGCCACATCATTTAAATTCAACATCATATTTAAGTATAAAAAAACATGTTATATTGCTGGAGTTACAGACTTCCATAAACTAAAATTAATTTTAAAAAGTTCCAGTCACGTGATTGTCAACAGGTTTGCAGAAAAAATGAATCAGAAGCTTCAATTTTGACATAAATACAAAGTGGCCACAATTCCTCTTCTATTAAGCATCATATGCTATTAGTATATTATAATTTCTAAAGCATGCTACATGCACATTCATTAAAAGAACAAAAAAGTAACAAAACATTAGGTTCAACAATGTTTTATGCTCAAGAAGCTAAGAGAAAATTTTGATCAAAACATTTAATTAATGACTTTAAGACCCAGACAATTCAGCATCTCACTAAACATAAGTAAAAGATAATAACTAGAATAAAAGCAGACTCCACTTTGTTTAAAAACTATGCGCTATAAAACTATGGAAGATTAATTTAAGCTTTATGATCATGATTAAAGCAAAGTATATTTCCTAACTTGAATCAAAGTCACAATTGTTAGATCCGTTTATAACCTTATTATTTCTATTGATATGAAAATCAAGAATAGAACTCTAAAATAATCCCTATGAATCGATTTACCATGCATCAACTTGTATCTCTTAAACTCATATCAGAATAAAATAAGAAAATAAAAGCAGAAGCGTACATGAATTTGCCATTGAAATCGTTAAAGGTTGCGGGTATGTGATCTTCCGATTTGTAGAGTTCCTTAAGGTTCCTTGAATCTCCTTTGATATGGATTAAGAGAGAAAACCTGATAAATCATATTTTAATCGTACTCTACAAATGGGGATCATAACCCATTTAAATATCGCTAGGGTTATTTCTTAGTTTTCAATATTCTAATTTGACCCCTCATCAAATTAGATATTGACTAATGATATCTATACAATAACCTGACCTTTCATGACATTTATGCTTTTAGCCACAAACTTAATATTATATTAACTAGACCCCTTTAAGTCTTGACTAATTAAAATAATGGCATTAACACCATAAATATTACATTTGTGACCCAAAATTCTAACATTAATCTTCCACTAGTCACATGTGTAACTTTAAATGCGTGTTAGACTTTATGTGCTCAAAATTTGCCATTACATACTTCAAGCATGTCGAAATTATCTTGTCCATTAATCATGCCACTATTCAAAACCAAGATGATTTTTGTTATATCAATCATAACTAAACCCATCAATGATCATTGATAGTGACACAACTAAATGACATAGATCCATCATGAAATATATAGCATGAAAATCACATTAAATTGGTCTATATATGTCGATTTTCAACTGGTCATACTTTACTTTAGTCAGATCATTCAATAACTTTATTGTACAAAATGTAAACTGCTAAATATCAAACTTTATTAATTTGTAAAATATCCAAAATCATAATATGCATACATAATACCAAACACAAAACATAAAATTCATAATTTACTAACTCCCACTAAACTAAAGACTCCTCTAACAATTAAAACACCCATGCGAGCAGCGTGCTCATGAAAGACTTTAGGTGGAAGACGTTTTTTAAGAGGATTTGCTATCATAGAGTTTGTCTTCAAGTGTTATATGGAAATCTGTCCACTTTGTACCCTTTCCTTAACAACTAGGAACTTGAGGTCAACATGTTTTGACTTAGTCGAACTCCTATTATTGTTGGAATACAGGACGGCTTATTTGTTGTCATAGTATAACTTAAGTGGCCTTTCAATTCCTTCCACAATTCACAGCCCAGTGATAAGATTCATCAACCAAATCCCATGGTTGGATGCCTCATAACATGTCATAAACTCTGCTGCCTTGGTGGATGAAGTCGTAAGAGTTTGCTTAGCACTGCCCTAAGAAACTGCACCACCAGCCAACATGTAAATATGGCCTTAAGTGGATATTTTACTATCTTGGCATCCAGCAAAACTTGAGTCAGGGTATCTAGTGATCTCTAACTAGTGTGACCTCCTATATGTAAGCATATAGTCTTTTGTTCTCTTTAAATACCTCATAACCTTTTTGGCTGCTTACCAATGACCCATTCCTAGATTGCTCAAATATCTACCTAACATCTCAACTATGAATGCAATATCTGGACGCGTACACACTAAGGCATACGTCAGACTCCCTGCTGCTGACGCACATGGGATCTTTTGCATATCTTGAATTTCTAAGTTTCCTTTTGGACACTAACTAAGACTGAATTTGTCTCCCTTAGCAATTAGAGTATCTCCTGATTTACATTCCTGCATGTCAAACCTTTTAAGTACCATTTTGATATAGTTCCTTTATGGTAATCCCAGAGTACCTCGAGATCGATCTCGATGAATTTGAAATCCTAATACAAAGGAGGCGTCACCAAGATCTTTCATTTCAAATGTTCTTGATAGAAATTTCTTAGTTTCGTGCATCATTCCTATGTCATTGGCGACAAGCAATATGTCATCAACATATACGACCAGGAAAATGTACTTGCTCCCACTGAGTTTGTGATACACACAATCTTCAATAACATTCACCTTAAAATTCAAATGAGATAATTACTTCATGAAACTTGTGATACCACTGACGAGACACCTGCTTTAGTCCATAAATGGATTTTCTTAATTTGCAAACCATATTCTTTGAGTCTATTGACACAATTTCTGGTTGCATCATATAGATTATTTCATCAACGTTGCCATTAAGGAAAGACGTCTTGACATCTATTTGATGAAGTTCCAAATCATAATGTGCAACAAGAGCCATGATTGTCCTAAAGGAGTCTTTCGATGAAACCTTAGAGAAAGTCTCTTTAAAGTCTATCTATTCCTTTTAAGTATAACCCTTAGCCACAAGACGAGCTTTATACCTCTCCACTTTCGCGTTAGAATCCCGCTTGGTCTTAAAAATCCATTTGCAACCAATGGGTTTCGCACCTTGTGGTAATGGGACAAGTTCCCAAACTTTATTGTATTGCATGGACTTATACTTCTCCTTCATTGCTTCAATCCATTTTTCTGAGTTAGAATCTTGCATGGCTTGACGGAAGTTGATTGGATCATCTTCCATCATACCATTATTTTCGTAATGTTCTTGGAGAAAGACTATGTAATCATCCGGAATAGCATTTCTCCTTTCTCTAGTGGATTTTCGCAAAGTTATTAGTTCTTGTAACACTTGTTATTGAGGATCGTGAGTTTGTTCTTCATGAATTACCAAATCATCTTTAGCAAATCAAAGTTGACATGCGCTAAGTACATATGCCATAGCCACGAGTCTTCACTCATGGTGACAAGACATTTAGTGCTAGTCAAAGATACTTCACTCAAGTTAAGCATATAGACATTGTTTACCCTCAAACCCTTAAACACATTATCCTTCTTATCATTGTGTTCAATCATGCAACAATCTTTTGAAAAAGAAATTTTATATCCTTTGTCGCATAATTGACTAATGCTAATAAGATTGTGTTTAAGACCTTCAACTAATAGGACTTTTAAGATAGTAGTAGAAGAGGGATTACCTACAGTACCTTTACCGAGTATAGCTCCCTTGTTATTGTCACCGTAGGTCACAAATCCTTTCTTCTTTGCCACAAAGTCAATGAATAAGGAAATGTCTCTCGTAATGTGTCTTGAGTATCCGCTATCGAGAACCCATCTTCTCTCCGTAGACTCAAGACATTGTACCTACAAAATTAAACAAGGGAAATAGGTACCCAATTTTTATTGGGTCCTTGGGTGTCAGTGAATCCTTGGTTGCATTTGGCCAACCATTGGAAAATACCTTTAGGAACCAAGAATCTCCTAAATCGGCATTTAGCAATGGTGTGTCCCTTCTTGCAACAATATAGACAAGTTAGGTTAACATTGGAGTTACTTTTGCTATCTTGATCTCTAATCATATATGTATGTTTTTGATAAGGATTATTCATACTTTTTCTAAAATATGATTGATCAATAGCAAATGTGACTTTAGGTTCTAAAGCCTTGTCTAGTTTGGCTTTAAGAGTTCTTACCACCTTTTGCCAAATGTGACAAGTTTCATAACCTGCCCAATTTAACCAAGTACACTTGTCATCCTCGATTTTAGCTTTTGTTGCTTCAACCATTGAGTTCTTAAGAGCTTCTAATTCCTTTTCGGAATAGGAAATATTTTTCTCTAAATGTGAAAAAATTTGCTTATTTGAAGCTAAACGTTTAAAAGCTTCTTTAGCCTCATGGTGTAAAGTATCAAAAGAATTTTCCAATTCGGAATGAGAAATTTTATTAGAATGTTCATACTTAGAATGTCTTACCTTCTTTTTCTTCTTTTGATGAGCTGGGAGACAAAGATTGACGGATTCGTCTTCATCACTTGAGCTATCTTCACTAGAGGACTTACTATCACTTTCCCAAGCAATGTATCACTATCGATTTCTTTTGTTGACGATTCTTATCTTTTCCTTTGTCTTTCTTCATCAATGGACAATCCGTAGTGACCGACCTTTCCACAATTGTAGCATGAACCTTTTGATTTAGCACTCTTATTTCCTTCATGCTTAAAGGACTTTGATTGTTGTCGAAAGTTGATGAGATTCTTGTCTGAATGTTGAATTTCATTTTTCCTTATATATCTATTATATCTTCTCACGAACAGCCCCATATCTTCATTCATATCTTCATCATCATCACTTGACTCACTTTCACTAAGATCTTTTGTGGAGGACTTTGAGCTAGAAACCTTTAGAGCTATAAACTTCTTGTCCGTGTCTTTCGACTTCTCTTTCTTTTCTTTCTTTTCGTGTTGGTCGAGACTTATGAGCTCTTGCTCATGTTCCTCAAGCTTTCCAAACAAAGTTGTGATGTCCAATGTCATAAGATCATTAGCTTCCTTGATGGTCGTGACCTTAGGTTGTCATTCCCTATTAAGACATCTCAAAATTTTGTTAGTAGCAACATCATTGGAAATTGGTCTACCAAGTGAATTTAAACGATTGATTAAGTGAGTAAATCTCTTTTGCATTTCTGCAATGGTTTCACCATGCTTCACGTGAAAGAGATCAAACTCTTGTGTCAAAGTATTAATTCGAGCTAGTTTGACATCATTAATTCCCTCATGGACAACTTGTAATGCGTCCCACATAGCCTTAGCAGTAGTACAATGGGAAACTCTATAATATTCATCAACTCCCAAATAGGATATGAGAATATTTCTAGCTTTCCAATCGTAATTATACTTTTTCTCATCCTCATCGTTCCATTGTGCTTCCGGCTTAGGCACAACAACGTTATCCGCATTGGTCATAGTTATTTTAATAGGACCATTTTGAATAATGTTCCATACCTTTCTATCAATAAAATTGATATGCACCTGCATACAATATTTTCAATACCCGTAATTTTCACCATTAAAAATCGGCGCTCTATTGTACGACCCTTTAGGTTCGTTAGCCATTTTCTAATAAGCTATATGCAAAGTACTAGATAAACCGGTGCTCGTGATACCACTTGTTAGACGATGGCACTGATCTAGAAGAGGGGTTGAATAGATTAGTAATTTTTAATAAGATCGGCGCTTAAAAATTGGTTTCAAAAATGTGCTGAAGCGGCCTTGGATTTAAAATCGTCTAAACGAACCGTTATTGGTAAGATCGGATATGCAAAACCGAATGGAATAATATCGATGAGATAATGGAATCAATATAGTTCCCAATCAAACAATTCAAATAAAAACCACTTTGATTTAACCGGTTTCCAATGAATTATAGATGATAAAATTGAATTGATAATTTTACGAACAGTTTGTCTGTGATCAATATGTCGAACACTTGGTGTGCACAACACCCCAAGTTCAATTTCCTATGAAATGATCGTGCAGAATTGTTCATAATTGAAATCTAAGTGATTGCAATGAATTTCCAAAACAGTTTTTCAGCACTACAAATCAATAGAAATGTATCTAACAGTTAATATCACACAAACATTAACAACACAAAGTAAAGATAGAGAGTGTGTAACACCCTTTTCTACCCCACAATTATCGCAGCGGATTAAACATAAAATCATAGTAAAATCAGAATCACCTCAAAGGGTGCACATTTCACAATAAATTCAAATCAACAAAATTGCTCCGTACACAACGGGTTTTCCTCAAAATAACTCAAAATGCCTGCAAAGGGCAGCAGAACCACCATAACCACAAAAGTCCCACAAAAGGGTTTATTAAAATAAACCATGGTCATCAAATAATCAATAAAATAACAGCCAAATAAAACTCAACATGGTTCGACTCAACGACCCCAACCCGATGTTGCACTATCAGAGCAAGACCCCCTACATCGACCAAAAGCAAATAATACTTCAAAAGTTCCTCGAAGCATCCACGGCTAATCTGATCACCTGCATGTTGCCCACGTGGAGGCAACATTCAAACAGGCAGGGTAAGTAATACAATTCGTTATAATCAATATAAAATAGGATATGCATAAAAATGGTGTCGTCATCATCATATACAGCATCATCAGAGTCATCACAGGCAAACATTAAAGCACGACATCATAAATCACAACAATATGCCACATAAATGCAATGCACAACAAGACTCATGCATGTTGTACCAATCGTCACAATCAATGGACACTTAGGCCATCACCCTCCAAAGATCCCCGTCAATAGGATCGGTTCCACACAAGAACCAGAGCACGTCATAAACCACTTCACATCCACACAATGGGATGGAAGCCATAATAGACCGAAGTCTAACCTCATCATCACTGGACCGAAGTCCTAACATCATCATCAAAATATGCTATGAATGCATGATGCACAACGTCATAATCATCATCATCAATAAAGTCATCATGTGCATCATCATTCATCAAAATCTCATATTCGTCATATCGTCATTTATTCATCAAAACATCATGCATCATCATCTTATCATCATCAACATAGCTTATGCTAATTTACATCAGTATTTAATCATCAAACATCGGTATAAACAGCTCAAAATCATCAATACACTCGTGGTAATTCATATAATCACTTAAATCATCAAACATCATATATAACAGCTCATAATCATCAATATACATCGCGGTAATTCATATCATCAATTAATCATCAAACATCATGAAGTCATCGTCATATGATCATCAATAACATCAGGGTTCAGCAATCACAACTTCATAACACCACTAATTCAACAACGACATCTATCATACGTATATTGTCACAATTAACCTCAATTCCTCATATTTTAGACAATGAAAAAATACTCCATACTGCACTTTTAGTTTCACCAAAAAGTAGTTCATCACGTTAGCTTTCCAACGCTTCGAACGGGACCTCAATCGGACTTACGGATCAAAAGTTATGATCAAAACCATATCTGGACCCAAAGCTGCCCGGCTGTGACGGAACTGCATGGCGACCGCCGTAACCCTTATGGCGCTCACCGTTTACCTACAGAATCCAGATTTTTCATTTTTCATCGTTGGAGGCCTTCCGGACCTCTAATTTCGATTCCGTAAAAAGTCTCGGTTTCGTAATTTAAAATCCTACGACTGTATAACATTTATAACAACATATGACACTTATTTTAGAGATATAACCATCATATTATCAACAATTTCTACATCTCATTCCATCAATTCTCCCCAAAAACACTCTCAAAACAGTCCTGAAACATCAAGGCAATCAAAGGCATAAAACCTACGACTATTAGGTTGGTTGATTTCACTATTCTAACTCAAAATACCTAAACCTTCATAAATTCTCAAGATTCGCATAAACCCCATAAATCCCTTTCTCATACAAGATCCCACATATCATCAAAGAAGGATTTTCCTCGAAGGCTTATTTTTACCCGAATCAATTCAACCCTTAATAATCCATCATCGATCCTCAGAAATACCTCTAAATCATCAATAACTCATAAACCCTTCTAAAACCCCAAAAACCCCAAAATCCACTTTAAACACATCACTTCCTATATTGAAAACAATGAAAGGCAATACTCCCCATACCTTAGATTGTCGATCCGGAATTTTCTCTACTGATTCTTCGGAAACCTTCTCGAATCCTCGCCTTTTCCTTCTTTCCTCAGAGCTCTGCACTTTTCCCTTCTTTTCACGATCTAACAAAATGAATCTTATTCTTCCCAATTCCTTTTTGTTACACCATTGGGCTCTCAAAATGGGTTGTCCCCATAATACCCTCACTAATCCTCCTAAAATATCCCTCTTACCCTGAATTCCTCTAATATTATTTAAATTAATAATAATACTAATATATTTATATTATATACTATTATTTAATTAAATAACCGAAACTCTACGAAAATGCCAACGTCAACACAAACCACCAAAATTCACCGAAAATTCACAAATATTATATTTAAATAAATTAAATAAATATTCTTACAAATTTGGGGTGTTACAACTCTCCTCCACTTAAAGAATTTTTGCCCTCGAAAATTACCTCAAGGAAACAGAGTCGGATACGACTCCCTCATCTGACCTTCACGTTTCCAAGTCCAACTTTCGCCATCTGATCCACCCCACAACACCTTCACCAAAGTTATGTCTTTACCATGTAGTTGCTTCATCTCTCGACCGTCAATCCGCACAGGTAAATCTTCCACTGTCAGGTTATCCCTCACTTGTACATCATCCATCTGAATCACTTGCGACGGATCTGAAATGTATTTCCTCAACTGAGACACATGGAGCACGTCATGCAAATTCGCAAGTGACGGCGGTAAAGCAATTCGATAAGCTACCTCTGCTATCCTCTGCGAGATTTGATACGGACCAACAAAACATGGAGTGAGCTTCCTAGACTTCAAAGCTCGACCCACACCATCTACTGGCGTCACCCTCAAAAACACGTGATCTCCCTCTTGGAATTCAAGTGTCTTCCTCCTCTTATCATGGTAACTCTTCTGACGACTCTACGACGTTCTCATCCTTTCTTGGAACATCTTAATCTTTTCGGTCGTCTCTTACACAATCTCAGGTCCGAGTACAGCACTCTCGCCTGACTCATACCAACACAAAGGAGTCCTACACCTCCTTCCATACAAAGCTTTATACAGCGTCATCCCAATACTGGCATGAAAACTGTTGTCGTAAACGATAAATGACTATCCCACGATCCACCTTGATCCAACACACAAGCTCTCAGCAAACCCTCTAATGGCTGGATAGTCCTCCATGTCTGTCCATCCATCTGCGGATGATAGGTAGAACTCAACCTCAACTTAGTACCCAAAGCATCTTACAAACTCTTCCAACCTTGACGTAAACCTCAGGTCTCTATCCGACACAATATTCAAAGGTATCCCATGCAACTTCACAGTTTCCTCAATGTACATCTCGACTAACTTCTGCATAGAATGATTAATCTTCATCGGCAAGAAATGAGCCAATTTAGTTAATCTATCCACAATCAGCTAATAGAATCATTCTCTCTCTTAGTCTTCGACAATCCAGACACAAAAGCCACGTAAATAGTATCCCATTTCCACTCTGGAATACTCATCGGCTGCATCATACCTAAAGGCTTCTAATGCTCAATCCTCGTCTTCTGACAAGTCAAATACGCATAAACAAACTCTGCAATATCCTTCTTCATACTTGGTGTTGCGGTGAAAATCAGATAACAAATTATTAATTAATTTGCATCAGTTTTCTTTTACAACCGACTTTGATTTATCCAAAGGAAAGGTTCAAGATCGTTAGAAAAAGCTAAAGGGGAGAGATATAAGGTTCGGGGGTTGGTTACGCCTAGGGAAGGTATTAGCACCCTAAACGTCCGTAGTACTCTACGGGAACCTCTTGTTTTAATGTTATCTAATGTTTGTTAAAGGGTCTATGCTAAAGGTTAAAAACCCTAGGAGTTAGTTTCTAAGTATACTCGATAAAGCATCGCACTTTACGCCTACGTATCCTCGGGAATAGAATCAGAGTATGCGTAGTTCTACTTCTACTGAATGGTTGACTATGGTCAATTTTCAGAGGAGAAATGAGTACAAGCTCATTGTAGAGTATAAGAACTCTCTAAATCTAGTTGTAATGGACCTATGATTATGTTTAGTTAGTAGGGGAAGTGATAAATTCATTTATGATGAATATCACTAAGAGTGTAAGAACTTCCTCCTAAAGCTAGTTGTGGTTTCTATGGCTCTGATGAGGCCAAGAAACAAGTTTTCTTCCTAAGAGGTTACTTAGGTTAAGATGGGAGGTCATGACTTTAAGAGTCAACATGATTAACCTTCCTTTGGAATGTGGGGAAAAATAACAGTTACAAGATAAAGCATGGTAAGGATAAGTAATGATACAAGGGAAAGCATGATATAAAAGTTAATACAAGCATAATAATAGCTTTATGCTTTACATATAAGATAAATGAAGATAATGAAAATAAGCATAAGATTAGCATTATGCTTAAATAAATAAAGGTAAGGTGAAGTAAAGTTAAGCATAAGATTTGCATTATGCTTTAAAACAAATAATGAAAAGTCAAAGATAAATCAATGACGTGTAAATAAGTGTTGAGATAAAAAATTGGTCATACATACAATTATTGGCCAAAGCATAGTTAGACAAGAAGTTAATCAAGAATAAAATTCAAGATTAAATGATGGTAATCATAAATTAATGACTAAATCAAACATTAAATAATTTAGAATTATCAAGGAAGGGTTATGAATAATCTAAACACTTAAATGAGCAATTAAGAAATTAAATTATCAAATAAAATCGAATAACATATTTTGGAGTTTTATAACAAAATATTTTTGAAGATTTCTATGTGTGAAAAATAGATTTACTTAGAAGTAATTAGCCAAAAAATGGATAAAAAATGAATAAGATATATTAATTTTAAAAATAATAAATATATCAAGTAAGAAAACAACAAGTGCTAAAAAAAAGAAATGGCATTTTCAGGACTTGAACCCACGCCACCCTGATCGCAGCTTAAAATCCTAACCATCAGGCCAACGTTCATGCTTTGTTAAATAATGGGAACGCAAATATATATTTAAAATCAGCGAAGTGAATTCAGAGAGAAAAATAAAAGGACTGGGCGGGGAATCGAACCCCAGTCCTAGAAGCGAAATGACAAGGCAAGTGCAAATATGCTACCGTTGGGACGGCCGTTACATCCAATGTTAAACATGACTTAATGAATATATAAAATCAAACCAGCGCGCATATTTCAAAACAAATACAAACCAATACAGCCATGGCCTGCTCACAAAACCGATATTTAAACTATGCCATTCATCAGTAAACATTGTTAAACGAAATGTAATAGCTATGAATAATTCAATTCAGTCATGGAGTGCTATGCATATTAAACAACAGATTAAGACCTATTCCTAAAATCCAAGAAATAAGAACATGAAAAAACACAAACCAATACAGCCATGGTAGCAACAGAAAGTGATACAAGGATATGAATTAGTGCAGGTTATGTACCAGCTTAAACACAAAGTGAAACAAAGCCTTGGCATAGGAACAATCGGTTTCGTTTAAGAACTTGCCCTCTTAGTTTTGGACACAACACGAAGTAGAAGTTTACACAGTCTAATTTCATTTCAAAGCAAAGATTTTAATACACAGCCTAAGAAGAGATACAACAGAAGTATGTCCATCAAAATCCTCATACATCATTTGACTCCAAATAACATATCAACCAATGTATCCATTACAGTTGAGGCAAAATAATATGGACTATAGCATTGCAACAGGCTTATGAGCACATCAGGTTCATGTCAACATATCGATTGCAACCTAACTCAAAACATGCTTATGTTCAAACCATAAAACATACTAACTCAAACAGTAGGTTATCAAGACTCAAACACATCACTAACACAATAGAAGCAAAAATCATAAGAAGTAGAGCACATACACACCAGTCGACAACCACATACATAGCTTGCAAGTTCAAGTTAATAAGACAAACACAATAGTCAAAACATTCGCACATCTTAAAGGAAAAGGTGATAGGGCAAGGCAGTTAGTTCTTTAAAGATCAGGCATCACTATAGAGGTATCCTAAAGAGTAGGGAACTAGGGACAAGTTCTAAATGATAACTTCAAGGCATATTAAGTAGAACATGGGCAGAATAAACTCAAATAGAATTGCATCATCCAACAGTCGTACAAGATATTCAAGCTTTACATTAACAGGTAGAGATCACATTGAACAGGGCACATGGACAGAATGAAAGCAACATAGCAATGTAATAGTTGGCAGACTAATCCATATAGATTGCATATACACAAACATGACAAATAGCACACTCTAAAGGCTACAGGACCTAGTGACAACAGAGGCATAAATTATAGGGGATGTTGAATCATTGTGACAAGAACACAAGCAGCAGTCAAGATTTCAATAAGAATGTCATGGTAACAGATCGAGTGTGTGGCATATCAGTTGAGCATAAAACTTGTGAAGTTTGACAAACATATGAATTGTAATGACAACAAGTTACTCAAAGGCAAAATTGGGCCAGGCAAGTCAGTTATTCAAGTCAATTTGAAACAAATATTGTGCTTCAAACTTAGGTAACATGGAATATGTGATGAGGTACAGATTAGCAGAGGTGCATTGTGTACAAAGTGAATCAAAGAAGCAATAAACATCCATGTCAGGTTCAACAAATATTACACTAGAAACAGAAACAAGTGTATGATTTCAATAGAGCAACAAGGTCAAACACAACAGTTAACAAGCATACCAGAAAAAGTAAAGTTATAAATTCATTGGCCAAAGTGATGGTAGCATTAGCAATCAACAAAACTTAACAGAAGAAAAGGAACTCTAGCCGGTCATGAACACATACACGTATTGAAAGAATTCAGAATAGGTCATCACATAATGAATATGAAATGTAACATATATTTATCAAGGACTCAAGCAAACATGATTTGAGCATATAGCATTTGACAGGTCAACATTTGGATACATGAACATTGTAAAGAGCCAAAACACAAACATTTTATGTAACATGTATGACAGGGATGAGCATGATTAAGAAAAAACTAAATGAGCATATGAAATAGAAAGGAAACTGAAATGTTACCAACTGCAATCTTCTTCTCACAGCTTCCCCACAAGTTTGAGGCTTCTGTGACTTCACTCGAGAATTAGAAAGTTTTGGTGCTTGAGTAAGAAAAATGTCGATGTCTGTAAACTGAAACTAAGCCTCTTTATATAGGCAAAGCATTGGGCCGGGCTCACTCCTCAAACACTTGGTGGGCATAGGTTTGTAACGGCTCTTTTGAAATTCAAGCTTGGTCAATTCCTTGGAGACAGATGCACTCCTCTTGCTGATGAAATGCAGACGTTGCAGGGGTTGGATACATCAAACGAGTATTGTTCCTCTACCTCTCCTTTGCTGCAAGCCCATGTAGGTGTTGTTTTGGGAAAGTGAAAAAGACAAAACTCTGCTTGTTCTCAGATGGCGCAGAATTGAGCTGAAAACGGAATGCCTTCCAAACCACTTTGCTCGGGTAAATCACGTTTGAGCTTGAAGAGGAAACTTTAGGGTAAATTGAAATTGGGTTTGTGTCGCGCCAAGCAATTTGGTGATCTTGAATTCAGATTGAATTTGCAAAAGGGATTGGAAGAAAAATTGATTTTCCTGCAAAATGAAAAAGAGACGAGGAGAGGAAGAAGACAATTGTTCCAACACACGTGCCATTTTCCAATTGGCCCTTTCCCTCCGTTGAAAAGTCAAAGGAAAAATGAATCAATCTGATTGGCCAGTGGTATTACTCATTCTCCAATCAAAAATCCTCATAAATCCAAAATAAGACCACACGTATAGTTTTTCTTTAATTCACTTAAATGATTAACATACCACAATTAAAATTAAAGCATAATGTTATATATTTTTAAAAGAAACTAATGATAATTAAATTAATTGCTAATGAAATCTAGCTCAAATTAATTGAAATTAAAATTAAGGTAATTTAAGTAGACTTACCCAAAGGTAATTAAATCAAACAAATTAGACCAAAAAAAAATCATCAACTAAATTAATTAAGCTACCAGTCTATTAAAAAAGAACACAAGAACATGCTAAAGTCAAATCAAGATAGGATAAATAAAATGCAATGCTAAGTAAATCAAGGCAAAATAGCTAAAGAGAAATTTAAGATAAACAGAGAGAAATAAAATCACATAACATCTAGCAAAAAAAATGAGGGTAAAATTTGGGGTGCAACAGTTGCCCCTATTTAAATATCTTCACCTGATGACATGAGAAATGAAGATCCTCATGTAATCAAGAGTGTGAGATATTTAAATACAGATAACCAAAAATTTTACCCTAGATGCACACATATGCAATGCAGCAAACATGATGCCAAGAATATGCAAAAATGCAAACACGACAAGACACCAAGGGGTAAACAGGAAGCAAAAAGACCAGAGAGCTTCACTGGGGAAGGAAACAAGAGGTTAGTATCCATGAGAAACACCTCACTAGGGATACAAGCAAATCAACAAAAAAGGACATCACTAGGAGACAGAAGCACTTGGGGAAAAGGGTCAAAGACAATCTTTACCAGGGAAAGATCCGGGGAGATAGACTGCTGGGAACAAATCAAAACCCACATTCTTCCTGGGCACGAAACCCAGAATGGAGATCTGATCATTGGTTGAATAAAACGGCCATTCAATAATGGCTTTGAATGAAAGGTTTGAATAAAGAGTACAAATTATAATATCTGATAATGGATTTAGATGAACTGGATAAAGAGACCTGATCTGAGAATCATCAGAAAGAGAGACCCATCTGGAAAGGCATCAGATGGTAAAGAATCAGATACCCAAGACTTGCTTTGGATAGAAGGTACAAATTACAATGTCTAATAATGGCTTTAGATAGATGTGAACAAGGCTACATTCAATATTGGCTTTAAATGCAGAGAAAACAATCATTCAATAATGGCTTTGAATGAAAGTGAATATATCCCCATACCTAATAATAGCTTTAGATAAAAGTGGATAAAACTCCATTCAATAATAGCTTTGAATGAAATGTAAAGGTCACAATATCTAATAATGGCTTTAGATAAGGTGATCAGAGAGAGAGCCAAGAATCATTACCAGTCATTCAATAATGGCTTTGAATGAGAAGCAAAATCACAATATCTAATAATGGATTTAGATGAATGTGAGCAAGACTACACTCAATAATGGCTTTGAATGCAGAGATAACAATCATTCAATAATGGCTTTGAATGAAAGTGAAAAATATCACCATACCTAATAATAGCTTTAGGTAAGAGTGGATAAAGATTACATTCAATAATGGCTTTGAATGCGAGGGGTTCGATCATCCAATAATAGCTTTGGATGAAAGTGAATGAAATCCTCATATCTAATAATGGCTTTAGATAAAAGCGAACATAGACTCGATCTGAAAAATATCAGAAAGAGAGATACACCTGGAAAAGAAATCAGATGGAAAGAATCAATTATCCAATAATAGCTTTGAACAAAAGGTACGAATCACGATATCTAATAATAGCTTTAGATAAGGTGATGAGTTAAAGAAGTCAGACATCCAATAATGGCTTTAGATGGAGGTAGTCACAATGTCTAATAATGGCTTTAGACAAGGATGTAACTCATAATATCATTAGAAGAGAATGAGATAAGAGAGTAATCCAAGTGAGCTTTGGACATAAAATGTGAACTTTCGGGTATGGCACTGAAAGTAAAGGCAAAGATCTAGGAATGTACTGAGGATGAATTTATAAGCCCGGGAATAACACCGGTATGAAACAACAACATTTAGGAATGGCACTGAATGGGAGGATATATAACATTTTGTAAGGTAAGACGTGGATAACGACGAAAACTTGAGAGAAAATATAAATGAGGATGAAGCACTCACGATAGATATATAAATATGCACAGCTTGACTCTCGGTAGGAAGACAAGACTGGAAAACTGATTCCTCAACACGGAGAACATTGTCACACTAGTAAGTTGTATCAAGTTGATAGTACTTGTATAAATGATGAATAGTTGTTTGGGTAAACTGCCCCAGATTAGCTGAACGTTGTAGATGAAACTGATAATTGCTTCAGCTTGATTGATCCTGGTAATGATTGTTTCATGGTGCCCTTAGAAAGCTTGCCCCGGTCTGAGTCTTGAAAGATAATTCTACTATACACTGGGAAGGCTTGCCCTTGATTAAATCACTGACCAAGTTTCTTTAGTGTTTGAAAAATTCCTTGAGAGGAAAGCCAGTTTGCAAACAAAAGTTCTTGTAAAAACATGGTAAATGAAAAGCTTATGCAACTTTTGAAATCAAAATCATTTTTTGAAAAATGTAGAATGAATGAATTCACTGGTCTGAACACGGTCGTTCAAGACATTAAAGTGAAAGGTTTAAGCAAGATAAATGATTTGCAAAGATCCTTGGGAGTCAGGTTACACAACCTTACTGTAATATGTTTTCAAAGTAACCTTATCTCAATCAGGTCTTTTGAAGGGTTGTAATGAGATTCGATTTCTGGTTTATGAAGCAGAAAAATTATAGGCTCAAAGTTTTATTGGTGCCCACCCCAGAGTTTATGATGAATTGCAATCATAGTCTTAGTTGAAATTGAGAAGTACCCTGCCCCAGCATTGAGATTTTGAGGGTATTTTGTGATGAAAGAAAGGTTCCTACTTCTAGGTTCGAAGTGTTTGGGAATTGAAACAATGCCTTATATCACTGGCAAGGTTTAGTTGAAAGCATATCACAGCAATTATGTATACGAGGTAATCATCATTCTCCAATCTTTGCAGAATAAAGCGGCAAAGAAAATATATATTTGAAAGTATTTAGAGTAAATAGCAATTGAATTGAATCAAAAAGTTGTAAAAATGCTCATTTCATTGAATTTGAAAGTACAAACATAATTGAAAGCAAAATAGCCATAAAGAAAAATGCAATCAACAAGAAACAAAGGCCTAGTGACTAATCAGAAACAAAGATGAGCTGTCCTGTCTGAAACACTGGCTTTTAGGAGAATAATCTGTTGGCGTCGACTGAAGCTTTACTTGGCGTGCCCGGGCAGAGGATTTTTCTGAACATTGGGATTATCCTTAAAGGAGAGGATTTTGCTGCTCACCAACTCTTGTACTCTAGCCTTCAATGCATAACAATTTTCCAAATCGTGACCTGCACCACCTTGATGGTATTCACAATGGAGATCAGCCCTATAGCCGGCTGGAAGAGGATTTGGAGGAGGAGGCAAAGGTCTTGTGGTAATCAACCCTTTCTTCACCATGCCAGGATAAAGTTCGGTGTATGTCATGAGAATGGGATCAAATTGACCCCTATTACGGTATTGGTTCTGTCCTGCAGGTGGACGTTGGGTAGCTTGAGCTTGTCGTGGAGCGGTAACCACAGGGGTAATAGCAACGACAGTAGGGTAAGTATTATATCGAGGTCGGGGACGAGGCCTTTTCACTTCAAACATCACAGCGTTGGCTTGACCCTCTTTCCTCTTATGGAAGTTCCCAAAGGGTTTTTTCACAGCATTTGAGGGTTCAGCGGCTCTGGATACCTTTCCTTTCTTTAGGCCTTCCTCGAGTCTTTGGCCAATAGTAACTAGATCAGTGAAGTTGGATGAAACACTTCCAATCATCTTCTTCCAATAAAATGGAGTCAATGTATCCATAAATAAACCAGTTAATTCTTTTTCGCCTAAAGGAGGTTCAACTTGAGAAGCGAGCTCTCTCCAGCGCTGAGCATATTCTTTGAAAGATTCCTTATCCTTCTGAGACATGTTCTGAAGTTGACGGCGATCAGGAGTCATGTCCAAGTTATACTTGTATTGCTTCATGAAAGCATTAATAAGATCTTGAAAGCAGCTGATGGAATTCTGTTCAAGATTCATGTACCATTTGAGTGAAGCTCCACTCAAACTATCTTGAAAGCAATGGATAAGCAGCTTTTGATTATCAGCATAAGCGGTCATTCTTCGAAGATACATGACCAAGTGAGCCCTTGGACAAGAATGCCCCTGGTACTTCACAAATTCTGGTAACTTGAATTTTGCAGGCATAACAAGGTCAGACACCAAGCACAAGTTGTCAGCATCCAAGTTGAAGAAATCATTACCCTCAATGGCCTTGAGTCTTTTGTCCAAGGTTTGGAAACGCTCATGGACGATTTCAGGTTCAACCAAATATTCAGGCTCTTCACCCTGAGCACTGGTAGCATTGTACTCAAAGCGGGGATTCTCAAAAGAAGCTCGAATGGGTTGTGGAGTGGCGTGGACCACAGGTCTGGTCTCGGCGAAAACAGGAGCTTGAAAAACAGGCATAGCAGTTTGACCGACCATAGCAGTAGATGCAAGAGGCGGAGAATAGTTGTGAGGTAAACCAAACTCGGGCCAAGTTGATGGTGGTAGCTGAACGGGTGGAGGATCAGCACTTGAAACTTCCTGGATGACAGTCCTTTGTGGAGGCTCTCCCCTAGCAATCAAAACTTGGAGCATCTCAGTGAGTTTAGTCATGCTAGACTTAAGTTCATCGATCTCCATTCGGACCTCAACATTGTGTATCTCTTGCTCTGACATCCTTCGTCTGTAGTTAGCTCTAGTCCGGTATCAGTGTCGAGGAATCAGCTTGACGACTCACAGGTAATCTCTGGAAGATAGAGATAACGGGAAATGAAGAACTGGGCAAACAGACACATGCAATGAAACATGTAAACATGCACATGACATGCAAGATGCAAACAGGATGTAAAACACATGTAGCAGGATCAAGGGTTCGAGATCACAGCATGGAGTCTGGTCTACCCATCCCCAAAAGGTGTGTATTATGGGTTTTCACCTGCCGAACAAGGTTCTAAAAAGTTCCCAGAGTCTACAATCCATCTTTCGGATTTTATCGACTTCCCAGATGACTTGGTAATCAATAAAATTCTCAAGAGGATCTCGTCTGAGTGTAGTATCGCGTGACAACCAATTCAGAAATAGACTCCATCATGGTCTCCGCACTACATCTAAAAGGCTTAAGTGGGGTTTGGTAAATACGGTTCTCAATATCCCGGGCACCCAGGTCGAGAGTAGCAAGCTTTCACGAACGAATTTGTTCAACATAGCTAGACTCGAGAGGGCCTCAATTGAGTGATGGTGTTTATCAATTCGATCTTTCAGGATTCGACTCCCTCAAAGCTTCCTTGAATACCATCGATCTATAATAAGTGTACACTCAAATCCGGGTATAGGATTTATCTCACTCAAAGATATCAACCCAAATCAAACAGGATAAGCAAAACATAAAACAGATAAGCATATAAGCAATCAAGCAAACATGAATACATAAAGCAAGATAGGCTTAACCCTCTTAGGAAAGGACCAGCAATAGGTCTTACTTTCCTTTAAGCATTCCCTAGTGAAGTCGCCATTTCTGTTGCGGTGAAAATAGGATATCAAATTATTAATTAATTTGCATCAGTTTTCTTTTACAACCGACTTTGATTTATCCAAAGGAAAGGTTCAAGATCGTTAGAAAAACCTAAAGGGGAGAGATCTAAGGTTCGGGGGTTGGTTACGCCTAGGGAAGGTATTAGCACCCTAAACGTCCGTAGTACTCTACGGGAACCTCTTGTTTTAATGTTATCTAATGTTTGCTAAAGGGTCTATGCTAAAGGTTAAAAACCCTAAGAGTTAGTTTCTAAGTATACTCGATAAAGCATCGCACTTTACGCCTACGTATCCTCGGGAATAGAATCAGAGTATGCGTAGTTCTACTTCTACTGAATGGTTGACTATGGTCAATATTCAGAGGGGAAATGAGTACAAGCTCATTGTAGAGTATAAGAACTCTCTAAATCTAGTTGTAATGGACCTATGATTATGTTTAGTTAGTAGGGGAAGTGATAAATTCATTTATGATGAATATCACTAAGAGTGTAAGAACTCCCTCCTAAAGCTAGTTGTGGTTTCTATGGCTCTGATGAGGCCAAGAAACAAGTTTTCTTCCTAAGAGGTTACTTAGGTTAAGATGGGAGGTCATGACTTTAAGAGTCAACATGATTAACCTTCCTTTGGAATGTGGGGAAAAATAACAGTTACAAGATAAAGCATGGTAAGGATAAGTAATGATACAAGGGAAAGCATGATATAAAAGTTAATACAAGCATAATAATAGCTTTATGCTTTACATATAAGATAAATGAAGATAATGAAAATAAGCATAAGATTAGCATTATGCTTAAATAAATAAAGGTAAGGTGAAGTAAAGTTAAGCATAAGATTTGCATTATGCTTTAAAACAAATAATGAAAAGTCAAAGATAAATCAATGACGTGTAAATAAATGTTGAGATAAAAAATTGGTCATACATGCAATTATTGGCCAAAGCATAGTCAGACAAGAAGTTAATCAAGAATAAAATTCAAGATTAAATGATGGTAATCATAAATTAATGACTAAATCAAACATTAAATAATTTAGAATTATCAAGGAAGGGTTATGAATAATCTAAACACTTAAATGAGCAATTAAGAAATTAAATTATCAAATAAAATCGAATAACATATTTTGGAGTTTTATAACAAAATATTTTTGAAGATTTCTATGTGTGAAAAATAGATTTACTTAGAAGTAATTAGCAAAAAAATGGATAAAAAATGAATAAGATATATTAATTTGAAAAATAATAAATATATCAAGTAAGAAAACAACAAGTGCTAAAAAAAAGAAATGGCATTTTCAGGACTTGAACCCACGCCACCCTGATCGCAGCTTAAAATCCTAACCATCAGGCCAACGTTCATGCTTTGTTAAATAATGGGAACGCAAATATATATTTAAAATCAGCGAAGTGAATTCAGAGAGAAAAATAAAAGGACTGGGCGGGGAATCGAACCCCAGTCCTAGAAGCGAAATGACAAGGCAAGTGCAAATATGCTACCGTTGGGACGGCCGTTACATCCAATGTTAAACATGACTTAATGAATATATAAAATCAAACCAGCGCGCATATTTCAAAACAAATACAAACCAATACAGCCATGGCCTGCTCACAAAACCGATATTTAAACTATGACATTCATCAGTAAACATTGTTAAACGAAATGTAATAGCTATGAATAATTCAATTCAGTCATGGAGTGCTATGCATATTAAACAACAGATTAAGACCTATTCCTAAAATCCAAGAAATAAGAACATGAAAAAACACAAACCAATACAGCTATGGTAGCAACAGAAAGTGATACAAGGATATGAATTAGTGCAGGTTATGTACTAGCTTAAACACAAAGTGAAACAAAGCCTTGGCATAGGAACAATCGGTTTCGTTTAAGAACTTGCCCTCTTAGTTTTGGACACAACACGAAGTAGAAGTTTACACAGTCTAATTTCATTTCAAAGCAAAGATTTTAATACACAGCCTAAGAAGAGATACAACAGAAGTATGTCCATCAAAACCCCCAGACATCATTTGACTCCAAATAACATATCAACCAATGTATCCATTACAGTTGAGGCAAAATAATATGGACTATAGCATTGCAACAGGCTTATGAGCACATCAGGTTCATGTCAACATATCGATTGCAACCTAACTCAAAACATGCTTATGTTCAAACCATAAAACATACTAACTCAAACAGTAGGTTATCAAGACTCAAACACATCACTTAACACAATAGAAGCAAAAATCATAAGAAGTAGAGCACATACACACCAGTCGACAACCACATACATAGCTTGCAAGTTCAAGTTAATAAGACAAACATAATAGTCAAAACATTCGCACATCTTAAAGGAAAAGGTGATAGGGCAAGGCAGTTAGTTCTTTAAAGATCAGGCATCACTATAGAGGTATCCTAAAGAGTAGGGAACTAGGGACAAGTTCTAAATGATAACTTCAAGGCATATTAAGTAGAACATGGGCAGAATAAACTCAAATAGAATTGCATCATCCAACAGTCGTACAAGATATTCAAGCTTTACATTAACAGGTAGAGATCACATTGAACAGGGCACATGGACAGAATGAAAGCAACATAGCAATGTAATAGTTGGCAGACTAATCCATATAGATTGCATATACACAAACATGACAAATAGCACACTCTAAAGGCTACAGGACCTAGTGACAACAGAGGCATAAATTATAGGGGATGTTGAATCATTGTGACAAGAACACAAGCAGCAGTCAAGATTTCAATAAGAATGTCATGGTAACAGATCGAGTGTGTGGCATATCAGTTGAGCATAAAACTTGTGAAGTTTGACAAACATATGAATTGTAATGACAACAAGTTACTCAAAGGCAAAATCGGGCCAGGCAAGTCAGTTATTCAAGTCAATTTGAAACAAATATTGTGCTTCGAACTTAGGTAACATGGAATATGTGATGAGGTACAGATTAGCAGAGGTGCATTATGTACAAAGTGAATCAAAGAAGCAATAAACATCCATGTCAGGTTCAACAAATATTACACTAGAAACAGAAACAAGTGTATGATTTCAATAGAGCAACAAGGTCAAACACAACAGTTAACAAGCATACCAGAAAAAGTAAAGTTATAAATTCATTGGCCAAAGTGATGGTAGCATTAGCAATCAACAAAACTTAACAGAAGAAAAGGAACTCTAGCCGGTCATGAACACATACACGTACTGAAAGAATTCAGAATAGGTCATCACATAATGAATATGAAATGTAACATATATTTGTCAAGGACTCAAGCAAACATGATTTGAGCATATAGCATTTGACAGGTCAACATTTGGATACATGAACATTGTGAAGAGCCAAAACACAAACATTTTATGTAACATGTATGACAGGGATGAGCATGATTAAGAAAAAACTAAATGAGCATATGAAATAGAAAGGAAACTGAAATGTTACCAACTGCAATCTTCTTCTCACAGCTTCCCCACAAGTTTGAGGCTTCTGTGACTTCACTCGAGAATTAGAAAGTTTTGGTGCTTGAGTAAGAAAAATGTCGATGTCTGTAAATTGAAACTAAGCCTCTTTATATAGGCAAAGCATTGGGCCGGGCTCACTCCTCAAACACTTGGTGGGCATAGGTTTGTAACGGCTCTTTTGAAATTCAAGCTTGGTCAATTCCTTGGAGACATATACGCTCCTCTTGCTGATGAAATGCAGACGTTGCAGGGGTTGGATACATCAAACGAGTATTGTTCCTCTACCTCTCCTTTGCTGCAAGCCCATGTAGGTGTTGTTTTGGGAAAGTGAAAAAGACAAAACTCTGCTTGTTCTCAGATGGCGCAGAATTGAGCTGAAAACGGAATGCCTTCCAAACCACTTTGCTCGGGTAAATCACGTTTAAGCTTGAAGAGGAAACTTTAGGGTAAATTGAAATTGGGTTTGCGTCGCGCCAAGCAATTTGGTGATCTTGAATTCAGATTGAATTTGCAAAAGGGATTGGAAGAAAAATTGATTTTCCTGCAAAATGAAAAAGAGACGAGGAGAGGAAGAAGACAATTGTTCCAACACACGTGCCATTTTCCAATTGGCCCTTTCCCTCCGTTGAAAAGTCAAAGGAAAAATGAATCAATCTGATTGGCCAGTGGTATTACTCATTCTCCAATCAAAAATCCTCATAAATCCAAAATAAGACCACACGTATAGTTTTTCTTTAATTAACTTAAATGATTAACATACCACAATTAAAATTAAAGTATAATGTTATATATTTTTAAAAGAAACTAATGATAATTAAATTAATTTCTAATGAAATCTAGCTCAAATTAATTGAAATTAAAATTAAGGTAATTTAAGTAGACTTACCCAAAGGTAATTAAATCAAACAAATTAGACCAAAAAAAAAATCATCAACTAAATTAATTAAGCTACCAGTCAATTAAAAAAGAACACAAGAACATGTTAAAGTCAAATCAAGATAGGATAAATAAAATGCAATGCTAAGTAAATCAAGGTAAAATAGCTAAAGAGAAATTTAAGATAAACAGAGAGAAATAAAATCACATAACATCTAGCAAAAAAAATGAGGGTAAAATTTGGGGTGCAACACTTGGCCACCAAAACAACTTTTTCAAATCCTGGTACTTCTTGGTAGCACCGGGATGAATACTCAACATTCTTCGATGTCCTTCTTCAAGAATGCTCTTCTTAATTTCTGGGACATCTGGAACACACACTCTATCTCGAAACCTCATCACACCATCCTCGTCGATCTGGAATTCTCTTCCGTTACCTTGGTTGCTCAAAATTAACTGGTCAACTAACTTCAAGTCCGATTGTTGTTCCACTCCGATCTCTTCCAGAATGCCACTAATCAACTTCAACATTCCTAACTTCACACTGTCAGGAGTCTCTTCACACACCAACTCAAGTCTCAGAATTGCTCAATTAATTCTAACTCTTTCACCATAAGCATTGACATATGCAATGACTTCCTGCTCAATGCATCGGCCACTACATTTGCTTTGCCTAGATGAGAACTCAAATCAAAATCGAAATCCTTCAACAGATCTAACCACCTTCTCTGCCTCATATTCAATTCTTTCTGATCGAACAAGCACTTCAAATTCTCATGATCATCGAACACTTCAAATTTAGGGCCAAACAAATAAGCCTCCCAATTTCCAACACAACACCACAGCGGCCAACTCTAAGTCATGCGTGGTGTAATTCCTTTCATGAACCCTCAATGTCTCGAAGTATAAGCAACAACTTGTCCAATCTGCATCAAAATTCCACATAGACCCATCTTCGATGCATCACAATACACCACAAAAGATTCGTTCGGATTAGGAAAAAATCAACACTGGTGCGGTCGTCCACCCCTCTTTTCAATTCCACAAAACTATCTTCGCAAGCTACATCCCACACAAAAACTTGACCCTTTCAAGTTAACTGAGTCAAAGGTAAAGCCAACCTAGAAAAACCCTCGATACACTTGCGGTAATAACCCGCCAACCCCAGAAAACTTCGTATCTCAGTAGCAGACTTTGGAGTCTCCCACTGCAACACAACATCAAACTTAGAAGGATCAACATCAATTCCACCCCTTTAAATCTCTTGACCAAGGAAACTCACTTCCCTCAACTAAAACCCACACTTCGACAGTTTCACATGCAACTTATTCTCTTTCAACACTTGCAACACAGTCCTCAAATGCTCAGCATGCTCTCCTTTCAGATTTAGAGTACATCAGAATATCGTCAATAAAACCCCCTACAAACTTATCCAAATACTCGTGAAAAATCTGATTCATACACTACATAAACACCACACCTCATCCTGAAAGCTATCTTCGGAATATCAGCAGGCTTAACACGAATCTGAGGATAACCAGAACTCAAATCACTTGCTAAAACACAAGCGTCCACCAATTGATCCATCAAATCATCAGTCCTCGGAAGTGGATACTTATCCTTGATCATCACTGTATTCAATCGTCTATAATCCACACACAATCTCGTAGTACCATCTTTCTTCTCTACCGACAACACAGGAGCACCCACGGAGAAACACTCAGTCGAACAAACTTCATCCCAAGCAACTCTTCCAATTTCTTCTTCAATTCTCCCAATTCATATGTAGACATCCGGTAAGGAGCCATCGACACTGGATTCATACCTGGTATCAAATCCGCCACAACCTCTACCTCAGGCTCTAGAGGTCAATGACTTACGTAATCAGGAAACACTTCCGGAATTTCACAAACAAAAGCAAAACATAAGCTTTTCCACCTTCACTAATACTCACGGTTGCCATCAACATAACATCTCAGCACCATCCTGCATCGACTCTTCAAAACCACCTGTAAGCACTTAGCTTAACTCTAAACGATTCACTGCACACACCACTTAAGCTCGTAAGACACGTCTATCCCATCCAACATGATCCCGTCTATTATCAACAAGTGATTAAGGGTGATCAGTTCCTCAATTTGTCAATAACAACCGACCATCATGAGGCGGTACAAACTATCTCACCAAACTATCGTAGCGTCCAACACCACACTTAGCCATCGCTCCACACTTGAAGCATCTTGGAGAAGCACCATCTTCTACCCCACTTGTTTCATTCCCAACCTGCAAATGGAAAACAAAACAAGTATCGACAGTGTTTTCACACACAAGTCGCACACTAGGGACTAGACAACATTAGACAACCTGGCCGGACAGACCGACCTGCTCTGATACCACTAATGTAACACCCTTTTCTACCCCACAATTATCGCAGCAGATTAAATATAAAATCATAGTAAAATAAGAATCACCTCAAAGGGTGCACATTTCTCAATAAATTCAAATCGACAAAATTGCTCCGTACACAACGGGTTTTCCTCAAAATAACTCAAAATGCCTTCAAAGGGCAGCAGAACCACCATAACCACAAAAGTCCCACAAAAGGGTTTATCAAAATAAACCATGGTCATCAAATAATCAATAAAATAACAGCCAAATAAAACTCAACATGGTTCGACTCAACGACCCCAACCCGATGTCACACTATCAGAGCAAGACCCCCTACATCGACCAAAAGCAAATAATACTTCAAAAGTTCCTCGAAGCATCCACGGCTAATCTGATCACCTGCACGTTGCCCACGTGGAGGCAACATTCAAACAGGCAGGGTGAGTAATACAATTCATTATAATCAATATAAAATAGGATATGCATAAAAATGGCGTCATCATCATATACAGCATCATCAGAGTCATCATAGGCAAACATCAAAGCACGACATCATAAATCACAATAATATGCCACATAAATGCAATGCACAACAAGACTCATGCATGTGGTACCAATCGCCACAATCGATGGACACTTTGGCCATCACCCTCCAAAGATCCCCGTCAATAGGATCAGTTCCACACAAGAACCGGAGCACATCATAAACCACTTCACATCCACACAATGGGATGGAAGCCACAATAGACCGAAGTCTAACCTCATCATCACTGGACCGAAGTCCTAACATCATTATCAAAATATGCTATGAATGATTGATGCACAACGTCATAATCATCATCATCAATAAAGTCATCACGTGCATCATCATTATCAAAATCTCATATTCATCATATCGTCATTTATTCATCAAAACATCATGCGTCATTATATTATCATCATCAACATAGCTTATGCTAATTCACATCAGTATTTAATCATCAAACATCGGTATAAACAGCTCAAAATCATCAATACACTCGTGGTAATTCATATCATCACTTAAATCATCAAACATCATATATAACAGCTCATAATCATCAATATACATCGCGGTAATTCATATCATCAATTAATCATCAAACATCACAAAATCATCGTCATATGATCATCAATAACATCAGGGTTCAGCAATCACAACTTCATAACACCACTAATTCAACAACGACATCTATCATATGTATATCATCACAATTAACCTCAATTTCTCATAGTCTAGACAATGTAAAAATACTCCATATTGCTCTTTTGGTTTCACCAAAAAGTAGTTGATCGCGTTAGCCTTCTAGCGCTTCGAACGAGACCTCAATCGGACTTACGGATCAAAAGTTATGATCAAAACCGCATCTGGACCCAAAGCTGCCTGGCTGTGACGGAACTGCATGGCGACCGCCGTAAGCCTTATGGCGCTCGCCGTTTACCTACAGAATGCAGATTTTGCATTTTTCATCGTTGGAGGCCTTCTGGACCTCCGATTTCAATTCCATAAAAAGTCTCGGTTTCGTAATTCAAAATCCTACGACTGTATAACTTTTATAACAACATATGACACTTATTTTAGGGATACAACCATTATATTATCAACAATTTCTAAATCTCATTCCATCAATTCTCCCCTAAAACACTCCCAAAACAGTCTTGAAACATTAAGGCAATCAAAGGCATAAAACCTACGACTATTAGGTTGGTTAATTTCACTATTCTAACTCGAAATACCTAAACCTTCACAAATTCTCAAGATTCCAATAAACCCCATAAATCCCTTTCTCATACAAGATCCCACATATCATCAAAGAAGGATTTGCCTCGAAGGCTTATTTTTATCCGGATCAATTCAACCTTTAATAATCCATCATAGATCCTCAGAAATACCTCTAAATCATCAATAACTCATAAACCCTTCAAAAACCCCAAAATCCACTTTAAACACATCACTTCCTATAATGAAAACAATGAAAGGCAATACTCCCCATACCTTATATTGTCAATCAGGAGTTTTCTCTACTGATTCTTCGGAAACCTTCTCGAATCCTCGCATTTTCCTTATTTCCTCAGAGCTCTGCACTTTTCCCTTCTTTTCACGATCTAACAAAATGAATCCTATTCTTCCCAATTCTTTTTTGTTACACCCTTGGGCTCTCAAAATAGGTTGTCCCCATAATACCCTCACTAATCCACCTCAAAAGTCCCTCTTACCCTTAATTCCTCTAATATTATTTAAATTAATAATAATACTAATATATTCATATTATATACTATTATTTAATTAAATAACCAAAAATCTACGAAAATGTCAACGTCAACACAAACCACCAAAATTCACCGAAAATTCACAAATATTATATTTAAATAAATTAAATAAATATTCTTACAAATTTGGGGTGTTACAGAGAGAGGAGAGAGAGAGAGAGAGAGAGAGAGAGAGAGAGAGAGAGAGAACGACACCCGATTTGTTTAGGCAATTTCCCTTTCGTCCTCGCTTCGGGTACGTCTGCCCCCAAATCTAAAACTAGAATTGAGATATGTATAATATCTAGTTACAAAGTTTTGTACAAGGGAAGTTCTAGCTACCACATAATCAAACCTAATTGTTGATGTTGATTCTATCCACTTCTCTCCCCTTGATTTTGCTCCCCTTGATTCCAACAAAATCAAGAACATCAAACTCTTCGATCAAACCTCCAGTTACCGCTACTCACTTGATTCTTCAAGTCTTTCACTTGGCTGATTTTGATCGCAAGATGTTCGACCACAACTCTTTCAATACAATCCTTCGGTTACTGCTACTTCCTTGACCGAACCCACCGTTCTTTAAGGCTTTCACTTGGCTGAATCTATACTGTAAAGATTTGTGCAAAAAAACCCCAAATCACCAAGATCTTGGAGGACAAAACCCCAAAGGTATTATTGAAGAAAATCCCACTGATTCTCAACTTAAAGAACGATATACAAATCCTAAGTTTGGAGGTTATCACACTTGAACAAAGCACCAATCAACAAAATTGTTTATGTGTAATTGTTGATGAATGCAATTTGTGAGAGTGAAGATGATGAGCAATCCATATCTTTCAATTTTCTTCTTGGTTATATACAAAAAATGATGCATATGAATATATATATATATATATATATATATATATATATATATATATGAGTATGAAACCATAACAAAAAAAATAGACTTTTGAATCACAAAGATGCAGAAAAATAGGTTAAAACGCACGAGAGGTCGGCCACCACAAACTCTGAGTCGACCTGAACATGTCAGAAAGCAAACATGCGCATATAATAAAACTGTGCGTTGACCTGAAGCCTGACCATGTGTCGACACATGAGGACCCTAGAGCTCCAGGATGGTTTTCAATCAGTATGCGTCTACCTACACAGTAGCTGTGTGTCAATGCAAGGATTCCAGAATGTCACAAACACCATTTTTATCAATTGTGAGTCGACCTATGCCCTGTATGTGTCAACCAAATGCATCAAACATGATTTACAAACACATTTTACACATTGAGTATGATCCTATTTGCCTAGATTCATGTATGTGGATCATTATGTGCATTTTAAAAGAATGAATGCAAGCTAAGACAAGGTGATACCGTCCAAAATACACAAGTACGAAATTTTCCTAGTTTTGACATCATTAAAACAAAGTAATAAAGAAACCTTGCCCTCACAATATAGAGGTATGATTGGCTCTCTTTTATACCTGACTGCTTCTAAACCTGACATTATTCAATGTATGTTTGTGTGCTCGCTTCTAATCAGATCCTAGAGAATCCCGCTTAAATGTTGTTAAAAGGATCTTCATTTATCTGAAAGGTACTATTAACCTTGGCTTGTGTTATAGAAAATCCAAGAACTAGAAGTTAGTAGGATATTGTGATGTTGACTTTGCTGGAGATAGACTCGAAAGGAAAAGCACTTTTGGAAGCTGTCAGTTTCTATGAGACAATCTGATCTCGTGGTCCAGTAAGAGGCAAACAACAATAGCACTATCAACTGCAGAAGCTGAATAAATTGCAGCCTCGGGATGCAGCACTCAGATGCTCTAGATGAAGAGTTAGCTAAAAGATTTCCAGATATATGAGAGTAACATTCCTATACTCTGTGATAATACTTTTGGTATTTGTTTATCTAAGAATCCGATTTTGCATTCTAGAGCAAAACATATTGAGATAAAGCATCATTTTATACCTAACTATGTTCAGAAGGGAATTTTAGATCTAAAATTTATTGATACAGACCATCAATAGGTTGATATCTTTACAAAACCTCTTGCTGAAGATAGATTCGCATTCATTATGAAGAATTGAAAATGGACTTATGTCCAGAATGAATCTGATGATTGTCTCAGAATGCAAGTGTTTCAGAATGGCAAAATATGACTCTCATATTAGTTTTGATTCTGAGTGTGTGAGTTTTCTGAAGTGTGAAGCTCTCATGTGTTCAGAATTGTCCAGTCAGCATTTCTTTTATCAAATCATTTTTCTGGATATTGTACAGTCGCTTCATTAAATAGCTGTCAATCAGCATTGAGAAACTGAACAGTTTTAAAGACAACTGTTTTAGAAAACTAAATCGATTTTTAATTACTGAGTGACACATGGGTATAATCATGATTCTAGGGATTAGGTTGAATCTTTTTGCCTTTATCCTCCCTTGTCAGATATGCGTGCTAATTGTGTATATGTGATTTAATTGTCATTATTATCTTTTATTGTCATGATGTGTGCTTTATTTGATACCATGATGTTTTACCATGTATCAGTTGTTTTTTCGTGATGCTTTGCTACGTATATCTGTTACTTTCATACATGATGTTTTGCCATGTGTGTTCTATTGATTCTATTTGTTGATACAGTGATGCTTTGCCACGTGTATTTTCTATTTCTTGATTACCTTTGATGTTTGCATGATGTTTTATTGTCGTACCCTAAATTTTGACCACTCTTAAAACTTAGATCATTAATGTAGCCAGCGTCCTTACAAGTCCTCTGGTCACTCTCAATGACCTAAAAAGTAAAAGGGTCCCTTTTTGATTTCTTATTCTCTCTTAAGGAGTTGGATCTTACTTTAAAGGTTTGGGTGTTATTTTAGGATCTATAGTTTTTTAATTATTTAACATCCAATTTTCATTAGAAAGAAAATTATGACTAATTTACTAGGAAATATTAATAGGCCTATTGTTAATATTAAATGGTATAACTTTTATTATTATTAGGAATTTGTGGGTTTTTTTAATTATTATTAAGTTATTTTTAAAGAATTATTAGTATTATTATTAGTTTAGCGGCATTTCATTTCAAATGATTAAATTGGTTAATTTGGTAAGGATTCAAGTGTAAGGAGTAATGAGTGTGAGAGGTCATGAGTTCAGGTCTCACCTTTTCCACTTCTTATTTCCATTCTCTTCTACATGTTTTTAACTTTATTTCTATTTATTTTCTAAATCACAAAAATCACATTTTTCAAATTTTTATTATTTATTTTCGTATTTTATTTAAGACATTTTTTAAAATATTAGAAAAGATTTTGTCATATTTATTTTTTGGATGATATTTTTAATTTTAGAAAGAATAGATATGATTGATACAAAAAATCACAAAATCAAAATCAGTTAAAATTGATTTTTTGGGCTTTTGATTATTTTTATTGATCAAATTGATTTCTTTTTTTTTATTAACCCTAATTTTTCTTATAAATAGAGTCTTTTCTACTATTAATTGGGCGGACACTCTCACAAACATCAATTAGAGAGAGTTTCTTCATATAAAGACACACACAAACCGAGCTTTTTTTACAGAGTCTCAAACACTCGAGTGCGAGTCATTTTTACTTTTTTAAAGTTTTATACATTTAAAAAAAACATTAAACCATATGAAGATAATTATCTGATGGTTTTCTTTTTAAATTGAATTTAATTGGTATGCACTGATAGTGTAAAATTATATTTTACATTGTCAACCAATCACCCTCATGTATCCCGCCACATCAGACTGTAAATTTTAAGTTACTGATATGACATAGCAGATTGTTAAATTCCTATTGGATGACAGTGTAAAACTATTTTACACTGTCAGTGCATACCAATTAAACTCTTTTAAATTTACTCGCTACTATTATTATTATGATTTGGTTTATTTGTATTGATATTAACAATTCAAAAATCCACAATTACCAATTCTCACACATTTTTGCAAATAACATACACTAGCAGGAACATTCTACAAAACTCCACATGCATGTATACAATTTTAAAAGACACAATTTCTAAATTTTATATGTAGTCATATACAAAAGGGCACTAACAATCACGTACATAAAAACCTTTTACAATACATTGCACACCATCAACAACCTTCTGCACACAAAAAAACATTCTTCATATTCCTGTAAATATCACATAATCTTCATATAAATATTTTCAACCCAGACAAAAAAACTTCACGTTTTACAGCTAAACCGCCATCACTTCGCAGCACCATACTTCTCAACGGAGTGAGAAATTCAAACAAAACGAATCTGAAACCGTATCCTGCAAAAGTCCAAAACAATCAAAAACTGAAACTAATATCCTGTTTCAAAGTAAAACAGTCCCAGTAGAAAACAATATATTCAATTTCAAATATCTAAACTCACATTTCTGTATTTTTTTTAACACTAAATTAGAATCGAGGCAGCACTGTGAAGAAGATCAAACACAAATTAAAGTGAAAGTGAAATCAAAGGATAATTTCCGTAAACAAATCAATTTTTTAAAACAATGTCAACTTTCTTTTTTTCGCAACAATTTCAAAACTCCTGTTTCAAAACAATTTCAAAATTTCTGTTGCAAAACAAGAACAAATTGAAGCCATTTGAAACCAATCGAACCAAATCGAAGCCGAATCGATAATATAAAACAGATCGAAATTAAACCGTACCTAGGTTTCACCATCCACACCGCTTGTGACCTCCATCCGCAAAAAGATTTCTGCCCTCCATGCACCGCTGCGACCGCTGGAAAATGCTACTTAGCACAACATCAATCGCCATTGTCGTCGAGGTCGCAAGCAAACCCAGGTATTATTTTTGCCCCATTTTTTCTCACTTTTGATGATGGATCGAGAGGGTGGAAATAGTTATGAATTTATATGATTGTTTCGGTGTTTGAATCTGTAGAATGAATTCTTCTTTAGTTTGATTTTTTGAGAAAGAGAGATGTGAGCGATGGATAGAAAGAAGAAGAGGATATGTGCATTTAATTTTTATTATTGTTGTTTATTTCCTTCCTTTTAAATGTGAGTTTGTTTTCTTTTTATTTATTTGTATTCAACAATGGAATAAAAATACAAAAATAAAATTACTGATTTAAATTTGGATTAAGATTGACTTTATAATTAGATTATTAATTAGTTTTAAGGAGATATTTTCCCTTTAATAAATAATAAAAAGAATAAAAATTTGGAATATAATTGATTAGAATAGTTAAAACTTTTAGGATTTAATTAAGAGACTCATATAATTAGATAATTATATAGTAATTATAATTAACATAAAATAATTAGGAAGTTACAACGAGTATGGAATTAAAATACAAAAAATATAATTAGGGATATAGTTTAATTTGATTACAAAGGATTTAATTAATATGATAAAGGGATTACTATAAAGATAATTAGATAATTAAGTAAATAATGAAATTAATATTAAGTTTTAATTTTGGGAATAATTAGGCATATTGGAATTAGTGATTAATTCCCAAAAATGGATTAATATAGGTAAAAATATATAGGGATAATTATGAGATATAAATTTTGGAAAGGGATGACTTTGAAATTATTTTTGAGAGAATTATATAATTTGGGATGATTAAATAGGAATATGGGATAAAACATTAGGGTTTTAACGGATAAAAATTGAGGGTAAAATAATATAAGGGATACAATATTTTTGGGTTTATAAAGGGATAATTAAGGGAAATTCTATAGAATTCTAAAGGATAAATACAAGGGATAAATAAGGGAATTAGGGTTAATTCTATGGTTGACTTATGGGATAATTTTGAGGGATAATAAACTTAAGGGTTTTTATATATTTAATTTAAATAATTTATTTTCTAAATAAATTAATAAAAGGGATATTTTATAAATCAAAGTGAGGGGTAAATAAAATTGAAATAAGGGATAAGGGTTAGGGATTTAGATAATATAATATTATTTTTACAATAAAATTGAAAGGGATATTTTTCAATAAAATTAATGGGATAAAATGGGATATTTTTTTGGAACAAACTCTTATGTCCAAAGAGTATAAAAATTAGGATTGGAATAAGGAATAAAACATGAGGTTTTTATAAATTATATAATCAATTTATTTTCTGAAATAAATTAAAAAAAAAAAGAATATTATTTTCATAAAATTTAATGGGATAATTAGGGGTAATTATGGAATAAACCTCTAGGAAAATTCTACGGTTCTAGGGATACAAAATCGGGGATAAGGGATAAGGGATAAAATATGGTGTTTTTTTATAAATTATTATAATTAATTTGTTTTCCAAATAAATTAAAGGGATTAAAATTTTGGGATTATACTCTTAAGCTCCAAGAGTATAAATATAGGGCAAGGGATTAAAATTTTGGAATTAAACTCTTAAATTTTGGGATTTGAAGATGAAGGCGTGCGGACTCGACGATGGCGAGCGAAATGTTGATGACGAACAGAGACCCTCCCAAAAGCTAGGTTCTTGGTCCTTTCTCCGTTTATGAATTCCTCCTCCTTTCTGCACTTCGCGTGTGTGTATACGTCTAATGATTCAGCTCAGGTATGTGTATGATATTTGTGTTTGCTGGTGTCTATTGATTTGGTCAAGAATTTTCTGATATATTGGTGGATTGTTTCTGTTATGATTTTCTGGTTTGAAATCTTGATGGAGTTCTGGTTTGTTGAAGGGGTTGAATTTGGTGGACGTTTTGATTGGTGTTTGGTTTCTGGTGTATTGATATGAACGAAATGGCTTTTTCCTTGATGTTCTGAACTGGTTTTGAATTTTGGTATGTGTTTGTGTAGATGTGAATTATTCTCCCCTTCTGCAGTTCGTGAATGATCCTTATATAGGCTGATGAGAAACAAAACTTTGAAGGCTCTTGAATTGTGATCCTTTTGGTTAATGGTTATAATCTTTCTTCCTTTTTCAACTCGGCCTGTCTGTGGACAACTTGAAGACATTCCATTCTTATTTTGATATACTTGGACATGTTTTGGCTTGTTTAGGAAAGAATTGAACTTGTCTGATCTGTTGTTTTGGAAAGATTTCGAAATTGTCCTGAACACGTCCCCTTTGGTTTTGGAAAGAAAAAAATTGCTTTTGATGATGTTTGGAGCGTTGTTTTGGAAGCTATTTGAATTATGTCTGGAACAATAATTGATGCTGATTTGGTGATGATTTGATAAGTACCGTTCTAGTGCTTTACTTGTGGGTTAAATGCTCTTGATTCTGTGTCGTTTCCATCTTGATGTGTTTGACCCTGATTTAACTCCTAATTGAATTGTTGCTGTCTTAATTAAATGCAGGGAAAAAAACCAAAGTCAACGTTACATGGGCCTAGGGGGGCACGTCCTGGCAGCTATAAATCCACTTGGTGCTTATCCGCGTGGCAAGAATAGAAAGCTCTTAAACCTTTTGATTTGTTCCTGAACTTGCACTTGCTACTGTGGTTACCTTGTTCAGAATGCTTCCATTATTCAAAAGCAAATCACTTTTCAATGTTCACACAATCTTGCTTCGGTAGACGATAGCTTTGAGTTATTTGAGGAGTTAATTGCAGGTATCATTTTGGTTTGCCTTACTAACATGATAACTGTATTTTCGTTGAGTCCTTTAACACGTAGTTGATGGCAACAATTTCATTTCCAAATTAGTTTGAACAATGTCTGATTGGTGTGGAACTTTGGTTATGGAAATTGAAACCTGCTATTTTCCAAGTTACACTGCTCTTGCTGATCATTTATTTTTTCACGTGATACTTTTTTTTGGAGCAACTTTGGGCACAATAACAACAATAAGGATGAGCTAAACCAAATTCATTTTTCCTTAAAGATTTCTTTTCCTGGAAAGAGCAACGTGGTTGATGTCTTCATGAAAGTCCAGACGGCACTTCTAAGGTTAGGGAATTGGTGTCAACAGGTGGCAATACACGATGTTCACGAGTTGAAATGAAAAGCTTCAAGTTTTAATTCATTTCCGATATTTGGAAAGAGGTCATCATCGTTGTCTTTGGCATCAGGCTGTCCCTTAAATATATAAGTTTATCCTCAATATGTAATTGTAATTCTAGCTCATAGGTCCCACTCTTTAATGTACCCTTATCCGTATGTAAGATGGCACTTAGGATCCCAAGTGTGTCATGTACTGGACTCTACTGTAACTCCTTTTAAATGCAATAAAAGATGAAAAGGAACTGTCATGGGCTTTTTCTAGATTCTATTATGTACTTGAATGTTGCGAAGAACATATGAACTCCAATGTGAGCGTTTGAGCCTTGTAAGGAACCATTTTGTAACCTTGAATCTTGGAATGAAATTTGTTGAAATTTATTCTTCCTTAATCTTGATCACATGGGAATGTTACTATGCCAAACAACTCCTTTGAATTTGCATCTTGATGGTTTATGACATAATCCCACTTAGATATTTGAATGCGTAAAAGACTTTGTATCGACTTGCAATGGCACACGCAAATTTCATTTTGAAAAGTCTCGTTGAATTAGTAGCTTGAAACAAGAATCTTGGTAAACCTTCAAAACTTCGAACTCGCTTTTTAGAAGGAAACTCAAAATAAATTTTATACAATGTGCACTTAATTTTTGAATTTTGGAATGAACTTGAACATCTTGATGAAACTTAAGCTTCTTGAATCTCCGTCACACAAAAATCCCTTGGAACAAACAATATTAACTTGAATTCTATGCTCGAGTGTAATGGATCTTTGTATCTCTTGGAAATTTGAATCTTGAGTTTAGTCTTGAAATTTGAATAGATAAATTGAAGTTTTTTTTTCTTTTGTAAAGAAAGCGACTTGCAATGCATTTTTAAGAACCACTTGCCTAACTCAAATCCAAGTTCTTTCATCCACCCTTACTATCTCGGATTCAAAATGGTTTATAAGCGTTCAAAATCCCATACTCTCCCTCTTGACGAAAGATGGCTCAACTTCGTGGACGAACCAAACTATGCCATGAGAACTCCTTGAGAGTGAGGATACCATATTTAGTGCAACTCAACACCAATCTCGAATAGTCATGCTCAAACAAAAGATAGAAAACTGTAATCCTCCTTGGGGAAAATTTCTAGAAATCTTGAGGGGAGAAAAGGCTTTGTAAGTGGTTTAGGGATCAAAAAGGGTGAGGGCACAATCTCACATAACCCGAGAACCTCCACAATCACACACACACAGCACAACCTTCAGGGCCTTGAATCTTCTGCAACAGCACCTGTCCTCAAAAGAGAAACAAACAGACAAAACTAGACAAAGTGGTTAGTTATGCATGAATAATTGACCTAAGATGTTATGCAAAAAGAAAAGCGGGAATCTTAGGGTCAAAAATTAGGGTGCGACAGATGCCCCTATTTAAGTTTCTCCTATTCGGAGATATGGAGATTGAAATCTTCGTCTCGACGAGATAGGAGAGACTTAAATACAAACATGCACAAATTTTTGGCCCTAAGATGCCGCCAAATGCACATGATATGGAATGAAATGATATGAAATGCAAGACAAAGATCCTGTGAGGAATAATGTCACAGGGGATAACTGCGGTTGAAACGCTAAAACACAGCTAAAGAAAGGAAGACCTGACGAGGAACGACTTAGCAAAGAAAGACTCTACGGGGAAAGATCCAACTCCACTGGGGGGAAAGAGACTGCCAACTGACAATCACAAGGTATCTTGGGCAGTTGGGTGATGAACTTGCGATGAAATCTTCTAACAAAAATCTACTTGAGGATCCTGCTTTAGTGGTCAACCGGAGGAATCTTCAAGAGATATCAATTGGAGGAGTCTATTGTTGAGACTTAGAACCTCTTCTGAGGATACCTTCGAAGGTTTTATTGAAAAGGTGTCCATTATCAAAGATATTGAGGAATCTGCTGGGAAAAGAAATGACTGTCTGTCAAAGTTGAAAGTTAACCATGGAATCTACTGCCGAGATCCTAGAAAGAAACGACTGTTTGTCGAAGTTTAAAATTAACCAGGGAATCTACTGTCGAGATCCTGGAAAGAAACGACTGTTTGTCGAAGTTTGAAATTAAACAGGGAATCTACTGTCGAGATCCTGGAAAGAAACAACTCTTTGTCGAAGTTTGAAATTAACCAAGGAATCTAATGCCGAGATCCTGGAAAGAAACGACTGTTTGTCGAAGTTTGAAATTAACCAGGGAATCTACTGCCGAGATCCTAGAAAGAAACGATTGTTTGTCGAAGTTTGAAATTAACCAGGGAATCTACTGCCGAGATCCTGGAAAGAAACAACTGTTTGTCGAAGTTTAAAATTAACCAGGGAATCTACTGCCGAGATCCTGGAGAGAAACGACTGTTTGTCGAAGTTGAAGTAAACCAGGGAATCTACTGCCGAGATTCTGGAAGTTTCACCGGGGATCTTCACAAGAGATGCGAGCTGGCTGACTTGTAAAATATGTCTTCTCAAATAAAGAGAAAGATCATTTGAATCTTCACCAAACTTCTCGAAGAGATGCCATTTGATAGAAGTAAATTGAATTGTGAACTCACTGAAGAGAATACCACTGAGAAGTAATATTGCAGTGGTTGAACCGCGTTGGAGCTAGTAGAATTCTTGTAATAGGGATTCTCAAATAAAGAGAATACTTTGAAAGTCTTCGATGAACCTTTCTGACGGATTTCCGGCGAGATAACATCTGACGGAGAATAAATGGAAAATCTTGATAACTTGCTGGGGATAGACAAACTGTCTTGAGGAGACTGCCATTTGTCATCCGGATAGAAAACAGAGCTCAAATAAAGAGCTACCACTTGTTGTCTGGGTTTAACTCCCATAATACTGCTGGAGAAACAACTTCTGTCTTCCATAGAGATCTTCAAATAAACTCTTCTTGGGGAGCCAAAATGCAAAATAAATGCACGCTCGATCTATGTTCAACAGCCTAGAGATATCCAAAAAATGTGATTGTCAGGGACCAAAGTTCAATTCAGGAAACAACTGAAAAGAAACGGTCAAACAAGACTCCATCCAATGAGGAATGAACTCAACTGGGGTTTATCTTTATCCAGAATGGAAAAGAAAACTAAAGCAACCGTCTTCCACGAGGATCAAACTCAGTGGGGAATTAGAAAGGATGTGCTCTTTCTGCCTAGGGCTGACTACTCTACTTGGAGGGAGAAGACTAACCCGATCACTTGGGGATAAACACAGCCAAAGTGAACGAGCAAAACAAACAACACAAAATGCAAGATGCAAAATGCGCGCATGCCATAAATCTACATGAATGAATGTATGTTATGCTTATGCTTATGCTTATGCTGACAAAACAATCAAAGAGAAGTAAACTTGAGGTGAAAATAAGCATCTCGATACGGATACCCGACCAATCTTTGCAATATAAGAAGCATTACTGGGGATGAGTGAAAAGCCATATATGGAAACAATGTCCTACTTCAAAATTTCAAACTTCTGGGGAAAAGAGCACACCACTTGGGAGATGAACATCATGACTTTACTAATGGGATTGTCGAGATGAGTCTGGCTACTCTGTTGGTGATGAGAAAGATTCACTAGGAACGAATCAGACTCATTGATCGAAGAGACTTCATGGGGGATAAAATAAATATCCACCGCGAACTGAGGTAGTCTGAATGAAAGTTGTAACTGGATAAAATAAATATCCACTTCATCGGGGAAGCTTGAATCAACAGTAGTTGAAAATATCAGATATAAAACTTCGAGGGGATGAAATAAAAATCCGCTTTCACTAGTGAAGATTGAGATAGTGAGAAAATCCAATGAGAAGTGAAATAAACACTCGCTTCGATGGGGAAGGTTGAAGTTGTAAGAAAATCCACCGAGGAGTCTTAGGCTGCCGGCTGGGGAAATCTTGCGTCAAACGTGCCATAACTTCTTGAAATAGAAATTTACCAGGGAATAGTCGGGACTACCTGAAGTAAAGACTTACTGGGGAACCATCACACCACTCGAGGCAGAAACTCTTTGAGGATGGGTAAAGAATGTTGTGAGAACAGGATAGTTATGCATTGATGACCGGCATGGTAGTCGCCATTTTGAACAACAATTGTTGTGGATGAGAAGCAATCTTCATTTCTCAAAATTCCCCAGATCACTTAGTTTTTTGAGAAGAAGTCATTCCAAGAGGATTTTACAGAAAACTTGGCATCCAACTGTTCCAATATCTTCAAACTCTTGGAGAGATTCGTCGAATCTCGACGTAACTGGTCCAGATCGACTATATCTTGTATAACTGAGTCTTCAAATTTGGAGAGATTTATTAAATCTCGACGTAACTGCCCCAGACTGACGGTGTTCTAAGCCTTCAAACTTCGAGAGATTTATCAAATCTCGACATAGCTGCCCCAGATTAACTGCATTCTGAGTCTTCAAACTTGCCCCTTCAGGGACAAACTATGAAAGAAACAACCTGGAAACGACTTGCCCCTGCTCAGCAAAGTCTTCAGGTATCGTGCCCCTGGGTATAGTCATCCTTTTGAAATGATTCACCATTTACCCATCAGAGTTTTAAATCTCCAAAGATTTAGCTCATCGTTGATGCTCATATGCTATCTTCTATAATGTCAAGCTGTTAGCAAGCAGAAAAATGTTAATTCTGAAACCGCTAATGCAACATATGTTTGTCTTGAAGTTTTTATTTAAAAAATTTTGGTGGTTGAATTACCGATTTTATAATGCCAACACGAATTTGAGCATAGCTCATTAGAGTCAGGAAACGATGTCTCAATGAGCATGCCTTTAAAATAAAACTCTGCTTCAATTAGGTCTTTTAAGGGTTGTATCGTGGCTTGGTTCACGGTTTAAGAAACAAAGGATATAAGGCTCAAAGTTTGTTTGTGCCCACCCAATCTTTGTGATATTTTACTCCTTTTTTTTTTGCAAATTACCTCGCCCCAGGTTAAGAATGAGGGTTTTTTGATTTGTAGAAGAAGGCTACTACTTCAAAGGCTCAAAAGGGTTAACGAGGGTTTATCCCCTTATATCTCCGGTGTTTAGGATTTTTTTGAAATAATGCCTTATATCACCAGCAGAGTTTTATTCAAAAGCATACAACAAGAGATCTTGCGTTTGATTTCATCATCCTCCATTCAATTCTCCGTCGAGGCAAGAGATTGGGCGACATTGACATTATAAAATAGAAAAATCATTTTAAAATGAGTGAAACGAATGGGTTTCTTCAAGACAAACATTATTTATCGCATCAATTATTCACAATAACAAGTTCTTACACGTAAAACATGCTTATAATCAAAGAAATAACAACAAATGCGAGCAAATGCATAAACAACTTAATGATCCTGAGAGTGAGCTCTGCTTTTGATTCCATTGACTTGGAAGGAACTTCTCGAGTCTTCACGTCAGTCAGCACAAAGGTGCTCCATTCACAACTGGGCTTCCTCCCTTGAAGGTCAGCACTTCATCGTCGATCATCTCTTGGACCTTTTCTTGGAAAACCTTACAACCTTCAATCGAATGCCCCAACACTCCGTCATGAAATTTACAACTGGTATCTGGGTTGAACCAAGGAGGGCGAGATTTCATGGCTCTGGTCTTTCTGGGTGCCATCACTGAGTTTTGGGCAAAGTAAGACCACAATTGACTGTAAGTCATTGGGATTTGGTCAAACCAACGAGTCTTTTCTTCTGGACTATTCAGGGGTCTCTGCTGATTCTGACGCTGATTCTGGTGATTCACATTCTAAATTCGTGGATTTTGACATTGATTATGAGGAGTCAACCTTCATCGTTTATACGAACGTCCATGCGGTAGTGATTGCTGGCACTGAACAGGCGCTGCAAACCGACGTTTGTGATAAGGCACCGGAACTGGAGCTTGCAAAGTCTGAGGAGAATCCAAAATTGCATTAACTTCAACACTTCTTTCTCTTCGAGAATCACTAATAGATTCCTTTTCATCGGCTTGTCTATTTGAGACGTCTTTAATTTTCCCACTTTTGAATGCGTTCTCGATGTTTACTCCGACTTCCACAATTTTAGAGAACTCTAATGGCACAACGCCTATCATTCTGACATAGTAAGAGTCTGACAGTGTCTTTAGAAAAATCTTGGCCAGCTCCTTCTCTTGAAGTGGTGACTGAACTTGGGCTGCCAATTCTTTCCATCGTTGTGCATATTCCCTGAAGGACTCGTGATCTTTCTGACTCATGTTCAACAATTGGTCACTGTCAGGAGCCATGTCCAAATTGTAATTGTATTGTTTCATAAAAGCGTTAGCTAAGTCTTCCTAAGACTGAATATGGTTCCTTTCTAGCTTCATATACCACATCAAGGATGCCCCGGATAAACTTTCTTGAAAGTAGTGAATCATCAGCTTATCATTGTCGACATAAGTGGTCATCTTTCGACAAAACATCGTCAAATGATACCTTGGACAACTAATACCCTTGTATACTTCGAAGGCAGGCATTTTGAACTTCGGGGGAAAAACCACGCCCGGAACTAGACACAAGTCAGGAGCCTTAAGATCGGATGCATTAAGTTCTTTCAACATCTTCAATTGCTCTTGGAGGTCACGAAATCCTTTTTCAATTTCTCCCAATCTAGGATCATCCACAGTTGTCACATGACGGGCGTTTTGAGAATCTGGCATATACCTTAGAAAATGGGAAGCTCTTTCATTAACTTGACCAACCAGGTTATCTTGCACAGGCTGAGATCGAAAAGGAACATCCACTTGTGGAGCATTGTCGTCAATAGGAAAACAGTACATCGGGTTAGTCATCACTCTGAAGCTTGACATGGGATCCATATTTTGTGTTCTATCCATTATCCCCAATAACTACTTCAAGTTCGAGGCGAATACCAGAAGATCAGCTGAGCGACACGAAGATAGAAGACTGAATAAGCTGAGGTAGAGAAAAGATGTATGCAAAATGATGCAATGCTAAAGAAATGCAATGCGAATGCAGCAAGTTTCATGAAACTCAACTATTTATTATCATCAAGGAATATCGATAGACTCATTTTTTATTAAAAACGGTTACAACCATTAGTATCGGAGTACTAAAAGATTGATTTATTACAAAATTGATTACAAATGCATATGTACGCCTTACAAGAATCATGACATAAAAGCTAAATAAAAGCTAGTAACGATGGATCTAAAGAGACTCTTCCAACGGTCCTGTCTTGAGTCTTTTGATTTCTTCTTCCATCTGAGCTTCTTCAAGATGAGTAGAGTAGAGTAGAAGAAAGTAGAGCTGAAGCAGAGTAGCAAGAAGTCCCATATCAATCTTCACGTTCAACAAAGATAATAATTTCCCATATATACTCTTGAATCCTTCTTTATCTGTCAACAAGGTCTCCAGTCTCCTTAGATCGTCCAGATCATGACTCTTGTAAGTGTACTTCAACGTTTTCCTTTATTTTTTTTATTTTTTTATTTTTTTATTTTTTAGAGTCTGTGATATCCCTACGATGTTTACAAACAAGACTAAGTTCCATGAATCTTTATGAGATGATGCTAATGGATGCAGGGATGCAAACACACAAAGCACAAAGCACACACAAGCAATCATACAGACAAAAAGTTCTAGGTTTGAAAGGTTACAACATGGAGCCAAGGTCTAACCATCCCAATAGGTGTGTATTATGGTTTTAAATGTACCTGCCGAACGGGTTCTACAAAGTTCCCAGAGTCTACAACCCATCTTTCAGACATTATCGATTTTCCAAATCACTTGGTGGTCAATAATATTCTCAAGAGAATCTCGTCTGAGTGTAGTATCGCGTAGCGACTATTGCAGAAATAGACTCTCGCATAGTCCCCGCACTACATCCTAATAGGCCAAGTTGGGTTAAAGGTAACTACAGTCCCCAGTCTCGATGGCCTTTAGTTCGAAATAATATCGTCTTCACGAATGGACTCGTTGAACAATATTAAATTCGAGAGGGCCTAGACTAAGTGGTGAAGTTTCAATTCAACTTCTTCAGGAATCGACTCCCTCAAAGTATCCTTGAATTCTCACCGCTCCTATCATAATTTTCACTCTAGTCCGGGTGTATGACTTTGTCTCACCACACAAGTAATAACCCAGAAAACATAACAGATACAAATATATAACAAAAAACATAATTAAACAAGTTAGGGGGAACCCTCTTATGAGAATCCCCAGTGAAGTCGCCATTTCTGTCGCGGTGAGAATTGGATACCAAGTTATTATATTAACTTGAATCACATTTCTTTTATTTCACCACCGTCTTTGATTTATCCAAGGGAAGGGAGAAAGATCGAATACCCACAGTATGCAATGCAAATGCAAACTAAGATTATAAAGTTCGGGGGTTGGTTATACCTAGGGAAGGTGTTAGCATCCTAGATATCTGTAGTACTCTACATGAACCTCTTATTTCATTATGTTATTTGTTTTTTTTTTTTTTTGCTAAGGGTTTAAGGGTAGGTGACCTAGAACTATATTCCTAAGTGTGCTCGACAAGATATCGCATCTTGTGCCTACATATCCTGTCGGGAAGGAATCAGAGCACATGTAGTTCCTCTCTGAAGGATACTAAGGTTTGTTTGAAAGTTTATGAGAGAAGATGAGTCATCATCTTAAGAAACCACCACAATTTTTGAAAATTGTTTGTACTTGTGGGGTATGGGATTGTATGTCCCTTCTTTGAGATAATTCACATCTAATTCTCTTGTGTGGAGAATTAGGTGGGCTAAAGTTTGACTGTAAAAATCAAAATTTGAAGGGGGACTAACTTAGGAAGTCTATCCTAAAGTTGTCTAATAAACTCAACTTAAGGGTATCGAACTATAGGGAAGTATGATGCAAATGAAATGCACCATGCACAATAATTTGATTATCATGCATGGGATTTTCCCTTGGATATTAATGCAATCGATTATTAATGAATTAAACGAGAGTGCTAGCAAAGTGGTGCTAGTCTTGTGTCTAGTGACCAAAAGGTTGAATGCGATGCCTAAAGGCGATCGACTTACATGGTCAGAAAATGGGCTCGACGTTGGATCGGGAGTTTTAATGTTTTGAAAAGGTTTAGAACAGAAGCAATGCATACATCATACATAATAATAAACAAAAGCAATAGCAAAGCATAATATCAATCAAGTTCTAGCCTAATCCATACAAAGCAACCAAGCGCGGGGAACGACTTATTAGGAAAAAGAGTTTTGAACTAATAAAAGGCTTATTATTATTTTAGAATTAAGTTACGGATTATTAATTAATTTGAAAAAAGTTAAAGGTTTTCTAAATAAAAGATTTTAATTATTTTGAAAAAAAGGTTTTAATTATTATTTAGTTTAAAGTTATATTAAAGGAGTTATTAAAGTTTTCTTATTAAATTTTTAATTACCTTAAAAAACCTTATGTTTTAGTTTTACAGTTAAGTTAAAAGGAAAAAAGGGTTAAAAGAGTTTTCAAATTAACTTAGAAAAAGTTTTACCTTTTAATATTTTTATAAATAAAAGTTTTTATAATTAAAAAAAGGTTTTTCTAATTAAAAAGGTTTTAACAAAAGTTTATAATTAATTAAATTTTAAGAAACAAGTTAATTATAAAAGGGTTCTAATTATATTTTATTAAACTGAAATTGATGATTATTTTATATAAATAAAACTCTAGTTTGATGATTAATTAAAAAAAAAAGTGATAGGTTATGATAAGAACGGAGGGGTCGCACGCTTGTCAGGGAGAGAGGGTCCGCCGTGGACCCTCAAATCTCAACCTAATGATCCAATATGCGAAAATCTAACGGATAAAACGAAGGGTACACGAGATGTGACGTGTGTGCGTGTGTACATGAATATTCGCTTGGTGGACGTTTTGATTGGTGTTTGGTTTCTGGTGTATTGATATGAACGAATTGGCTTTTTCCTTGATGTTCTGAACTGGTTTTGAATTTTGGTATGTGTTTGTGTAGATGTGAATTGTTCTCCCCTTCTGCAGTTCGTGAATGATCCTTATATAGGTTGACGAGAAACAAAACTTTGAAGGCTCTTGAATTGTGATCCTTTTGGTTAATGGTTATAATATTTCTTCCTTTTTCAACTCGACCTGTCTGTGGACAACTTGAAGACATTCCATTCTTATTTTGATATACTTGGACATGTTTTGGCTTGTTTAGGAAAGAATTGAACTTGTCTGATCTGTTGTTTTGGAAAGATTTCGAAATTGTCCTGAACATGTCCTCTTTGGTTTTGGAAAGAAAAGAATTGCTTTTGATGATGTTTGGAGTGTTATTTTGGAAGCTATTTGAATTATGTCTGGAACAATAATTGATGCTGATTTGGTGATGATTTGATAAGTATCGTTCTTGTGCTTTACTTGTGGGTTAAATGCTCTTGATTCTGTGTCGTTTCCATCTTGATGTGTTTGGCCCTGCTTTAATTCCTAATTTAATTGTTGTTTTCTTAATTAAATGCAGGAAAAAAAACCAAAGTCAACGTTACATGGGCCTAGGGGGCACGTCCTGGCAGCTATAAATCCACTTGGTACTTATCCGCGTGGCAAGAATAGAAAGCTCTTAAACCTTTTGATTTGTTCCTGAACTTGCACTTGCTACTGTGGTTACCTTTTTCAGAATACTTCCATTATTCAAAAGCAAATCGCTTTTCAATGTTCACACAATCTTGCTTCGTTAGACGATAGCTTTGAGTTATTTGAGGAGTTAATTGCAGGTATCATTTTGGTTTGCCTTACTAACATGATAAGTGTATTTTCGTTGATTCCTTTAACACGTAGTTGATGGCAACAATTTTATTTCCAAATTAGTTTGAACAATGTCTGATTGGTGTGGAACTTTGGTTATGGAAATTGAAACCTGCTATTTTCCAAGTTACATTGCTCTTGCTGATCATTTATTTTTTCACGTGATACTTTTTTTTGGAGCAACTTTGGGCACAATAACAACAATAAGGATGAGCCAAACCAAATTCATTTTTCCTTAAAGATTTCTTTTCCTAGAAAGAGCAATGTGGTTGATGTCTTCATGAAAGTCCAGACGGCACTTCTAAGGTTAGGGAATTGGTGTCAACAGGTGGCAATACACGATGTTCACGAGTTGAAATGAAAAGCTTCAAGTTTTAATTCATTTCCGATATTTGGAAAGAGGTCATCATCGTCGTATTTGGCATCAGGTTGTCCCTTAAATATATAAGTTTATCCTCAATATTTAATTACAATTCTAGCTCGTAGGTCCCATTCTTTAATGTACCCTTGTCCGTATGTAAGATGGCACTTAGGATCCCAAGTGTGTCATGTACTGGACTCTACTGTAACTACTTTTAAATGCAATAAAAGATGAAAAGGAATTGTCATGGGCTTTTTCTAGATTCTATTATGTACTTGAATGTTGCGAAGAACATATGAACTCCAATGTGAGCGTTTGAGCCTTGTAAGGAACCATTTTGAAACCTTGAATCTTGGAATGAAATTTGCTGAAATTTATTCTTCCTTAATCTTGATCACATGGGAATGTTACTATGCCAAACAACTCCTTTGAATTTGCATCTTGATGGTTTATGACATAATCCTACTTAGATATTTGAATGTGTAAAAGACTTTGTATCGACTTGCAATGGCACATGCAAATTTCATTTTGAAAAGTCTCGTTGAATTAGTAGCTTGAAACAAGAATCTTGGTAAACCTTCAAAACTTCGAACTCGCTTTTTAGAAGGAAACTCAAAATAAATTTTATACAATGTGCACTTAATTTTTGAATTTTGGAATGAACTTGAACATCTTGATGAAACTTAAGCTTCTTGAATCTCCGTCACACAAAAATCCCTTGGAACAAACAATATTAACTTGAATTCTATGCTCGAGTGTAATGGATCTTTGTATCTCTTGGAAATTTGAATCTTGAGTTTAGTCTTGAAATTTGAATAGATAAATTGAAGTTTTTTTTTCTTTTGTAAAGAAAGCGACTTGCACTGCACTTTTAAGAACCACTTGCCTAACTCAAATCCAAGTTCTTTCATCCACCCATACTATCTCAGATTCAAAATGGTTTATAAGCGTTCAAAATCCCGTACTCTCCCTCTTGACGAAAGATGGCTAAACTTCGTGGACGAACCAAACTATGCCATGAGAACTCCTTGAGAGTGAGGATACCACATTTAGTGCAACTCAACACCAATCTCGAATAGTCATGCTCAAACAAAAGATAGAAAATTGTAATCCTCCTTGGGGAAAATTTCTAGAAATCTTGAGGGGAGAAGAGGCTTTGTAAGTGGTTTAGGGATCAAAAAGGGTGAGGGCAAAATCTCACATAACCCGAGAACCTCCACAATCACACACACAGCACAACCTTCAGGGCCTTGAATCTTCTGCAACAACACCTGTCCTTAAAAGAGAAACAAACAGACAAAACTAGACAAATCGGTTAGTTATGCATGAATGATTGACCTAAGATGTTATGCAAAAATAAAAGCGGGGATCTTAGGGTCAAAAATTAGGGTGCAACAATCATACATTTTAGAAATTAGGCTAACGTACATTCTAAATAAAATTTTGCTAGATTCTAAAATCTAGACTGTGAACAAGTACTCCGAAATCCATAACCTTGTTATGATACCACTCAGCAGAGAAGCTCTGAAGAAGCCAACTCAAACAGGTATTCTAAAAAAATACTTATGTTCTCAAGCGGCTGCAATCTGAGACAATACCATAATCACTACAACCAAGCTGCTGCCATAATGGAAGATTACTGAACAAACTTCTGTCTGAAGAGAAAGTTGTAACAACCTGGCTATTGCCACAAGGGAAGTTATCTATTTCATTCTAAGTTAAAAAATATATATGTGTTAAGATTATTTTAAGTGATGAATTCAGGGGGAGCTTGCAAATCTAACTCTGATATTAATCTGAAAAATATTGTTTAACAATATAAAATTCAGGGGGAGCTTACAAACCTCACTGCGATGTGAGGGCAAGGTGTCTCTTTCATTTGAGCTTTATTTTAATGATGTCAAAATGTATACTAGCTCATAGTTTGTAATTTGGACGGTATCATCTCATTAGTGTAGGCATTCAAATTTTGCACTGCATAATCATGAGTTCAAACATATGGTGGAGTCTTGCATATCCCTTACATGCGTGTGATCATGGTATTAGTATTAGGAATGCATAAATTGTTCCTATATAGATGAAAATGTGTCAAAAAATCAGTTTTTGAGTGTTTTTGAAGCTTGAGTCGACCTAAGCTGAGGTCCGGTCGACTCATGGAGTGTTGGCATTGTGTGTGTTTCGCTCGGGTAAGCGCATGCCTACCCTGCGGTCGACGCATGCTACTGGAGTTTCTGATTATGCACCTTTCTCAACTATGCGTCGACGTATGGTCCCTATAGCGGTCCGCGCATGGTCTTCCAACATGCGCAGATTGCTCACGGGTCAACACAGGATGACCCTCATTAAGTGTTTGGTCGACCGCTCGCTGTGAGTAACAAATTTTTCTGATTTTTTCTATGTTCAAACTGCTGTTATGATTGGTTATTGATCTTTGCATCATATAAATACATGGTTACTCATTTTTTACATGAATAACAAGAACAAGTGAAAGAAATACATTGAAACTTTTCTCTCATCACCTTCATCTTCATCTTGCATCTTTTTCAACAAATACACATAATCATTTTTGTTGATTTTCTGCATCATGAAGTGATAACGTCCAAAGCATAGAGTTGTATCTTGGTTTGAGGTGAGTGTTTTAGTGGGTTTGTTATTGAATAAAACCTCTAGGGTTTTGTCCTCCAAGATCAATTGGATTTAGGGGTTTTTGGATTAGATCTTGTGTGCATTGAATTCAGCCGAGTGAAGGTGATCGAAGATCATATGGTTTTGTCGATCTAGTAGTGTTAACCAGAGGATTGTGCAACAAGGTTTGAGGATCGACTTGTGTGTGGATCACAATCAGCCGAGCGAAGGTGATTGAAGACCTGTGTGTTCTTGCAATCTAGTAACAGTAAACGGAGGTTCTTCCAACAAGTTCGAGGCACTTGATTCGACTCAAATCAAGGGAAGAGAAGACAAAGTATCTGCATCAACGAAGTTTCTTGAGTGTGGGATAGCTAAATTTTCTCTTGTAAAAACATTTGCAAACAAGTTATAGATATCTCAACTCTAGTTTTAGAATTAGGGGCAGACGTACCCGAAGCCAGGATGAAAGGGGAACTGCGTAAACAAACCTGGTGTCGTTTCCTTTTCCTTATCTCATTTATATTTCGAACTGTTTACGCTTGTAATCTTTCAATTGATCGATAAAAATTATGGTATAGTTTTGTGCAGAAAATTAATTTGAAAACCATTGCACAATCATTTTTGGATTGTGCTTAGTGAAAATTCTGCATCAACTATCATAGAAGGTTTGGCTTGGAGTTTTATGCACTCCAAGTGCTCGATAAATTAAACGCGTGCAAGGTGTTTGATATATTGTCAAGTTTGGTTTAATTTTTTACTGCTCATTGGAGATTGCCCCTTATTAAGTGCTTTTGGAAAAATTGATTAATTGTTAAGTTGCGATTCTATTTTTCTCTTCGAGCCTATCGTTCCATTTGGCTTACGTATATCCAATCCTCTCAGTAACTCGGTTCGTGTAGACGAATTATCCTCGGCCGCTTCTGCAAAAAAAATTTAAAATCAAATTTTAGCGCCGACTCGCATTTAAAAAGAAGTGATTTATTCAACCCCCCCTTCTAGATCAGTTGCCTTCGTCTAACAAGTGTTATCAGGAGCACCGGTTAATTCTAGTGCTTCAAGTATAACTTTTTAGAAAATGGTAAACGAACCAAAAAGGGATTATAATGGAGCACTTATTTTTAATGGTGAGAATTATAGTTACTGGAAGGATTGTATGCGTGTTCACATCAATTCTATTGATAGGAAGGTATGGAGCGTCATACAAAACGGTCCAATGGAAATAACCATGGCCGATGTGAATAACGTGGTAGTACCTAAGCCTGAAGCACAATGGAATGAAGAAGACGAGAAAAAGTATAACTACGATTGGAAGGCTAGAAATATTCTGATCTCGTCATTGGGAGTTGACGAATATTATAGAGTTTCACATTGTACGAGTGCTAAAGCTATGTGGGACACGTTACAAGTTGCCTATGAGGGTACTAACGACGTCAAGCTAGCTAGAATTAATACATTAACTCAAGAGTTCGACCTTTTTAACATAAAGCAAGGGGAAACCATTGTCGACATGCAAAAGAGGTTCACTCATTTAATCAATAGACTTAACTCACTTGGTAGGCCAATTTCCAATGACGTTTCTACTAACAAAATCTTGAGGTGTTTGACTAGGGATTGGAAAGCGAAGGTGACCGCCATCAAAGAAGCCAACGACCTAATGACGTTAGACATCACAACATTGTTTGGGAAGCTTGAGGAACATGACCAAATGCTCATAAGCTTAGAACAGTTTTAGAAAAGAAAGAAGAAGGAAAAGACAAGACCAAAGAAGCGGAAAAGAAGTCGATAGCTCTAAAGACTTCTAGTTCAAAGTCCTCCGCATATGAGCTAAGCGAGAGTGAATCCAGTGATGACGAGGAAGAGGATTCGAATAAAGACATGGGGTTATTTGTGAAGCGATGCAATCGCTATATCAAGAAAAATGGTATTCATCATTCGGAGAAAAACCTCGTCAATTTTCGTAAACAATCAAAGTCTTCCAAGAATGAAGACAAAAAGAGTGGAAAAACTAAGGGTTCTTGCTATAACTGTTGGAAAGTCGGCCACTATAAGCCAGACTGTCCATTGTTGAAGAAGGACAAAGGTAAGGACAAAAGTCGTCACAGGAAGAAACAATCAAAACCTAGAAGAGCCTATATCGCTTGGAAAAGCGATAGTGAATCATCTAGTGCTGAAAGTTCAACTGACGAAGGAGAATCCGACAACCTTTGCCTTTCCGCTCACCAAAGGAAAAAGAACAAAAAGGTAAGACACTCTAAGTATGATAACTCTAATTCAATGTCTTATTCTGAACTACAACGTGAGTTTGATACTCTACACCATGAGGCCAAGGAAGCCTTTAAACGGTTACCTTCAAATAAACAAATTTTCTCTCATTTGGAGCAAAAGATCTCTGATTCCTAAAAGGAATTAAAGGCTCTCAAAAAGTCCATGGTGGAAGTAACAAAGGTAGATGTTGTAGAAGACAAAAGTAAGTGGTTAAATTTTGGTTGCGATACTTGTCACATATGGCAAAAAGAGGTTAGAACTCTTAAGGCCAAGCTTGACAAGGCTCTAGAATCAAAAATGACTTTTGCTATTAATAAATCACACTTTAAGAAAAACATGATTAATCCATATCAAAAATATACTTATGTGATTAGAAATCAACCTAGCAAAAGTGATTCTCATGTTAACCTTACTTACTTATATTGTTGCAAAAGGGGTCATACCATTGATAAGTGTCTCTTTAGGAGGTTTTTAGTTCCTAAAGGCGTTTATCAATGGTTTCCCAAATGCAATCCTGTTTTCACTCACGACCAAGGACCCAATAAGAATTGGGTACCTATTTCCCTTGATTGACTATGTAGGTACAACGTCTTGAGACCACGGAAAGAAGATGGGTTCTGGATAATAGCTGCTCAAGACATATGACAGGAGACATATCTCTTTTCATTGACTTTGTGGCGAAGAAAAAGGGGTTTGTTACCTACGGAGACAACAACAAGGGACAAATATTTGGCAAAGGTAGTGTAGGTAACCCCTCATCTACTACTATCTCTGATGTGCTTCTTGTTGAGGGCCTTAAACATAACCTTTTAAGCATTAGTCAATTATGTAACAAGGACTATAAAGTATCTTTTTCAAAGGATTGTTGCATAATTGAGAATAATGATAAAAAAAGGATGTGTTTAAAGGCTTGAGGGTGAATAACGTCTATATGATAAACTTGAATGAGGTATCGTTGAGTAGCGACAAGTGTCTAGTCACCATGAGTGAAGATTCATGGTTATGGCATAGACGGTTGGCGCATGTCAATTTTGATTTGCTTAATAAAATAGTTTCTAAAGACCTAGTGACTGGCTTGCCCAAAATCAAATTCACAAAGGATCACTTATGTGATGCGTGTCAAATAGGGAAGCAAACAAGGATCTCGTTTAAATCTAAAAACATTGTTTCAACTACGAGACCCCTTGAGCTCTTCCATATGGACCTCTTTGGACCATCTAGGATTAAAAGCCTAGGTGGTAACTATTATGGTTTTGTAATAGTCGATGACTTTTCTAGGTTTTGCTGGACTATTTTCTTAGCAAGCAAGAGTGATACCTTTTCGGCTTTTGAAAGATTTGTCAAGTTATCCCAAAACAAATTGAACACAAACATTATATCAATTAGAAGTGATCATGGGGGTGAGTTCGAAAATCATCTTTTCGAAGCATTTTGTGAAAGCCATGGGATTGATCATAATTTTTCCGCACCACGTACCCCTCAACAAAATGGGGTTATGGAACGTAAAAACAGAATTTTCGAAGAATTAGGAAGGACTATGATCAATAAGAGTGGACTTCCAAAATACTTTTGGGCCGACACCATAAGTACGGCTTGTTACGTTTAAAAGGGAGAAAGCCCAATGTATCTCACCTTTACGTTTTTAGTTGTAAGTGTTTCGTGTTGAATAATGGTAAAAAGACACTTGGTAAGTTTGATGCTAAGGTCGGCGAGGGTATTTTTCTTGGATACTCTCAATCTAGTAAGGCATATAGGGTTTATAATAAGAGGTTACTTACTGTTGAGGAGTCGGTTCATGTTACTTTTGATGAGTCTTATCCGAAAAATGTCGGAAAAGGTAGTTCTTTTCATGGTGGATGTGTATCTTCTGAAGACATACTCAAGGACACTGATAAAGGGACTGATCAACTTGAAGCAGTGCATGTTTAGGAGGAAAAAGATCACCAACCAGTGAAGAGTGATGAGGATCATCCGTCTAATAAAGATGACCTTCCTCCAGCTTGGAAGTCTTCCAAAGACCATCCCATCGACAACATTCTCGGTGACATCTCAAAGGGAGTAGTAACTCGTTCCAAGCTAAGTAACTTATGTTATTACTCCGCTTTCGTTTCGCAAGTTGAGCCTAAAAACTCAAAAGAGGCCTTACCTGATGAACATTGGCTTTTGTCAATGCAAGAGGAGTTGAATCATTTTAAAAGAAATGAGGTTTGGGACCTTGTCCCTCATCCGCGAGGCCATCGAGTAATCGGCACCCGATGGGTGTTTAGGAACAAGCTCGACAAAAATGGAGTTATAACTAGAAATAAAGTGTGCTTGGTTGCGCAAGGGTATAACTAAGAGGAAGGCATAGACTATGAGGAAACTTATGCGACTGTTGCCCGACTCGAGGCTATACGCCTATTGCTTGCCTATGCATGTTCAAAAAACTTCAAATTATTTCAAATGGATGTAAAAAGTGCATTCCTTAACGGTTATATTAATGAAGAGGTTTATGTTACCCAACCTCCTGGATTTGAGTCCCATGAGTATCCCAATCACGTTTACAAATTAAAACGTGCCTTGTACGGTCTCAAATAAGCCCCAAGGGCTTGGTATGAGCGTCTTAGCAAATTTCTACTTGATTAAGGGTACTCTAGAGGAAAGGTTGACACAACTCTTTTCATTAAACGTCAAGGAAAACACTAAATTTTGGTACAAGTATATGTAGACGATATTTTATTTGGTTCTACTAACACAAGTATGGTCAAGGAGTTTTCTAAGTTAATGCAGGGAGAGTTCGAGATGAGCATGATGGGGGAGCTTAACTATTTCCTCGGATTGCAAATCAAGCAACTCGATGAAGGGACATTCTTGAGCCAGATGAAGTATTGTCTTGAGTTACTCAAACGCTTCGACATGGCTAGCTCAAAGGCTATTGACACTGATGCCTACGTGTGTCAACTTGAGTCGAGATGAAAATGGTAAGGATGTAGATGTCAAGAGATATACATGTATGATTGGCTCTCTACTCTATCTTACCGCATCACGACCATATATCATTTTTAGTGTCTGCATGTGTGCTAGGTACCAATCGTGTCCTAAGGATTCTCATTTAAAAGTTGTGAAGCGCATACTTAGGTACCTATGTAGTACTCCAAAGTATGGGCTTTGGTACTCCAAAGGAAGCAATTGCTCTTTGGTTGGCTATTCCGATTGCGACTTTGCCGGTTGCAAATCGGATAGGAAAAGTACTAGTGGTACTTGTCACTTTTTCTCAAATTCCTTAGTGAGTTGGCATAGCAAAAAGCAAGTTTCCGTTGCTTTGTCAACAGCCGAGGCGGAATACATTGCGGTCGGTAGTTGTTGCGCTTAAGTCTTGTGGCTTAAGCAACAATTACTCAACTACAATGTTTAACTTGAACGTATTCCTAGTTTCTGTGATAATACAAATGCCATTAACCTAACCAAAAACCCGGTATTACATTCTCGCACAAAACATATAGAAGTAAGGCATCATTTTCTTAGGGATCATGTAGAGAAAGGCGACGTGGTATTTGAGCATGTTGATTCTAAGAATCAACTTGCAGATACTTTCCCTAAACCTCTTGCGATGGAACCTTTCTTTAATATCCGTATGGAACTTGGTGTTCTCGATATCTCGGATCGAGTTTGATTATATGATTGCATGCTCTATTCCTTTGCTTGTCTTTATTTCTTTTAACTAACAATAAGTGATAAGATTAAGCTATATGTGAGGGCATCCATCATCAATCGTCGGAGGTAATATCGTTCCTTCTTAGAAATACTATTCTTGATCAATTATGTTTGTGAACTATTATGGCCAAAATGTGGTTTGAATTGATGTTTAATTTATGATTAGATGTATTTTTTGATCCATTTTTGAGTTTGGCATGTGTATGGGTTGTTATTATTATTACTTGGTGCAAAATTTGCTCAAAATAGGCATTTTTCCATGTATTGTGTGTTTGAGTCGACCAAAACATGGCATTGGTCGACTCAAGAATGGTTAACTTTCTCATATGTGGGTGCGGGTCAGCGCAGGCCGACCTATGGTCGACGCGTCATTTTGAAACTTTTGAAATTTTCTAAATTCGTTCAGTGTCCGCCGACACATGACCTGTTTAGGTCGACGCATCGCTGACGAACCCAGATTCTCTTTTCCTCGGGAAAACGCCAGCCGCTTCATTGTTGAGAAAACTGACTACATTAATTTTTTTTGCTTCATTTTCCAATTGCATGTCATAATACATTGACTCTATTGTCTCCTCATCTCTCTCCTCTCCTCTCCTTAAAAACTCTCAAACCCTAAAAACCCATTGCCACTACTCTCTTCAAATCCAACAAATTTCACAATCAAAAAGGTGTTCAAAGGGTGTTATCTACATAAGAACCAAGGTTTTTCAGTTTATTCATCTTAATCCTCAAGGTGCAGTACTGTTCATCATCATCTACAAGGTTGATACTGTTCATCCAAGTTTACAAAAGTGTTCTTCAATGGCTTCACAAAGGGTTACCAAAAAAAGGTCCTCCAGAGCATCAACTTCAAGGGCAGGTACATCGACAATGCCGGTAAATACTCGTTCCTTACTGTCTGATGATTTATCTGAGACATTCAACAAAGATTTTTGAAACCGTTCTGTGGTTAAACAATTTATGTACTATCCATTAAGGGCTGAAGATTATCATCTATCTGAAATTATTAAAATTCTAAATGTTCAAAAGTTTGATGAATTTCAGGAATGTGATACCAAGTATATTGAAGACTTGGTCAAGATGTTTTACACTGGGATTCTGGGCAAGTTTGAAGGTACTGATTTTCAATATATGATTGGTTGTAAAAAGTACTATGTCAATGCATCTGTTTGGAACAGTTTGGTTAAACTAGATACAGCAGGTCTTCCTAGGTCACAGACTTTGTATTTGTTGACGATTATGAGTTTAAGGCTTCTTTGAACTCAATGTTACGAGACCCTTTCTCGGAGAGCATTGTGAATAACAACCTATTTCCTAAGACATTCACAACAGGATTGTTGAAACCCGTTGATAGAATTCTTCAATGGATTGTTGCTCACATCTTACAACCTAAGAAAGGAGGGTACTCTCGAGTCGATCAAGCAGAAGTTCATTTGATTTATCTGCTGAAAAACAAAAAGCGCATTAACTGGCCGCACTCCTTCACAAGTCGGATGTTTGCACTCCGCAACTCTACTAGAGGTACGACTTTATGTTATGCCTCTTTTATTCAGTGTCTCTTGAAAAAGGCTGAGGTAACGGTCGCAGGCATTCCTTACGTGACATTTACTACTGATCAAGAGTTTACTTAGAAGACTTTTACTATGATGGGTTATTTTTGGGATGCTGAAGATGAGGAATACAAATTTAGGCACCTAACAACATATCAAGATACTCTGTATGATGTTGTAGATGTAGAAGAAGATGCAGAAGAGAATGCACAAGAAGGACAAACTGGTAACAACATGCAAGCTGAGGTGAATATTGTGGAAGATGAAAATGTTGAATGGATGGGATACTCTCCACCTCAAGATCCATATGAAAATCAGGGATGGGGTGAATGGCAGCACACCGGATGGACCTCACTTGGTTCATCTTATGTTCCTCCAAATCATGGCTAGTAACAACATGAAGAATATGAATGACACCAGCCCGAATATTCTATTCCTACACCGACACAGCCACCGCAACAGAAGAGAGGTATATGGCTCTCTCAAACTAGTTAGAGGCATAAAATCAAACCATCAACAGGTTTGCTACTGCTGTCATGACTCGTTTTGACAAGTTAGACACTGCTGCTGAAGGCCAAACATGTTGTGTGACGAATGGTATCAACACACTCAACCGGTCTGTATTGGAACTGAATGAGCGGTTGGAAGAACAACCTCTTCCACCACCTCAAGACCAGCATTTCACAGGACGAGGTCATCACTTTAGGGGGAGGAGACCATGAGAATTAGGATCCTAGTTTAATGCATGTTATGTTTAGTTTTTGCTTGTATAACTGTTATTTGTTGCATTTTGATTATGTACTTGGTTTGCTTTTGGATTATGTTGACATTTGATCTATTATGGAATGTACTTTGGGTCTCTATGCATGCATTTCTTGTGCCTTATTTATCCATGTATATTTTCTCATTTTCATCATCCTATGTGAATGTATGTTGATGTCTCTTGTTTGCAAGGTGTTGAGTGTATCCATAGGTATATGATATGAGATTCTTTGACCATAGTCTTTGTTACTTTTTGATGTTGTCAAAGGGGGAGAAGGACATCCATAAGCAACAAGGGTGAATTTTAGAAGACTTCACACAGTTAGGGGGAGGATGAGATTCAAATTACAAAACAAGCTGAAGATTTTGCCATCATAAAAAAGGGGGAGTATGTGAGGGCAAGGTGTCTCTCTCATTTGAGCTTTATTTTAATGATGTCAAAATGTATACAAGCTCATAGTTTGTAATTTGGACGGTATCATCTCATTAGTGTAGGCATTCAAATTTTGCATTGCATAATCATGAGTTCAAACATATGGTGGAGTCTTGCATATCCCTTACATGTGTGTGATCATGGTATTAGTATTAGGAATGCATAAATTGTGCCTATATAGATGAAAATGTGTCGAAAAATCAGTTTTTGAGTGTTTTTGAAGCTTGAGTCGGCCTAAGCTGAGGTCCGGTCGACTCATGGAGTGTTGGCATTGCGTGTGTTTTGCTCGGGTAAGCGCACACCTACCCCGCGGTCGACGCATGCTACTGGCGTTTCTGATTATGCACTTTTCTCAGCCATGCATCGACGCATGGTCCCTGTAGCGGTCGACGCATGGTCTTCTAACATGCGCAGATTGCTCACGAGTCAGCCCAGGCTGACCCTCATTAAGTGTTTGGTCGATCGCTCGCTGTGAGTAACAAATTTTTCTGATTTTTTCTATGTTCAAAATGCTGTTATGATTGGTTATTGATCTTTACATCAAATATAAATACATGGTTACTCATTTTTTACATGAATAACAAGAACAAGTGAAAGAAATACATTGAAACTTTTCTCTCATCACCTTCATCTTCATCTTGCATCTTTTTCAACAAATACACATAATCATTTTTGTTGATTTTCTGCATCATGAAGTGATAACGTCCAAAGCATAGAGTTGTATCTTGGTTTGGGGTGACTCTTTCAGTGGGTTTGTTCTTGAATAAAACCTCTAGGGTTTTGTCCTCCAAGATCAATTGGATTAGGGGGTTTTTGGATCAGATCTTGTGTGCATTGAATTCAGCCGAGCGAAGGTGATCGAAGAACAGAGGGTTTTGTCGATCTAGTAGCGTTAACTGGAGGATTGTGCAACAAGGTTTGAGGACCGAACTGTGTGTGGATCAGAATCAACCGATTGAAGGTGATTAAAGACCTGTGTGTTCTTGCAATCTAGTAACGGTAAACGGAGGTTCTTCCAACAAGCTCGCGGCACTTGATTTGACTCGAATCAAGGGAAGAGAAGACAAAGTATCTGCATTAACGAAGTTTCTTGAGTGTGGGATAGCTAAGTTTTCTCTTGTAAAAACATTTGCAAACAAGTTATAGATATCTCAATTCTAGTTTTAGAATTGGGGCCAGACGTACCCGAAGCTAGGACGAAAGGGGAACTGCCTAAACAAACCTGATGTCATTTCCTTTTCCTTATCTCATTTATATTTTGAACTGTTTACGCTTGTGATCGTTCAATTGATCGATAAAAATTATGGTATAGTTTTGTGCAGAAAATTAATTTGAAAACCATTGCAGAATCATTTTTGGATTGTGCTTAGTGAAAATTCTGCATCAACTATCATAGAAGGTTTGGCTTGGAGTTTTATGCACTCCAAGTGCTCGATAAATTAAACGCGTGCAAGGTGTTTGATATATTGTCAAGTTTGGTTTAATTTTTGAGTGCTCATTGGAGATTGCTCCTTATTAAGTGCTTTTGGAAAAATTTATTAATTGTTAAGTTGCGATTCTATTTTTCTCTTCGAGCCTATCGTTCCATTTGGCCTACATATATCCGATCCTCTCAGTAACTCAGTTCGTGTAGACGAATTATCCTCGGCCGCTTCCGCAAAATATTTTTAAAATCAAATTTTAACGCCGACTCGCATCTATTAAGAAGTGATATATTCAACCCCCTTCTAGATCAATTGCCTTCGTCTAACATGCGAAACTTTTTATGTGATTTAAATCGTGTAAAACTGTTCATCAAAATACATGGTTTTGTCATCATCTAAAAGGGGGAGATTGTGAGAACAAGTTTTGGTTCTGCATATGGCCTCTAAGTTTTGATTATAATAATACGTGGATTAATATGGAACAATTTTGTAGACTAATGATTTTGTCTAGTGTGTAATATATGATAAATAGGTCCTGACTCTGAAGCTTTGATGTGTGATGTCATCAAATTCTGGAATCAACACACTCTGACTCTGAAGAGATACAAATATTCACAAGAAGCGATCAAGTTATAGAAAGCTCGCAGACAACGGTTTTAAAGAACGTTCATGCTCAAGCTTCTGACTCTGACTCTGATTGAAGAGACTCTGAGGGACTGACTCCCTTTGGAACTCTAAGCTCATGCTGAAGATTATGAAGAACGAAGTGCTGAAGATTCTGAAGATCGGGTTCTGAGGAACAGTGTCAAGACTCTGAAGACTGTAGTTGTGAAGACTCTCGACAGACCCTTGACTCTTCTATGCACGCTTCAACAACCTTACATTCAGAAGCCTCTGATAAATAGAAGAAGATAATAGAAAACTATTATGTGAGATAAATAGTACACCGTACCAAATAAAAACATTCCTTCCACTACGTGGATTTCGTAGAGTAAGGTTATTTAAGTTGTACAATATTTTTCTTCCATCATTGAATACGGTTATTCAAGGTGCCAGCTCACGCGTGAAGATTCCCATTCTACCCTCCAACGAATCTTTCTTTGGCTATAAAAGGAAGACTTGGAAGAATGGATCAAGCTGCTACTTTGCTCAATATTCACACGTTATTCAACGCTGTCAAACTGCTTTATTTCTCTAATACTATTGTGAATATTGTAAACACACTTAAAACTTTTGTTCGTCTATGTGATTGAGTCATTGTAATTAAAATTTTGTGTTATTCTTCTTTGTAGAAGCAATCTTGTAAAACACAGTTTGTAAACCTCAAATTTGTTTGAGTGATTACCTTGAATGACTAAGGTTTAGTCTGTATACTCGAGAAGACAAGGACAATGGTCTTTGTGGTGTCTGTAATCTAGTTGATTATAGTGAATTAAGTCCTTTTGAGAAGGCAAAATCACCTTGGCGGGTGGACTGGAGGTAACTTTGTTAACAGCGAACCAGGATAAAAATAACTTATTATTTTTATTATTCTAGTCCTTGTCTGTTGAATTGGTTTGTGAAAAAACTTTGATTTTTAGAAACTAAATTCAAACCCCCTTTCTTGTAATTCTCGTTACCTTCAATTGGTATCACAACTCTGGTTCTGATATTCATAAAATTATCAAACACTTAATCGTGTCCGATAAAGATCCAGGAGAAACACAATGGTTGCCATTCCATCTCCTGTTGCTCCATCGAATGATAGAGATCATTACAACGCTAAACCTCCATTTTTTTATGGAGATAAATTTGATTATTGGAAGGACATGATAGAAAGTTTCTTTCTTGGTCAGAATTTGGATCTATGGGACATGGTAGTCGATGGCTACGTACACTCAGTAGATGAAAGTGGTAATAAGATCGAAAGAATATTGATGACGGATCAACGGAAAAAGGATGATCAATGCTAAGATATCAATCTCCAACAAGTGAGGAAAGCTTGTTTGTTACCCTTTCTAGGAGGAAGACTTGGTTAAGAATGATATTGAGACTCGTTCCAGGTCGAAGACCGAAAGTCATGGGAGGTTTATTACCCTTTCCAAGTGGAAGACTTGGTTAAAGAAGAAGATGAGACCCATTCCAGGTCGAAGACCGGAAGTCATGGGAGGTTTATTACCCTTTCTGGGTGGAATACTTGGTTAAATAAGAAATTGAGACCCGTCCCAGGTCGAAGACCGGAAGTCATGGGAGGTTTATTACCCTTTCCTGTTTACTGCCTTCAACTATGAGTTGGTAGTTGTGCCTTTTCCAACTGATTACTCAAGGTTGATTCCCCAGTAAGCTCAATATTTTTCCTTGTTGCATGTTTCCCAGTGGAGTTTTCCATCGTTGCTTGCTAGCTCTCTCGCTTCTGGCCATACTTTGGGTTGTTCCCTAGTAAGGGCCCTTGCGATGTTGTGTTTCTCCCCAGTGAGTTATGTCTCTCTGTTAAGATCCCTTCAAGTTTTTCTCTAGCAGTATCAGAGTTGTAATTCGTCTGTACAGAATGTGTCTTTCGTAGCATCTTCCCCGTAGAGTCTGTATCATTTGCATTCGTATCATAAGCATCGTGCGGAATCTTAGGGTTAAAAATCAGGTCTTTTATATTTAAGTATCTTCAATCTCGTCGATACGGAGATTTTCAATCTTCATATCTCCGGATAGAAGAAACTTAAATAGAGGCACTTGTCATACCCTAATTTTTACCCCTAAGATTCCACCTATCATATCATTGGCATCTCATCAAGATCACATGCATGGTATCCTCCTAGCCTCCACCTCTTTGGGGTTTTCCTTTGTGGGAGATCACCAAGCACCCTTTGTGTTCTCTTGTTATCCTTTTGCTTGTTTACATTACAACATCGCTAACCTTATTCAAAATACAAAGACATGTATTGTTTCCTTTTTTTATTGTACAAGGTAGGGGCTTGCAATCAATGGATCAAGCTTGGTTTATAAATTAGGGTTTTGATTCCTAAAGTCAAAGTTTTGGTCAACAAATGGTTCACAAGAGCTTTTACTTTAAGGCATGATCCATAATCTTAGGTCATATTCATGTCAAGCTACATTTAACATCATTTGATCAAGAGAAGTTCAAGTTTAGTGCATGATTTCAAAGTTGATTCAAGTATGGTTCATGTGTTCATGCCATCTTCATCTAATTCTCAAAGATTATTCAAAAGAAAATCAAGATTTCTTCATTAGGTATTCAAGTTTTTATCAATGAGCCTTTGGATGCAAAGAGAAAGCAAGAGTTGGCACATGTTTGGTTAGCCTAAAATCAAGTATGGCATGTCACTTTGGTCCAAACACCATAACTTTCTCATTTCTCATCATTTTTGGAATCTACTTTGAGTCAAATGTCACATTTGTACTCCTTAACAACTTTTCTTCAAGGTTCAAACATCAATTAAACATCTAAGACCATCAATTTTGGGATTTGTTCAGCTGCCCATGTGTGCACAAAAGTAGGCCCAATACCTAGTCGACCTAATGCATGGCCTAGAATTTCAGGTCATGACCTCAACTTTGATTCACTTCCATTTTCAATCCAAGCATCATTTTGATATGGTTCTTTTTGCATTTGATTCTTTTCCATTAGAAGATTATTTGGCACAATGAAAATTCAAAAACACACAAGTGGATTCCATTATGCCTAAGATCAAACATGGTGTCATGAACTCTGTTCCCCACGCAAGTTTCATATCATGATTTTCTCCAATTTCAATCGGGGACCACAAGCACATGTGCAACCTTTTTGGCAAAGTGAAACATGTGCAAACAAACATAAAACGACTAGTTTTCATGCCCAAGTCATGCTTTTTATCACTCGTCTTACACACTTTGCAAATCACCAAAATTCTGACCTAATTCACACGAATTAAGATCCATTTCATAGGTATAAGATACTCAACACTTTTCCTAGAAATAGAGGAAGCATTTGCCTTCATTTCCAAGCTTTGATAGCCAAAGAAACTCTGAAACCATTTGAAACCGGTACCTCCAAAAACCAGAAATCCATTTTATCAATTCAAGCATGTTTTTCTTCGTTTCTTCGCCCAGAATCACTCATCGGCACCTTCTGAAGGTAACTGAACCATTGTCGTGCTTTGAAGCTTCCTGATTTAAGCTCTCAATTTCCACCATTGTTGACCTTCGAAGCTTAAACTTAAAAGGTAGCCACAAGTAACATTTCAGAGCAAACAAATTACCAGTCTCTTTGTCTTATTCCACTTATCAAAAGTCGTCTATCACCTTGAATTTATATTACGTATCAATCATTTAATTTTACTTTGAAGAACTAGGGTTCTTCACGTGATTGAGCAAATTCTCTATGCTTAGAGCAAATCAATAGCTCTGATGCAGAGAGACATCAACAATGAAGTGTTGCGCACTTGATTGCATGCTTGATTCTTGCTAAAAACACGAGTTCATGGATTTGCAAAATCAAGCTGAAGGTTGAAGACGAAGTTGCTTCGCGCGCTTTGGTGCCAAATTCAAATCCTGGCCAATAGAAACCTGACACGCAACTAACCGTTGTTCTTTTTCATTTTAAATTGTTTTTTTCTTTTTCTTTTTCTTTTCTAATTTAATTTTAAATCATTTTTAATGCTTTTTGACTCCAAATTTTTTTTTTTCATAATTTTCAAAAATTATTTTGCATTTGATTCATATTTTCTTCTATTTTTTCATTTAATTTCCATTTTCAATTTTATTTTTGATCATTTTCAAACATTTTTGCATCCAACTTTGATATCCTTTTATTTGCAATATTTTTGACTTCTTCCAATTTAAAAAACTTCTCGTTTTCAAACTTCACAAATTTTTCTTAATAAATCTTGACTTTGTCAAGTGATCAAGAAAATCTTTTTCTTAATAAATGCTAAAACACTTAAGCATATTCAAACTCTTTTCAAACTTCTAAAAAAGACAAACAATATCAAACTTCTTTTGGTGCCTTTGTGCACTTTTCTTTAAGATCTCTTTTTTAGCTTTTTTTGCTTTTATGAGTTTTGTTCGACCTTTTTCCTATTCACTTTGGAAACAATAAAGTTCGGTGGTAACTCTTGCTTTTTTGAGTTAAGTTAATCAATAACTTAATCTCAATAATTTTTTCCTCCGCGACAGCGACAAAATAAACTCAGTCTGTCAGACACGTCCGTTTTGTTTGCATTCGCATGGGTCGAGTAATATGAAGAGTAATATTAATACATATTAATATATTGAAGAAATAAAATTACTAATTGGTTCAAAATACTTAAATGTTGATCACATATAATATTTATAGTTTGTTCTGAATTAAGACAAAAAATTGAAGAGTTAGAACAAATGAGTATTGTAGTTTGACCAATAATTTTGAACATTATTGTGCATTCTTTTGGTGATGTTTTAAATTAAAAAAGAATGACAATTTTGTGTTTTTCACAAGAAAGTTGTGTATTCATCAATCATAATTGTCTCATGTTTTTTTATCAAAACATATATTTATAGTATTTTTTTAGTATAAATACTATCATTTTATCATAAAAGATGCATTTTTAAATTAAATAAATATAATTTCAATTTGCATATTCCTAACATGAAATTAAAACATATCATAAATATCCATCTTAATTATACTTAATTGACTTTCTAATATACATAATTGGATTTATTCATATTATTTTTTTTGTCATAAACATTTTATATTTCATGTAAGTAATTTTTTATATAATCGATACTTTACAATCATTCATAAATATGATTTTTTTGGAAATATTATATTAAGTGTCAAATAGTTTTTTAAAATGGAGTGAGGTACAAATTTTTTTAAGACAAAATATCCTTTCTGTTGCTTAACGATATCCTTGGGTTGGGTGCGTGTTATGTTAGTTTTTTTTGTCTAATTAGCGACAAATTTAATTATTTATTTTTGAATTTTTCTGTCATTAATTAGACAAAAATAACTAATCTGACACATTTTAAAAAGTTAAGGGACCAATTTAATACGAACAATATTAAATGAGCAATCTAAAACTAAGAGTATAGTTAAGGGATAAAAAGAATGTTTTTGTTTATTTTTTTAATAAGTATATGAATTCAATAATTTAAAAAAATATATTTTTTTTTTTAAACCAAATTGTGGAAGTGTCTGTCCTCTAATAAAAAATAGTTGTCCGTCATTTAATACAAAACAGTGGAAGAGTCTGTCATTTAATAAAGAATCGTGGAAGATTCTGTCATTTAATAAAAAATGCAGACCCGTGTATTTGCATTTCGTGTGGGTGGAGTGGAGGGACCAGGATCCTCTCCTGCTCTCCCTCTCCTGCTGTGTGTGCAGCACTGTGCGGATTGGAGTAATTAAAAAAATAATGGTCTTTAAATGAGAAATTCTTTTTGTATTTTATTAGATTTAAAATCATACTTAATTGATTGAATCAATTTCTATAGAAACACAATGATTTTTATTAGAAGAAGTTAAGTCAATTTAATTTTTTATTGTATTATATTATAATATTATAGATGATTTTCTATCAAGTATAAATGCTAATATTATATGATTTAATAAAATACTGGCATTTTTATAAATTAAAATTTTAATATCATTTATTTATTACCACTACTAGAAATACACGGCTCAATTGTGTAAGTCCAGCTGGTGCGGGGCAACATTTACCTTTCTGTCCCTCTATCGGGCACATGTGGACAGATGAATCTCAAGGTCATTTGCTCCTCCCCGACATTCCTGCCCGTTACGCACTGCTTCATCATCCAAGAACGGTCATGACGCTTGTGTCCGGAACTACGCCTTTGCCCGGGGCAACGACTAGTTTTGGGCATCTATGCGCGTCATAATGGCTAAATTTTGGCAGTTACCTATTCTTCAGGAAATAGTTATTCCGCCCCGAAAATAGGAACAGTTGGTCAAGCGCTGGGGGCATTATAAAAACCCTCTCATTTGCGAGGGTCAGGTATCCAAAATCATCCTATGAAATTCATACTTTCGTATTTGTCTTTCTCTCTTCCGATTCTTACTTTAGCATCGGAGTGCATTGCAGGTACACTCCCTCCTCATCTCACACATCCAGCATCACAGACGTTTCTCTTGGCCTACTTCAGGATCTGATCAGCCTTCACGATCATTAAGCTAAAACTTGTTATAGTTCTAAAACATGACAACATTTTTGTCACCGAAAAAACATTTTCAAACTCTAGGTTTATTGATGGTGTAGTTATAAACTCTCGTTTTATTAATGGCACAGTGTAATAAATTTTAAAGTAATCTTATGTTAGAATAACATATTATATCAGAATATTAGAAATATTGCATGCTTCATCATATGCAGAAGAAAGTATGGACATGAAAAAATATTAACAAACTTATAACAAAAGGTAAAGCCACAAAAAGAAAAGAGCTTATATGGTTGTGGCTTGAATACAAATAACTCATATATATTTATATAAATTAATGTAAAATAATCCAAACTTATTTGAAAAATCAATGTTACATGTCAAAATCAAATTTGAATTCTAAAATTACTTTTTGTCTCTAATTAAAAAGAATTCAAATACACATCAAGCTATCTGATTGTGTGTTTAGCTTATTTTCAACTAAGAATAGTCTAATGCAAACCTGACTATGTCTTTCAAAATTATATATATATATATATATCACTACTAGAAATACTCTGATTTCCTGCGGATTTTGACAAAATTTTCGCAGGAAACGTGTTACCTGTGATTTTTCCTGCTAATTTCCGTTCCCAGCTAAATCCTTCGTGGGTAATTAATTTAGCAGGTAAAATCGCAGGAAAAAGGCGCAGAAAAAAGTTGCAGGAAAAACTCGCAGGTAAAACAGATAAATTCGCATATAATATCGCAGGTAATTGAAGTTTTCGCAGGAAAAGTCGCAGCAAATTGAAAATCCGCAGGTAATTTCTCTCAAGTTTTTAGTTTTATGATTAATTGTGTTTGATTCATATTTAAAATATTATAATTAATGTTAAAAATCAAAGTAACAAAAATATAAAAATAAAAATCTAGTTTGAATAAGCCAATGCAACACTAATCACATTCAAATTTTTAAAGCAACTAAACTTTCCTATAAAGTCAATAACAAGTACTTCTAGAGTTATATTACTAAAAATGACAGAATCAAATTACTAATAATCACTTGTCCAACCAAATTAATAAGAAAAAACAATCCAAATTTCAAACTAATTAACAAGAAAATACAATCCAAATCAAAATTCACTACTAATGTGTTCACTAATGTCTTCATCTGATTCATCAATATCATCTTCACTTGGATTATCAGTTTCATTATTGGCTTGAGGGAGTACAATACCTTGAAAGAGATAGACTGGATTTGGTATAGTCTGCATAAAAAGGTAGTACAAACAGATGTAGAAAAACTAAATCTTGTAAGCATACAATAGCTACCATCTGTATCAAGTGTAAATACCAAAAAGTAATAGGTAAATAGCTACTCCCTCCGTCTCATAAAAAGTGTCTTATTTGAGCAATGCGCGGTTCTTAAAAAAATGATTAGATGTGTTGGTTGTAGTGAAAAAGTTAATGTCATTTACTAAAATCCCCCTATTAAATGTAGTTGATAAAGTAGTTGAATAAAGTGAAATTTAATAAATAGGGGTATAGTAGTGGAAAAATAATAATAATTCCAACATTGGTAATGTAAATGGACAATTATTTTGAGACAAAGAAAAAGTGCAAATGAGACACTTTTTATGAGACGGAGGGAGTATCAAAGAACAAATTCTCACCTTTATAACTGCATTGATTTCTGTGTCAGACTTTTGATTATGAGTACCTCATTATCTGCAACAATAAAAAAATGATTTACTCACTTAATACACATAAAAAATACTAGCTGGTACAAGGAAAATATATTTAAAATAATCCAAGTTTTGTATACGTATGCGCTTACATAGCCTTAAAACATTGCACAGGACAGTAATCTCAGCCTTGATGCAATTTCTGTGACAGGCTTAGGTTTTGTGGTAGTTATCCCTCTTGGAATATTATGACATTGAGATGCCACAATTGGATCGTCATCCAAAAACCAATACAAGTAATTACCATCCTCAAATAGATTATCACTGAAGCAAAACAAAAGCCATTGAAAGCAGGGCAGGTTGTCAGTTTTGTAACAACACAATTAAAACGGAAATTGGAAATACCAATTGGAGAATACTTGGACTTACTCAAGAACATGCTGAAAGAAGAGCTTGCTAGCGAGCTTTCGTCCAAATTCAATAAGCTATAATAAATTTCACTTGGACGCACAGTTGGTGATATGCATGACCTGGACTTATTGCAAATGTAGAAAGACTATAATTTCTAAAATTCACAGAACTAGGCTTAAATTATAATGCATTAACAATTCTAAAGTGGATATTGTAGACACGTCAATCAAATTAAAAACTAATGTAAACACTGTCATTACTGCTATGATTTCAAAAGTGTCAATACTCAATACACTCACAGGACTAGGCTTAAAGGGTGAAGCTTGGGAGAAGTTTTGTAGTGATATGTTTGAAGCAGAAGTGGGTTCTTATGGGGTAATTGTGAACACTTTTGAAGAGTTAGAGTCAGCATTTGTAAAGGATTATAAAAAGATGATAAAGTTTGGTGCATTGGTCCTGTATCACTTAGTAACACTGATAGTCTGGATAAGGTTCAAAGAGGTGACTGAAAAACATAAAACAAATTCAGTTCCTAAGAATACAAGAAGCTAATCACAAGATACATTACTACAGTTCCGGAGTCCTGAAATGAACGATCAATTCCAGCTAGCAGCAGAATCTCAAACATAAATAAATTAACTGCAACAGAATTTTAACATATTGCACTCATATCAACTGACCTTCCTCTTTCGCTGTTTTAAAAAAAAAAAGCGGTTCTTCTAAGACACATATCAGTTGCACTCACGAGTAACAAATGCTGTGAAGAATTTTGCAGTTGCTAATGTCTCTTCTCCTTACTTTCCATCAAAAATCCCACGTGAGAAAAAGAAACACAATAGCATGACGACTATGGTAAAATATAGAGCAAAAACGTACATATTTTTCTGATAATAGAAATGTCAGGAGCAATAATCGGTTTCTCAAAGCACATGGCTTTAATCAAAACTCCTGGAAAGGACTTCTCTTCAAGCAAGGATCCGTATATCACAAAATCTGTTGTGCCATGAATAGAATCTGCATTGAAATCTTCAGCTAAATTCTTTATGGTACCACTTGGATATTTCAAGCGCCGTGCCATGGTCTGATGAAACAGAATATTACACAAATAAACAAACTATTCCAAAATACCTTCACAAAAAATTGAAATTATACAACTTTAAAATATAGAACTGAAATTCAAAACATTTACTATAGATGAATATCCAAGAATTTAAATCGAACCTTGTCCAATTATTTATGGTGTATGCTCTATCCTTCTTACTCTCATGAGATAATGCTAGCACGTAATAAACTTTATATAGCATATGCACTTACACAATTTTTTGAAGGAGCTTATGAAGGGCATTAGGGAGAATTTATTTAGGATTTTGAATTTATTTAGTATGACCGATGGGTGTATGTACCTATTTTGAAGAGCTCAACATCTTTGGCACTAGGAGGATCTGCATCAGGAACTACCTTCATATCCCTTAAGGAGATTATTATAGTGGTGTTTTTCATCGTTTACAATTGGGAAGGTTCCAGGTGCAGATATTCGACACGATGTTTGAACGAACCTCACACAAGCCTTGAATGATGTGAATCTCCCTCGTGTTGTTGGGAAGTTCCAATTTTGAGTTCGTAGCAGTTTCCTGGCGAATACAAGGGACTGCAATGTGTAGAATTTGTAACATGGTATAAGAATCAAGATTATGGATGAAAACAATATATTACGTATGTTTCAGACTCCCAGTTAAAAAGTAAGCAAAGTACTAGTAGAATTGTAAAGAAAAAGAATTATGTTCAATTCTTTTACCTCATGGCTAACTGCAGGTCAAAGAATTCAAGGTGACTAACCTTCATCAGTTTAATTATTTTCAGCAGATTTCTCATAAGAATTATGTTCTCAATTGGTTGATCAAGAATCCTTGTCCATTTTTTGATTGGTATCATTATTATCAGGATCCTCATTATCCAATGGAAGATAGAAAGACATAGACATGATGAAGTATTAGCAATGTTGATGCAGATTACTAGATTCAAGTTATAATGTCACTGCTTGTGAATTGCAACTGTTTGGACAACCACTTTGTCTGTTCATAAAGTGTGAGTCACTGCATATCTAGAATGCAGTCCTTTAAATGGAGTAGTTCGAAAACCAAACGATTTGTTAAAAATAGAAAAGAATCAATCATTGTACATATAATATTTCTTTCACGACATTTCTTGGTTGACATTCAAAAATATAAAATAATATCTTATTCGACATATTGAGTGGATGCTAATCAATATGAAGTTATAAAAGTTGAAAAAAATGTTTTTCCTCTAGAAAAGTAATCTGAACATGATTTCTAGACTTGGGTCCAAGAACTTAAGCTTGTGGGTACACACCATAATGCATCAACAAGGAATTCAAATATCTTAATTATAGTGTATTAGTGTAAAATTGGCTTAAACATAGATTAGAACAAAAAATAGTAATAGATGCTAATCACTAGCTTAGATAGATACTCAAAACACATCAACATCCAAAACTTCTATTTAAATTTATTAAAATATATCAAATATTGTAATTTTCAGCAAAAGATTGTGTACACGCTTAAAATTATTGTACACATAACACATCAATTCATGTATCAACATCCAAAAAATAACTATATTTTCTTCTGTCACATCTTTTCTCAACCTACCAAAGATCATTAAAATAATGAAAAGAAAAAGTCTAGTATCTACTAATAGCTTTAAGTTAACTATATATAACATATAGTTAGTTTGATATTAACCAAAATTTATTTGAAAAAGTGCCATAAAACTTGTTCATTTGTAGATCCAAAACTTCAAAAGACGATAAACTAACAAGACAATTGGGAATGGTACCTGTCAATTTATTGTGTGCAAGATTGAGAGTTTTTAGTGAACTCATGTTGCAAATTGAGGAAGAAAGTTCACCTTGTAGTAAGTTATAACTAAGATCAACGGAATTGAGCTGGTAACTACTTAATGGGATTTCATCTATTGATGTGAACATGTATTGAGAGAGGTTCAAAAATCAAAGTGAATTCATTGTTTCAAGTAACCAATTAGGGCACTCTTCCATTCAATTTGTTATTGGACATATCAAGAGAAAAAAAACCTGGGTGTTTTCCGATGTCAATCACAACACAACTCAATTGAATCTCAAGCCTTTTGGCTCCATACAGTGCAAGAAATCCTACCGGACAAGTGACAACCAAGTACAACTTTGCGAGTTAAAACTAACCATCACGCCCAAGGACGTGCTCTTATCGATGCATATAGTTACTGCCCCCTGCGCTGTCATTTTTCGAATCAGAATTCGAGTGCAAGGGATAAACTGCATTCAATCCCTGTTTATATCTTGAAGGACTTGTAACCATACCCAGGGTCCGACATCCCCTCTTCCCAATCACCCATGCTCCGACCACCAAACACGATTTGTTGGATGCCAAGATATCTGCCATTCAGGGAAGGGTCAATAATTATTTTGGCATAACAAACAAAATAAAAACGATCTTGGGCATAACGTAATATATATTCTTTATATTTTATTACATGTAGTTTGGTAATTCAAACTTACTCTGAACTTAAACCAGTTAGGCAGTTGAGAAGTACATCAATGGCAAAATAATCAGCCGTACCCAGATCCACCCTGCAAGTAAGATTTGTTCGCTGTGCTTTCATATTCTACAGCAGTCGTATTCAACTAAATGACATTGTTATTAATTGTTTGCATATTAAATTATTAAGTCTGTTATTTTTAGTCAAAATACTAGAAATTGTATTAGAATAAGAATAATAATGATGGTTCAGTATTGGTCTGATTGAGGGAGCATTTAAAATGCCTCTCTTGATAGATTAACAGGAAAAGAAGGCCACCAATAGTTTACAAATGGAAAAATAAACAGAGACCTTTCAAAATAAAGGAATTTCAAAATAAAGGTGACTATCAGAAAATAAACAGAGATTTACTTGATATAGGCCATTGGTGCAGCATCGCCAACTCGAATACGAGTCCGAAGCAACCTGGTGTACCCACCAACTATATCCCTGCATAACACAGTGTCTGTTCAGTGTCACAATTAAGTGTCATAAATTGGTGATTGAAATTACATTGAGTTTAATACTCACTTGTACCGACAAGCCAAGTTTGAAAACAGTTTGTGAATGACATCGTCTCCTCGCACGAAACTAGCAGCACGCCTTGCAGTACATACAGATCCCTAAAAGTTTATTGTGTAAACCATAGGTCAATCCAAATAGTCGATCTAGATAAAGGAATTTCAGAAAACACACAGACATTTTATCAAACATTTAGAGTGCGATAAAGGAATTCCAGAAAACATATTAAAAACATAATGAGACATTTCATCAAACATTTAGAGTGCATCAAAGTAAAACGCACATGTTAAAGCATTACCGACATTTCCACCTCCTTGGTGCAAGCCAAGGAGGTGGTTTTCGAATCTTATCGTTCGGTTTCGGATATCCATCCACAATAGCTAAGAAATCCACCGTCGTCATTCCGCCATTGTTGAGAGGTGGGAATCAAGAACGAAGTTGGGATTGTAGCCTAAATCTAGGGATTGAAGTTCGTCGTACGCCATTATTGAGAGGTGGGTTATGGTTTGGCTGTGTACAAATTACAATTAGGGTTTAAGAGTTACTCTATAATCAGTTATGCCTTTTTGTTTTGTTTTTTCTTTTAATGTTTGTTTTTTAATTTTAACTTTAATAATTTGATCTTTAATTTTAAAATTTTCTTTTACTAAAATTTATTTAAAAAAATATGACTAAAACAATCAAATAAATTATTACTTGAAACTATCAAAAAAATATTATTAATTGTTATGAATAAAAATAAATGTGGATGTCAATTCTTATTCTTCTTTTTATATTCATATTCCCCATTAATATTGGTGACTTTCCATCTCCCTTATGCCCTATAAATAAGATTCATATTGCAACATAAAATGTACTTTTGAAGAAGATAATAGAATATCACTTTCTCTCTTCTCTTCCTCTCTTTGATCTCTATGTAATTTTAACACGTTATCAGCACGAAGCTCTCAGGTATGATTCTTTTGCTTCCATCTCAAATTAATCTTAAACCATCATTTGTTTAGAATCATGGAAATAAATAAAAAATTGAGTATGTGATATAAAAGTTGGCAAAAGATTGTTATTCCAGAAGAATGACACAAATAATTTTAACGCATCTCAGAAGGATGATTATAATTTTTAGATCATTATTTGTAACAAATCATTTATGTAATTCCTGAAGAACTTACCAAGCATCCCTGAAGGTTAGCAAAATAATAATTTATTATATAGTTCCTGCAGAAGTAATCAAGATCCATGAATGATTGAAAAATAATAATGTATATAGTTCTTGAAGAACTTATAATGCATCCTCGGAGGAGTGCACGAAAACGGTTTATCTTTATCATTGTTTGAAGATCTATGATCTAACTCTCGAAAAATTATATATTTAGAAAAGATCCCTAGAGGATTGTTCAAAGAATAAATTATTTTTCTCCATTCATCAAATAATGGTTATCCCTTGATGATTGATAAGAAAATGATTATTCTATCTCCATTGATCAGAAAAGTATCAATGACAATTTTCATAGATCTTAGAAAAATTGACAATCACAAAAGGATTGCATGAATAATATTAATAAATGTAAATTTATTAAGATTGAAAAATATATATTATATACATAGTTTTTAGTATATTATATGATTTAAATATATTTTGGTTATTATTGAACATATTTATTTTTGAATGAAAATTTAGAAATCTTAATTTTAAAGAAGTGATTTTTTTTTATATATTTAATTATGAGAAGTTTCTTGTATAATTGTTGTGAAAGATTTATGAATTAGATTATAAGAAAAAGAAGGGTAACAAAATTGTTAGTTGTTGACACTAAGTGTGTTTAGAAGAGTCGAATTGTTGTATTTTTGTGTACTTTGAGATCATTCAATAATTATATTTTATATTATTCAATAGGTGATTTATTTTATTATAAGTTGCTAATAATTTATTTTCTATTGATAACGGAAATAATTACATTCAAGTAGTCCGTCGCTCTAATTCTTCACTTAATAGATATATAAAGTTTTATATTCTTATAGTTACAAAGAACTTTATTTATTTTCTTAATTACCTCTTATTTATACTATAATCAAATTATTTTGATATAGCCAAAACAAAAATGAATAAATAATTTATTAGTTTAAGGAAAAGAATAAATAATCTAAAATTTAAAACATATGTGTTATTGTTAGTAGCATTTTATAAATTAAATTTGAATCAATATATTCAATAGTCTAAAGAAAAACAAGAACATGTGTCTTATTATTTCCTACTTTATGTTTGAATGACTTAAGAGTGCATATGTTATTATTATATGAATGATGAGTGAATAATTATGAGTGGGAAAGACAAAAGAATGCATAGCATGAGAAATAACGTTAAGCATTTGTGAGTGGAATAATAAATTCTTAATTGAGTGCATTATGAATGCTAGAAATTGGATAGTTGAAATGAATGATATTGAATTAATTTAATAAAATAATACTATCCATATTCCACTATCATAAAAGTCTTAGCTAATTAATTTATTTTCTCTAGTGCATTTTTTATTAGGAGACGCTCATATTCCTTTTTTTTTTTTTTTCAATTTCCACTCTTATAAATACTCACAATCTCATCCCATATCTCACATGTGAAAAGGAAAAAAAATACACAAATAAAATTATCACTCTCTCTTGAACATTTCTATGTTCCGAAACTTCTTAAGGAAAAGGGAGCACTAAGCGCTTGATTGTCCAATATGTTGTCGAATATCAAAAGTTAGGAAGCACACAAGGTAAGGGTTTTTTCCCCACACACTCATGCTACGTAAGATTGTGTTGTGAGATGATATTAGTACCTTTGTCAAAATAAAAATAATAATAATAATATATTTATAAACAAATGAAGAAAAAGTAGTAAAATAGTAACAATTTATGATTTATATCATATGTGTATATTTTATTGTTAATTTTATTTTAAATTAATCACTATATTTAATTTTCTTCTATTAAAATATTATTATATTTTATTTGTATGAATCATTTTAATAGTAAGTGTGTCCTAAATTTTAGAACAATATAATAAAAATACAAATTATTATATATTTACTAGAGATTGAAACAAATAGAATAATAGAATCATATGTATTATGGTAAACCAGATGTTTACAAATCACACTTAAGTGTGTTGTTGGCAAAATCGGTTGGGTCATCTCAGATGTATTATGATGTGAGAACTAGTTTTGAAGAACCAGAAGTTTCTTCAAGGCCAATAAAATTTGTGTGTTCCTAAAGGAAAATTTGAGAAATTGAGTTTTTATGACATTAATTGTTGCATCGACTAAAAGATCGTGCATTTGTCTATTCACAACTAGAAGTTTGTGAAATTATTTTCTCAACTAATTAGACTAAGATCTTGTTTTCTGGATTTTTCATAAATTCCTTGATAAGTATCACATATATTACTAAAATTAATATTGAACATCTTGAAGAACATGCTCATAAAAAAAAAATGGACTTGAAGATCCATTCTTTAGACGTCTAAAGTTAGTTATATAATTGATACTTGTGAGATCATCAATTCTAAACTAGATATTTGAAACACACAAAGTATGATATTAAGATATTTATTCGCATTAAGCCAACAAGTTAATATAAGATGATTCTCCCCTTAACTTACAAATTATTTTAGGTTAATAACCTATTATATCTCATCTATGTAAACTTTTGGATGTGTTGTAAATATTCAATTGCTCCAATTTAGTACGATAATATGAGTTTTGAAAGAATTTTGAGAAATGGTATTTTATATGAATCCCGTACTTGAGGATATACCTTGATCCAATAAGTGAATACTTATTTGAAGCCCAGTAGGCTGATTATCAATTGATAAATTAATTTTCTCAATATTAGGGGGAGAGAATAAGCAGCTGAAAGTGTGAACCAGAAGTTCAAATTAACAATTTAAAATAAAATATTATAATAACATTTTGATCCTCGAAGTTCAAAACACAATTCATTTGCAAAGTTTATGAAACAAATTATTAGCTGCTAATATTCCACTCAAGGTGGATTCTAATATTGGACAATATAATATTGCAAATGAGTTATAGCTGCGCCTGAAGCGGGTAGAAAAGTCGGTTCCGATGTTAAAAGTCCTCTACCAAGAAAAGAAACTAAAGTTAAAGATGACTCAAGTGAGGATATTAAAACTCTAAGAGCACTTTGACATAATTTAATTTTGAGTTCCAGAAGAACTAACCAGGTACCTGAAATTTATGAAAATTAAGAGATCTCGATAAATTATGTCATGAATGGAATATGATGGAACCAAAATAAAGTCAATATTGCAATCTCTTTGTGTATAATACAGCGCTAAAGATGATAAATGATAACGAGGATCATGAGTCAAAGTCTATCAAAGATTGTAGACAAAGTGAAAATTGGCCAATATGGACATATTCAATTGAAGAAAAATTAAACTCACTTTACAAGTGACTCGATTTTGGACCTGTAGTTCGAACGCCTCAAGATGTGAAATCAATTGAATATAAATGAGTTTTTGTGAAAAAGCAAAATGAGAATGGTATAAAGTTTGATTTGTTGCTCAAGAATTTTCACAAAGACCTAAAATTTATCTTGATGAAACATATCCACCTGTAGTGGATGCAATTCAATTTTTGATATTTAATTAGGTTTGTAGCACATGAAGGGCTCAATTTGCACATGATGGATGTTGTAACAACTTATCTGTATGGTTCACTTAATAGTAAAATTTACATATAACTCCCTGAAGGGTTCAATATACTAGATACACACAAATCTGAATCTTGAGAAAGCTACTCCATAAGATTGAACAAGTCTCTCTATGGGCTGAAACAATCTGGACGAATGTGGTATAATCGTCTCAGTGAATATTTGCTTAGAGAGGGATATACAAATAACTCCATTCGTCCTTGTATTTTTATAAAAAGATCAGGAAAGGAATTTGCAATAATGTTATTTATGTGGATGACATAAATATTATTGGAACTCCTGGAGAGCTTCCAAAAGCTATGAATTGTTTAAAGAAAGAGTTTGAGATGAAGGACTTAGGAAAGACAAAATTATGTCTAGGTTTGCAAATTGAACATTTGGACAAAGGAATATTTGTACATCAAGAAGGCTATATAGAAAAAGTGTTAAAACGCTTCTATATGGACAAATGTCACCCGTTGTCTACTCCAATGGTTGTTAGATCATTAGATGTGGAAAAATATCCTTTCAGACCTCGAGAAAAGGATGAAGAATTGCTTGGTCCTGAAGTACCATATCTCAGTGCAATTGGAGCACTAATGTACCTTGCTAATTATACACGTCGTGATATATCATTTGCTGTCAATCTATTAGCAATATATAGTTTTTCATCTACACGAAGACATTGGAACGGAGTCAAACATATACTCCGTTACCTTAGAGGTACAATAGATATGGGTTTGTTTTATAACAAAGTATCCAGATTTGAATTAACAGGTTATGCAGATGCAGGTTACTTGTCAGATCCTCATAATGGTATATCACAAACAGGTTATTTATTTACATGAGATTACATGAGGCAAGTCGAGAATGCGTTTGGTTGAGATCCTTAATTCAGCACATCCAAAATACTTGTGGTTTATCTTCTGAGACATTAAATACAACGACCATACATGCAGATAATACTGCATGCATCGCACAATTGAAAGATGGTTACATTAAAAAAGATCGGACAAAACACATTTCTGCAAAGTTCTTTTTTACTCATGATCTTCAAAAGAGTGGTGATATAAACATCCAACAAATCTGTTCATGTGATAATCTTGCAGACCTTTTCACAAAGTCAATCCCAAGTAGAATTTTTAATAAACTAATACAAAAGATTGGTCTTCATCGAAGAAATGATTGTTCAGCTGAGGGGGAGAAATGAAAGGATATTGTACTCTTTTTTCTTCACTAGATTTTTTTCCCACTGGGTTTTTTCTAGTAAGGTTTTAACGAGGCATATCCTTAATAAACATCCAAGGGGGAGTGTTATGAATAAAAATAAATGTGGATGTCCATTCTTATTCTTCTTTTTATATTCATATTCCCCATTAATATTGGTGACTTTCCATCTCCCTTAGGCCCTATAAATAAGATTCATATTGCAACATAAAATGTACTTTTGAAGAAGATAATAGAATATCACTTTCTCTCTTCTCTTCCTCTCTTTGATCTCTATGTAATTTTATTTAGTTTTATAACACTAATGATTTTATATAAATTATTTTTTAAAATTGATTTATTAAATTTTTGTATTTTAAAAAAAATATTATAATTGTTATAATTAAAATTGTTGATTTACTTCATGCAAATATATTATATTTTAAAAAATCGAAGTAGAAGGAGAAACCAAACAAATAGAACTAAAAGCCGCAACAAATATTGCAGTAATGTTCTCAACAAAATCCGCAGCAAACTTCGCAGCAATTCCTGCGACATTTTCAGAGACTTTTAAGGTTTCATTTGATGACCATTTCCTGCGAATTAAATCGCAGCTAAATCCGCAGAAAATTGATAAATTATTTTAAAACAATAAATCGCAGGTAAAGTCGCAGAAATTCCTGCAAAATTTGCTGCAACTCTATTTTTCGCAGAAAATATTATTTCACAATATAAAGTCGCAGGTATAACTCCGGAAACATTTCCCCAGAAAAATCCGCAGGTAATTCGGGTATTTCTAGTAGTGTATAAGAAACATGCTAGTTATTTACTTAGTTTAAAGGATATAAAGTGATAACTTTTAGTTTATTTTTCCACGGCAATAAAATTTTATAGATTGATTTGCATTCACAACTATAGTTGAACGTCAATATCATCTTGCATGAGCCACCTCCATAATCAACTTAATGGCAAGTTAAAAGAACATATATACAAACTGATGTTATAGCAAAGAAAATCATAAACATATTTTGTTTAGTGTTTCAACTTAAGTCATCCTCTAAAGTAAAATATTTTTTTATATTGTAAATTTCAAGTGGAAGATGAATGAATTTCAAGACATACAAATAAAACCTACTTCAATCAACTATATTACATAATTGCATAACTATACGCGAGAATGAATGTTTTTGACTGTTAAAACATTTATTATGTTAAATAGCTCGATATGTAAAGTATGCAAAAAAAGTTAACCTTTTAAATCTTGGAAGCATACTTGTCTATTTCCTCATTGAAATTCTGGCACTTTAACACAAGTTAGTACTGATGTCCTCACATCAGAACATAATATCAAGACAGATGTTACAACATCTTTGTCTGACAGAACAAATAAACCAGACTGAAGATAAATTGCAGAAATATAAATAACACAGACAATTGGTAACCCAGTTCTGTGCAACATCACATACATTTGGGGGCATCCAAGTCAGGAAGGAAATTCACTATCATAGCATTAGTTCAAAACTAAACTCCCCCGTTTACAATTTCTCGCCTAATCACTACATTGTGCAACTTCTACCTAGAAATCCACTAGATATGAGATCCCCCTCTCACTTCCTAATCAGTCACAATCCTAATGACAATACCTCAAAAAACCAAAAAGAAGTAGAACACTCTTCCAACTACAATACTCGATTTTGCTTAAAAGCTTCAACCAAGAACAATACACTCTTGCTTAAAAGCTTTAGAGTGGACAATTAACAATACACAATTAGTCTACCTCAATGTATCAAAAGATACAAAGGGTGACATACAAAGTCACACTAAACAGACTCTCAAAATCTAAGATTCTAAAACCTCCCCTTATTTTACAAAAGTGAAAGTCGTATCTTCATTAGGTTTAGGTCTTCTTTAAATATTCTTCAGACCTCGTGGGCTTGGGATCTTGAAGCGCAATTCATCGGGAATCAGCTTGGAATCATATGCATAATCTCCTGCACAAAAAATAGGAATAAAATACAAAGTTTCCTAAAAAGGCTCAAAGATCCTTTTTATGAAAACTAACATAATCTATCAAAACAGAAATTCTCACAATATACTCTCATGAATAACGCACATGTGTGAATTAGAACGCACTCAAAAATCACACTAAAACACCAAAACAATCATGCCCTAACTTTCTAGAATAACATGTCATGGCACATGTCACAACATCATACTGAACATGATGTCTGACTGTCATGACAGAACATCTGGTTTAACATTTTGCTAACAGCATGTTGTTTTACCAAAATGTTGCCAATCTAAAAACCACAGAACTTACAATATCCCCTTTTGGAAATTTTTGGCTAAAACATCCTTTGATGGAGAGAGGAATAAAACCACAATGAATAAGACCCAAGCTTCAAGAAAATTTTGCACAACCTGCAAACATAAAGATATTAACAATAAAATACTGCTACAGATCATTTGAGAATATAAATCCTTCAGATGTTAGGAATCTCCAGAAATCTCTAGAGATCAGATGTCACGACATGTGGTCTGACATCACATCAACATATCTCCAACACAACAACCTCAGACAGATCCATTTCTCCCCGTGTCACAAATAACCAATACTCCCCCTGAAGGGGAAAACCCAAATCACCTGACATCCAAACCTCAACTGCCTCAGTTCACACATCCCTCTCAAGGGAAAAACCCAAAGCACAAGACAGATAAGCATGAACTCTCTAAGTTCATACATTAGAAGTGCATACAGCAGAAGCCACATATATTAGAAACATATACAGTAGAAGCCACACATATTACTTAGAGTACCAGAGTAATAAATTACCATAGAGCATCCAAGGTTCTCCATAACCACAACATGTCAGACATGTGATTGCACATCATTGCACACATACATCACCTCAATGGCAGCAACATAAGCATGGCAGATTATCATGCTCCCCTTAAATAATTGCATACAACCCAACAATAACAAAGAAAAACTACTCTTCCTAAGCGGTAGTAAAACTCAACACATGACATGAAGTCATGACATTTGATCCAATATCAGAAACAGACACAGCAAACAACCTAACAGTTTACTCCTCCCTCTTTAGCAAAAAATTGACAAAAAAAACAAAGTAAAGGTAAACAAAACGAAAATACCCAGTATCAAAGGCTACAAACAGTTCTAACATAAATAACTTGAAACACAAAGCAGCAAATGGAAACAAACACTGTTACGGACCACAAACAGCAAAAAAAACACAACCCAAAGAAAACTTCACTTATGAATCCAACTATCCACTCCAACCTCCTGATTTAGTGAAATTAACCCAGTCTTCATCAACATCCTCATCAGATTCATGTAGTTGAGCATGACTTTTCTTGAAGGACTTCATTGTAAGTTCCTGGATTGGCTGGAATTTTGGTAAAACAACAAGGTGTTCAATGCTGATGTCATGGTGTTGATGTTGCAGCATTGAGTCTTAGTACTGGGCTGTACTAAGTTGTGAAGGTTAACTATGTTTGATGTCATGGGCTTGATGTCATAACATTGCACTTAACACTGGGCTGTGTTAAGGTTGCTAGTTGCTGAAGTGGATGTCTGATGTCACATAGGTGATGTTGTAACATCAGACCTGCAGAACTGAAGCTAATGACAGCATGGGCTTGTTGTTATTAGGGTCGCGTATTAGCTGGAATTGTGGAGAGTGTTGACTCGTTGGATGAGAATATCTTGGGCTAGATATTTTCTGTTACATGGGAGATTTGATTGCAGGTTTGTTGGAGAATTAAAAGGTGGAAGATTTAAAAAGATTTTGGGGATAAAATCTGTTTTAAAAGATTCAGTTTTTAATTAACAAATCTGATCAAATATTGTGACAAATCCAATCCAAATTCAAGGAGCTATATAAAGCGCACAAGACCAAGGAAGAAGGTACAGAAAACAGATTGAAGATCAAGAGCTGGAGGCTTAGAGTCTAGGGTTTGTTTAGAGTACTTGTAATCACACTATTCTAGGTTTGAATAGGTGTTGAATTTTCTGTCCTCTCTAGAAGCTGTGAAGCAATAGAGAGTTGTTGATTGATCGAAGCTAGGAAGCAAGATCAAGGGATCTCAAAGAGGTTGTTCTTTGAGTGTTTTAGGGGATTAAGTAGTGTTCTCATATCTAAGTGGTTTCTTAGGTAGAAAGTCACTAGTAGAGTATAAGTTTAGGAGATTGTCAACTGGTGTGTTGAGTTTGTAAATTATATCTACAAGTAGTGAATTTCATCCCTGGCTTGGTAGCCCCCAGACGTAGGTAGTTAGACCGAACTGGGTGAACAATTCCTTGTGTTTTCCTGTTGCTTATTCTGTCCATTATTGCAGAGTGTGTTGTTGTGACATCGCACCTTAACATCACACGTCTGGTACCAGAATTTCAATTGGTATCAGAGCAGGCATCCTGTCTGTCTCTGGGTGAGATCTAGGGAAGTTACTTTCTGGTGAAAGATGGACAAAGAGGTTGGAGGATTCGTCAACAGACCCCCTATCTTGGATGGCTCAAACTATGAGTATTGGAAGCCTAGAATGACTACTTTTTTAAAGTCATTAGATAGCAGAGCTTGGAAGGCTGTCATTAAAGAGTGGAAAGCTCCAGAGGTATGTGAGAAAGATGAGGCTGGCAAGGATAAAGAAGGCACCTCAAAGCCTAAGCCTGAAGAAGAATGGACCAAGGAAGAAGATGAGCTTGCCCTTGGGAATTCAAAAGCCCTGAATGCTATCTTCAATGGGGTTGACAAGAACATATTCAGGCTGATCAACTCATGTGAAACTGCTAAGGCTGCTTGGGATATTTTGAAGGCTACTCATGAAGGCACATCTAGAGTTAAGATGTCTAGACTTCAGCTTCTAACATCTAAGTTTGAAAGCTTGAAGATGAAGGAAGATGAGACTATTCATGACTTCCACATGAGTGTTCTTGAGCTGTCAAATGCATCTAGTGCTCTTGGTGAGAAGATGACAGAAGAGAAGCTGGTGAGAAAGATTCTTAGGTCCCTCCCTAAGAAGTATAAGATGAAGGTAACAGCCATTGAAGAATCTCAAGACATCAGCAAGATGAGAGTTGATGAGCTTATTGGATCTCTTCAAACATTTGAACTTGGACTGAATGAGGAAGAACCAGAAAAGAAGCCTAAGAGTATAGCTTTAGTCTCCACTCCTGCAGCAGCTAAAGATGATGAGTCCCAAGAGGATCTGCCTCAGGCTATAGTTATGTTAGGAAGACAGTTCAATAAAGTGTTCAAGAAGATGAACTATAGACCTAGTGTCAAGAACATCTCTTCTGACATCAGCAAGTCAAAAGAGAAAGATGAAGAGAAGATTGCACAAGATAAAGGAGTTCAGTGCTTTGAATGTGAAGGGTATGGACATGTCAAGAAAGAGTGTCCCACATTCTTGAAGAAGCAGAATAAAGGCTTGACAATTTCTTGGTCTGACACTGATAGCGAAGATGAAAGTGAGTCAGCAAAGCATGTTACAGCTTTGACAGGAATTGTTGAATCTGATGATGATAGTGATGGAGAAGTCACCTATGATGAGCTAGCTTCAACCTACAGAGAGCTGTGTTTTAAGAGTGCTAAAGTCTGTCAAGAAAACAAGTGCCACAAGCAACAGATAGCTAAGCTTGAGGATGATAAAGCTAAATTGGAGAAAGAAGTCCTATGTTCCAAAGCTCATCTTGAGCATATGACTAAAACTGTTAGAATGTTGAACAGTGGTACAGCCACTCTTGACAAGATACTCCAGTCAGAAAAAGTTGCTGGAGACAAAGCTGGGATAGGATATGTGGCCGAAGACAAAGGTACCTCAGAAGCAAGTACTTCAGGTCTAAAGAAGGAAGAGTCACAAACTGTGCCTCAACATCAGCCAAAGAGGCAGAATCTTACTCCCAAGGAAGCTGATGTTTCACAACCTAAGAAGATTGAGAAGAAGACTGGTCATAATCAGAAGAGAAAGCAGCCTCAAGGTGCTAGACAGTATATGCCTCCCCAATATCATAGGAGCATGAAGGCTGCAAGGTACAAACAGAACATGTCAGAGCAGATGTCTCAACATCAGGAAAACTGGTATGGATCTGGTTTCAACAATGCTGTACCTTACAATTATAGGAGGAGGAAGCCTCATCACCATGAGAGACAGCCTAGAAGACAGCATCGACAGTTCAGGAAACAGTCTACCTATGGTAAAAGACATCAGCACGATAGAAGACAAGCTAACTCTGGAAGGAGAAGACAACATTATGAGTGGCAGCCACAGCTTTATCATCAAGGTGGGAGAAGGTTTAACCACTTCAGAGATAATAGAATCATATGTTTCTATTGTGGAAGGTATGGACACATGCAGTACTCTTGTTACAAGCTGCATGGATACCCTCAGCCTCAAAACAGAGGGAGAAAGCACAAGCCCAAAGTTGTTAAACAATGGGTACCAAAGGAGAAGAGGAAGTGCTTATTGGCTCAGTTGTCTGACAAAGAAGCAGAAGAAGGAACTTGGTACTTTGACAGTGGATGTTCAAAACACATGACTGGATCCAAGGAGTATTTGGTGGAGATCATGTATGGGCATGCTAACAAGGTTGTCTTTGGTAATGGAGAAGAAGGAGTTGTAGAGGGAGTTGGAAGAGTGAAAAATCTTGATGGACTCACTCTTGATAGTGTGATGCTTGTCCAAGGGTTGGATGCTAATCTGATCAGCATAAGTCAGCTATGTGATAAAGGGTACAAAGTCTGCTACTCAAAGGATGAGTGTCTGGTGACAAATGAGAAGGATGAAGTGATCATGAAAGGAGTCAGAACCAGAGATAATTGCTATCAGTGGAGTTCCTTTGAAAGTGGTTCAACTAATGATGTTATAACATCAGAATGTGGCATCAGGATGCTGAAAAGTGATTCAAAGTTAATGAGTCCTGATTCAAAATGTGTAAAAGGAAAGGATTTATGGAGGGAACAAGTCATTGCTAATTCATATCAAGCTCTCAGCCTCAGAACCCCCTTTGACGGTACAGCAACATCTCGACTCTCCGAATCCCCATTCTCTCAACGAATCAACGTTCTCGTCTCCAAGAATCAACCTTCTATAACTGGAGTCATGGCTTCTACAACCAAGATTCAGAGTTCCACAAAAGGAAAAGCTAGGGTTTGCACAGACGAAGGGTCAACAGTCAAGCCTATGGACATTGAGCCCCTCTCCACCATCTATCCTGAATCAGGTACTGTAAGACCTGCTAAACTAACTCCCAAGAGACCTACCACTGTCTTTAAGGATTCCAAAACCATGAAAGTTGTTACAAGTGTGTTGTTTGGAGACAAACTTAGAGCTATCAATCTGTTTCCACAAACTGCTGAGGAAAGGATAGAGGGTAAACGGGGTACAAGGGAAAGGAGTGACATGCAGCCTACTGATACAGATCTTCACAGATTAGCAGTATCCGCAATCGAAGATTCTGAAATGGAGGCAGATAATACTCATGTTGAAAGGGATGTCAGAACATCGCCTAGTAGGGAGGATGAGACTGCTCCGAGAGGAGAAAAGAGCACTGATGTGATTAATGTTGAAGACTTATCTGATGATGAAGTCATCGGAAGAGCTGTGCCTGGTTTGGAAAAAAGACTAAAAACAAGGAAAGAAAAGGAGAGAGCTTCAGGTGATAAAAAGAAAAGGGGTGGAGTTGGGCCAACTAAAGCTTGGAGCAAGGTTGAGGTGACTCCAAGAAAGAGGAAGATTGTGGAACAATCTGAGTCTGAGGATGAAGCTGAGGAAGATGTTCATGACATCACACCAGTCAGAAAGACTATTTTAAAAAGAATTTCTGAGAATGTCCCTGAAGTGCCAGTGGACAACATATCTTTCCACTATGCGCGCAGTGCTTCATTATGGAAGTTTGTGTGCCAAAGAAGGTTAGCTCTAGAAAGGGAGCTTGGAAAAGATGTCTTGCAGATGAAAGAAATTATGGACCTGATTCATGGTGCTGGTATACTAAAAACTGTGACCAGATTTCCCAAGTGCTATAGTGGACTTGTTAAGGAATTTGTTGTTAACATTCCCACAGACATTTCTGACAATAGAAGTGTGAACTACAGGAAGGTGTTTGTTAGGGGACAGTGCATTGACTTCTCTCCTAGTACTGTCAATAGGTACCTAGGAAGAGTTGAGGAAGAGGAGTGTGAGCTGGAGGTAACTGACAATGAGGTGTGTAGAGAGATCACTGCCACTCAAGTTAAGGTGTGGCCTCTGAAGAATAAGTTGACAGCTAGCAAACTCAGCATCAAGTATGCTATTTTGCACAGAATTGGTGCTGCTAACTGGGTACCTACTAACCACAAAACCACCATAACTGTGGGTTTAGGAAGGTTCATCTATGCTGTGGGGAAAAAGGTCAAGTTCAACTATGGAAGCTATATATTCGATCAAGTGGTGAAACATGGTGCTACCAATGCTATCAAAATGCATATATCATTCCCTTCCCTTATCTGTGGAATGATCTTGGAACAACATCCTGGAATCTTAACCAGTTCTGAGGTTGCTTGTAAGAGGGAATCAGCTCTATCTTTGCATCCCAAAATGTTTGCTGGGAGTCATGTTCCAGACATTGTTGCAACATCAAGTGCTGGAGTTAAGAAGGGCAGTACCAAATCTGAGCTGATTGAAGAATTAAAGGCAACCTGCAAGGATCTTGACATGGTTATCAGCACCAGCACTGTCAGGAAATTGAAGATTGAGCAAATGATCATCAACTTGCAACAGGAGAAAGATAATGGGAATGGAGATACAGATGAAGGTAATGAGGATGCAGATGAAACCAGCTCGGATGAGGACTGAATTCCATCTGCTGTTTGTTAGTAGTTTAGTTTTCTTGTTTTGTTGTTTTGCACTAAATGTGCTTGCTTTGTAATTTGAATATTGTGCTGGTTTATGCACCTACTTTTTGTTCTATGATTTGTTTTGCCTGTTTGCTGACTGTGAGGCTAACAATGAGGGCTAGCTTAGGACTAACTTTATTGGGATAATTGTCTAATTATGGCTAAAAAGGGGGAGAGTTAAAAATTGCCATGAGGAGAAGAGTAGTTGCTGCTAAAAGAATAAAAATAAAAGGTGTTTAGTTGAAAAGTAATGATGCAGCTGTGGAGGGGGAGTATAGACAGCATAGTTGTGGAGCTGCTAGTGAAGTATTCATAGCATTAAGAGTGCAGAGTGCAGCAAAGCAGACATCAAGGGGGAGATGTGCTGCACATTGTGAGCTACTGAACAGCTGTGATGCTGGTTCAAGTTTTTGAGAGGGAGCACCAATTGGCTGTTGTCAATAATGAAGATGGTGCTGCAGCAGATCAAGTAATGAATACTATTTGAAGATTGTATTTGAAGATTGTCAAACTGCTGCAAGTTAAAGTTTCAAAATATTGAAGATATTCCGCTGCTGAAGTCTCTGAAGATGCAGAGATTGTTTTAGCCAAAATTAGCCAAAGGGGGAGATTGTAAGTTCCTGGATTGGCTGGAATTTTGGTAAAACAACAAGGTGTTCAATGCTGATGTCATGGTGTTGATGTTGCAGCATTGAGTCTTAGTACTGGGCTGTACTAAGTTGTGAAGGTTAACTATGTTTGATGTCATGGGCTTGATGTCATAACATTGCACTTAACACTGGGCTGTGTTAAGGTTGCTAGTTGCTGAAGTGGATGTCTGATGTCACATAGGTGATGTTGTAACATCAGACCTGCAGAACTAAAGCTAATGACAGCATGGGCTTGTTGTTATTAGGGCCGCGTATTAGCTGGAATTGTGGAGAGTGTTGACTCGTTGGATGAGAATATCTTGGGCTAGATATTTTCTGTTACATGGGAGATTTGATTGCAGGTTTGTTGGAGAATTAAAAGGTGGAAGATTTAAAAAGATTTTGGGGATAAAATCTGTTTTAAAAGATTCAGTTTTTAATTAACAAATCTGATCAAATATTGTGACAAATCCAATCCAAATTCAAGGAGCTATATAAAGCGCACAAGACCAAGGAAGAAGGTACAGAAAACAGATTGAAGATCAAGAGCTGGAGGCTTAGAGTCTAGGGTTTGTTTAGAGTACTTGTAATCACACTATTCTAGGTTTGAATAGGTGTTGAATTTTTTGTCCTCTCTAGAAGCTGTGAAGCAATAGAGAGTTGTTGATTGATCGAAGCTAGGAAGCAAGATCAAGGGATCTCAAAGAGGTTGTTCTTTGAGTGTTTTAGGGGATTGAGTAGTGTTCTCATATCTAAGTGGTTTCTTAGGTACAACGTCACTAGTAGAGTATAAGTTTAGGAGATTGTCAACTGGTGTGTTGAGTCTGTAAATTATATCTACAAGTAGTGAATTTCATCCCTGGCTTGGTAGCCCCTAGACGTAGGTAGTTAGACCGAACTGGGTGAACAATTCCTTGTGTTTTCCTGTTTCTTATTCTGTCCATTATTGCAGAGTGTGTTGTTGTGACATCGCACCTTAACATCACACGTCTGGTACCAGAATTTCATTCATATTTGTCACAAACTTTTTCCCGGTCCTAGATACTCCAGTGGATGATCCAACAGATGTCACAACTTCGGATTCCACCTTCTTTGGATCCGCACTCTTATCTTTCTTGGCATCCATCACACGAGCCTTTTTAGCATAAGTAATTTTGGAATTTTGACTCATGTTGAAACAAGGCTGGGGAGACAACTGAAGTGGTAAAGTTTTTTGAAAGGCAAAATACCCTTTTTGGTCCCGTATCTTAACCTCGGGGTTCATTTTGGTCCATTAACTTTTAAAAGGTCCATATTGGTCCTTTAACTCTTCAAAACTTTCCATATTAGTCCTTTTTGTCCTATTAGCAACGGAAAAATTCCAAAATGAGTCGCTAAATTCGTCGCAAATTAGACAAAGATGACTAATTTGGAACGTTTTGAAGAGTTAAGGGACCAATATGAATCTTTTAAAAGTTAAGGGACCAAAATGAACCTCGAGGTTAAGATACGGGACCAAAAAGGGTATTTTCCTTTTTGAAACAATGAATAACAACCTTGCGCATAACGCCTGGATAGTCAAGAATAGGATTGTGGAACGAAGTGAAGTTATCCTGGGTACCAGAGGCATTCTTCTTTTTCGCTTTCCAAACTTTGACTGCAGTATTTGAAATGACATTTTCCATGTCATTGAAAAACCATTTTTCTTGAGAAACGCATGAACCCAAAAAAACGTGTTTCAGGCCTCTTAATCTGTAGTTGCTATAACTCTTCATTAATACAAATTCCCAAAATACCCCTGACAGGATAATGACCTATCGCAACAATGTTGTCCAGCTGTGTAGAGAGAGAATCCTTGAAACTTCTGATTGTGACCAGCTTGTCACAGTACAATGTCATGACATCCTGTTTGACATTGTAAACATTTAGCATCCAACTCATTTTTGAACAACAACTTCCTCAACTAAATACTTAACCAGTCATAAATAATATTCTTTCTGAACCAAAAGATAAGATTGGTTCTCAAAGAAGAAACATCCTTAGATCAAATCAGAAGCACACACAACAGAAATAACTCAGGATCCAAACAAGAACATCACACAGTGATAACAAAACAACTCCCTCTGGATTACATAACTTAAGGATTCAGCAAAGTGCAGCTGAACAGCTAAACACAATGTCAAGACATCTAGTCAGACATCACAGAACAAACAGAGAAACACAACACAAGTTGCATGAGAACATGTAAGCTTTGTACAAACTACAACCTTGCAACAGCAGATCAGACAGGTACCACCCTTGAAGATCACAACCTACTGCAGAGAAAAATAAATTCTCCCAGAAAACATACTACATTGTTCACAATGACATACCCATGCAATCATGAACTGTCCCAGTTCACATATCAGAGGCACACGCACATCTCAAAAATAAACCTCAAACACATTTAAGAGAAACTAGAGTTCTCCAAAGCACATCAGGCAGGCAAGATGTCATGCACATTTAGTTTGACATCAAGCACATAAACCACATTAGAAGAAATACATTTCCTCTTAAGCATCAACATCTAGAATGAAGTCAGAACATGGCATCCCAACACCACCAAAGATCACATAGAAATGCAGAGGTCATTTCCATGCTTCACATCGTAGCATTACAATAGAACACCCAGAGAAACCATAGTTCTCCATAACATCAGATATGCCATCCTGCACTACACATCAGAGCCTTCTTTCCAACACTATTAAAGCCATTATCACCACCAGACTTGGCCAAATCTCTACTCCAAACTCCACCAGAACTAGATATTTCAGTTCTGAATCTGTTGGTGAACACAAACTCCATATGATGAGCTCCCATGAATAATCTGCTTCATTTTCTAGAGAGTTAATCTACTGCAATGATGTTCCATTATTTGCTTGGACATTAGTCCCTTGAACCATTAACCTTGGTTCTGGACAACATTAATAGGATTTGTTATCATCATAGAAGCTGATGCACATCCACTTGCATAAACTACTTGAGAACCAACATTTAAACACAACAGTAAAGGAACAAACTGCAAAGTCAGATCAGAGACACTAAAGAAAAACTCCACAGAGAGAAATAAACTCTCACATACAACAAGAACCAAACTAGCTTCTACACAGAAGCACGATGTCAAGACAACCTGTTTGACAATACAGTACCAACATAAACACTTATGCATACAAGAAGAGGTTCCCTCCAACAAACACCATCTGAGTTGCCTACCCACAGCCAGGCAACTAATCTTGCTTAGTTGCAACTCCAACAAGATATGAGAGCTAAGCTAATTTGCATCTTCCTAGAGATTTAACAACTGCTTGGTTAGCTATAGGCTAAGTTGAAACTTTTAGACAAACCTTCAAGTTGAAACAGAAGTGCCTGATATGACCAACTTAATCCTAGAAGAGAGACATCTCTAGAACAAGTTACTACCCTTAGCACAAACCTTGAAGGAGCAACCGGCTCAACATGAATTGATTCTCCAATACAGGGGATTGCATCAGAAGCCCACCTTCTAAATAAGCCAGTAACAAGGTAAACCAATTCACTTTCAAGTTCAAGACACTGAGTGCCTCTACATTTACACCAGGTCTAGCTTATCTTTGAGTACCAAAATTTTGAAGATGTCAGGATGAATGTTCTTGACATTTGACCTTGTCCATCTGTCCACTTTCCTCGGTACCGGATTGAATTAACTTTTTATCATATATCGGGTCACAAACTTCTATAGGGTAGGAAACAAACAAAAATGCTCTTGTTCTTCAACTTAGAGCTGTCATTCTCAAGGACAGATCAATAATATAGTAACCTAAGAAGTCCACCTGAGCTGATGGTTTCTTGATCTTCTTCTTTAACAGTAGTCACATTCATGACAAGAATCTTGGGAAGAGACCTCTAAAACCTGTTGACCAGATGTGCCTTCATGAAAGATCTTGAGAGGATCCCAAGCATATTTGGTTGCCACGCATGTGTTTATCAAACTGAACACATGCTACTCAACTCCATTGGATATGGAATTCAAATCTTTTAGATCAACAAAAGTCATTCATACTCCTCCTTAAAAGGAACAAACCAAGCACATTATTCGGTGGAAGATTTCCAATAGTTGATGTCCTTATAACACACATACAATACCATAAAGAAATATCTCCCCGAAGCGCACCCAGAAAACTGACTAGGGTGCCAACTTTGATGCCAATTGAAATTCTGGCACTCTAACACAAGTTAGTACTGATGTCCTCACATCAGAACATAATGTCAAGATAGATGTTACAACATCTTTTGTCTGACAGAACAAATAAACCAGACTGAAGATAAATTGCAGAAATATAAATAACACAGTCAATTGGTAACCCAGTTCGGTGCAACATCATCTACATCTGGGGGGATCTAAGCCAGAAAGGAAATTCACTATCATAGCATTATTTCAAAGCTAAACTCCCCCGTTTACAACTTCTCGCCTAATCACTACCTTGTGTAACTTCTACCTAGAAACCCTCTAGATATGATATCCCCATCTCACTTCCTAATCAGTCACAATCCCAGTGACAATACCTCGAGAAACCAAAAAGAAGAAGAACACTCTTCCAACTATAATACCCGGATTTGCTTAAAAGCTTCAACCAAGAACAATACACTCTTTCTTAAACGCCTTAGAGTGGACAATTAATAATACACAATTAGTATACCTCAATGTATCAAAAGATACAAAGGGTGACATATAAAGTCACACTAAAGAGACTCTCAAAACCTAAGATTCTAAAATCTCCCCTTATTTTACAAAAGTGAAAGTTGTATCTTCATTAGGTTTAGGTCTTCTTTAATTAGTCTTCAGACCTCGTGGGCTTGGGCTCTTGAAGCGTAATTCATCAGGAATCAGCTTGGAATCATAAGCATAATCTCCTGCACAAAAAATAGGAACAAAATACAAAGTTTCTTAAAAAGGATCAAAGGTCCATTTTTTGAAAACTAATAGAATCTGTCAAAACAAAAATTCCCACAATATACTCCCATGAATAATGCACATGTGTAAATCAGAACACACTAAAAAATCACACTTAAATACCAAAATAGTCAAGCCCTAACTTTCTGGTATAACATGTCATGGCACATGTCACAACATCATACTGAACATGATGTCTGACTGTCATGACAGAACATCTGGTTCATCATCTTGCTAACAGCATGTTGTTTTACCAAAATGTTGTCAATCCAAAAACCACAGAACTTACCCTCATTCCCATATTGCATGTAGGAAACACAATAAGAGTTATTTCTAAGTTAGATTCAGCTGACACATATAGATATTGAAATATATCTAGTAATACTTGTCATGTTACTTTATACAACTATTTGTTAACATCTCAATAGCTGAATATAGGTGTTTGTGATTTTTGTATGATAATTGACAATTTTTATAGGATACATCTATATCTAAAAATTTAATATACATTGGTATAAAATAAAATAAAAATAGGAGCATTCAATTTTTCTAGACTCCTACTTAATGAAATTCAAATAATGTAGAGCAAAATCACATGTTTAAACCAAACAATAATATCGAACTTTTAAATCTAAACTAACAACTGAAATCCATCAAACTCTAGAATGTTAAAAAATACTTACATAATAAAGGATTTAAAACATCATTCAATTCAAACCATGTTTCAAAATACATTCAACAATGGTTTTATCAATGCTTGGAACACAAACTAAAGACACCAGTAAATAAAAAAATGATTGGGAAAGTAAAAAACTATTTATTAATAAATCCATTTGTGAGATATTAGATCGAACTCTGGTTTTAGCAAGCCATCGAAGTCCGCTCACATGCTGTTGTCGAAGACCTACATGTTGTAGTCAAATTGTGTTCTAGTATGTAGGAGATCGAATTGGACCTTGTGTTATGGATCCAATTGTTTAAGATAGCTTGTACCCTAAGTTAGCTTGTAATGGGTAATTGTTAAAAAGCCCATTAGTTTAGTATGTTAGGTTTATTATAAATTGCATACTAGTCTCTCTTCATAAGGTGTGACAAATCCTTACTAGGTTGAGAGAGGTTAATTGTTGGTATTCACTTGTAATCTTTGAACCCTATTGAGAAAGTGAATAGTAAAACAGATTTAATCAATTCTCTATTCTTCCTACTCTTTTATCTTCCTTTGTGAACCCTAATTGGGTTTTGTGTGTTTGTTCAAGTTTTTACTTCTTTTCTACCCTTGTGAATTTCTTGGTGTTCAAGAAACCAAATATACTTTGTTATTCCGATATCGTTTTTCACAACAAATTGGTACGGTGAGCGTGAACGACTTCGGTCTGTGGCGCTTGAAGATGAAAGCCCTACTGGTTCAGCAAGGTTGTTTGGAAGCGTTGAAGGGAGAGGCAGCCATGGACGCTGCGTTAACGGAAAAAGAAAAAACGGCCATGATAGAGAAAACCCACAGCGCAATATTGTTGAGCCTTGGGGATAAGGTTCTTCGACAAGTATCAAAGGAGACTACGACATCGGGGTTATGGTTGAAAATTGAAAGTTTGTACATGACCAAATCTCTCGTGAATAGACTCAGCCTGAAGCAAGCTTTGTATTCATTCAAGATGAGTGAAGATAAATTTTTGGTTGAGCAGTAGGATATGTTCAACAAGATGATTCTTAATCTTAAAAATATTGATGTGAAGATGGATGACGAAGATCAAACACTGTTGTTGTTGTGTGCTTTGCCCAGAACACATGCTCACTTCAAAGAAACTCTCTTGTATGAAAGGGAGTCCCCGAGCTTTGAAGAAGTTCAATCAGCCCTGTATTCTAAGGACCTGAACGAACGAAAGGAGCATAAACCTTCAACGGTTGGTGAAGGTTTGGCAGTTATGGAAAATTCTTGCGAAAAGATGGTAAGTTCGACAAGAAGAAAGGTAAAAGTTAGCAGAAGTCTTATAGTGGCGAAGCATCTGATATTCGATGCTATCATTGTAAGAAGGAGGGTCACACAAGAAAGGTGTGCCTTGAACACCTGAAAGATCATGGAGGTAAGGATAATGGCAACTCAGCTATTGTTCAAGATGACTTCGACTCATCTAATGTCCTTGTGGTTTCAAGCAGCGACTCAAGAAAAGAGTGGATTATGGATTCAGGTTGCACTTGTCACATGACTCCAAACAGAGAATTGTTCGAGGAGCTATATGATCAAGATGGTGGATCAGTGCTGCTGGGAAACAACAAATTAAAGCTTGCAAAATTGCAGGTATTGGATCTGTGAGATTCAAGCTCCATGATGAGTCAATAAGGTTATTAATTGAAGTCAGGTATGTACCTGATTTGAAGAGAAATTTGGTTTCTCTTGGTGAATTCAACAGAAAGGGATATGTTTTTCAAGGAGATAAAAGTATCCTAAGAGTAATAAAGGGGTCGAAGGAAGTCTTGAGAGGCGTGAAAAAACAAGGCTTGTATACCCTTGAGGTTGAAGTTGTAAGTGGTTTGACAAATGTTGCATCCACGAAACCTTTGTCGAAGACAGAAATTTGACACATGAGATTGGGCCATGTCAGTGAAAAGGGTCTGGTCGAATTGGGGAAACAAAATCTGCTTGGAGGAGACAAAGTCGAAAAGCTGAAATTTTGTGAACCCTGTGTACTTGGAAAATCTTGCAGAGTGAAGTTCAACAAAGGCAAACAAAGAACTCATGGATCCCTTGATTACATCCATGATAATCTTTGGGGGCTGCAAGGTGTCCATCACATTCAGGAGCAAGGTATTTTCTATCCATAGTCGATGATTATTCCAGAAAGTTGTGGGTATTCATCCAGAAGACTAAGGATGAAACTTTTGAGAATTTCAAAGGTTGGAAGATTCTGGTCGAAAATTAGATTGGCAGAAAGGTCAAGAGGTTGAGAACAGACAATGGCTTTAAATTTTGCAATGAGGCGTTCGACAACTTGTGTGCTGCCTCAGGTATTGTAAGGCACAAAAATACTACAGGTACTCCACAATAAAATGGTTTGGCAGAGAGGTTTAATCGAACTATTTTGGAAAGAGTTAGATGCATGTTGACTAGTGCTGGGTTAAATAAGGTGTTTTGGGCTGAGGCTGTTTCGACAGCAACATATCTGATAAACAGATGTCCTTCGACTGCGTTAAGACACCTGAAGAAGTTTGGTCGCGACATCCACCTAGTCTCGACAGACTGAGAGTATTTGGCTGCGTGGCTTATGCTCACATTAGGCAAGACAAGGTTGAACCTAGAGCTCTGAAATGCATGTTCATGGGATACCCTAAAGGAGTCAAAGCTTATAGGCTATGGTGCCTAGAGCCAGGTCACAGGAGGTGTATCACCATCGAGATGTAGTTTTCAATGAAGTTGAGATGAATTTCAAGAAAACTGATGATGATGACGAAGAGCTGGAACAGGGAGAGATTCCTGTAGAGGTGGAGCATGTTGATGCTGAATTACGTATCCCAGATGAAGTCAAAGAAGAAGAAGAAGATGTTGTCGAAGATGAGGAGACAGATAATGACTACCTCCTAGCAAGAGACAGGTAGAGGAGAGTCATCAAGCCACATCAGAGACTTGGATATGTAGATCTTATAGCTTATGCCTTAATCTCTGCAAGTGAGGTTCTCGACAAAGAACCTAGAGACTATAAGGAAGTGATGAGGAGTCAAAAGAAGACTGAACGGCTGAAGGCCATGGATGATGAGATGAAATCTCTTCATCATAACAACATATGGGAACTGATCAAGAAACCTGCTGGAGCCAGGTTAGTCAAATGTAAATGGATTTTCAAAGTTAAGGAAGGAATCGAAGGAGTGGCGTCGAAGAGATACAAGGCAAGATTGGTCGCTAGGGGGTTCACTCAGAAAGAAGGTGTCGACTTCAATGATGTGTTCTTTCTTGTTGTGAAGCACAGGTCCATTCGAATGTTGCTTTCCACGGTGGCACAGTTCAATCTTGAACTGGAACAGATGGATGTGAAGACTGCGTTCTTGTATGGTGATCTAGATGAAACAATCCTTATGAGGCAACCTGAAGGGTATGTCGAAAAGGGGAAAGAAGATTATGTGTGCAAGCTGAAGAGATCTTTATATGTTTTGAAACAATCTCCTCGACAGTGGAATAGGAGATTCAACAAGTTCATGGAACACATAAGTTTCATTAGAAGTCAGTTCGACCACTGTATTTACTTCAGATTTCGACCTGGTTATTCATTTATTATTTTGTTGCTTTATGTGGATGATATTCTAATAGCAAGCAACAATATCGAAGATGTAATGAGGGTGAAAGCTGAACTCAATAAGGAGTTCGACATGAAGGATCTGGGAGCTGCGTCTAGGATTATTGGGATTGACATCCAAAGAGATAGAAAGCAATCAAAATTATGCTTATCTCAATAGGCATACCTACGAAAGATTCTCGAAAAGTATAGTATGTCGAATTCAAAGCCTGTTGTAACTCCGACAAACCCTCAATTCAAGCTGAGTATAGATCAGTGTCCCAGTACTGATGTCGAAAGAGCTTATATGAATAGCATTCCATATTCTAATATAGTGGGTTTTTTGATGTATGTTATGGTCTGTACTAGACCTGACATAACATATGCAGTAAGTCTTGTAAGCAGGTACATGGCGAATCCTGGAAAGGCTCACTAGCAAGCATTGAAGTGGATTTTAAGGTACATAAATGGGTCTCTGAATAAAGTCCTAATTTATGGTGGAGCCTTGGGTAAAGATAGTAAAGCAGCAATCAAAGGATATGTCGACTTTGATTATGCAGGTTGTATGGATTCCAGAAAATCTATTTCTGGATATGTGTTCACTATGTTTGGGACAGCAATCAGTTGGAAAGCAACACTTTAGAAGGTTATTTCCTTATCAACCACTGAAATGGAATATATCGCCCTAACTGAAGCTGTGAAGGAAGCATTGTGGCTTGAAGGTTTTGCAAATAAGCTGAAACTTCAAGGTCCAGTTATCACTGTTAAATGTGATAGTCAAAGTACAATACACCTGTCCAAGAATTCGGCCTATCATGAGCGAACCAAGTACATTGATGTGAGGCTACATTTCATCATAGGGGTAATCAAGCGTGGAGAAGTCCAAGTGTTGAAGGTTTTGGCAGATCATAATGCTGCTGATATGATCACCAAGACATTGCTCAGTTGCATGTTTTTCCACTGTATGTAGTTGATAAAGTTGCATGAAGAAAGCTAGTTTATTTCTTGATGTTATAGAGTTTGTTCCAAGGTGGAGATGTGTGAGATATTGGATCGAACTCTAGTTTTAGCATGCCGTAGAAGTCCGCTCACGTGCTGTTGTCGAAGACCTACATGTTGTAGTCGAATTGTGTTCTAGTATGTAGGAGATTGAATTGGGCCTTGTGTTATGGATCCAATTGTTTAAGTTAGCTTGTACTGGGTAATTGTTAAAAAACCCATTAGTTTAGTATGTTAGGTTTATTATATATAGCATACTAGTCTCTCTTCGTAAGGTGTGGAAAATCCTTATTAGGTTGAGAGAGGTCAATTATTGGTATTCACTTGTAATCTTTAAACCCTATTGAGAAAGTGAATAGAAAAACACATTTAAACAATTCTCTATTCTTCTTCCTCTTTTCTCTTCCTTTGTGAACCCTAATACGGTTTCGTGTGTTTGTTCAAGAAACCAAATATACTTTGTTATTCTGGTACCGTTTTTCAAAACACCATTAAACATTTGAAACTATAATAGTAAACAATCAATTTGAGAAATTTAGAAAATCTGAATTTATAGCTTAAACAGAAAAATGGAGGAACACTGAAATAATTTGTGAAGTGAAAAAATTTAACAATTGGAAACAATCAATTCTAAGAAGAATAATTTTTTTTTACCTTTTGAACTGGAAATCTAAACAAAACCATTATTGTTGTAACTCAACAATTAATGAAAAAATTGGGGCTTTGATAAAGAATGATAGCCGTAAAGTTGAAAAATTGGAAAAAAAAACATCAATTGAATGTTGTAGCTTGATAACAGGATCGATTGTTATTATCTGATAATAAAGAACATGCCTTTTGATTTGAAACTTGATGATGATTTTAGAAATTAGGGGAAAACTATGAATGAGAGTTGCAATATTTGACGAACCTTCAATTGGTAGAAAACGAAGTATGAAAACATAACAAAGTACGAAACAAATAAGAAAATAAAATGGAAATCAAAGCACAACAAAGTATGTACCAAATCAGAAAATTAAATCGAGATTGAAACACAACAAAGTATGAATCGAATAAGAAAACTAAATCAAAATCAAAACACAACAAAGTTTGAACCAAATCAGAACAACAAATCAATATCAAAACACAACAAAGTATGAACTAAATCAGAAAATTAAATCGAAATTGAAACACAGCAAAGTATGAACTAGATCAGAAAATTAAATTGAAATTGAAACACAACATAGTATGAAGAAAATCAGAAAAATAAATCAAAATCTAGCAAATGACATACTTTTGATTCGGAAGTTGTTGGAAAAGACTGCAAAAAAATGAAAAATGGACGTTATTGCAACAACAAAGAAAGAGCAACATGGAAGATGGAGGGAATAAGGGGAATGGCGTGCAGAAGTGAAAAATAGATATTGAGAATTCAACAAATCTTTAGAAATATAATTGAAATTGAAAAAGACAGAAATGAAATTTTTTCAATTGGAAATGAAATTGAGTGATTCAAGAAAAAAATGGTTTAGAATTCGGCAAAAACAGTGAGATGGAAAGAAAAGATTTAGTAATTGATGTAGAAAAATAAAAATATCCACCAATATTCAATGCTTTGGAACACTACAAAAAAAAAATTGTATTGAGAAAAAGCGTAAACGGTAAAGTTATAGAATTAGTAATTAATAAAATGAATAATTAATGTAATAAGAATCATAAACCCTTGATAAATAGAAAGCATGATTAAAGGTGAAACATTAACTAAATATTATTTTTTATTTGATGATTAGATATGTGAAATGACTGTTAAGGGCATGATAAACCCTTTGAAATTAATTTAAGTTTTGATAATGATGTAATTTTGGTAGTCATTAGTTTTCTTATTTTTATAGTAAACATACTTGCGTTAAACATGAGCTTCTAAATCTTAAATTGATCTTCCATATTTTAACACCGCATAACTTATACATCTCTAAAGCAGAATCTAAATCCCCTAACCTAACCTTAACATGAACAATAAATGAGTAAGCAACAGAATCCCCAATCAAATTCTTCGGCAACCATCTCTTCAACAATGTAATTAACTTAACCAACTCACCTTCATCTCCTTCTTTTCCCTTTCCCAACATTCACAATATCAAACTCAAATTAACAATAATTAAAGGAAAATACAAATTACTACCTTAAACTTTTTTAGCATTCTCATTGAAACATTTCTCTCAGGCATTTTATCAAACAACTTCTGAACATTTTTATTGTTGCCCGTTTCAACACATCATTTGCACAAATGCAACATTTTGCTAACAACTTAGCATCAACCAACTCATTAACCACCATGGAATTGACAATTTTAATCCTTTAACGACCTTTCCTTCCTCTATTCAAATCACATTTAATGTCATAAACATATGAACAAATTTTATCATGCTTTTTGCTTCTCCATGAGGCTCTTTCCTCACTAACTTTCTTTAAGAAATGCTTAAATTTATTTGGAGGGATAGCGTTCAGAAATTTTTTGGGAGATGAAGACGGTGAAAACATGCAAAGATAAACTCAATTTATGCTGAGAAGCCAACACATATAACTACGTGCCCATAATTTAGCATCTCACAAATCCATGTGTCCCACTTAGAAAGATTAGTTTGTTGTTTGTTGTTTGAGACATATGTCAACTCATAGGTATACTTTTGGAAGAAATAATGAGGGCACACATCCATATTCTCTTGGAACTACCATTGTTGAATTTGCTTCCACTTTCAAATTTAGGGACGTTTGTAACCCCCACAATTTATCATGTTTTTTTTGCAATCAAGTATGATGTTGACTTTGAATTACATGGCATGCCATGTTAGCTTTCGTTAAACCAAATAGATGGCAAGGACTAAAATTATGTACGAAAAAACTTTAGGAGGACCATTATTTAAAGGAATTAAAACTAGATTTTGGGTTATTTACAGGGACGAAAACCCTCTTTTGGAGAACAGGACCAGGCCAAAGAAATAAAGGTCAGATATTTGGTTATCGATACCACCTCTTCTTACAATAATGTTATAGGAATACCAAATTTTAACCAGTTGGGCGGATCCTTGTCCACTTTGTATTTATGCATGAAGTGCTCGTTCCCAAATCGACGAGTGGGAGCATCCTAGGAGATCAGGATATTTTTAGAAAAAGTTACGTAGAAAACTCTAGGCGTGAAAGCCACGAAAGTGAGCTCAGGGATAAGGCCACCAGGGGGAACCTGCAAAGCAGCGAAGGTTCATCATCAAACTAGCAAGGAGAAAAAAGATTGAATACCAAGAAGGAATGCCCTCTTAATCCACCTGAGTTGTTGTCGTTATTTTGTTTTCTTTAACACATTTTGTTGTTGATTTTTATATATAAGTATTGCATCTCTGTTGATTGTAAGAACGTGTTATTTAATGGGGTGCACTTTTTTCCCTATGCACTTTTTATAAGGCGGGGGTTTTTACTAAGGCACCTCATTTTATTATCCTATAGAATATATATTTTTCTAGAAATTCCCTTCTTTCTAAGAAATCTAAAAGCTCGAGAGAAGATTGCCCTATGAGGTAATCAAAATTTTGGATTCCTAAGTGGGTTCCTTTCCGCCAGTCAAAATGTTGGACCCCTTAGTTGGATCTTTGTCGGCCATAGAGGCGATCAAAACGCTTGATCCCTCAGTTGGATACTTGTCACCTATAGAGGAAACAAAACGCTAGATCCCTAAGTGGGGTTCATACCACCCATAGCGACATCAAAATGTTAGATCCCTAACTGGAACCCTTGCCATCCACAAAGGCGATTAAAATGATGGATCTCTAACTAGGATCCTTGTCATCGATATAGGAGGTTAAAATGCTAGATTCCTCAATTGGATCCTTGTCACATATATAGGAAATCAAAAAAATGGATCCCTAAGTGAGATTCTTTCTGCCCATAGAGGCAATCAAAATGCTAGATCCCTAAGTGGAATCCTTGCTGCCATATGAGGCAGTCAAAATGGTGGGTCCCTAAGTGGGATCCTTTCCATCCTGTGAGGTGATCAAAATGCATGATACCTAAGTGCGATCCTTTCCAACCTAAGAGGAAACTAAAGTTATGAATCATTGAAAGGGATCTTTGGCTGCCAGAATAGAGGATCTTCGAGGATGACCCAACCAGAATAAAGGTGATGTGAATTAACTAGCACTTTTGATATTTAGTGAAATTCTATTCCTCAGGGGACAAATGTCGAACACGATAACTTAGACAACTGGTTCAACAAGTTAAACCAAAAACACTGCAATGACAAGTACTAGATGATGGAGCAGAGAAGTAGTAAATAACACGATTGTTGCTTACCCAGTTTGGTAAACCACACATACGTCTAGGGGGCTGAGTCAACAACTGAATAAAGGAAATTCACTATTAGTAGCTTTGTACAATTAGTCTTACAAGCAATAACAAACCCTGTGTTTTTCAATGCCTCTTCCTAACACTGCCCGATGAATTTTTAAGGGTTAATACCCCTTTTCCCCCTGCCATTTGAGCTGAATCCCAAAAACAACCCTGTAAAAAAAAACACAGATTCCATCCCTGTATTTTAAAGATTCTTTCATTTTGGTCCTTCAATGGATTTGCCCAACAAAAAAGGTGATGTGGCACTGACAGCTTGGCAATTTTTTTACTGTTACTGACACGTGGCATTAATAGCTAATATTATTTCATTTAATTATAAAATCTTAATTATAAAATCATTTAATATTATTTTATTTAATTACTTAATATTCAATTACTTAATTATTTAATATTCATTTACTTCATTTCCTTTAATATTCATTTACTTCATTTCCTTCGACCCTTCATCTTCATCCAAATTCATCTAAGATCAACAAAATATAATCATGGCAGGAATTGCAACATAAAAAATGTTCAATGTAACTTTAAATCGGGTCCTTTTAGCAATGGAATCATCAAATTAGGACCAAGTCAATGAAGTAGCAACCCATTATCCATGTCCTAGTATAAACAACTAGAGAATTTGTGAAAGTAGTGAAATCAGGATTTTTTTTTTCAAGCAGGTAAAAAAAGAAAAGAATTCAGCATAAAAAAGCAAAAAAGAATCCATGTGTATATGATCTAACACCAAGCGACCCAGCGACCCACAAGAAGGAGCATGCAATAGTAGGTTGAAATGCCAACGATAGCAACACCAAGCGACCCAGCAACCCAACCAGCAATCCGAAAAGCAAAGGGCAAACCCAAAACACCAGTTCCAACAACAGTGACAATGATATTCCCCAAAGTTTGAAGCTTTGAAGTTTTTTTGGAAGATAACAAAGGGGTTTCGTTGCTTTTAAAATCGTTCTCCATTTTTTCCTCGAAATCTAACACTAAACGCAATTGGGGTATCGAGATTTATAGAAATTTTGGGGGAAAAAAAGTAAAATTAGGGACGGCTGCGAAGAAGAGTCCGAGATTTGTCTAATAGAGACGGACGCGACTCAAATCGAGAAGAAGGAAACGAAGATGGCATCGCAATTTGGAAACGAAGCCAAGAGAAAAAAACAACACCTGCGGAAATTTGAAGAAGAGAAAAAGGAACAGTGACGCGATAGATGGAAGGAGATGATGAACCCTAAATCCTTCCTTTTACGTTTAACAAATATTAAATAAATGAAGTAAATGAATATTAAGTAATTAAATGAAATAATATTAAATGATTTTATAATTAAATGAAATAATATTAGTTATTAATGCCACGTGTCAGTAACAATAAAAAAATTGTTGAGCTGTCAATGCCACATCACCTTTTTTGTTGGACAAATCCATTGAAGGACCAAAATGACAGAATCTTTAAAATACAGGGATGGAATCTGTGTTTTTTTTTATAGGGTTGTTTTTGGGATTCAGCTCAAATGGCAGGGGGAAAAGGGGTATTAACCCAATATAAAATAACATAAAAAATTATTCTTAATTAAAAAATTGTATCTTATTTTATTATATTATTAAATTAAATTAATTTTTATTTGATAAAAATAAATATATTAATACATGCAAAAACATCTTTAATATATATGAAAAATTAGAAATAACGTGAAAATATATTAAATTTATATATAAATTTTATAATGAAAGTTAATGAAATACATGAAATAATAATAGCATTCTAACTTTGAATTCAATTATATTAGTGTATGATAATAATAAAAACAATTTTATTCTCTAATATTCCACATTAACACTGCAATAATATTATAAATTATCATTGTCATAGTTGATCTCGTTAATTCTCCTCCGACGTTATACTAGCTTAAGAATTATCAATATTATTTTAAAATTAATTACATAATTTAGATAATACTAAAAAGAATTAAATAATGTATCAACTTGTATATTGACCCAAATATAATCGTCTAATTCATTATATATATATATATATATATATATATATATATATATATATATATATTCCCTCCGTCTCAAAATATAAGAGAACAAATTAAAAACACACTTATTAAGAAAAATAAAAAGTATGATAGTTTGACTAAGATTTTGTTGAAAAAAATTGCATTGAAAGATGTTAAAACAATTCTAATTGGTTGTTAGTTATAGAAAAGATGAGAGAGAAAGCAAATTAAATGCAACTTGCATTTAATTTTACCTTGAAAAAGATGAAAGTTATTTTTTTCTCTTATATTTTGAGATGGAGGGAGTGTATATATATATATATATATATATATATAAGCAATTGTATTAAATGGAGAAAAAGGGATTCTCCAACCCGTACAAAAGACCAAACAAAAGCGACAAGCAGGAAACACCCCAAAACGAATTACAAGAAGTCTAAAGGGTGATACAACCAATCATAAAAATTGCATCTCTTGCGACCTATTTCTAACCATCTCCACAATGCAGAAACTATACGGTAAAAAACCTCATCCCCGTCCCAAACCATACCATTGAAAATAATATCATTCCTCATTTTCCAAATACACCAAGAAGAGACAAACCACACGAAACAACTCATGTCGTCTTTCCTTTTGTGATGAAGAGCTAAGAACCATAAAATAGCATGGTTACGTAAGTTATCCGCGTCAATCGGCTGGACTCCAAGCCAATTGGAAATTTTCAGCCATAACACTTGTATTTTCGGACAGAGGAGAAAAAGGTGTAAGGCATCCTCTTCATCATGAGAACACAGCACACATTTCTTTTCATGCAAGGAAGTAATAATACCTCTAAGAGCAATGTTGGAGCGAGTCGGAAGCCTATCGCGAATCAATCTCCAAACAAAAATTTGAATTGACAAAGGAACCTTAGTCTTCCAAACCACTTTCAAAAGCAAGGCCTCCGACTGTTGAGGTAAAGGAATTTGAATAGAATCCATAAAATGATCATAAGAAGACCTCACCGAGAATTCGTTGTTTTTTTCCAAAAGCCATTCCCATTTATCCTCCTCAAGACTCATCAACATGCTGCCCATAAAACGAATTTCAAAAACTCACTGTTTTTGAAATTTTCGGTAGTTGCACAAAATTTCCGGTACCGCTCCACATATTTGAAATTTTCTCCGTTGAACTGTGAATTTCAAAATTTTGGAAAATGAATTTCTAAGGACAGCATCTTATTTTCATACGCATTGGGAAGTGTCAGGTTTAACTGAAGGGTGTCAATTTAAAGCCTCATATTATTATGATCAACAGTCCCGCATAATTAAGAAGTGCACAAGGTAGGAAATTGATTCCATGAAGTCACTTTGTTGGAATATTTTAATAATTAAATATTATATTAGTATTCTAGTAGTGGCCAAATATATTTATTTAATTATATTAGTTGTTTTATCAAATAAAGTGGCTTAAACAAAGTATGTGATCAAATAATGTTAAAAGACTATTTAGATTTTATTTAGGAATTATTTAATTAATTAATTGATTAAATAATTGGGTCTGGATTCAAATATGAGTGGATTTCGGGATGATCCATTTTGTAATAATGAAAACCCTAATTGGCCATCACACTATATATAAGTTATGGTCCCTAATATACCGTACATAAACAAATTATCTCTTATCCCCATCTGAAGAGAATTCGAGGTATAAGGAGTACCGGTTGAGGAAGAACCACAAAAGCCATCAACTTCTAGGTTATAGAATTATTGCCAAAGGGATTTTTTCTCAATGGATCCAGGTATTCTAAAATCAATTTATCGATCATATAATTTTATACATGCTTGTATGACTATTTTAATTCCGCATAAAATATATGTCATAGTATATTGGATATGTATATTAAATTGATTTAACTCTAATACACTTATCTCTATCTCTCCCTATGATTCTCTATAATGTTTTTTTTTTAACTTTTTGAGATAAAACTATCTAAGAGTAAAAAATTAATGAAAAACAAGTTCAATGGTCATTAAACCTTGACTGTAGTGACTGCACCAATTTTTCAACTGTAGTGAATCATGGTCCCATATTGTAACTTATTTACTTAGTAGTTCTTTCACCTATAAAAGTCCAGTTGTGCATACTCAAGATATGAGAGTAGTAACGAGCTGTATATTATTGGGGGAGTTTTTCGCTAGGGAGCATTGAACATTGGGTCAAGAGCAACACAAGTTAGAGACACATCACATATTCACCCAAAACCTTAGGTAATAGGTATGTGGGTTCTCCCATTTATAAATGCTCAACTCTCCACATTTATAACCAATGTGGGACTCCAACTCACACTTGATATATTATTCTCAACACTTCCCCTCAAGTGTGAGTCCACAATGCTCCCCCTCAAGTGGAAACTCTTTTGTCCACATATATTTGTACCGTTGTTGACACCTCTTCCTGGGCATTTCGATACACCTCTTCCTTGGGCATTTCGATTTCAATGGGACACCACTTCCTGGGCATTTTGATACATGTAAACCGGTCCCTTTACTCGAACCAAAGGCTCTTATACTATTTGTTGGGGGAGTTTTTCACTAGGGAGCATTGAACATTGGGTTAGAGCAACACAAGTGAGAGACACACCACATATTCACCCAAAACCTTAAGGTGATAGGTGTATGGGTTCTCCCATTTATAAATGCTCAACTCTCCACATTTATAACCAATGTGGGACTCCAACTCACACTTGATATATTATTCTCAACATATATCAAGTAGCAGTCATGAGTGGAAATATCCAAAAGGGCAAAAATGACATAACAACAAATTTAGTGAAGGATACTCTCTCAGACTCATGAAAAGTCTTACTTGATCTTTCTCTGTCTCAAAATGAATATATCTTTACCATATTAATGTAATATTTATTATTATTTTTTCACAACTATACTCTTATTTATTAAATTTTACAATATCTAATTATTTCACTAACTATAATTGATAAGGGGTTTTTAATAAATAGTATTAATTTTATCATTAAAATCAGCGCATATAATCAACTTTTTAAAAAATTGCACATGATTCAAATAAGACATTTATTATGAGACAGAGAGAGTAACAACCAAGGACTATTGGCAATTGATCCTACATCTACCTCTAATTGTAACACTTTAGCCTCTAATTGTAAAAAGACTTTTCATGTGAAGCTAATTTATTAAAGGCTTTTAGGGCCTCTCTATGAAGATCTTCAAAGGCTTTTTGTAATTGAAGATAAGATAAGTCATTAATAGATTCAAGCTTATATAGACTTAAATTTTTATTCTTCTTTCTATTTGTCATGAGACAAATCCTGGCCGATTTGATGCTTAAACTTTTGCGTTCATCACTTGAGGAATCACTTGCACTATCCCAAGTGGCATAAGATCTTCTAGACTTGTTAGATTTCTTGTGATGGCCTTTCTCTTTGTCTTTCTTCATCATAGGACACTTCGGTCTATACTGACCAACTTACCCACAATGACAGCAAGATCTTCTAAGTTTACCTTTCATATCCTCATCTTCCTTTTAGGAGTTTGTTAGCCTTCTAAATTTGGATAGGTTATTTTCGGAGTGTCTAAATCCATTTTTCCTTATATACCTTTAGTATCTTTTGACAAACAACCCTATATCCTCATCATAGGAATTCTTGTCATCTTCACTTTCACAATCACTTTGCTCGTTGTGTGAGGACTTTGAGTTTAAAGTCTTTAAAGCAATAGACTTCTTATCTACCTCCTTGTCTTTACCTTTCTCCTTCTTTAACTTTTTTTTTCATAATTTTTTTCTTGTTTTTACAAGCAATTGAGTTCTTGCTCATGTTCTTCCAATTCTCCAAACAAAGTAGTAAGATCAATTACTTTATGATCATTCGCCTCTTTTATAGTGGTGACCTTGGGTTTCCATTCCCTATTAAGACATATCAAAACTTTATTAGTAGAAATCTCATTGGAAATAGGCATGCCTAGCGCATTTCAATTGATTAATAAGACATGTGAACCGTTTTTGCATGTCCGCAATGGCTTCACCATGCTCCATATGAAATAGTTCAAACTCTTAATTTAAGGTATTGATCCTAGCTTGTTTGACCTCATAAGTTCCCAAATGGGCAACTTCTAATGCGTCCCGCATAACTTTGTCGATCTCACAATGAGAAACATGATAATATTCATCAACACCTAGTGCGGATGTGAGAATATTTTTCGCCTTCCAATCATGTGACCATAATTTCCAATCATTATCATTCCATTGTGCTTCCGATTTAGGTACGATAACACCTTCATTAATGGTCACTGTAATTTCATTAGGACCATTCAAGATGGCGTCCCATATACCCTTGTAAATCGATTTAACATGAATACGCATAAAACCTTTCCAATAGACATGATTTTCGCCGGTGAAAATTGGTGTTCTATTGTACGCTCCCTTAGGTTCGGTAGCCATTCTTATAATAAGAAAATATTAAGCATGGAATTAACCGGAGCTCGTGATACCACTTGTTAGATGAATAGATCACAAGTTAAAAACTTTTGGCAAAAATTGTTTTGAAAACTTTTATGGCACAGCGAAAACAACCCTAATCGAATCGTCTAACCAAACCTCTATCGAAAAGCTCAATTGTGCGTAAAGGTACACAAACGTATGATAATGAACAAAAATTATTCAACAACTATTAATCACAACGAATCGAATGCAGAGCTATACATGGTGCTTATTCCCAATGATCAAAACACAAAAAAACACAATAAAGCAATTTATCGAACACTTTGTGTGAAATCGATATCGTTTGGAAATTTGCTTTGTTTTGTTGATCTTAAAAACCAATCACAATCAAACAGAATATGATTATATCAACAAAATCTATTTCAAAACATGATAAAAAATAATTCCCAAATGAATTGATCAAACGAGCAATAAATTCAATAATTTGTATACACAAAATTAAAAGAGAATGCTTTGAAATCCCAATTTCATATATGTTTACTCTAAAACCTTACTAGAAATGATGCATGTATCAATTATTTAAATGTATGCAAGTTTGGAAGCAAGTGGAATGCAAAATATTGAAGAAAATTGTGAATTTTGGAAAAATGCAACGTACGAGTCGACCTATGAAAGTTATGAGTTGATCTATGAAGGTCTTTTGTCGACCTATAAAGGTCTTGTGTCGATTTAAAGGAGTCAGTATATGGACAGAGCCTACGTGCTTTAATACTGCAGCATGTGTGTCGACCTATAGTCGTATGTGTCGATAGGTATTGTAATGCACTTCATAAAATTTGTTTTCAATGCAATTTTTGATGTATGAACCTTTCCAAAATATTTTAATGCTTCCTAATGCTAAGATGCACATATAGAATCAGACGATAATATCCAATATATATCAACGCTAAAGAGTCTTAATTTTGACATCATGCAAAATACATCTAACTGAAAGTTGCACTCACAAAAAAATAGTGTTGTGAACTGATGTCGTCAAGAACAAACTAAAATATGAGAAAAAGATTGAGTTTCTTGAACAAACACAAGAAACCCTATTAGGTTTTACAAAAGGGAGAGAAGAAGGAAGAAGAAGAATAAGAATTGGTTAAATCTGTTTTGCTATTTACTTTCTCAATAAGGGTTCAAAGATTACAAGTGAATACCAATAATTAACCTCTCTCAACAACCTGAAAGAACTAGTCTATTTATAGACTACTAAGTTAACTTAGGTTACAAGCTAACTTAAAAATTGGGCTTACAAGCAAGACCCAATTCAGAATACTAATTTAAATTAAAGTTAATATATTTCGAAATTATGCTCGAACAGACTTCATCTACAGCATACACAACTCCTACCGAACCATGAAGCTACCATTGTCACACTAGAGTTCGATCAAAATAACATTAATCTCCACCTTGGAATACACTCTATAACAAAATGGTAACAAACTAGTTTTCATCATCCATGGATTTCAGCCATTTGGTCATATTTCGACTTTTCATAACTTCCTTATAGTCTCTAGGTTCTCCCTCAAGAACCTCACTTACAGAGATTAAGGCTTAAGTTATGAGATATGCATAACCAAGTCTATGAGGTGGCTTGATAACTCTTCTAGGCCTGTCTCTTACCAGTAGGTAGTCATTATCAGTCTCATCATCTTCATCATCAACTTGAAATTTTTCTTTGACTTCATCTAGGTTATGCAATTCAGCATCACTATGCTTCACCTCAATAGGAATCTCTTCCTGTTCCAGCTTGAGACAGCCTATGTCCCATTAGTGAAATTCTAATGAAACCTTTAATAAAAAAATGGAAAATTTGAAACTTTTAATAACAAGACTGAATTATTTAACAACATACTACTTCACATACATATGCTTCAAATATATTTTACATAGAGTTTGACATCGTTAAGACTAGTGGCCTTGCCACATAGAAAAACATTAAATAAAAGTACATAAAGGAAACCAAAAGAAAGCATAACAAAAAGGACCTCCTAAGTCCAATAAAATTGACACTTATACGGACTGTAGTAGTAGGGATGTGATCAACGTTTGACAAAACGCTAACAACTCCCAATCTAGATGTTATAGTAACCCATATCGACGTCACTTCATATCCTATCCTTCTGAACTGTCGGGAAGTAAGCAAGATTCGAGCTCTTTGTCTGATTGTCGTTGATTAACCCAAAATGCAAAACAAAAAGGACACAGGGCTAAGATTTATGTACAAGTTTAAAAATGGGAATGAATGTGTAAAATAATAATATATATGGCAACCATAATTATTCAAACAACCGTATCTTTAACCCATAATTATATATCCTCTATCTCTATTTATTCTAATGCATCCCTAGACTATATGCTGATTCAGGCCACTAAACGCTGTCAATGATATCTATCCCATTTACCAAGATCAGATATCAAAAGACCACATGCCACCAACATACTCCCAATTACCAAGAGCTACACCACCTAACTTCACGTGGAGTCTAGGTGTAATAAGTCATTCATCCCTGAGAATTCAGGCCAAGAACCTTGCATTGCCTAGCATGCATAGATAATAATCCCCGTCGAGAATGTAGGCGACCGATCAACCTTGTGCGTCCCATACCGCACGGCAGTGGACTTACACATTCCTCAATGCAAATCTATATGATCATTCAATCATCTTGTGACAAATCTCAACCATAAGTATTAAGTTAATACTTGGGAAATATCGTATCAACCCTTAAGGTTATACTTATTATCTAGATACTTAAGTTGAGGGCCAGATCCATCATATGTCTTGTCGTATTGCTTCTTGGCATGATCCTTATCTTTACATAATCAGTTTAGTTTGTACAATGAATAATTGTATGGTTGACTTCCTAGGTAAGAGAGGTGTACCGTAAAGGACATAGTCGACTAAGTCTTTCCTTAGCCAGAATCCAAGCAAATATAACTACTCAATGTATCCAACTTCCCTTATGTTATTGGGGATCTAATACTTAATATCTAGTAATGATGTTCTCTCCTTAATAGATCATTATTCTTAGTCTATCAATCACAATCATTCAAGTATAAATAAAATAAACAAATTAGACAATTAATCAAACAATGCAAGCACAATACAACCTCAATTTGTCATAGATTATTCCTATAATAAATAATTAAGGTCGGCGTAACCTCACTCAATGATTCGTGAAAATCATTATTCGAGAATAGGCTCTCCTTAATTATTTATCGCTAGTAGGGCTTGGGTCACCGCTACACACATGTATATTAAGCTATTTTACGCTAACCGTCCCAACGTATACGAAATCTTGCCCCCGCCTTTTGTTATTGAGCGTTGCTGAAAGTCCACGAGCGTTTTCTCCGATCTTTGCCAAGAACCTAATTTACGATAACTGTTGAATTGTACGAAATTTATAAAATTATTAGAATATAATTTATGGTTAATTAAACATAATTCCGTTACAACTTGAAATATTTATTTAATAAAATATTTAATAATAACTTCCATTATATTTAAATAATTATTAAACTCAAATATAAATTATATTATACCTCCGTTTGGATTTGTTTGTTTTAGAAAATTATCAAGAATATATTTCTAATAACATTTAAATTATAATAATACTTGGGCATTATAACGACTTAAAATGGTAAAATTTATTTTGGACTTTATAAGTTCAATATTTCGACGTCTAAATGGAATTTGCATAGAAATTTTAAAATAACCTTTATATAAATAGTATAATTAAAATAATATAATTAAAATAAAATGGACATTATAACGGCTTACCGATTACTTATGAAAATGATTTGGGCAGAACTTTGACGTGTAAAACTCCTTTAAAACTTTAGAAGAACTTTTACCACAAAATAACTCTAAAACTTACGAACCGACACCGTGAGAACCTTGATAACTAAAACTAATATTGTTATATGAAGAAACTAGAGAAGGAAAGAAATAAAGAGGTAAGAAAGAAGATTTGTGAATGAGTGAATGAAAATGGGGTGGGAAAGACCCCCTATTTATACTAGTTTTAAAATATTAAAATAACATAAATGTATCTTCTTTTGCCCATACCTTCTAACTTTTCAACTCTTGCTAGTAAATATCTTTATCAAATATTAGTCGTACATCAATAGTTCTTTAGATATTCTAGTATGACTTTTGTGAAAATAATTTATGAGAAATGTATGGGAGCTTGATATTTTAATGTTTCATGACATAATATCATTTATGATATTAATAAAAAAATGAGATATATATTTCTTTCATAAAAATGAAATGATAATAATAATAAAAATAATAATAATGACAACAAGGATAATTATTAGGGTTAATAGTCATTTACCCCCTGCAATATAGGTGAGATTTGATTTACCCCCTTTAAAAAACGTTGTTTGGATTACCCCCCTGAAATTTTAAAATTCTAAGTCTTTTGCCCCCCAGGTAGAAAAATTACCCCCTGTAAAATATTTTTTTTTATTTACCCCCTTGGTTTTTACACGCTTAGGGGGTACCCCAAAATTTCAGGGGGTAATCCAAAATTATTTTTTTAAAGGGGGGTAAATCAAAACTTGCCTATATTGCAGGGGGGTAAATGAATATTAACCCTAATTATTTTTACTTAAGATTATTTTATTTACTAATTAGTTTGTAGAGTAAAATGATAATATTCAAATAAAATAAAATCAAATAATAATAATAACAAAACAACAACAACAACAATAATAATAATAGTAATATGAATAATTAATTAACTTAAAGTTAAGTATTTTTAAGTATTAATTTCAATTTCAATATTTAGTTTGTAAAATGAAACGATTATATTCAAATTGAATAATAATATTAATAATAAAAATAAAGGGTAATTAATTGATAAATTAATTATTATATGTGTTAGTTTCAATATTTAGTTTTTAATGATTAGCGATGTTAAAATCCCAAATCTAATCAGATATATTTTTTAAAGTATGAAAAATTAGGATGTTACATTACCACCCCCCTTAAAAGAAATTTCGTCCTCGAAATTTAGCGTACCTAAAACATGTGTCGATACTTCTGACGCATATTTTTTTTTCTTTCCCAAGTAGATTCACCAGTTACATCATCCTACAAAACTCTAACCAATGGTATCTACTTTCTGCGAAGTTCCTTAATTCCATGATCTAAAATCTTGACAGGTAAAGCCTCGTATTCTAAGTTATCTATAAGATCTACAGTTTCAGGCTCAATGACATGTGAAGGGTCAGGATAATACTTCCTCAATTGTGATACATGGAATACATTATAAAGATTATACAGGTTTGGTGGTAAAGCAATGTGATACGCTACAGGTCCAATCCGCCGTAGAATTTGAAAAGGCCCGATAAACCTTGGTGTTAACTTCCTAGTTTTGATCGCTCGTGCAATTCCCGCTCTAGGAGTTACCCTAATGAACACATGATCTCCTGCCTCAAATTCCAAAGGTCTTCTCCTCTTATCACTATAACTCTCTTGACGATCCTGTGCAGCCTTCATTTTTTCTCTAATAAGCTTAACCTGATCTGTCGTTTGTTGCACGAATTCTGAACCCAATATTTTGTTTTCTCCAACTTCATACCAACATAGAGGTGTACGACACTTTCGTCCATACAATGCTTCATATGGAGCCATGTCGATACTTGAGTGAAAGCTATTATTGTAAGTAAACTCAATCAATGGTAAGAACTCATCCCAACTTCCTTTGTGTTCAAGAGCACAAGCTCTCAACAGATCCTCTAACGACTGAATCATCCTTTCAAACTGGCCATCTGTTAGGGGATGATAAGTTGAACTTAGCCTCAATTTAGTTCCTAACTCTACATGCAGCTGATGCCAAAAATTTGATGTGAATCTGGGATCTCTATCACTAATTATACTTGAAGGTATCTCATGCAATCTAACAATTTCCTTTACATATACCTGAGCTAGTCTCTCCAATTTAAACGTCTGGTTGAAGGGAATGAAATGTGCACTCTTTGTCAACCTATCAATGATTACCCAAATTGTATCATGCTGCTTCTGAGTCTTGAGTAAAGCGGTTACAAAATCCATAGCTATTCCGTCCCACTTCCACTTTGGAATGTCTAAAGGTTGTAACAGTCCGGCTGGCTTCTGGTGTTCAATCTTTGCCTTCTGACATACCAACCAACTTTGAACATTTTCTGCTATATGCTTCTTCATTCCAAACCACCAAAACATTTTCTTCAAGCCTTGATACATCTTTGTGGCTCCTGGATGAAAACTCATCTTACTTTTGTGGCCCTCTTCCAAAATTAACTTTCGAATATCCATGTTTTGAGGTACACACAACCTTTCTCTAAACCTTAGGATTCCATCACTCCTTATGTTAAAATCTCCATTTTGACCATCTCTTATAGTTTCCTTTATGTTCATTAGATGGTCATCAAGTTGTTGTTCATCTTTGATCCATTTCAGAAATTCATTAGACACGACAACAGCGCCTATGAATATACTTGTTTCATTGTGATGAACTCCTAAGTTTAAATCCACGAATTGGTTAAGCAACTCTTCTTCCCTTAACATCATTGCAGATACATGAAGTTTCTTTCGACTCAAAGCGTCTGCTACAACATTGGACTTTCCTGGATGATACTGCAACTCAAAATCATAGTCTTTCAAGAATTCCATCCAGCGCCTATGTCTCATGTTTAGATCCTTCTAATCAAATAAATACTTCAGGCTTTTGTGATCACTTAACACAGTGAACTTTGATCCATAAAGATAATGCCTCCAAATCTTTAAGGCGAACACAATTACTGCTAACTCTAGGTCGTGAGTCGGATAGTTCCTGTCATGCACCTTCAGCTGTCTTGATGCATAAGCTATCACCTTCCTTTCTTGCATCAACACACAACCAAGACCTTGATATGACGCATCACAATACATATCAAATTGTCCTGATGGGTATGGTAAGATGAGTATTTGTGATGAAGTCAATCTTTCCTTTAACTTCTGAAAACTTTCTTCCCACTCTTTAGTCCATTCAAAGTTTTACCTTTCCTCGTTAACTGAGTCATAGGCAAAGCGATCTTTGAAAATCCTTCAATGAACCTCCGATAATATCCAGCTAGTCCAAGAAAACTTCGAATCTCGCCAACATTCTTTGGACTCTCCCACTTTGTTACTGCTTCGACTTTACTCGGGTCTACTGCAATACCTTCTTTACTGATTACATGACCAAGAAATTGTACCTCCTTCAACCAAAATTCACATATCGAGAATTTCGCATACAATTGACGATCCTTTAATATCTGTAGCATAATTCTAAAATGTCCTTCGTGTTCTACCTCATTCTTTGAATAAATCAAAATGTCATTAATGAAAACTACAACAAATTGATCTAAGTATGACCTAAGGATCCTATTCATGTAATCCATGAATACTGCTGGAGCATTAGTCAAACCAAATGGCATAACTAAGTATTCATAGTGTCCATAACAGGATCTAAAAGCTGTTTTTGGAATATCATCCTCCTTCACCCTGATTTGATGATATCCAGACTTCAAGTCAATCTTCGAGAATATTGATGCTTCCTTCAACTGATCCATCAAGTCGTCGATTCTAGGAAAAGGATACTTGTTTTTCACAGTAGGTTTAGTAAGCTGCATGTAATCTACACAAAGTCTAAAAGAACCATCCTTCTTCTTCACAAACAAGATTGGAGCTCCCCATGGTGATACACTTGGTCTAATAAATTCCTTCTCTAACATCTCGTCTAATTTTTTCTTTAACTTAGGAAGCTCTTAGGGTGACATTCGATAAGGAGATATAGATATTAGTCCAGTGCCTGGAACCAAGTCTATAGCAAACTCCACTTCCCTAACCGGTGGTAAACCTGGAACATCTTCTGGAAAGACTTTCGGGAATTCACAGACCACTAGAAAATTTTCAACACTAGGGGTTTCTCCTACTGACATGGAGAATAACATCATAAAATTTTGAGTGAGGGTTTCAACCTTGCTGATTTCTCCACTATCTTCTCCAAACATTAAAAGTTTCTTCTTGCATCTCAAGTTTACATCGTTGGCTAATAACCAATCCATTCCTAAGATGACATCTAAGTCTTGTAGCGGGAGTACCACAAGATCTACTAAAAATCTTCTATTTTCTAAGATTATTGGGCAGTCTACACAGACTGAACAAGTTACCATTCTTTCTCCCGAGGGAGTTGTAATGGTCAACTTATAGTTGATATCAACAATTTCAAATCCCAAAAATTCAGCACAAGATGTAGATATAAAAGAATGTGTAGCTCCTGAATCAAATAATACTGATACCAGCTTATCTCCAATTAAACACATACCTTGAATTAACCCATCTGACTTTGAGATCTCAGCTCCTTTAATTATAAATACTCTTCTAGTTGTTGGTTTATTGTAATTCTGAGGTCTCTGACCAACACTTGGGCCTCCATTCCTTGCTCTCCCTACATTGTTATTGTTTATTAGACTGCTCTTCTGGCATGTTGGTTGATTTTGTCCTTGAGGACAATCTTTGGGAAAATAGCCTTTCTGACCACAGCGAAAACAAGCTCCAATATTTCTATTTGGACAATCTTTGTTAAGATGTGCCCCTCCACAGCTGTAACACTTGAACATTAACCTTCTAGCATCCTGGTTATGATAAGGTGTAGGCCTTTCATATAGCCTACCCCCTTGTTGGGTCCTTCCTCCATGGCCTCGGTTAAAGTGGCCCTTGTGATTGTTGTTTCAAGTTGGTCCTCCTGATCCATATTGATTCTTCCCATTGTCAATTGCTTCCAACTCCAGACACCTTTCTGTCAGCTCACTAAAGCGCACAATATGCAGAGGTAAAACAGCCATTTGGATATCATATTTTAATCCATCTTGATACTTTTCACATATCCATTCTTCCCTTGGATGCAAGTGGTAAAACTCAGAATACTTTAGCAAGGATTCAAACTTCCTAGTATACTCTCCCACTATCATCACACCTTGACGCAGGTTCTGAAATTCTCTCTCCTTCTCTTTCCTACATAACTTTGGAAAATACTCCCCCAAAAAATCTTCTTTGAACAAGATCCAATTGATCTCTCTTCCTTCTTCTTCCAACAACCTATATTTTCCTCTCCACCAAGCTTCAGCATCGTCTGTTAGCATGAATGTTGCATAAACGACCCTTCTATTCTCTCTACAGTGAGTGAAAGAAAATATATTCTCTATCTCTTGCAACCAATTCTCAGCACCCTCCGGATTAAAGCCACCACCAAACTGTGGTGGTTTTCCTTTCAAAAATGAGTTCAATCCCGTATCTTCATGCACAATTTCCCTTTGTTGTTGCTGAAAAAGTTGATGATCTCGAGTGATTTGCAGAATTTGAGCATTTTGTTGTGTCTGATCTAACACAGCTGCAGCAAGTTCACGAACATCTCGAGTGTCAGCTTGAGAGTTCGTTCCAGTTTGGGAATGATCTTCTCGTCCCATGGGAATGGTAGGTGCTCCTTCGAGAGTAACTTCATCACTCGCATTCCTATGTACACCTCTAGTAGTGCCTCTACCAGCACTCCTACCACGCCTCACGTTTCTAACATTCTGAACCATAACTTCCTGAAAAGGATAAGTTATTAGGTTCAATCATTCACAAGACATAAAGAACATACCAATTATGTATATTTATATCCCAATGAATGATTCATCGATAAGGATTTTTTTGTCAAGTCTCTCACAAGAAAGGGATAGTTATGTCTAAAATGTTGAATTAATGCTTTAGACATGATTATATCTAGAATTCGGGAAAACATAATAAAAAGGTATCAATTTATTCAATAACAAGGATTACAAAAACCATGACCATGTCTCATTCAAAAACCTCTATTTGTAAACCAAGCTAAGACTAATGATGGTAAAACTATAATTATCATTAATACTACGAAATCTTTACCTAATTCTTCATGCTTGATAATACCAATAATAAAAAGGATAATGACAAGAAGAGTGATGAATAAAAGAAAACATGTAGCCATTTGAAAGGAATAGATAAATATTCTGAAATTGATATGAAAATAATGAATGGGTGTGAAGTATTTATAGAGTGAATTTTGTAACGTGTCTGTTACGTTACCGTTGGGGGAGGAAAAAAATGTTAAGTGTGTTAAAGACACTTCCTAAATCAATGTACTAGAAGGCTCTCAAGATGAAGACTCAATGCACAGAAGAAAAGTTATCATCCAGTTTGGAATCCAACTTGATACAACCAGTATAATTCTAGACACTTACGGTCTGAGCTGAATCGACCAGCTCTGATACCATTAAATGAGACAACCTATGTCCCATTAGTGAAATTCTAATGAAACCTTTAGTAAAAATACAGAAAATTTGAAACTTTTAAATAACAAGACTGAATTATTTAACAACATACTGCTTCACATACATTTGCTTCAAATATATTTTACATAGAGTTTGACATCGTTAAGACTAGTGGCCTTGCCACATAGAAAAACATAAAATAAAAGTACAGAAAGGAAACCAAAAGAAAGCATAACAAAAAGGACCTCCTAAGTCCAACAAGACTGGCACTTATACTGACTGTAGTAGTAGGGATGTGATCAGCGTTTGACAAAACGCTAACAACTCCCAATCTAGATGTTATAGTAACCCATATCCACGTCACTTCATATCCTTTCCTTCCGAACTGTTGGGAAGTAAGCAAGATTCGAGCTCGTTGTCTGATCGTCGTTGATTAACCCAAAATGCAAAACAAAAAGGGCATAAAGCTAAGATTTATGTACAAGTTTAAAAGTGGGAATGAATGTGTAAAATAATAATATACATGGCAACCACAATTATTCAAACAAGCGTATCTTTAACCCATAATTATATATACTCTATCACTATTTATTCTAATGCATCCCTGAACTATATGCTGACTCAGACCACTAAACGTTGTCAATGACATCTATCCTATTTACCAAGATTAGATATCACAAGACCACATGCCACCAACATACTCCCAATTACCAAGAGCCACGCCACCTAACTTCACGTGGAGTCTAGGTGTTATAAGTCGATCGTCCCTGAGAATTCAGGTCAAGAAGCTTGCCTTGCCTAGCATGCATAGATAATAATCCCCGTCGGGATTATAGGCGACCGATCAACCTCGTGCGTCCCAAACCGCACGGCAGTGGACTTACACATTCCTCAATGCAAATCTATATGAACACTCAATCATCTTGTGGCAACTCTCAACCATAAGTATTAAGTTAATACTTGGGAAATATCTTATCAACCCTTAAGGTTATACTTATTATCTAGATACTTAAGTTGAGTGACAGATCCATCACATGTCTTGTCGTATTTCTTCTTGGCATGATCCTTATCTCTACATAATCAGTTCAGTTTGTACAGTGAATAATTATATGGTTGACTTCTCAGGTAAGAGAGGTGGACTGTAAAAGACATAGTCGACCAAGTATTTCCTTAGTCAGAATCCAAACAAATACAACTATTCAATGTATCCAACTTCCCTTATGTTATTGGGGATCTAATACTTAATATCTAGTAATGTTGTTCTCTCCTTAATAGATCATTATTCTTAGTCTATCAATCAAAATCATTCAAGTATAAATAAAATAAACAAATTAGACAATTAATCAAACAATGCAAGCACAATACAACCTCAAATTGTCATAGATTATTCCTGTGATAAATAATTAAGGTCGGCGTAACCTCGCTCAATGATTTGTGAAAATCATTATTCGAGAATAGGCTCTCCTTACTTATTTATCGCTAGTAGGGCTTGGGTCACCGCTACACACATATATATAAGCTATTTTACGCTCACCGTCCCAACGTATACGAAATCTTGCCCCCACCTTTTATTGTTGAGCGTTGTTGAAAGTCCACGAGCGTTTTCTCTGATCTTTGCCAAGAACCTAATTTACGATAAACGTTGAATTGTACGAAATTTATAAAATTATTAGAATATAATTTATGGTTAATTAAACATAATTCCGTTACAACTTGAAATATTTATTTATTAAAATATTTAATAATAACTTCCATTATATTTAAATTATTATTAAACTCAAATATAAATTAGACTATACCTCCGTTTGGATTTGTTCGTTTTAGAAAATTATCAAGAGTATATTCCTAATAACATTTAAATTATAATAATACTTGGGCATTATAACGACTTAAAATGGTAAAATTTATTTTGGACTTTATAAGTTCAATATTTCGACGTCTAAATGGAATTTGCATAGAAATTTTAAAATAACCTTTATATAAATAGCATAATTAAAATAATATAATTAAAATAAAATGGACATTATAACGGCTTACCGGTTACTTATGAAAATGATTTTGGCAGAACTTTGACGTGTAAAACTCTTTTGAAACTTTAGAAACTTTAGAAGAACTTTTACCACAAAATAACTCTAAAAGTTACGAACCGACACCGTGAAAACCTTGATAACTAAAACTAATATTGCTATATGGGGAAACTAGAGAAGGAAAGAAATAAAGAGGTAAGAAAGAAGATTTGTGAATGAGTGAATGAAAATGGGGTGGGAAAGACCCCATTTATACTAATTGTAAAATATTAAAATAACATAAATGTATCTTCTTTTGTCCATACCTTCTAATTTTTCAACTCTTGCTAGTAAATGTCTTTATCAAATATTTACTAGTCTTACATCAATAGTTCTTTAGATGTTCTAGTATGACTTTTGTGAAAATAATTTATGAGAAAGGTATGGGAGCTTGATATTTTAATATTTCATGACATAATATCATTTATGATATTAATAAAAAAATAAGATATATATTTCTTTTATAAAAATGAAATGATAATAATAATAAAAATAATAATAATGACAACAAGGATAATTATTATTACTTAAGATTATTTTATTTACTAATTAGTTTGTATAGTAAAATGATAATATTCAAATAAAATAAAATTAAATAATAATAATAACAAAACAACAACAATAATAATAATAAAAATAATATGAATAATTAATTAACTTAAAGCTAAGTATTTTTAAGTATTAATTTCAATTTCAATATTTAGTTTGTAAAATGAAACGATGATATTCAAATTGAATAATAATATTAATAATAAAAATAAAGGGTAATTAATTGATAAATTAATTATTATAGGTGTTAGTTTCAATATTTAGTTGTTAATAATTAGCGATGTTAAAATCTCAAATCTAATCAGATATATTATTTAAAGTATGAAAAATTAGGATGTTACACAGCTCTTCTTCAGAGATCTTCAAACTTCGACCAATGTCATCTGTTTTCTTGAAATCTATCTCAGCTTCATTGAAAACAACATCTCGACTTGCGATACACCTCCTGTGACCTGGCTCTAGGCACCAAAGCCTATAAGTTTTGATTCCTTCAGGGTATCCAAGGAACATACATCTCATAGCTCTTGGTTCGACCTTGTCTTTCCTAATATGAGCATAGACTAAACAACCGAATACCCTAAGTCTGTCAAGACTAGGTAGATGTCTTGGCCAAACTTCTTCAGGTGTCTTCATTCCCAAGTTTGTCGAGGGACACCTAGTTATCAAGTATGTTGTTGTCGTAACAGTTTTTGCCCAAAACACCTTCTTCAATCCCGCACTTACCAACATGCACCTCACCCTTTTTAGAATGGTTCGATTAAACCTTTTAGCTAAGCCATTTTGTTGGGGAGTCCCTGCAGTAGTTTTGTGCCTTGAAAAACCATACACAGCACGATAGTTGTTGAAAGCATCATTACAAAATTCAAGACCATTGTCGGTCCTCAACCTCTTGACCTTCTTGCCAGTTTGGTTTTTGACCAGAGTATTCCAATTTTTGAAATTTTCAAAAGTTTCATCCTTAGTCTTTTGGATGAATACCCTTAACTTTTTAGAGTAATCACCAACTATGGATAGAAAACACTTTACACCAGAGTGTGAAGGATTCCTTGCAAGTCCCCAAAGATCAGCATGAATGTAATCAAGGGATCCATGTGTTCTTTGTTTACCTTTGTTAAACTCCATTATACATGATTTACCAAATACACAAGGTTCATAAAACCCCAGTTTTTTTACCTTATCACCATCCAGCAGATTTTGTTTCGACAATTTGACCAGGGCTCTTTCACTGACATGGCTAAGTCTCTTGTGCCATAGCTTAGTCTTCGACACAGGTTTCGTGGATGCCACATCTGTTGAACCTCTTACAACCTCAACCTTAAGGGTATACAAGCCTTGTTTCTTCACGCCTCTCAAGACTTCCTTCGACCCCTTCATTACCCTTAGGATGATTTGCTCTCCGTTGAAAACATTTCCTTTCTTGTCGAATTCACCAAGAAAAATAAAATTCCTCTTAAGATCAGGTACATACCTAACATCAGTCAATAGCCTTATTGACTCATCATGGATCTTGAATCTCACATATCCAATACCTGCAATTTTGAAATCTTTATTGTTTCCCAGCAGCACAGATCCACCATCTTAATCACACAATTCCTCAAACACGTCTTTTTTGGAGTCATGCGCCAAGTACATCTTGAATCCATAATCCACTCCTTTCTATAGTCACTGCATGAAACCAACAGGACATCAGATGATTCATAACCATCTTGCACAATGGCTACATTACCATTATCTTTTCCACCATGATTATTCAGTTGATCAGACAATACTTTTCTTATATGACCCTTCCTCTTAAAATGATAACACTTAATAGTATGAGCATTAACACCATAAGAATTCTGTAGAACTTTAACTTTTTTCTTCTTAAACCTACCATCTTTCTTTAAGAATTTCCCCTTAACGGACAAACCTTCACCAATAGAAGATGGTTTGTACTTCTTTTGTTCGTTCAAGTCCTTAGAGTACAAGGCAGATTGAACATCTTCAAAGGTCAACACCTCTCTTCCATACAAGAGAGTTTCTTTAAAGTGAGCATAAGACTTAGGTAAAGAGAACAACAACCCCAACGCTTGATCTTCATCATCAATCTTGGCCTCAATATTTTCAAAATCTGGAATTAACTTGTTGAACATATCCAGCTGCTCAGCCAAGGCTTTGTCTTCACTCATCTTGAATGAATACAAAGCTTGCTTCAGGTAGAGACAATTAACCAACGATTTCTTCATGTACAAACCTTCAAGTTTCGTCCATACACCCGCTGCAGTTTTCTCCTTTGAAACCTGTCGGAGAACCTTATCACCAAGGCTCAATACAATGGCATTGTGGCCTTTTTTTATCATCATTATCTTCTCCTTCTTTGATAGAGCAGTGTCCATCTTCTCTGATCCTTTTAGCACTTCTAACAAACCAGATGAACAAGAAGGGTTTGCATCTTCAAGCGCCAAAAACCGAAATCATTCACACCGGTGAATTTCTCAATCTCATACTTTGTTGGAGACATCTTCTTCTACACGCTCACCACACCAGTTCGTTGTGAATTGATGTCGTCAAGAACAAGCCAAAATATGAGAAAAATATTCCTTCTTCTTCTCAAACCTACCATCTTTCCTCAAGAGTTTCCCCTTAACAGACAAACCTTCACCAATAGAAGATGGCTTGTGCTTCTTTCATTTGGTCAAATCCTTAGAGTACAAGGTAGATTGAACATCTTCAAAGGTCAATGACTCTCTTCCATACAAGAGAGTTTCTTTGAAGTGAACATTAGACTTAGGTAAAGAACACAACAACAACAATGCTTGATCTTCATCATCAATTTTGACCTCGATATTCTCAAGATCAAGAATTAACTTGTTTAACATATCTAGCTTCTCAGCCAAGACTTTGTCTTCACTCATGTTGAACGAATACAAAGCTTGCTTCAGGTAGAGATGATTAACCAACGATTTCGTCATATACAAACATTCAAGTTTCCTCCATACACCAACTACAGTTTTCTCCTTTGAAACCTGTCAGAGAACCTTATCACCAAGGCTCAATACAATGGCACTCTGGGCTTTTTCGACCATCGTTGTCTTCCCCTTCTCCGATAGGGCAACATCCATCTTCTCTTATCCTTTCAACGCTTATAACAAACCTTGTTGAACAAGAAGGGCTTGCATCTTCAAGCGCCACAAACCAAAATCATTCATACCGGTGAATTTCTCAATCTCATACTTTGTTGACAGCATCTTATCCTCGAAGCTCACCGCACCAGTTCGTTGTGAATTTATGTCATCAAGAGCAAACCAAAATATGAGAAAAAAATTGAGTTTCTTGAACAAACACAAGAAACCCTATTATATTTTACAAAAGATATAGATGAAGGAAGAAGAAAAATAAGAATTGGTTAAAACTGTTTTTTCTATTCACTTTCTCAATAAGGGTTCAAAGATTACAAGTGAATACCAACACTTAACCTCTCTCAACAACCTAAGAGAACAAGTCTATTTATAGACTACTAAGCTAACTTATGTTACAAGTTAACTTAAAAATTGGGCTTACAAGCAAGACCCAATTCGACTTGCTAACTTAAACACAAAGTTTGAAGGTGTGAAAAACACAAGAAAGAGGGGGTTTGAATTGGGTTTTTACAATAAAAAAACGATTCTTTAAAAATAATCCCCTTTACAAATAACCTCCACTTCTTGATAATAAAGCAAGAGAAACCGAAAAGAAAGAACACAATATGTTTATACTAGTTCACTTGAGAAACCCTCAAGCTAGTCTAGTCCACCCGCTAAGGTGATTTTGCTTCTCTGAAGCGAGGTCTTAATCCACTAATCAAACTGATTAATATAATGCACAAGCCAAACTGCAAGTGACTAACAACAATCTCTAAGACACAATAGTCCTAGACTTCTCAAGAATCCTGACCTAACCGGTCTCTCAAGGAAATCAAACAACTGTTTGAAAAATAACATGTTTACAGAAAATTGCTTTCACACAAGCTGATATGTAAACAGATTTAAGAACAAAATGACTTAAGAATGATATGAACAATCGAGCGTATGAGCAGTGAAGATTAGCAACCATTCTTGAAGTCTTCAAGCCTTTATATAGCAATGCATGAGATGTGACCGTTGAAGGATATTTCTGACATTTCAGAATTATGGCAGCTTGAAAGAACGTGGGGGACAAATAGTACATTTGCGCCCGCCCTATCCGGAGTAGAGCAAAGCGTCCTCATCGTACCGTTGTACTGTTGTACCACGTTGCTTAGTTTCTCAACTTCCTAACATCAGAGGCTTCTGAGAGCATGAGTTAGAAGAAGGGAAAACGTAACTTGGGTCTTAAGAGCTTCAAGTCTCCAGAGTCTGCAGAGCTACATCTTCAGAGTCTTCAGCACTTGGTCTTCAGAACCCGTTTGTTTAAGAAGCATAAGTCTTCAGCATCTGGACTTGTTCATCAGAACTTCTGTCTTCAGATCTTCAGAACTTGTTTTCTTTAGACATCGTATCAGAGTCATACAGCTTCAGAATCTTCTGAAGCAAATGCTATTGTTCAGCAGAACAAATGTAGCGCAGAACCGGAACAATTCTCTTCTAATAACTTAGCCACGCTATTTATCAGAAGCAGGACCTGTTTGTTAAATTCTCAAAAATAACAAACATTAGAATACCAAAATTTTTCATACAAACATACTTGTTTGTTATCATCAAAACTCAGAGGTATTATTGCAGAAACAAACCTTGTTCTAACAAAGTTAACATATTTCGACAGCATGCTCGAATAAACTTCGACTCCAGCATGCGTAACTCGTGTTGATCCATGAAACTAAATTTGCCGACACTAGAGTTCGATCCAAAATAACACAAATAGATTAGTTAATATTTTTAATAATAATATATAAATAGAATTAATTAAACATGCTATAAAAACATAACTAAATGCCAATATTGTATACATTTTTATACCAATAAATATTTAATATGATAATCATATAATTTAGTTATATATTTTAATATATTAAAAATAATTGGGAGAAGATAAAATAATAAGGTAAAAAAGATAAAATAATAAAATAAAAAGAGAAAGAAATATAAAAGAAAAATGAATTTAATTTGAAAAAAGAATGAAATAGTGAGTGAAAGAGAGGGGTGTGGAGGAAAAAGTGAAAGTTGAAAAGTGTCAAATAGAAACTTGACACTTGATAGCTTTTGATTGAAGTTAATTGAATTAATTGGAAGATTATTTTTTTACTATTTTAACCTTTTGCAAGTATAAACAATTTTAAATTGAAGAGCATTATTAGTACTTTGCATGTATCACTACTACGGAAAACACATATCACAACAGTTGGAAAAGGGATATCACCGTGCCTGACCAACCATTGTCAGGTAAGGTGTGATTGTATGTATGATATTTTCTACCACGGTCGTGTGATCGTGATTATAAGCTATGTAGCACGCTACTTACCATAACAGTTACTTTAAATAACCTTTGTGATATTATTTAATGCATAACATTTAACAACGGTTGGTAAAAACAATTGTTGTGATATATACATCGGGTTTATTATAAATTATGTGAAATGTTTATTTCGCCAATGCTCACTAAACATATAAACTTTCAATCCGATCTAGAACATTATAATATGACAAATTAAGTTATATTAGAAGAACAAGTTCACATTCAATGCTAGATAAGAGTTCTTCAACTCCTTATATGTATTTTGTTCTTTAATAGTTAGAACTTTGTTTAGTGCTCTTAATTCTTCAACCTCTCATTCCTTAACCTATAGTTCATTTTACAAAATATTATTTACTTTGCAAACAAAATTAGAGGTGAAGAAAAGAGCGATTGAAGAACTACAATCATTAAATAAAGTTCTAACAGTTAAAGGATAATATGCATATTTTCACGTAATATTTTATTTAATTATTTATTTATTTTAATATTAAACAATTACTAAAATTTAAAAAGAAAAAAAAAACTTGCTAACAGCAAGGATTGAACTCATGCCAATAAGAATAAAGGGCCAATTATCAATAATCTAAGCTATTTGTCCACTGTGAAATAAAATTTAACATTTATATATATTAGCTAATCTTTGTAATGAATTAGATAGCTACAGACGGTAGCTACTACTACGAGAGAATTTTGTAGCTATCTAAAAGGACAACCATCATCTTTCTCTTCTTCTTCACCAACTACTTCACCTGAGTCTTTGTCCCTTAAACCACCACTATTTGTTGTCAAACTTACATCAACCAACCAACCCTTTTCATTATATACTCTCCAAATAATATAAGATCCATTTTTTTTAACTTTGTGATTATTTATTTTTCAGCACCCGAGAAGAAACGCCGTCTTCCTTCTGCTTACAACCGTTTCATGAAGTAAGTTAAATAAAAATAAAAATATTAAGGCTTATTTTATCCAGTTTGTTACATGTACGCATTAATCATATAATCGAATAAATATTTACTTATTTTGAATATATATTTGGATCATGTTGAATGACATATTTCTCATATATATATATATATATATATATATATATATATATATATATATATATATATATATATATATATATGTTATGAACTGGACCACTGGTTAGACATGGCCCAATCTGCCACTGCTCTAGAGCGGCCAAAATTGCCTAAGTCCAATCCGCAGAGGGGCAAAAGTTACCTTTCTGCCCCTCCAACCGGGCAAGGAATACAACGTTCCTCTCCGGAATTACTGCCCGTTACGCACGGCTTCACTGCTCCCCGAACAACTATGGGCAGGTGCCTGGAACCACGCCTATGCCCGACATAACGACTAGTTTTGGGTACCCTGCCCGACATAACGGCTAGTTTTGGTAGTTACCTATTCTTTGGGGAAAACTGTTATTTCGCCCCAAAAATAGGACCGTTGGCCACGCGCTGGGGTCTCTATATAAACCCTCTCGCTTGAGAGGGTCAGGTATCCAATATTCACCCTAAGAATTCATACTTTGTATTTGCCCCTTTTCTCTGACCCTTTCTTACTTGAGCGTCGGAGTACCTTGCAGGTACACCCTCTCCTCTCCATACGACCAGCATCCCTGACGCACTTGGCAGCCTGATTCTATAGGATCTGATCCAGCCTTCACGATCAGCGGCGCCGTCTGTGGGAATCTTTGTTCTCCCCATCTTTCTTTCCTCAGAAACCGAAGATCAAAACAATTCTCAAATATCATCACGATCATGGCCTCCCAAGATCGCACCAAGGATGCTCTCCAAACCACCATCCTCCCTGTCAGCAAATCTAACATTGATGGCCAGTCATCTCTCCTCCGAGATGCCCGTTTCCTCAAGGATGGAGCCACTGCTTCTCCTTCCCCTACCCCTGTTGATCGCAACACTGATCAACCTTCACTTGACGTCCAGCCCGTTCCTGTTCTGCCCAACGCCGACCCAGCCGTGGCAGCCCTCCTGGAGGCGATCAACAAAACCAACACCCTGAACCTGCAATAAAACGAGAGGATCGGGGTGTTGGAGGCGTCCCACCATCCTAGATCCCCTCCTACGTAGAGGAACCGGCGACGATCAAGGAGCCCGCAGCCCCGGAGAGAAATCGACCGAAGACTGCGCCAAGAACCTAATCCTCGCATAGCCCGGAAGCGCGACCAGATCTCCCCGCGTGACCAGCACGCTCATGACCACAAGAGGACTCAGAGGAACGAGCCATCCCCCCGATCAAGTCTAAAGGACGGGACCGCTCACCTTCCCCGCGAAGGAACCGTTCACCTTCTCCCCGAAGGAACCGCTCACCTTCTCCTCGAAGGAACCGCTCACCTTCTCCGCGAAGGAACCGGCGTCGCGAGCATCCCGTTCGGTCCCCATCATACACCAGTTCTAGTGGCGACGACGAGCCTCGCGGCCCGTTGTCCCAGGAGATCTTGGCTACCCGTCTCCCGAAAGGCTTGGAGAAACCCCCGTCACTCGGCACGTACGACGGGACCACCGACCCCGACGAGCACATCAAGAACATCAATGCGCTGTTAGACTACCGCGGCGTACGAGGCGCCATAAAATGCAGATTGTTCCCAACCACGCTCCGAAAGAGAGCGATGACATGGTATAAGCAACTGCCCGAGGAGTCCATTACCTCGTGGAGACAGCAGGGCAGGATGTTCTCACAGCACTTTACAGCATCTCTCCGCCACCCCAAAACTGAGGCCTCTCTTGGAGCCATAATCCAGGGGAAAGACGAACCTCTCCGCGCATATATCGAGAGGTTCAACAAGGAAGCAGTGCAGGTCCCGACGACAGATAACATGAAGAAGTTTCTGCTCGAACAAGGGGTCCGCCCGGACCCCGAGTTCTCTAAAGCCATTGGCCTCGCGCCACCGAGGAACTTAGACGCCCTCCTCCTCAAAGCCCAATCTCATATTCAGTACAAAGAGAAGATTGCAGCCTGCAATGTCCGAGCATCACGCCACCAGGAGAACGCTCGGGCCTCTAAAGGAGAAGAAGCCTCGACATCTCGTCGGGGTGAACGGAGGCACGAGGACCGCCCAAGGGACTCCCGCAACAGCAAGGGACCCTCCGGGCGCTTCCATGACTACACTCCCCTGACCGTTTCCAGGGAAAAGATTTTGTCCGAATGTGCCAATTCGGAGTTCAAACATGCCGGGGTCCGCTTCCCCAAACAACTTCCGAACAGACCAAACGTGGACAAATCAAAATACTGTCGTTTCCACAAAAGTCACGGCCATACTACGGAGGACTGCATCCATTTGAAGGATGCCATTGAGATACTAATCAGGGACGGCCACCTGAAATAGTTCGCGAAGAAGAAGGACACTCCTTAGCAGAATGCCCAGGAGTCCAAGAAGGTCGAGGAGGAGGTACCCTCCTCGGAAGACGCCAATGTACAGGTCGCTATGTCCATTTCGCGACCAGAGGACTTCAACGTCCCGGACGGGCTCAGCGCCCCTGCATATTTCGCGGCCCACAGCCCGTGGGAGACATTTCCCTCCGCCGTGGTCATCTCCGGCGGGGGTTTCAACAAAGTCACTGTGGGCTCCGTGAAATAGAAGTTCGAACACCTGATCAACACAAGCTCCAGCAAAGTGACCACGCTTGATCGGGCACAGAAGAGCTCCGTCCCCATCTCCTTCTACCGGGAGGAACTCCTCGGCGGCTCCCCGAACTCAAGCATACCTTTGCTCGTCAGATCCCGGATGGCAAACTTCGACGTTCGTAGAATACTCGTCAACCAGGGCAGCTCGGTCGACATCATGTACTCCCAGCTGTTTTCAACACTTCAGCTGGACGAATCGCACCTTACCCCCTACGTAGGGTCCGATTTACAGGGATTCAACGTGTCTGTGACCAAGCCGTGGGGATACGTCGAGCTGATCGTGACCTTCGGATCAGCTGAAACGGCCAGATCCATCAAGGTGCAATTTATGGTAATCGACTGCCCGTCGCTTTACCAATTCATTTTCGGAAGGCCAACTCTGGCCGAGTTGGTAGCAGTGCCCTCAATAGTCCACCTGAAGATGAAGTATTACACTGCAAAAGGGATGGTCTCCACCCTCCACGGCGATATAGAAGATGCCCGACGGTGTTTCGAAGAGCTACAAAGGGACTCAACACCATTGCACCCAAGCCTAAGGTGTCGAGCAAGGTAGCACCGCCAAGCAGCTCCGAGGAGGCCAAGCCTCTGCCCCAGGTCGACTCTATCGACCTCGACAGTCACTTCCCCGAGGACCAAAAGGAGGAACGAGCAGCTTCAGCCAGCCCATCCACGTCATCCAGTAGCAGCTCCCATCCGAGCGCCCAATCCCGGATGGCAACTTTGAGATAGTTCTGTTCGGAGTAGACCCCCAACGGGGAGTGAAGATCGGAGCAGATCTGCCTGACATCGCAAGGAAGCAGCTCAAAGCATGCCTCCGAGAGAATTCCGACCTCTTTGCATGGAACGCCGCGGAAATGTCCGACTTGGATCCATCTGTCACCTGTCACCAGCTGACCATCGACCCGGCCGTCAAGGCCGTAGCACAACGTAGGAGAAAGCAGTCTCTGGAGAAAACGGAGGCTGCTGAAAAAGCTGTAAAGGACCTCCTCAAGGCCAAATTTATTTCGGAAGCCAAGTACACCACTTGGCTGTCCAACGTTGTATTAGTTAAAAAATCTAATGGAAAATAGCGCATGTGCATTGATTACACCGATCTCAATAAGGCATGCCCGAAGGATGCCTACCCCCTTCCCAATATTGATAAACTTGTTGATAATTCTGCTGGTTTTAAACTTGTATCGTTCATGGACGCCTACTCGGGCTATAATCAAATTCGAATGGCAATGCCTGACAAAAAATATACGGCCTTCATGATCGAATCGGGCAACTATTACTACAACGTAATGCCCTTCGGCCTGAAGAACGCCGGAGCAACGTACCAACGAATGATGAACAAACTGTTTTGGGGAGAAATAGGCGACATGCTTGAAGAATACATGGACGACATGATCATAAAATCCCACGAGGAAACCGATCATACTGCCCATTTGAGAAAGGTCTTCGAACAGGCCAGGAAATACAAAATGCGTTTTAATCCAGAGAAGTGCACGTTCGGTGTCCGAGCAGGCAAATTCCTTGGCTTCTACTTAACATAACAAGGAATCGAGGCCAATCCCGACAAATGTCAGGCATTCTCCGAGTTTCCTACGCCCAAGTCCAAAAAATCCATCCAGTCCCTTAACGGGATGCTCGCGTCACTATCTCGTTTCGTGGCCAAGTCCGCCCAGCACGCCCTGCCGTTCTTCAAACTCCTCCGCAAAGAGGCAGCATTCGAATGAACCGAGGAGTGCGACAAGGCCCTTCTCCATCTGAAACGGGCACTCTCAGATCTACCAGTCCTCTCTCGCCCAGACAACGGCGAAACGTTGTACCTATACCTGGTCGTAGCAACCGAAGCAGTGAGTGTCGCCCTCATTCGCGAGACACCTGACGGGCAGAAGCCCATTTATTTCACGAGCAAAGCGCTGCAAGGACCAGAGTTAAGATACCAACAGATAGAGAAGGTGGCACTGGTCCTCATCAACGCAGCCAGAAGATTAAGACACTACTTTCTGGCTCACACGATCGTGGTTCGAACAGATCAGCCCATAAAGCAGCTGTTCAGACGACTAGATATGGCCGCCTGAATGCTCAAATGGTCGCTGGAACTGTCCGAATTCGACATCCAATACGAAGGCAGGAAAGCCCTCAAGGCCCAAGCTCTGGCCGACTTCGCGCGGAAATGACGTTCGCAGACTCCCCCGCGAGCGAGGCACGCAAATGGACCATCTTCGTCGACGGTGCCTCAAGCTCGGCAGGAAGCGGTGTGGGCATCATACTGGAGAGCAACAAAGGAATTATTGTCGAGGTGTCACTCACACTGTCTTTCCCAACCTCCAATAAGCAGGCGGAATACGAAGCCTTCCTCGCTGGGCTACGCCTTGCCGAGGACCTAGGCGCAGAGGAAGTCGTCATTTGCACAGATTCACAACTCGTGGCCCTCCAGGTCCGGGGAGAATACCAAGCCAAAAACGACAACCTGACCGAATACTTGGTCCTGGTAAAGAAGGAAATGGTGAAGTTCACAATAGTGGAAGTGAAACACGTTCCTCGCGAACATAACGTACGAGCAGACGTGCTGTCTAAACTAGCCAGCACGAAGAAGAAAGGAGGAAACAAATCCGTCATACAGGAGGTACTTCCTCGACCCAGTATTGAGAAGGCCTCCCCGACACTCGACGTACAGGTGATCGGCGACAGCAACTGCTAGATGACCCCAGTCTACAACTGTCTCGCCAGAGACGAACTCCCGTCCAACCCAAAGGAGGCCAGCATAGTCAGGCGAAGAGCCTGCTCTTACGTCTTGGTCGAAGATAAACTCTACAGACGGGGATTCTCCATTCCGCTGCTCAAATGTGTCGAGGAGAAAATGGTCATACACATCCTGCGCAAAATCCACGAGGGACTCAACGTCCAACATCTCGGCGGAAGGTCCCTTGCTCGAAAGGCTCTCCGGGCAGGCTACTACTGGCCGACCATGCAAAACGACGCGAAAGAACACGTGAAGAAATGCGACAAATGCCAACGACACGGGGACATGCACCTGGCTCCGCCTAACGAGCTCAAGGCTATGTCCTCCCCGTGGCCATTCGCCTGGTGGGGCCTAGACATCCTAGGACCCTTCGTGGTAGGATCAAATCAGAACAAATATCTCATAGTGGGCATGGACTATTTCACAAAATGGATAGAGGCAGAAGCTCTAGCCAAAATAACTGCCCTCAACATCCTGTGTTTCTACAAACAAAACATCCTTGCATGTTTCAGTATTCCCCAAGCGATAGTAACGGACAACGTGACGCAATTCACGGACAGGAAGTTCCAAGACTTCGTCGCCCAACTGGGCACGAAGCAGCACTTCGCATCCGTGGAACACCCTCAAACAAACGGGCAGGCTGAAGCAGCCAACAGAGTCATCCTTCGAGGCCTCAAGCGAAGGTTGGACGAAACAAAGAAGGCATGGGTCGAGGAACTGCACAGTGTACTGTGGGCATACCGCACAACTCCGCACTCAACGACCGGGGAAACACCTTTCCGTTTAGCATACGGGACCGAGGCTGTAATTCCCGTCGAAGTTCACGTGCCCTCTAGGTGGACAGAGTCGCCCCTAAACGAGGAGATGAACGACAAATCATTGAGAGAAGAGCTAGACCTCGTCGAGGAAATCCGAACCGGGGCAGCTCTTCGAGAAGCCTCACTAAAACAAAAAATTACCATCAGGCACAACGCCAAGGTGATACGGCGAGAGTTTGACGTGGGAAGCCTTGTTCTTAGAAGAAACCACAAAGACTCTCGCGAAGGCAAACTAGCGGACAACTGGGAAGGACCCTATCGAGTCCGAGCAAAAACGGAAAATGGGGCCTTCTACCTAGAACATCTCTCTAGGGAAGAACTTGCTCGACCATGGAAAGCTGAAAAGCTAAAACAATACTACAGCTAAATCCTCGGTTCGACCCGTCGCAACGACGAATGTCAGCTATCGACCACTATGCGCGTCTAGGTACAAGCGTCGCAACGAATAAAGCAGAACCTCGCTCAGTAATGAGTCGGGCCACTGCTTGACGGCGGTCCTCGATCGAGCATCGCTGTCGTCAAAGTACCATGACTGGCAGAACCCCAGCTCGCGATGGGACGTTCACACCGCGAACTCAGGCCTAAAACGCGACCTGGGCTCCGCACCCCGCCAGGACATTCCCCGACAGTTCGACCAGTTCCCCTCACTGTCGAACACATCTGCAACGAGCAAGTCCCCTAAAATATTTGCGCAAGTCAAATACGCCCAATCACGGGCAGATATACACTTGCAACGAGCATGAATATGATGCTTAGCTAAAAATAAAAGCAAGTAAATTCATACAAACAACACAATTAAACATGTGATAAGTTAACATAATAAGTGGCCGCAAGGGCCACGATTGTACTTTGTTAGATGAAACGGGGGCCACGCCCCCCAGAAATAAATTACACGCAATTCCACGGCACGCAAGCCAGACAGATTACAACAACATCAAAAAATACAAATTCCTCACTCATCTGCATGCTCGGCAGGCTCTGGCTGGGATCCCTGGTCCTCTGCGGGTTGATCCTCGGGGGTACCTTCAAGGAGGCCGTCGGGCACAACAATACGACCATCCTCTACATGTGCCAGGTAGTGAGTACCCTCGACAGAAAAATCGAGCTCAGGTTTCACCACCCGCAATTGAGCCACGACATTTTTGAAAGACTCCTCCGCAACGACAATACCATCGTCTTCGGCCAGCAGCATGCGAGCAACCAACTCGGATCTACTCTTCAATTCTTTCACATCGTCCGGCTCGTCGACACCCGGGGCATTGACCACCCTAATCTCCCTGATCAGCTCCTCGGCAGCTTTCTTCTTCGCTGCCAGCTTGGAGTTCTCCTCCTTCAGCCTAACCGCCTCTTCTTCAGCCTTCTTCCGAGCCTCGCCGACACTCTTGGCTTCTTCCTTGAGGGATGCAACAGAAGCCCGGGCAGCATTGAGTTTGGACTCAGTTGCAGAGTCCCCTTTAGCATAAACAGCCGCCATGTCTAGCATCCTGACCAAGGCAGAAGCGTCTTGGGCCACCATCGCCCTTTTGCTCGGGCGATCCATACCTTCCAAGCGAAGAGATTCCGCCCGGGGAATGAATAAAGAGTTGCCTTCGAAAAACCTCCTGTCAAGGATACAAGGAGGAAGCTCGAACTTCCCTTTCTCCGGCACCCGGGTAAGGTCCACAGTATCATTAAACCTTGGCCGCTTGGGTCGACCGTTCAAAGAAAGAGGAGACCCCCGGGGAGCAGAAGTAGAAGAAGAAGAGGTCCCCGCAGCAGTTTGAACTGGAGGAGGAGCACGAGCGCCAGCAAACCGGGATTTCGGAGGAGCCGTCCTGGCCTTATTCCTCGCGAGAGCGTTCCTTACAACCCTGTCATGCGCCTGAGGCATCTCACCTGCACAAACAAAATGCAAACACGTTAGATACGAGGAAAAGAAATAACATGAACAAAATCTAAATAACTAAGACTACCGAGCAGCTTCAAAGCGTCCGCGGGAGTCTAGGACTCCAGCAGTGCCTTAACGTTGATGAATCGACACTCGACCCTCTGACTCCCATCTTCCTCGAAGATCAGGTTGCCCTTGCTCGTCCAGCACTCAGCAAGCCTGAAGGAGTTGACCCACTTCACCAGCGCCTCGTACGCCACGGCGTCCTGCCCGTGTAGATCGCTCGGTTGGAAGACATAGTCGCTAGGCTTCTTGGCAAAATGGTCGGTTGCCCAGTGGACGGGGAACTTGTAAAGTCTCCGCCCAATATACCTCCCCTCCTCGTCGTGCAGCTCGTTCCCGTCCTCGTCAACTTCAATCTCCCAGACATACGTACTGTCCTGGGTAGCCTCGGACACGGGCTCAATGACGTAATACCGTTCCTTGAATGTCCGGATTGACTCCGAAAATGGCTTGAACAGCTTGCGGGGCTGCTTCAAAGAAACCCAGCCATACTTCCTCCCCGTCAGCTACCTTTGGAGATGGAAAATAGTGAAGAACATAGGGAGAGTAACCCCCAAGGAGAGATGCTCGTATACCAACTCGAAGGCCCGGATGAAGGCCAACGAATTAGGATGCAGTTGTGTATGAGCTAACTTCAAATGCACGAACACGGATTGTTGAAAATCAGTAAAAGGCAGCCTCAGGCCTAGCTCTTTAAAGGCATACTCGTACATCGTGAAATGGTCCCCGAAGCTCGTGCAGACCCGCTCGTCCAAGGAAGGGAAGTGCACCTTCCACTCTCCCTCCGGTCCTACCTCCGTGAAAACATCCACCAAAGACTTTGCAAAAGTGGACACATGCTCGGCAGGTTCGGCCACCTCCCACTCCTCCGCGGAGAACCCGTCCACATCCTCGTCCATGTCATCCGACTCTTCCTCCCCGACATTGCTGGAAGAACTCGAAGTCGCCGAACTCGAAGCCGTCAAGCTACTATTATCTTCGAAGCCCGTATCCTCCTCGGATGTATCTATAATAACTTCTCTGTCTGGCCCCGTCGCCATTACAGTCACCTGAAAAGCAGAGAAGAAAGTGAATTCGACAGCAAATCAAATCCACCTTTCCACTGCCAAGTCAAGTGAAAGGGCGCGCAAAGGGCTAAGGACAACGTCCCCGACCTAAGCCCTAACATCATAAGGAAAGCTGAAACCTCCCCGCGAGGGGATGATCAAAACTAATCATCCTAGGGCGAGGAGCTTCCCCGCGCCCACACCCAGTTTCTGTTTGAAGCTTCACTGGAAATCGCAAAGCTTCACCGGAATCTGAGAATGTTCTACCGGAAAACTCATCACCCACTCGGGAGATGAATAGACACGGCGGTCACGCATACATAGCTACCGCAACATCATCGTGAACCACCCTCCTCGCTGAAATATACTACTAACTCCGGCGATATGTTAGAGGTAGAAAAATGGCACAACCACCGTCCACCACCAACAATCGCTAGAGATTCACCCTTTTCGTCCTCTAAAACTAGCCCTAACCACATGCAATCTACTACTAACAACAAACAGAAGAAGAACAGGCAAAGGATCGGAAAACTTACTTGATTTGAGTAGAAAAAGGTGCTGCTCGAAGCTTGACACGGTGGTCGGAGTAGGCGGAAGGCGGTTACGGGCAAGAGTACTGAAGGGAGCGAAGAGAAATCAGACTGAAAAGTTCCAAATGGAACGATTTTCCCCCTTTTATACAAAGGGGCACGTGCGAACACGCGCTCGTAGGCCATGATGACTACCCACTAGCCATCATTGCCTATTAACTGCTACACGAGGCTCTAGGCACACGTTGCATCCCAATGTTTCCAATTCTTTCTGACCCTTGATCTCCCCGAACACCGGGCAACAAGGTCACGACCACAAATCTCACGGACACAGGGAGCCACGAGCACCTTGAGACAATCCTCCTCGTCTTCAAACGACGACTTCATACTGGCTCCATGGAGCAACGAGCAGTCCTTAAATCATCACTCTCGTGCTCGGGAGCAACGACTTGGGGGGCTCCTGTTCTGGACTGGACCACTGGCTAGACATGGCCCAATCCTCCTTTGCTCCAGAACGGCTCAAATTGCCTAAGTCCAATCCGCAGAGGGGCAAAAGTTACCTTTCTGCCCCTCCAACCGGGCAAGGAATACAACGTTCCTCCCCGAAATTACTGCCAATTACGCGCGGCTTCACTGCTCCCCGAACAGCTATGGGCAGATGCCCGAAACCACGCCTATGCCCGACATAACGGCTAGTTTTGGGTACCCTGCCCGACATAACGGCTAGTTTGGGTAGTTACCTATTCTTTGGGGAAAACGGTTATTTCGCCCCGAAAATAGGACCGTTGGCCACGCGCTGGGGGCTCTATATAAACCCTCTCGTTTGAGAGGGTCAGGTATCCAATATTCACCCTAAGAATTCATACTTTGTACTTGCCCCTTTTCTCTGACCCTTTCTTACTTGAGCGTCAGAGTACCTTGCAGGTACACCCCCCTCCTCTCCATACGACCAGCATCCCTGACGCACTTGGAGGCCTGATTCTATAGGATCTGATCGAGCCTTCACGATCAATATATATATATATATATATATATGTATATACATACATATATATATATATACATATATATATATACATATACATATATATATATATATACATATATATATACATATACATATATATATATATATATATATATATATATATATATAAAGTAAGTATATATATTGGCAATTGTGGTTGGTTTAATTAATGTCAGTGAATGGTGTTGTTCATGTCTGCAAATAAAGCATGCAATATAATGCTGCAACATGTACTATAAGACTAAGTGGTAAATATACCTCTTCTGTAACACTGTCCTCGCGGTATGTAAAAAAATTTCTTCACCTTTGCAGGGTTGAAAGATGAAAGATGAAGCTAATGTTGTTTGATTGTTATAACTTATATAGGTGGGAGCTCCAAGCTTCAAGCTGCAGCATATATTCATTTGTACATCAAGCTCCATTCTTCGTTAAAAGCTATAGTTTTTTTCATAAGCTAAATATATTTAACAGGGATACAAAGGGGTATCCCAACTCGTATACATCGAAAGTCTTACAAAAAATCAAGGCCTACAAAAATCACTAGGGGGATTTACCCAAGTGTAATAGTTACAATTGTGAGAACTTCTATGGTTTTTTCCTACCCACCACCAAGTATACATTAGGATACGGTTCGATATAGTGTCGTAGTCCCAAAATTCATCTCTAAATATAATGTTGTTTCTAGAATACCAGTTGATCCAACAAATTAAAAGCCACAATCCAACTGCGTTACCGATTGAAAAAATATTCAGAAGACACCCCGATACCCAACACGTTAAGTGATTTAACATATCTCCCACTAGAATCTCTGGAATGCCCAACCATTTACAAGCAAATTCCCATACCAAACTGGTCTTATGACATAAAAATAGCACATGATCCACAGTTTCATCCACTAAAAAGCAGAAAGGGCACGATTTTTCATTTTTGTTAGTGATTATGCCTCTACGAGTTAGATTTTCTCTTGTTGGAATTCTCTTATGTATCACCGCCAACCGAACACCTTCACCTTGAACGGGATTCGAGATAACCAGATAAGTTTAAAAGTTACTTTATCATCTTCTCCTAAAGTCCTGACTGATAAATTGTTGTTGTTCTGCAGAAAGTCATATAAAGATGAAACAGAAAAACAGTTGTAATCAGATAAAAACCAGTTGACAAAAAATTCAGATCCTGCTGCTATATCAATATCTTCCAACAGCGAGTATAATTCTGTTTTCTGCACCAGTTCAGCTTCAGACAAACTTGACTGGGAAAATTTGATATTCCACTGCCATTTGCCTTCAACCCAAAAGCCATTATCTGCCACTGTGCTGTTTTTATTCTCAGCAGCTTGCCATAATTCTGGGAATGACTCAGATAGAGTTCTATGGTCGACCCAACGAGAACACCAAAATGGAACACGCTCACCACTGCCAATATTATAGGAAATCAACTCAAAAACCAAGTTCCTCCCACAGAATTTGGAGATCTACACTAAATCTTTCCACCATTTTGAAGGAGTAGTAGTCATGTTGGAGCATACCCCTTCTTGAAGATCAATTTGATGGTTAGGGTACCTGTCATCAATTAGATCCTTCCACAGAGTATTCTTATGATTCAAGATTTTCCAAGTCCACTTGAAACATAATGCCAGATTGAACAGTTTTAAATCCTTGACCCCCAACCCACCATTTTCTTTCTTATTACAGACCATATTCCAAGCCACCCACGCCACTCCTTTTTTAGACACAGTACCGTTCCACAAGAAGGATTTTTGAATAGACGTCAAGATACGAATTACTTTAACAGGCATTATATAGAAAGACATGAAATGGATCGATAAATTAACCAGTACAGAATCAATCAACGTAACTCGACCTCCCATGGATAGGAAACGACTTTTCCAAGAATTCAATCTGGCTCGGACTTTATCTATCAGAGGCTTCCAAAAAGAAACTAACGAGTGATTTCCACCAATGCATATTCCTAAGAATTTAAAAGGACCAACAGAATCTAGGATCTTACAAGATAGATAATTCCCCGCAGCTGATAGGAACAAGTCATCAACGCCGACACCATAGAGTGAGCTCTTGTTGAAATTTATCTCCAGACCTAAGATTAAATGAAATCCTTTGAGAATATTCTTGGCTGCCATGATATTATTCCACGAACCATCCCCTATTAGAATTGAATCATCAGCGTATTGCAACATGTGGAAAGAAACCTCGTCGTTGAGCTTAAAACCCAAAAACATATCATTCTCCATAGCTCTACTCATCAGGACAACAAGTCCTTCTGCAGCAATGGTGAAAAGGAGGGGAGCAAGGGGATCACCTTGCTTAAGGCCCCGAGAAACAACAAAATCCCTGGTTGGGCTTCCGTTAACCAGAACAGAGGAATAACTATTAAAAACTCCTGAATCCATCCATTTCAGCCATGAACTGCCAAACCCCATAATTTTCATTACGTCTCGCAAATACTTCCAATCTACACAGTCAAATGCTTTAGAAAAATCAACTTTTAGAAGCATCAAATCTTTCTTTGAACATTTAGTAAAGTCAATAACTTCGTTTATCACAAGGACTCCATCTAATAAATTTCTTCCTTCAATGAACGTCGTCTGAGAGTTGGATATAATGTTTCCAATTTTCTTTTTAAGTCTAGATGCAAGAATTTTTGCCAGAACTTTGTAAACCGAGCTGACTAATGATATGGGCCTGTAGTCATCCAAATTTCTAGGGTTCTCAATTTTGGGTATAAGCACCACAAAAGAAGAAGCAAACACCTTGTGTAATTTATCTCCCTTGAAAAATTACAAGATATAGTTTATAAAGTCACTTCCTATTATACTCCAACATTTCTTGATAAACTCAAAGGTAAATCCGTCAGGGCCAGGGCTGCGGTCCCCGGCGCACTCGAATACTGCTCTCCTGATTTCTTCACTATCCACTGCAGCATCTAACCTATCTCTGTCCGATCTGGAAAGGCATTTGAATCCACCTCCTCCAACAAACAGAAAAGGTCTGGAGACTCTGGAAAATATCTTGGCAAAATGGTCTTTGATAACCTCTTTGACTCCTTGGACGTCCTCCACTGATTTACCGTTAACTTTAACAGAACTGATAGAGTTCAAATTAACTCGTTTTCTCAGTGCAGCATGGAAGAACTTACTATTGATATCCCCTTTAGCACTCCATTTGAGCCTAGATTTCTATTTTATAATACTTTCTTTGGTTCTCAAATGTCTCCATAAATCGTCTTCTGCATAATTCCTTTTATCTAATTTCTCTGTAGAAATACTGCCGCTTTTTGTAACAATTAAGTCTTCTATCTCATAGATGAAAAGCACAAATTTGAATTTCAAGTTTCACGGAAATCTTCGGTGTCATTTGATCCTTGTTTCAGTAAATAGCTAGAATTAGTTATTTAGACATTTATGACAAATATAAAGAACCCGCTTTGCTAGTATCTATGTACTTATGTATATTGCAATCCATCATATTTTTAGGCATTTATGCTTAGTTATAAAGCATGATAACATTAGGATTAAATAGATAATAAGGATATAGATATCAGATCCAAGAACGAAGTCGAATCCTCTAGGATGTTTTTGTAGAATTTCATAGATCTAATCGGTGTTACTGTTAGGAAAAGGCTATGAACGATTTATTGAGCCCTCATTTACGGAAATTTGTTTTAGTTTTCTTTGATGACATACTGGTTTATAGTGCCAATCTCAATGATCATTTAATTCATTTGCAGGTTATTTTCGAGTTGCTAAAGTCAAATTCTTTTGTTGTGAAATTATCCAAGTGTGTTTTTGCAGTGAATCAAGTTCATTACCTCAGTCATGTGATTTCGGTGGGTGGTGTTACACCTGATCTAGATAAATTCAAGGCCATTTTGGAATGGCCCCAACCGCGCTCACTCAGTGGATTTTTAGGTCTCACTTATTTTTATCGTCGTTTTGTGCGTAACTATGCTACACTCGCCACTCCCCTCACCGATTTTTTATGTTCCACTAAGTTAGGTTGGAGTACAGAGGCGACTGAATCCTTTACAGAATTAAAAAAAATGACCGACATGCCGGTTCTGGCTTTGCCAGATTTTACAAAACAATTCATTATAGAGACTGATGCTTCAGGAGTTGTAATTGGCGCGGTGTTGTCCCAAGGAAGTCACCCTATTGCCTTTTTTAGTAAAAAAATGTGCCCCCGGATGCATGCTACCTCCGTCTATGTGCGTGAAATGCTTGCTGTTACAGAAGCAGTAAAAAATGGCGTCAATATCTGATCAGAAAATAATTCCATATCTACATCGACCAAAAAAGTTTTTGAAATCTGTTACTTCAAAAGATTCAAACTCCAGAACAACAGAAATGGGAATCTAAACTACAGGGATTTAATTTTGAAATATTTTACAAACCGGGAAAGTGGGTCGCAGATGCTTTGAGTAGGCAATTTCACTCTGAAGAACCCTTGCTCATGACACTTTCCTCTTCTATTCCAAATCTCTTTACCATACTCCATGAATTTTACAACAAAACAAAGTAGGTCAATTATTAGTAGAGAACACCCGTCAGAACCAAAGTACTCACAAATCTTATAAGTTTTCTAAGGGATTACTCTATTACAACGATCGACTTTTCATACCTGACATTCAAGGCCTTTGCTCAAGTGTCTTGCACGAATACCACAGTACCCCAATAGGCAGACATTCTGGGGTTAAAGCTACGCTTTCTCGTATTTTCGCTTCCTTCTCCTGGCCTGGACTCTCCCTAGCAGTGAAAGAACTTGTCAAACGTTGCTCAATCTGTCAGCACAACAAGTATGACACATAGAAAAAGAAAGGGTTACTACAGTCTCTGCCTATTCCAAATCAAGTTTGGGAAGAGTTATGTATGGACTTTATCACACACTTACCAACATCTTTTGGTTATACAGTCATATGGGTAATTTGCGACCGCCTCACAAAGTATGCTCATTTCATTGCTTTACCAACACACTTCACTGCTAAAGACCTCGCAACTTGATTCCCTGTAAAGATCTCACGCCTTCATGGTATACCCAAATCTATTGTCTCTGACTGCAACCCCTTATTTCTCAGCACTTTCTGGAAAGAATTTTTTAAAGTCCAAGGTACACACCTAAAATACGACACATCTTATCATCCTGAAACGGATGGTCAAACGGAAGTTGTAAATCGGTTTGTGGGAACTTACTTTCGTTGTTTCGCAATTGAGAATCCAAGACATTGGTATAAATTCATCCACCTTGTTGAGTTCTTCTGGTATAACTCCTCGTTTCATAGTTCGATTCAAATGACACCCTTCCGAGCTTTATATGGTCGTAACCCACCAAAAATCCCAAATTATCTTTCCGGCACCGTCACCGACGAGTCCTCGAATCTGTCTCTACAACAAAGACAGAACATACTTACACATGTAAAGACACATTTAACAAAAAGCCGCATTCAAATGGAAAAACAAGCTAATCAGAAACGTATGGACTTTACCTTCAATGAGGCCGATCTGGTTTTGTTACGCTTACAACCTTATCATCAATCCACCATTGCTAGACGTGCTTCACAGAAATTGGTTAAACAATTATATGGTCCGTTTCACATCATTAAACGAATTGGTGAAGTCGCGTACATGCTGGATCTACCTTCATCTTCACGAGTTCACTCTGTGGTGCATGTTTCACTCTTGAAACCATATTTTGGAGCACAATTACTTGAGGATTTCCACCCTCTTCCAACTCAGGCAAAACTCCACTTTGAACCATCCATGGATGATACACTAACATCTCAAAAGGACGAACAAGACGTGGAAACTAACACAAGACAAGTTTCGGAGAAGGCTATGGCAAAGCATCAACAAGTGAATCACAAAACTGATGGTTTTGAATCCAAAAAAAAAAGACCAAGAAAAGGACACTAGGTTGGGTTTGAAACAAAATGTGGGAACGAAGAGTTCTGAGGGTGATGATATGTTTATTAATGAGGCAAATGTTACACTTATCCAAAACCCTCCCCTTTGTAACACCCTTCTAAACCCGGCGGAAAATATATAAATAAATCAAAGTAAATATCATGCATTTCACAAAAGGGTATCACATATATTTTCAAAACATCATAAACATTTGTCATGCTCATTAACACTTAAATGTTTTCATGCTTTTCAAAAAATTTCACTTAGCATGTAGCAGCGGATTTAAGTTAATCGTGATAGATATAAGAAAGTCTCATGCTCATCTCATTCATAATCAATACTTAGGCATAAAAGCCAAAACTTCATATAATTCAAAATAACAATAACAAAATAAGGTAGAGTACACAATGTATCTCTTAAACATAAACTGAAATGATCTTAGTGTTACATAATCAGAGCACGACTCGACTCAACATAAATAAGAAACTAAATCAGCTACTCCAACAGTTACCTCGCGCTAGAAGAAGCTCTACTCCTCGGTACCTGAGCGATGTCGTACAAAACATCATTCCAACAGAAGGGTGAGAATTCACATAATTATTGAAATCATAAGATAATAATTAATTTAAAGCATACAAATCTTATTACAATTATTCTCACACTTCAAGGTTTCATCAATAAAGTATTACTCAAGTAACCATACCATTCACAATCCACAATTTCACCAATTCAACAATTCACATAATTATACATAATCTCATATAACAAACATATACACAATGAGACTCCATGCAAGACTCAATGCAACTCATGCCATGTGGTACCAACACTTGTTATTATTTTTCAGTTTATAAATTTAAACCGGGTCTGTTCCCTAGAACAATAACACACAAAAGCCCATTCCCTAAGCTTTCAAACCCTGCTCTAGGTTTGGGACAAGTCACTAGTTCCCACCGAACTAGCAAGCATTGCATCTTGACACAAATGATGCGTATGCAATCAACAATCATATGCAATTAAGACCATTCCCTAACCTTAATATCATGCATATCTTCAATAATTCATCACACTTGAATTACCACACAATTGTACACACAATCACATTTTCATAAGCAAAGTATTCATACTTCAAATATTACCACTACATGGCAAGTGATTTACAAGAATCCACAATCCAATCTCATTTCACAACACATACAACACTAATTTGGATATAGATTAGTTAAACTCATCATCAATAATTAAATTCAATATTCAATACATATTCACTACTCAATTCAATAATCAAGAATTCTTCAATGTTCAATAAATAATCAATATTTAATTAAATGATCAATATTTAAATAAATCACTACGCCAAAATTGATTTTTTGTATCACCTAATTTAATAGCGCTTTTAAAGAAAGTGCTATTAAAAAGGGAACACAGACATCTATAATAGCGCTTTATAGTCGGGCGCTATTATAGGATGCAGACAATGTAATTTTGATAGCGCTTTGTTAAAAAACGCTATTAATAAATTTCACTAAAATAGCGCTTTTTTAAAAACGCTATTAATATTCTCAATTAAGATAGCGCTTTTTTAAAAATGCTACTAAAATGTTCAATTAAGATAGCACTTTTTTGAAAACGCTATTAATTTACTGTTCTAAACTTAAGTAAGATAGCGCTTTTCTCAAAACGCTATTAATATTATACACTAAGATAGCACTTTTGACAAAACGCTATTATTATTAATAAAATATAAAATAGTTAATAAAATTAAAAAAAAAAACAAAACACTTATTGATAGATATTTTTTATTTTGGCGCACAAATTGGTCATTCCCCCCAAAAACCCCTAATCTTCTTCATTGCAAAAACTGACCGATTCTTCTTCAACTTGTCATGTTCCGGTAACCCCACCATCCATCTTGTCATCTTCTTCATCTCAAACATTGCTTCGGTTCCTTCTCAGATATACCTTCACCGTTCTATGCATGATAGCTCTGACGAAGAGGTATTTTGCCAATAATGTCCATGTTTGGTTTAGTGGCATGTTACTGTATGTTTTGTTCATATCTTTGTTGAATGGTTAGATTTTTGGTCGTTGTTCTGTTGATAGTAGGTTTTTTTTTTCTTTGGGAATTGTATCATAATTATGTATTGTTTTCGTTGTTGAATTGGGAATTTGTGAATAAGGTGTTTTCATCTAGGGTTTTGTATTGGGATCATACTTATCTATTGTTTTCTGATTTGTTATTCTATTTCAATCTAGCTAGAATTTGTGAATAAGTAGTTTTCATCTAGGTTTTGTATTGGGATCATACTTATGTATTGGTTTCTTTGTTGAAATCCTAGATCGTTTGTTCATTATTCTCTTTGGGAATTGGGATCATACTTACTTATTGTTTCCTTTGTTGAATTGGCAGATCTTTTTTGTGATTTTAAGATTTTAAGGACAAATGGGAAAAGAAAAGGTTCATATTAACATTGTTGTCATTGGCCATGTCGACTCTGGGAAGTCAACTACCACGGGTCACTTGATCTACAAGCTTGGAGGTATTGACAAGCGTGTCATTGAGAGATTTGAGAATGGTGATGCTGGTATTATTAAGATGATTCCAACCAAGCCCATGGTGGTTGAAACTTTCTCTCAATATCCTCCACTTGGCCATTTTGCTGTCAGAGACATGCGCCAAACTGTGGCTATTGGGGTTATCAAGGCTGTGGAGAAGAAGGAACCCACCGGAGCAGCTAATAAGATAAAGAAGAAATGAATCGGGGAGTTCTACTGTCTTCATTATAAGTGTTCTGTTAGTATTTTTAGTTTTTGTCTAGTTAATTTGTTTTTTACATTAAGTATGAATTCTGCTCCGTCATCTCACAACTTTTATTCTCAGAACTGGGTTCTATATCGTCGGTGGCAGTGCTATTTCTTTTGCTTTTATGCTTTAATTACGTCTCATGTGAACAATTGGAATTTGTTTGGAACATGCTTTGACTTCTGTTTTGGAAACTGAATTATTTTGATTGTGTTTAGAAAGAGTTTTATGACATTCTTTTCCTTTTCAAATCAGTACTTCTGAGCACTGCTTAGGGAATTAATAGATGTTACAATCCTTCTGATTGCATTTGATGATGATGATGATGCTTGTACGTGTCTTGGAGTTTTGAGATGCTTAATTCCTATGAGGCACTTGAAAGGTTAGTGCTGTTAATTTGAATTTCCTCCAACGATATGGCATTAAAGCTGGTATTCATCTTCTCGCAGCAGACTGTAACATCTGGTCAAACTCTGAACCCGATGTTTGTTTCATCAGCCATCCTTATCACCTCAGCAATGTAAGTTGAAGGACAGTTTTGTAAGTAATTTGCATTAGGAGCTGAAGATTCTTGAATATATTCTGAAATATTATTTTGTCCTTACTGCATTGGTGGTTTTCAAGCTTTTGGTACATTTCTTGATGCAGATACCAATTCCACAGTACATGTTGCTGTCAAAGCAAACACAAGTCGAGGAAGCAGTGTGCAGAACAATATGAAACTTGTGTCTTTAGGCGGCAAGATAGTTCTAGACGTGTTAAACTTTTAAACTCTCAAACTTGGTGATGCTCTTTGTTAAGACATTGGCACTTGACTGTATTTTATTCAGTTAATCGGAATATTCTTTTGAACACATATTATGAATCCTCATGTACACAAATAATGGTATCCTTGTAGGTGATCTTCTTCTTTTTGGCTATCCCGCGTCACTATCAAGAATTCGTCCACTGAAAATTGAAGGCGTGGTTCGTAATTGGTGGCGGTGCAGGTACGTTCGCATTGAGTGATTAGTTTGATCTTATGACAAAGAAACTAGTTGGTCGTTTTTTGATTTTCTGTTCTAGTAGAACCTGCCGTGGTATCTCATTACTGGTATTTTGTTTGTCTTGAATTTGTTTACGCCATCATTCGCTATAAATTCGATTAATGATGCTGATTTCGTATTGAATGCCGCACATATTTGCTGTTTACGATTTGGAAATATTGGGTGGTAATGACTTATGCAACATAGACTCTGATTTCATAGTTGGTAACTTTGAAACACTTTTTTCAAACCTTTTTTATGTATTGTAGGATATCTTGTTGAACCGTGGTGCCTTCAGATGGTTTCTGTGCAAAGGAGAAGCAGCGGATAGCCTCCTCAGAATCAATGCTGGAATAAATGTCCATGTTTGTGTATGTTCAGTTATAATGTGTCACGAGTTACAACTGTCATTTACATGAGCAACATCCATTCTCTACTGGAAATTATGGTAATTAATACCAACACCATTTATTGTTTGTAAAACTATACCGACCTCCTGTACTTACACTTTGATGCCATACCATGTCATGTTTAATACTCAAACATACACATATACACATACAATGTACAAAATCAACATTCATACCATACATGCCGCACTTACAATATACCAAACCAACCCTCCAAATTCATGGAAAAACATTAAAGTGGCTTGTTCCTATTGCTGCTAACACAACAAAGTACATTTGATAGCTCTGACTCAATAATTTCCTATTATTCTCAGTATTGTTTATATGGTGCATGCGAAAACATTTATTTAAATTTGGTTTTCATTATGGTTGACTTTCCTGCCTTCCATTTTATTCTTTAATTACCATTAATCTCGATATGTTCTGTTCTCAATTTTAATTTTCTTTTTTTTCAATTGCATTACTTCAGAGCTCATCATGGCTTTGGATGGGTTGGAGAATGGGCAAACAAAGGGTAAGAGGACATAATTTTAGTTTTCTTTCTTCCATGTTTATGTTGCACATACCGTTTTCTAAGTCAAGTTTCTATAGGTCACCTGCGGGCCAGTCAGACTTGTTGAGAATTGAAACACTACACCATGCCGATAAAGATAAAACATAACTGTATATACTTGAACTGGTTGTCTGGCTACATCACCTAGTCAGCCAAGTAAGAGTTGGTAACGGTGGAATAAGGTCCCCTGTCAAATCTCCGATTCGTTCTCCTACCTAGAAAACATTGCAATTGTTTACACAAAAAGGCTGCTCCATTTCTCCCTTGTTAACAATCGAAGATCAACAAATGCTTCGAGATGTTGGCAAACACCATAGACTAAGGAAGAGTAGTAATCATTCCCTAATCAGTGAAAGCAAAAACCATATATTCTACACAAGAAGGCGGCTACCTTCTGTTCCTTTCATCGACTTTGATATTGACCGAACAAAGGCCTTGGATGTAATAGATAGGGTGAATAGCATTGGAGGTTCATAATTGTTATTATTTAATGGAATTTTTGGCTTGTTCAAGTTGAATGCTCCCCTTTGTTTCTGTTTTGCTGATTTGCTGGGCAAGGTAATAACAATTTTGAGATTGATGTGTTGTTGTTAGAATGATATATGTATCAGTGCACTGATATGTAACAACACTGATAGTTTGGTGCACTGATATATAACAAAACATAGAATGATTCATTTATATCAGTTTTGAGTTCACGTATATGCATTCACATTCACATTGTGTTTGGTCACATCTGAGACATATATCTTATTAACCAAGGTTTCAATTCTTCATTTGTTTTGTTTTAGGTTGGAGCAAATTTATTTGAACAAGAATTTTTCGAGTTATCTCTCTTAGAACTGCCTTGGTCTTCTTTTATCTAAGGTACTGTAACTTTCCTAAACTTAGTGGTGGTTGGATCTATTTCCTCAAAAAAAACCAAAGTGCAATTACTATGAATGGTGCTTAAGGCCATTGGACTTTTTGTGACAGATTTTTTCTTACAATAGGGCATGTTGTTGCTGCTGTTTTTGTAGAACATGATTGAATATCATTGTGTGTAAATGTATCTGCATTAGGGGCATGTTGTTGCTGTTGTTTTCTGTAGAACATGATTGAATATCATTGTGTGTAAATGTATCTGCATTAGAATGGAAATTGGTTGGTGGTTAGTATGTATACTGTTAGGAAAACTAGTTAGAATCTGAACTGTTAGTTAGTGGAATTAATTAGTTGTGGTAGTTAATATCAATTAAAGAGTTAGTTAATTCAAATTATTATCTAGAAAAAATGTTAGATTAGTTATGTTGGAAGTTTTGTTAATGGAGTTAATTTGTTTGTACCGTCAGTTAATGATTATGGTTTAGCTGGAAATTAGTTGGACTGTTATTGGAGTTTGAACTGTTAACATGCTAGTTTAGGTTAGTTTTAGTGAGCTAACTGTTATGGAATTTGGAATTGTGTTGATTGGCATTGTTATGTTTTTTGAATTAGTGTGTTTGTTAATTAATAAAAGTTAGAAAATCTGTTGATGTTAAAAGTTTGGACTGCGATAGTTGACATTTTTAATTATGATTTGCGTCTATTTATGATGGTGGTTGTTTGGATGCATAAGTTGATTTGAGGATGATGAAATGATTATGCCAAGTTTGGTTTGTTGATGGCTTGTGTTATTTTCCATGAATTTGGAGGGTTGGTTTGGTATATTGTAAGTGCGACATGTATGGTATGAATGTTGATTTTGTACATTGTATGTATATATGTGTATGTTTGAGTATTAAACATGACATGGTGTGGCATCAAAGTGTAAGTACAGGAGGTCGGTATAGTTTTACAAACAATAAATGGTGTTGGTATTAATTACCATAATTTCCAGTAGAGAATGGATGCTGCTCATGTAAATGACAGTTGTAACTCGTGGGCTAACTAATGCATAGATACATCTGGCAAAAACTGCGAATGAGCATGTATAACTTGTAATCAGAAGAAAAGTCCACGTTGTGTATTTTTACTAACTTGTTCATAATTATGTTCAGCCAAAATATCCTATTGTAGCACGTTAGAATAGGAAGCTGCCAGAAAGTTGTTCAGAATGGGAAGTTAGAATCAAATGAAAGTTCTGTTTCTCATGAATTGTGTGAATGTTGAGCAGTATTTTTGTAGCTACATGGAATGTAGCTGGAAGATCCCCACCAAGTAATTTGAATGTAGATGATTGGCTTCATTCTTCACCACCAGCTGACATTTATGTTCTTGGGTAAGAACTGTTGCTTGTCAGTATATATACTTATTTATATAGTCTTTCAATTGAAGTTGACATTAACTTTTCGGTTAAATATGTTCAGTCTCGATAATTATCTCGAATTTTGCTTTTAGTCAATCTTTACAAATTACAAAAAAAATGAATGTGTAAGGCTTAACTGTTTTACCAATGATATATTTTTCTATTCTATCTGTTTCTTACAGATTTCAAGAGGTAGTTCCATTGAATGCCGGTAATATCCTAGGGGCAGAGGACAATGGCCCTGCTAAAAAATGGCTGGCTCTTATCAGAAAGACTTTAACCAATCTTCCTGGAACAAGTGGAAGTAGTGGATGTTATACGCCATCTCCAATTCCTCAGCCAGTTGTAGAGCTGAATGCAGATTTCGAGGGATCAGCTAGTTGTAGAGCTGAATGCAGATATCGAGCTGAATGCGACCGTGTAATTTTCGGGCTGAATGCGACCGTGTAATTCCTCAGCCAGTTGTAGAGCTGAATGCAGATTTCGAGCTGAATGCGACCGTGTAATTTTCGGTAACAGGCCTAGTGACTTTGATCCTAGTTTAAGATGGGGTTATAGGCCTAGAAGTATAGAATGAAACAAATTTAATATTTTTAAGTGAGGATTCAAAGCCTTTCTTTAGACTACATGTATTATTTTGCTAAATATTTTTTTGTGAAATAAATTTCATCATTTTTATTTACTTGATTTTCTTGGACATTGTATATATATATATATATATATATATATATATATATATAAAAGAAGGAATTTGTGTAAAAAAAAAGTGTATTACAATAGCATTTGTAGAGAGAGTGCTATCAATGAAACATTTTATAATAGCACTTTTATGAAAAGCGCTATCAAACATGTGCCTTATAATAGCACTTTTATGAAAAAACGCTATCAAACATGTGTCTTGTAATAGCACTTTGTTTGGAAGTGCTATCAAAATCAAATCAAAATAAGTATTATAATAGCACTTTTCGAAAAACACTATTGAATACCGGTACTATAATAGCGCTTTTGGAAAAGCGCTATTAATTATCAGTACTATAATAGCGCTTTTAAAGTGCTATCAAACGAAAATATTTACAATAGCACCGTGGTTAATAGCACTTTTAAGCGCTATCAAAAATCAAAAAAAGCGCTATTAAATAACTTTTTTGTAGTAGTGAATAGTCAATATCTAAATAAATAATCAATTTAATATCCAATAAATAATCCAATATTCAATGAACAATCCACTATTTAATAAATAAGTCAATATTTTAACAAATAATTCAATATTTTAACAAATAAGTCAATATTTTAACAAACAATCATTATTTTAATAAATAATCAACATTTTAATAAATAATCATTATTTAATAAATGTGCCAGAAATATTCAATATTAAATAAACATTCAATATTTTAAATAAATATTTAGTATTTTAATAACTATTTAGTAATTAATAAACATTTCAATTAATAATTATATATGTATATGCTACAGTATATTGTGAATTAACAAAAGAAGCACATGTTATAATTTTTCTCGGTTCGCTACAGTGGCTAGGGAGAAGTTAAATATATTTTGATTCATAAAAGTAAGATTTTTCGATTAGTCTTTCCTCATTATCATTTTATTTTCATTTTTTTTAGTCCTTCCAATTATCAAAATAATGTATATTCTGGCCTTCAATAAAGTACGTAAGTTTTAGGGACTAAAGTAACACATGATTTTTTTGTGCTTGTAAAGTCTAAAAACAACCAAAAAAATTAAAAGAGATCTTATGGTCAAAGTTGAAGACACTTCCTAGGAACAAATCAAACGGTGGAGAAGAAATGTCAAGTGTAAAAATAATACAAATAAGTACAAGACCTTGAAAAGCAACATTTATAACAAGTATATTATTACTACATTAAATACATTCAGCTAAAATATGTGTAATAAAAGGGGCTCACATTATTAGTTATTTTCATTTCGAAAGGATCACTTACAGGATTTATTATATTTATAACATTACTTTATGCTACAGTTATGAATAGAAGGGAAAGCATACTGCATTGTCAATCAAGTCTACATAGTACTTATGTAAAATAATGGCTACAGGATAATAGAGAAAAGTCCCCACATAATATTTTGTTTGATGCAGCATGTGACAAGAGGAGATTATATCTCATTTCTTTTCCATTCTCCTATGCTCTACCGCGGAAGTGAAGGAGAGGCATTTAATTGCCTTGTCTAATGTCACTACAGCTCATGAGACTAAAGAGTCTCATTTCATATCCTCCACTGCTACAGTATATGTGAATAAATAAATAGGTAGTTCTTTTTAATTCCACTCACTATTTCCTTGTAACTAGTGTGTGCTACAGGATCCACATATATCGAGGGGCTATATTTATAATTTTCATCTTGTATGCTACAACAGGTGAATTAAATATGAATTAAATATGTTAGTTTCAAATACTTATACCGCTACAGTATAAAGAGAAGTATTCATTTTTCAATTCCTTTGGTATAGCGCTACTGCTCATGAATATAATTATATCACTTTCAATTGGTTTACTCCAAATAATGAATGGGTATCTATAGTATACCAACATATTATTCCCAAACACAATTAAATTAACACATTTCAAAAATTAACACTAAAACCTAACAATTTTCAATCTCATAGAAAATTTGGGGTTTTTATCCTAAACATGTTTCTATCCATTAAACACTATCAAATAATCTCAATATATGTGTAAAAATCCACCCTTACCTTAATTTGATGAATTCTTGGGCTTTTCTCTTCTCTTCCCCTCTTCTTCTTCTTCTCTCCTTTGCTCTTCCTCCTTTACAACTTTTCTCTCTTTCTACTCTTATTAAACCCTAACTTTGTCTTAAAACAATTGGGCATATGTCCACCCATTCTCACATACTATTCACACACCACATTAAGCCCAACTAATCCTAACAATTCTATATTATTCTACCAAATAGAATAAATCAATAAATGACTTAATTCAAATAATTTAAATAAATCAAGTAATTAAATAAATCAATTATTTCAAATAAATCCAAACAAATTAATTATTTCAAATAATTCAATAACTCACATATTTCAATTAAATCAATTGAATCAATTAACTCATATAAATTAAAGAAATCAATTAATTTATATAAATCTAATAATTCATATAAATCAAACAATTCATATAAATTCAATAAATCAAAAAATTCATTTAAATCAAATAATTCAAATAAATTAATAAATTACATAAATTAATTATGCATAAAATCACTCAATTAATTAATACAATATAAATAAATAATTACTAAAATTGGGGTGTTACAACCCTCCCTCTGTAATACCCCATATTATCTAAATGGTCAATTGGATACCAGATGAGATCAGATGAGATCAGATGAGTATCTATGTGCTCTATCTTTGGTAAATTGGATTAATAGAATCCTCTAAGTACTTTAAGTATTGACATTTGGGATCAATAGAGCAACTAATGAACTCTGAAGAGATCAATTATTTTATTAAAGAGACGGATTAATAATTGATAGTTCAAGAAAGGATTTTAAGGTAACTCTAATAATTGTCATAATTGGTTGAGACGACAAAATATCAATTGGAGATGTTTTACCCTATTGGATTATATTATATAATAAGTTTATATATATATATATATATATATATATATATATATATATATATATATATATATATATATATATATATATATTTGTTATGAGAAAAAGAAAAGAAAGTTAGAAAAGAAGAAGAAAAGAGAAAGAAAGAGGAAAGAAGAGAAAGGAGAAGAGAAAAGCTTGGAAGAAGAAGAAGAAGCTTGGATTCATCATCTCATCTTCTTCAAACTCCTCTTCGATTATCAGGTGGGTTCTAGTTAGATACTCTAAGTTCTAGAAATATAAGTTTAGAACTTAGGTTAGTTTTGAGAGAAAATGATTAAACGGATCAATCAATGAATCTAACAGATGAAATTCGATATAAACTGCGTAGAATACTTGTTGTTATGTTTGGAACATGTTTTGGTTGATATATTATGGATTGGAAGTGTTTGGGTGGAAGAAATGATGGATTTTGGCCCCAAATGACCTATATTGACGCTGCTGTGAATTCTGGGTTTCGCAGGTTCGCCTAGCGAACCACAGCGAAGGACCGGGCAAATGTTCGCCTAGCGAACTTTGTGCTGTTTTTTCTCTGCCTTGGTTCGCTGGGGTTCGCCTAGCAAACCCTTGAGCGAACGTGACATATTTTTCTATCTTGTATCCTTCATAACTTTTGATCCGTAACTCGGATTGAGGCACGGTCGGATGCGTCGGAAAGCTATTTCAATGCTCCTTATGATAGTGGAATATAAACATATGTTTATGCCATGAATTGATAAGAAAAATATGGAAAAGTAATGTATGTGTGAAAAGTGTGGTTTATGTTTCCACCAAAATTCATGAATCGGGAAGCCGATAGATATGGGACTTAAAGCCTTGGAAAGAGAATCCAATGTGCTATGAATGGTATGTGAGACCATGATTTAACCAAGGATGCTTGGTAGAGGATAGTAGTGGCTAGTGTGCCTTAAAATGTGTGAGAACTACTATCTGATTTATGTTTGATATGTTATGCTATCTTGTGTGTTTTATGATTGATGTTGTAATGTGCTTGTCTAATATTGTTGTTGAACATAATTGAGAAAATGACATGCTTAAAAATGAATTAGGAAGAGTGAGAAAACTTAACCCAAACCAATGATATAATTCTAGGTTGTGAATAGAATTGTGATAGAAAACCTCGATGGCAAGGCTCGGGCACCTGATGTAGAGAGGACATCCGTGACGAGATTGGCCTAGAGGAGAGTGAGACACTAGTATGGAACATGTGTGTGAACCTTTGTGTTCCTTAAGAAAAGGAGAATGTGGCCTTAAGGCATTGTGGCCTTGTGATTGTCGAATACAATCACATTTGTGTGTGATATCACGTAATCGTAACCATTTCCTCTTGAGGTGCGGTTTCATGAGTCTCGAGCTCCTCTGAACCATGTGCATAATTACTTGGCAGGTTTGATTCCCACGTGTGAGTACGAATGGAGCCTAAGGGTAAAGAGACTTGTGGCGGTTTATGGCCCGCGTGAAGTGACGGTTTATAACAGTTAATGACTTGTAGAACTCGAATCCATTTCGTATGTCAAGTAACTACAAGGATCCATGACTCGGGTCGACTTCTAGACATAGAAGAGGACGGGAATGGGGGATGCCTTGGTACAGGTTATCGATTAGTGATATTTTGAGTTAGTGAACTCATGACATATTTCCATATAGTGTGAGATTGTGAGATTGTGAACTCAAGGTCTTTTCCCTTCCCCTTGACTTGAGTTAGGATTGTTAGAACCCTGTAAAGCTGAGAGAATCCATAAGATAGGGAACTCACTGAGATTTGATGTATCTCACCCCACTATTGTTGATTATTTTCAGGAGGTATTTGCAGGTTTTATTTACAAGCGGAGCTATGCTTGGATGTTTCAAGAGAAGCTTAGTTGAGCTTATTTCCGCTGTGTATTTGTTGTATACAATTGAGGATATTGTATATTATTCTTAGATTTTTGTTTTGGCTAGTTTCCATATATTGTACCATAGATTGTATTAGGTTTTTAGAATGGTCAAGTATGTGAATTACACCATTAGGCACTTATGATGGTGTCAGTACCAAATAAAATGCTTGTATTGTATTATTCTAGGTATATATTATACAGGGCATTACACCCCCACTTAAAAGATTTTCGCCCTCGAAAATTACCTCAAACGAACAACTCAGGATAAGCCTCCCTCATCTTACTCTCAAGTTCCCAAGTCACATCCTTTTCCAACACACAAGCTCTCAAAAGATCCTCAAGTGACTGAATCGTCCTCTCATTCTGACCATCTGTCTGCGGATGATAAGCAGAACTCAAACGCACCTCGTACCCAAAGCACTTTGCAAACTCTCCCAAAATCTCAAAGTAAACCTCGGATCTTTATCTGACACAATGCTAGACGGAATACCATGCAAACTGACAAACCTCTCAATGTACAGCTTTGCAAACTTCTTCGACGGGTAATTCATTCTCATTTGAATAAAGTGAGCAGATTTCGTTAATTTATCCACAATAACCCAAATAGCTTCACAATTACTCGGTGACCTAGGTAAACCAAACACAAAATCCATCGATATGCTATCCCATTTCCACTCAGGAATAGGTAATGGTTGCATCAAACCCGACGATTTCTGATGTTCGATCTTCGACTTCTGACAAATCAAACAAGAATACACAAAATCTGCAATATCTTTCTTCATACAAGGCCACCAAAATACTTTCCTCAAATCTTGATACATCTCAGTAGCACCAGGATGAATACTCAATCCACTACGATGCCCTTCCTCAAGAATACTCTTTTTCAGGTCAACAATATCCAGAACACAAACTCTATCACGACATCTCATGATACCATTTTCATCAATCCGAAAATCACCACTTCGACCTTGATTGATCAAAGTCAACCGATCTACGAAACTCAAATCAGATTTTTGACCTTCTCGAATCTCATCAAGAATGCCACTAGTAAGCTTCAACATACTAAGCTTAACTCCATAAGAAGTCTCTTCACAAACCAAACTCAAATCACGAAATTGCTCAATCATTTCCAACTCTCTTACCATCATCATTGACATATGCAAAGATTTCCTACTCAATGCATCAGCTACCATGTTTGCTTTACCCGGATGGTAATTCAAACCAAAATCATAATCTTTCAGAAGTTTCAACCATCTCATTTGCCTTGCATTCAATTCTTTCTAATCAAAGAGATACTTCAAACTCTTATGATCACTATAAACCTCAAATCTCGAACCAAACAAATAATGCCTCCAAAGCTTCAACACAAACACAACAACGACCAACTCTAAGTCATGCGTCGGATAATTCCTCTCATGCACTCTAAGTTGCCTTGAAGTATAAGCTACAACTTGATGATGTTGCATCAACACACCTCCCAAACCCATCAAAGAAGCATCACAATACACAACAAATGGTCCTGCCGGATTCAGAAAAATCAAAACAGGAGCTGTCGTCAACCTTCTCTTAAGCTCTTGAAAACTTTATTCACACTTTGCATCCCAACAAAAGCTTGACCCTTCCTAGTCAACTGCGTCAACGGTAAAGATAACTTGGTAAATCCTTCAATGAATTTTCGATAATAACCTGCCAAACCAAGAAAACTTCTAATCTCAAAAACTGATTTCGGAGCTTCCCATTGCGATACAGCTTCAACCTTCGACAGATCAACTGCAATACCTCTACTCGAAATCACATGGCCAAGGAAACTCACTTCCTTTAACCAAAACTCACACTCATGAAGTTTAGCATACAACTGCTTCTCTTTCAACAAAGATAACACAATCCTCAAATGCTCAGCATGGTCCTCTCCACTCTCCGAATAGATCAAAATATCATCAATGAACACAACCACAAACTTTTCCAAATAAGGATGGAAAATTCTGTTCATGTACTCCATAAATACATCTGGTGCATTAGTCACACCAAATGGCATCACAGAATACTCATAATGTCCATACCTCGTTCTAAAAGCAGTCTTCTGAATATCTTCAGCCTTCACATGAATCTGATGATACCCAGATTTCAAATCTATCTTACTAAGCACACTTGTTCCAACCAACTGATCCATCAAATCATCAATCCTCGGAAGTGGATACTTATTCTTGATAGTCACTTTGTTTAATTGTCTGTAATCCACACAAAGCCTCATAGAACCTTCTTTCTTCTTAACCAACAAAACTGGTGCACCCCACGGTGACACACTCGGATGAATAAACTTCTCTTCAATCAAATCTTCAAGTTCACTCTTCAACTCTTTCAATTCCGATGCGGACATACGATATGGAGCCATTGATACCGGACTAGTTCAAAAAACTAAGTTGATCGTAAACTCCACCTCACGTTCCGGCGGTAAATCACTTATCTCATCAGGAAAAACTTCTAGAAAATCACAAACAATTGGCAAAGCACCAACTGCTCCACTTTCACCAATACTCAAAGTTGCCATCAACATAAACATCTCAGCACTATCCTGCACCGACTCATCAAAATAATTTGTAAGCACTTGGCATAACACCAAGCAATTCACTGCACACACCATCTAAGCTCGCAAGACACGTCTATTCCATCCAACATGATCTCGTCTACTATCAAAAAGAGAATAAGGGTGATCAGTTCCTCAATTTGTCAATAGACAGTTGACAATCATGATGGAGCATAAACCATCTTTACCAAACTTTAATAGCGTTCAACGACACACTGAGCTACCACTCTACACTTAAAGCATCTTGGAGAAGCACATGCTTCTGTCCCACTTGTTTTAATCCCACTCCTGCAGACAAAGGTTAGAAAAATAAACGTGTACCGACAGTGTTTTCACACACATGTCGCATACCAGGGGACAAACAACATTAGACAACCTGGCCGAATGGACCGACCTGCTCTGATACAACTAATATAACACCCTTCTAAACCCCGCAGAAAATATATAAATAAATCAGAGTAAATATCATACATTTCACAAAAGGGTGTCACATATATTTTCAAAACATCACAAACACCTGTCATGCTCATTAACACTTAAATGTTTTCATGCTTTTCAAAAACTTTCACTTAGCAAGTAGAAGCGGATTTAAGTTAATCATGATAGACATAAAAAAGTCTCATGCTCATCTCATTCATAATCAATACTTAGGCATAAAAGCCAAAACTTCATATAATTCAAAATAACAATAACAGAATAAGGTAGAGTACACAATGAATCTCTCAAACATAAACCGAAATGATCCCAGTGTTACATTATCAGAGCACGACTCGACTCAACATAAATAAGAAACTAAATCAGCTACTCCAACGGCTACCTCGCGCTAGAAGAAACTCTACTCCTCGGTACCTGAGCGATATCGTACAAAACATCATTCCAACAGAAGGGTGAGAATTCACATAATTATTGAAATCATAAGATAATAATTAATTTAAAGCATACAAATCTAATTATAATTATTTTCACACTTCAAGGTTTCATCAATAAAGTATTACTCAAGTAACCATACCATTCACAAGTATATTCACAATCCACAATTTCACCAATTAAACAATTCACATAATTACACATAATCTCATATAACAAACATATACACAATAAGACTCCATGCAAGACTCAATGCAACTCATGCCATGTGGTACCAACACTTGTTATTATTTTTCGTTTTTTACATTTAAACTGGGTTCGTTCCCTAGACCAATAACACACAAAAGCCCATTCCCTAAGCTTTCAAACCCCACTCTAGGTTTGGGACAAGTCACTAGTTCCCACGGAACTAGCAAACATTGCCTCTTGACACAAATGATGCGTATGCAATCAACAATCATATGCAATTAAGACCATTCCCTAATCTTAATATCATGCATATCTTTAATAATTCATCACACTTGAATTACCACACAATTGTACACACAATCACATTTTCATAATCAAAGCATTCATACTTCAAATACTACCACTACATCGCAAGTGATTTACAAGAATCCACAATCAAATCTCAGTTCACAAAACATAGAACACTAATTTGGATATAGATTAGTTAAACTCATCATTAATAATTAAATTCAATATTCAATACATATTCACTACTCAATTCAATAATCAAGAATTCTTCAATATTCAATAAATAATCAATATTTAATTAAATGATCAATATTTAAATAAATAGTCAATATCTAAATAAATAATCAATTTAATATTCAATAAATAATTCAATATTCAATAAACAATCCACTATTTAATAAATAAGTCAATATTTTAACAAATAAGTCAATATTTTAACAAACAATCATTATTTTAATAAATACTAATCAACATTTTAATAAATAATCATTATTTAATAAATGTGCCAGAAATATTCAATATTAAATAAATATTCAATATTTTAAATAAATATTTAGTATTTTAATAACTATTTAGTAATTAAAAAACATTCTAGTTAATAATTATATATGTATATGCTACAGTATATTGTGAGTTAACAAAAGAATCACATGTTATAGTTTTTCTCGGTTCGCTACAGTGGCTTGGGAGAAGTTAAATGTATTTTGATTCATAAAAGTAAGATTTTTCGATTAGTCTTTCCTCATTATTATTTTATTTTCATTTTTATAGTCCTTCCAATTATCAAAATAATGTATATTTGATAAGTGCAAATTGTAGCTATTTTTGTATATAAGTTTTGTTGCACTTATCAGTTCTTTTTGTTAATAAAACCCCACTTTGTTGTAAAAGTGTGTATTTAATGTATACTTGTGTTTTTGTTTATATATGTAACAAATAATACTTTTCCATTCATTTTGTAGATATTTGAGCATTGATATTGGGGCATTGTTAGATAGAGCATTGAATAAGCTTTCCAACACTTTGAACCGGGAGAAAACGGAGTTACGGTTCAAAAGTTACGAATAAAACAATGCAGAAATTTTGCTGTCTACTGTCAGCTGCGCCTCAGCATGGCCGGGCGGTGCGTTTTGAGCGTCGGGCGGTGCTGCGGCGGAAGAGAATTGAAATAAGAGTTCCAGTAGCTTTTTTGGAATTTTGCCAAGCCCCAGGCGGTACTTCTTGCGTCGGGCGGTACTAGATATTTGTTGCCAGGCTGGTCTTTTGTATAGCTGGTGTGAGTGTAACTAAAGCCAGCGCCGGGCGGTGCCATTCCAACGCCGGGCGGTGGCGTCGTGACAACTTTTTGTATATAACTCATTTTTAGTTCATTTGTTAGGTTATGTTGTTTGGAGGTGATTTTTGCTCTCCCAACTTCATCAACCTCATTCTTTGGTAGAGGTAGCTAGAAAACAACATGGAAGCTTGCATACGAATGAACCGGGGTGGATTGATCGTCGATCGGCTCTGACAATCCGCGAGATGTTTGGTTCATTTCTTTTCTTCTTTGTGTTTTTCTTCTTTGTTGGGTTTTGTATATGTATTGACTATGATCTCATGTATATTTGTCGCCCATGGCATTGTATAAAACTTGCTTTACAAATCTCTATTGGTGATTGTCTCTGATTTTCGCTTTATGTGCGGGGTTTGGGTTGTGTTAGAGATAAACATCTCGAACTTCGATTAGGGAAGATTATCTGTTAGTTTCTGGATGCTAGAGATAGATTTTGAGCTAACAATCTTCAATAGGCGTCGAAGCTTAATGCCTCTATGTCTTGAGTCGAGTGCGAGAGTGTCGGCGAGGGTAGCATGGTTAAGTGTGCGTAAGATGGACATGTGTTATGAGCGATGCTGGGCGATATTGATGAGTATGGTAGGTTGAGTATAATTGGTCAGTAAGTTTAAGATTGTGAGGAGTGAATTGTGTGCATTCCGGATAAGTTTCTTCTCTCTGAAGAATGAATTCTTTTTATGTTGATATTTACTTTTTTGTTTTCTTGTCTGAAAACCATTTAAACCCAAACTCATAAACGCGAGAGACTGTCGAACGACATTCTTTCCCTCGAACCGATCTCTGTGGACACGACATAAATCCCGGAGGGAATTCTTCTGAGAATAAATATTTTTGCAGCTTGCCGCTATACTGCAACCAGCAAAATAGCGCCGTTGTCGGGGATTGGTTTATTGTTCTTGCATCGCGATAGTTTCGTTGTTTTTAAGTTTTGTAGATATCGCACATATTGTATATTTTCATTTATTTATATTTATACTTGTATATTTTTAATATTTGTTCAAGTGTTTGGTTAGGATGCTTGCTTTTGGTTGTGCGGTGAGGCATCACCATGGCATGAAGAGAGGAAGTTTCTAGCTTAAGCACCGTAAAGGCGTCGAGCTTACGACGTATAACAAGCATGTTTTCTTTTGTTGTTTGTTTGTTTCGTTATTACTTTTTCATTTTAGCTTAGGTATTGTGGTGAACATTCATTAAACAAGTTGTACTCGGATTTTTCGTAAATTCTCAAATCTTCACTTTACAACTTATTTAATGAATTTTCTGCCGGTTTTTTAGTTTGTTTATATTAATAGTTTTCGTGTTTGTCAATGAGCTTGTTTTGAGTAGCTTGAGGAAATGTGGTGATGTTCCAAGTTTGATCGTTTCAACTTGCAGATGTATGGTAATGATTTTGTTAAGTTTTGTACACTTCTGAGGTATGTATTTATCGCTTTCTTGACTTTAGCATATTCATGTTACTTAGGCATTTTACAAACTTCCATGCCATTCATTCTTTTGTATACTTGTTCTTGTTGTGAATCACTGTAGTTCCCACCCTTTTTGTGAGGAAGCCTTCTATTGTTCAATATGCACAGAGTACCAACATTCTTGTTTTAACTGGATTTTATTATGCTTAATTTTTTGTTTGTGTTGATTATATGAAAGCATGAAAAGGATCAAGGCATTTTGTTTCATTTTGAGCACAACTACCTAGCCAAATAGTCATTCACTTAGTGAGCGTGTGATCTTTTGTAACCCCTTTGAGCTTTTTGATCCATGTTTTATTTGAACTTAATGCTTGTCTATGAGTATTTAGTTCACTTATTTTTGAATGGATTTTGTTTTTACTTGAACCCTCAACTTTTTGTGTTGTTGTATAAATTTTTACCTTGCCTTAAAAAGTAGGGAGTATTCACATGATGATTTGGTTGAATTCAAGTTGGGGAGAGAATGATTGTTTACTCATTTGTTGGTTTCTATGAGGATGAAAAAGAAAAGAAAAAAGAGAAAAATATGACAAAGAATAGAAAAGAAAATAAAAATGTGAAAAAGAAAGAAAAAGAAAATACTTGAGAAAGGAAACAAAAAGAGTATAATAATTGTGCTAAATAAGTATTGTGTGTTGTGTAACACTTGGAATTTTGGAAGAAGTTGATTGGAATTTTTGGTTTGAGTCTTTGTGAGGTTATCACTCCCTTAGGTTTAAGCAAGTTTTTGTTTCAATTACCTTTAGAAATTGCCTCTTGTTTGTTTACCCGACCACGCTACAACCTTGAAAAGTCCTTGTGATTCTTGCCTTTGTATATTCACTATGATTTTTGGATGGTTGCATAATTTAGTCTATTGTTTGCATGATTGTTGTGTGAGTGATAAGTACCTCATTTTATGTTTTTCATCTACAGATGATTGTTTTTCCTAGGTGTGATTCACATTGGAACTTGTGTTGTTTTAGGATGTTTGGCATGATTTTTGTATTTTGCATTTGTTTCGTGACTATGTTGTCGTCGTAGTTTAGTGGTAAGTATTTACTTTGTGTGTACCGTTATTCATTTGAACTATACATTTGTTTCCGTTTTTCAAAACTTATTGATTCGTGATTCTTTGGTTGTTACTTTTGTTTCTCTGAGTCACTTAATTCTTGTTTGAGGATAAACAATTAGGTAAGTTGGGGAGAGTTTGATAATTGCAAATTGTAGCCATTTTTGTATATAAGTTTTGTTGCACTTATCAGTTCTTTTTGTTAATAAAACCCCACTTTGTTGTAAAAGCGTGTATTTAATGTATACTTGTGTTTTTGTTTATATATGTAACAAATAATACTTTTCCATTCATTTTGTAGTTATTTGAGCATTGATATCGGAGCATTGTTAAATAGAGCATTGAATAAGCTTTCCAACGCTTCGAAACGGGAGAAAAACGGAGTTACGGTTCAAAAGTTACGAATAAAACAATGCAGAATTTTTGCTGTCTGCTGTCAGTTGCGCCTCAGCAGGGCCGGGCGGTACATTTTGAGCGTCGGGCGGTGCTGCGGTGGAAGAGAATTGAAATAAGAATTCCAGTAGCTTTCTTGGAATTTTGGCTAGCGCCGGGTGGTACTAGATATTTGTTGCCAGGCTGGTCTTTTGTACAGCTAGTGTGAGTGTAATTAAAGCCAGCGTCGGGTGGTGCGATTCCAGCGCCGGGTGGTGGCGTCGTGACAAGTTTTTGTATATAACTCATTTTTAGTTCATTTGTTAGGTTATGTTGTTTGGAGGTGATTTTTGCTCTCCCAACTTCATCAACCTCATTCTTTGGTAGAGGTAACTAGAAAACAACAGGGAAGCTTGCATACGGATGAACCGGGGTGGATTGATCGTCGATCGGCTCTGACAATCTGCGAGATGTTTGGTTCATTTCTTTTCTTCTTTGTGTTTTTCTTCTTTGTTGGCTTTTGTATATGTATTGATTATGATCTCATGTATATTTTTCGCCCATGGCGTTGTATAAAACTTGCTTTACAAATCTCTATTGGTGATTGTCTCTGATTTTTGCTTTATGCGCGGGGTTTGGATTGTGTTAGAGATAAACATCTCGAACTTCGATTAGGGATGATTATCTGTTAGTTTCTGGATGCTAGAGATAAATTTAGAGCTAACAATCTACAATAGGCGTCGAAGTTTAATGCCTCTGTGTCTTGAGTCGAGTGCGAGAGTGTCGGCGAGGGTAGCATGGTTGAGTGTGCCAGAGATGGACATGTGTTATGAGCGATGCTGGGTGATATTGAGGAGTATTGTAGGTTGAGTATAATTGGTCGGTAAGTTTAAGTTTGTGATGAGTGAATTGTGTGCATTCCGGATAAGTTTCTTCCCTCTGAAGAATGAATTCTTTTTATGTTGATATTTACTTTTCAATATTCTTATCTTAAAACCATTTAAACCCAAACTCATAAATGTGAGAGACTGTCGAACGACATTCTTTCCCTTGAACCGATCTCTGTGGACACGACATAAATCCCGGAGGGAATTCTTCCGAAAATAAATATTTTTGCTGCTTGCCGCTATACCGCAACCAACAAAATGGCGCCGTTGCCGGGGATTGGTTTATTGTTCTTGCATCGCGATAGTTTCGTTGTTTTTGAGTTTTGTAGATATCGCACATATTGTATATTTTCACTTGTTTATATTTATACTTGTATATTTTTTAATGTTTGTTCAAGTGTTTGGTTAGGACGCTTGCTCTTGGTTGCGCGATGAGGCATCACCATGGCATGAAGAGAGGAAGTTTCTAGCTTAAGCACCGTAAAGGAGTCGAGCTTACGACGTAAAACAAGCATGTTTTCTTTTGTTGTTTGTTTGTTTCGTTATTACTTTTTCATTTTAGCTTAGGTATTGTGGTGAACATTCATTAAACAAGTTGTACTCGGATTTTTCGTAAATTCTCAAATCTTCACTTTACAACTTGTTTAATGAATTTTCTGCCGATTTTTCTGTTTGTTTATATTAATAGTTTTCGTGTTTGTCAATGAGCTTGTTTTGAGTAGCTTGAGTAAATGTCGTGATGTTCCAAGTTTGATCGTTTCAACTTGCGGATGTATGGTAATGATTTTGTTAAGTTTTGTACACGTCCGAGGTATGTATTTATCGCTTTCTTGACTTTAGCATATTCATGTTACTTAGGCATTTTACAAACTTCCATGCCATTCATTCTTTTGTATACTTGTTCTTGTTGTGAATCACTGTAGTTCCCACCCTTTTTGTGAGGAAGCCTTCTATTGTTCATATATGCACAGAGTACTAACATTCTTGTTTTAACTGGATTTTATTATGCTTAATCTTTTGTTTGTGTTGATTATATGAAAGCATGAAAAGGATCAAGACATTTTGTTTCATTTTGAGCACAACTACCTAGCCAAATAGTCATTTACCTAGTGAACGTGTGATCTTTTGTAACCCCTTTGAGCTTTTTGATCCATGTTTTATTTGAACTTAATGCTTGTCTATGAGTATTTAGTTCACTTATTTTTGAATGGATTTTGTTTTTACTTGAACCCTCAACTTTTTGTGTTGTTGTATGAATTTTTACCTTGCCTTAGAAAGTAGGGAGTATTCACATGATGATGTGGTTAAATTCAAGTTGGGGAGAGAATGATTGTTTACTCATTGGTTGGTTTCTATGAGGATGAAAAAGAAAAGAAAAAAGAGAAAAATATGACAAAGAATAGAAAAGAAAATAAAAATGTGAAAAAGAAAGAAAAAGAAAATACTTGAGAAAGGAAACAAAAAGAGTATAATAATTGTGCTAAATAAGTATTGTGTGTTGTGTAACACTTGGGATTTTGGAAGAAGTTGATTGGAATTTTTGGTTTGAGTCTTTGTGAGTTGATCACTACCTTAGGTTTAAGCAAGTTTTTGTTTCAATTACCTTTAGAAATTGCCTCTTGTTTGTTTATCCGACCACACTACAACCTTGAAAAGTCCTTGTGATTCTTGCCTTTGTATGTTCACTATGATTTTTGGATGGTTGCATAATTTAGTCTATTGTTTGCATGATTGTTGTGTGAGTGATAAGTACTTCATTTTGTGTTTTTAATCTACAGATGATTGTTTTTGTTAGGTGTGATTCACATTGGAACTTGTGTTGTTTTAGGATGTTTGGCATGATTTTTGTATTTTGCATTTGTTTCGTGACTATGTTGTCGTCGTAGTTTAGTGGTAAGTATTTACTTTGTGTGTACCATTTTTCATTTGAACCATACATTTGTTTCCGTTTTTCAAAACTTGTTAATTCGTGATTCTTTAGTTGTTACTTTTGTTTCTCTGAGTCGCTTAATTCTTGTTTGAGGACAAACAGTTAGGTAAGTTGGGGAGAGTTTGATAACTGCTAATTGTAGCCATTTTTGTATATAGGTTTTGTTGCACTTATCAGTTCTTTTTGTTAATAAAACCCTACTTTGTTGTAAAAGTGTGTATTTAATGTATACTTGTGTTTTTGTTTATATATGTAACAAATAATACTTTTCCATTCATTTTGTAGTTATTTGAGCATTGATATTGGAGCATTGTTAGATAGAGCATTGAATAAGCTTTCCAACGCTTCTAACCGGGCAAAAACGGAGTTACGGTTCAAAAGTTACGAATAAAACAATGCAGAATTTTTGCTGTCTGCTGTCAGCTGCGCCTCAGTAGGGCCGGGCGGTACATTTTGAGCTTCGGGCAGTGCGTTTTGAGCGTCGGGCGGTGCTGCGGCGGAAGAGAATTGAAATAAGAATTCAAGTAGCTTTCTTGGAATTTTGGCTAGCGTCGGGCGGTACTTCCAGCGCTGGGCGGTACTAGATATTTGTTGCCAGGCTGGTCTTTTGTACAGCTGCTGTGAGTGTAATTAAAGCTAGCGTCGGGCGGTGTCATTCCAGCGCCGAGTGGTGGCGTCGCGACAGCTTTTTGTATATAACTCAGTTTTAGTTCATTTCTTAGGTTATGTTGTTTGGAGGTGAGTTTTGCTCTCCCAACTTCATCAACCTCAGTCTTTGGTAGAGGTAGCTAGAAAACAACATGGAAGCTTGCATACGGATGAACCGGGGTGGATTAATCGTCGATCGGCTCTGACAATCCGCGAGATGTTTGGTTCATTTTTTTCTTCTTTGAGTTTTTCTTCTTTGTTGGGTTTTGTATATGTATTGACTATGATATCATGTATATTTGTCGTCCATGGCGTTGTATAAAACTTGCTTTACAAATCTCTATTGGTGATTGTCTCTGATTTTTGCTTTATGCGCGGGGTTTGGGTTGTGTTAGAGATAAACATCTCGAACTTCGATTAGGGGTGATTATCTGTTAGTTTCTAGATGTTAAAGATAGATTTAGAGCTAACAATCTTCAATAGGCGTTGAAGCTTAATGCCTCCGTGTCTTGAGTCGAGTATGAGAGTGTCGGCTAGGGTAGCATGGTTAAGTGTGCCAGAGATGAACATGTGTTATGAGTGATGTTGGGTGATATTGAGGAGTATTGTAGGTTGAGTATAATTGGTCGGTAAGTTTAAGTTTGTGAGGAGTGAATTGTGTGCATTCCGAATAAGTTTCTTCTTTCTAAAGAATGAATTCTTTTTATGTTGATATCTACTTTTCTGTTTTCTTGTCTGAAAACTATTTAAACCCAAACTCATAAACGCGAGAGACTGTCGAACGACATTCTATCCCTCAAACCGATATCTAAGGACACGACATAAATCCCGGAGAGAATTCTTCCGAACATAAATATTTTTGCTGCTTGCCGCTATAACGCAACCAACAATATTCTGGCCTTCAATAAAGTATGTAACTTTTAGGGACTAAAGTAGCACATGATTTTTTTTGTGTTTGTAAAGTCTAAAAACAACCAAAAAAATCAAAAGAGACCTTAGGGTAAAAGTTGAAGACACTGCATAGGAACAAATCAAAGGGTGGAGAAGAAATGTCAAGTGTAAAATTAATACAAATAAGTACAAGACCTTGAAAAGCAACATTTATAACAAGTATATTATCACTATATTAAGTACATTCAGCTACAGTATGTGTAATAAAAGGGGCTCACATTATTAGTTACTTTCATTTCCAAGTGATCACTTACAGGATTTATTATATTTATAAGATTACTTTATGCTACAGTTATGAATAGAAGGGAAAGCATATTGCATTGTCAATCAAGTCTACACGGTACTTATGTGAAATAATGGCTACAGGATAATAGATAAAAGTCACCACATAATAATTTGTTTGATGCAACATGTGACAAGAGGAGATTATATCTTATTTCTTTTCCATTCTCCTATGCTCTACCGCGGAAGTGAAGGAGAGGTATTTAATTGCCTTGTATAATGTCGCTACAGCTCATGAGAGTAAAGAGTCTCATTTCATATCCTCGACTGCTACAATATATGTAAATAAATAAATAGGTAGTTCTTTTCAATCCCACTCATTCTTTCCCTGTAACTATTATGCGCTACAGGATTCATATATATATATATATATATATATATATATATATATATATATATATATATATATATATATATATATATATATATATATATGGGCCACGTTTATAATTTTCATCTTGTATGCTACAGAAGGTGAATTAAATATGTTAGTTTCAAATACTTATACCGCTATAGTATAAAGAGAAGTATTCATTTTTCAATTCCTTTGGTATAGCGCTATTGTTCATGAATATAATTATATCACTTTCAATTGGTTTACTCCAAATATTGAATGAGTATCTACAGTATACCAACATATTATTCTCTAACACAATTAAATTAACACATTTAAAAAATTTACACTAAAACCTAACAATTTTCAATCTCATAGAAAATTTGGGGTTTTTATCCTAAACATGTTTGTACCCATTAAACACTATCAAATAATCCCAATATATGTGTAAAAACCCACCCTTGCCTTGATTTGATGAATTCTTGAGCTTTTCTCTTCTCTTCCCCTCTTCTTCTTCTCTCCTTTGATATTCCTCCTTTCCAACTTTTCTCTCTTTCTACTCTTATTAAACCCTAACTTTGTCTTAAAACAATTGGGCCTATCTCCACCCATTATCACTTACTATTCACACACCACATTAAGCCCAACTAATCCTAACAATTCTATATTATTCTACCAAATAGAATAAATCAATAAATTACTTAATTCAAATAATTCAAATAAATCAAGTATGAAAGCACTTGTTGTTTGACTAAATTTTGCTAAAATATTCTGATGATATAATTGAAGAATCTGCAGAAGAAAAAGATGTCGAAGGAGATGTCCCAGCATGGTGACTCGACACCCTGACTGACTTACTAAGTTAGCAGGTTTTAATCTATTGCAAGAATTAAGGAACGGATCAAGGAATCACAGGATCAAAGATAGAAAGCCCAACAGAAAACTATATAAGAAGACTTAGACCTAGGGTTTTGATATCGAATGTACCTTTTGTATCACTTGTAACTTTGTAAACTAGTTCTATTGTTTTAAATAAGGGTTTAGGGTTAAAGAGTCGTCGGCTCTCTTAGGAGTTGTAAGTCTCCCTCTGTAATATGGGATGCAGAGTGGAAGACATAGGTTTAGGGACAGAACCAGAAGCCTTTAGGCAATGGTCTGTGTATCGTTCTTGGACGAAGCTTTGAAGCAAGTCCAAGATGACTTGTTGGTCAAGAAAGCATGATAGAGATTCTAAATTGGCAGAAGACAGAGATATCACAGGTTGTGATTAAGGAAGTGAGTAGGTCTCTCATATCAGAGTTGTACACGATGGAGTTTAATTGTGATAAAGATGTTCATTAAGGGTACTGATTAGGATAAAGTTGTAAATGGGGGAGTTTAACTTTAGGGTAATACTACAAGATAGTGAAATCTTCTTCCTGGATTGGTATCCCCAAGATGTAGATGAGTTGCACCGAACTGGGTCAACACATATTGTCTTATTTAACATTCTGCAATTTACAATTTTGTTATTGTTCTTGACTGACATGTTGGATCAGATGTCGTGACATCTGTGATTGTGCAGTTCTGATATTCAAGGTATCAGTCTGTTGTTGCGCCTCTGAGTTTAAATGATTATGCAACACAATGTCTTGACATGTGTTAGGACATCTGCTGTCTGCATAGTCCAGAATTTCAATTGGTATCAGAGCAAGCATCATGTCTGGTTCTAGATGAGATTTTTGGGAGATACTTTCCGGCATTTAAACAATGAGGAGTTTTGAAGATCAGATCAATCAACTCAGACATACTCAAGGGTATTAATGGATGAAATGGATGTTCTGGATCAAAGGGATCAACCCGGAGGTTGTTCATGTTACTGAGGAGGTTCTACAACAACTACAGGAGAAGTGGCTAGTTCTCTTGTTGGGGTGTCTTATAAAGTGTTCTAACATCTTATTAGGGCAAACAGGATATGTTCCTTGGTGGTTCCGCTGCATGTGTTTCTGATGGAAGAGCTCTAGAATTATGGGATTCTGGAGTTGTTACTGATTACAGTTGGTGAAAGATCTCAATCGTCGGCCTCTATATGTGAAGGTGTCAATTTTCTTTTATTCCAAAGTTGGAAGCGATGGAATGAAGGGAGTTGTTGGTAGATATCTGGTATGGTGACTTGGTACTTGGAAGCTTGGTTTGTTGGTGCAGTTGAAGTCATTTGAAGAGGAGAGGAGTTGAGTATAAGTTTATCAAGTTCTTGCTCTGGGAGTTTGATAAATTATTGATTGGCTGGGTTGTCAAAGATACTTAAGAATTCTCTCAAGTCAACTCATAAAGGCATCTAAGTCGTGCATCTGGAGTCTTCTAGTTATTCTTCTGACTAGAAGGTGTTTCTTTGAAACACAATCTGAAGAAAGTGGAGGTGATTTATTTTCATCATCCAAAAACAGCAAAGAAGGATTTATCTCTCTTGACCCTAAGAGTGGATCTAATCTAATTGGAGCATTCGGAATTGTTGAGGTAAATAAGGTTCGTTCAGAGAGAATCTTAGTTACTTGAGTCAAGGGTGGAAGCCTTGGTATCTCAACACTGTTTGTTAAAGAAGATACTTGAAAAATATTGAATACTTGATGAGTGTTCATGAAGTGATCTGGTGGAGCTTAGCTACAACAGTGAAGAAGGGTTATTGTACAAGGATTTAAGATCAATTGTTATTTGTGGACTCCACAAGTATTTAATTGATTATCCTTGAAATTCAAGATTGCTGATGTTCAACAAGATGTTGGAACATCTCATCATCAGAGTTTGTGCAGAATCATGGGAGGGGTACTGCATACGCTTTAGCATCTGTTTTATTCTTAGGTGGTGACCTAAGAATGGGCTTCAGTCGGGTGTGACAGAAGCATGTGTTCTCTGGAGAGTTTCCTGGCAAGAAACTGGTCTGGAATTTGATGCTATTGAAGATGAAGATGAATACATCATAATCTTGATGGTTACAGCTTGGATCAGTTTATTTCTGATCTAGGTGCTTTGGAGCATGGATCTTGCTCTTCTTGGAAGTCAAAGTTAAGTGGCAGTTATCTCTGACTTTCTACAATCTGCTTTACTAAGGAAAGTGGCATTTTTTGGTTTGGCTATGGTGTAGTCATGGATTACTTATATTCTGAAGATTCAGATGTGGCAGGTGTGATGTCTTTGGAGTCTTAAAGCAGGTTGGAGGTTGTCTACTCAAACTTGGTGTTGAATCAAGTCTATGAGAGCATGAAACTCTTGTTATGTAAAGGAAGGAGGTTCTTTTAAGCGGCAGAAGGAGGAGCTGAATTCAACAGTTGGATGTCGTATCAGAATATTCTGACATCTAGCTTAACATCAGAAGTCTCAGCTGGTGATGTGGCACACCAGCTTAAGATAAGGTGATCTTCAGGAGAATGGAAGTTATGGATGCTTTAAAAAGGTCTATCTCATGCAGTTTGCGGGAGCTGTGGATGGGAAGAAGTTACATGTCTAAGAGGCTTGGTGAATCCAAGATGTCTTGCTATGGTGCAAGTAGTTCATGTGACTTGAAGATCTGATTTCATTGGTAGATCGGTGTATCTTGTGGGAGTTCTGAAAAAGATTGAGATCAATCAAAAGGTGGTATTTGGTTGGTTTCATAGTGTGCATTTAAGCAGGATGCTTGAAACTGATTGGTCTTGTGTAGAAGAGTAGTTAGTTGAAAACGTAAGGAGGTTCTGGTTCTCATGGAGCTTGTGGCAGAAGTTCTTGGTTGAAGATGGAAGTATACCTTCTTTTGGTGGATGAGAGTTTATTTCTCTCTGGGTTTCTGAAGTTTTTCTTTGTTCAAGATGGTGGCGCAGTGTTGTGTGAAGATCTTTAGTTTGGATTACTATGCTGATAGTAAGTCCAGTGGTAGAGCATATCAAGAACCATGGTGTGTGGTGTCTATGACGTGTGGAAGATGTCTTAACTGATGTTAGAACATTTTTGGGTTGGTTATCCTTGGTGGAGGATTCTTAAGTTCTGGTCTAGGAACTTGTTGGCTACATCATGTCTTAGGAGTATCTATCTTGTCATACGGGAGAATGATGGAGTAGAAGAACTGCCTTAGGAGTATGGTGTGGAGAAGACTGGAATGGATCACGGGTTGATTGCATAAAGGTCTGGTTTCTGATACGTTCAGAAGTGGATATTCACCAGAAAATCAGGAGTATTCCAGGTTATCATACGGGAGAATGATAAGGAATGACTGTCTTGGATTATGGGGTGTCTATCTCAGTTGCTGGCCTTGGTAAGGTCAGTGGAAAATATTGCGAAGGGGATACTGCCCCTGGCTGCAAGTCAAGCTAGTAGTGGATCAGTTTGGCAGCTGTGAAGTTCTGGAGCATGCATACGATATCTGACATCGTTATAACAAACTAAGGGGCCCTGTGCATCTCTTTGAGGAATGTGAAGCATTCTTATTCAATTGGTTTGTGCCTCAAGCAGCTGGAGGTCTATACATGAGAATTCAAGAGGAGTTTCTGTGATGTATAGATGGTTGCAGGAAGAGAGGGATCAATGTGACTTTGATCTTAAGCCAAGAGTTTGTTATGGTAGGATGGTTATCCTGTTATTTCCTCACGGGTAGCATGATGGTGATCATGTGTGAGTGATTATTGGTTCTTGTCAGAAGAAGCAATAAGAGGGTCGATGCTTGTGTTCAGCAGGTGGCTTGAACTGAGGGTGCACTTTTGAAGACGTGAAGATGCGTCTTATGTTTTCCATTCATCAGCGAGGTGTTCGTTGGAGGAGCACTGGTTACCTTAGATATGGGGAGTTGCTCCTTGATCTAAGATGTTTTACTGCGGGGGTGCAGTGGAGTTCCAGTTTGTATTATGCGTCAAGCATGCTGTGATTATGTGTCCATCCTGGGAGGATGAGATGTCGAGAAGGATGTCTTTACATATTTGTATTGTTGCAATTTGGGGGAGACTTGGTTGTGCAAGTTACATGGTTCTTATTGGATGCTTAAGAATCATTGGTTGAGTCTGGGAGAATTTATTTTTCTCTGTAGACTGTGATCATAATTTTGTGAAGAAGTCTCTGTAACATCAAATCAGAAGAAGAATCCGGGAAGAATAGACAATGTCTGACATGATGCCAGGAAATTGTTATAAAACATGTTTTCATGTAATGGGTTCTTTGGTCGGCGTTCTTAAAAGAAGAAACAGTTAAAATCAGTCTTGGTCAGTGCGCTATTGGTGGAGTTATTGCCTTCGATTAATGGTCCTTTGAATTGACTAGCGTTATTTTCTGTGGTCCGTTACTTCCTAAGGAAATTGCTCGGCTATAAATAAGATTGCTTTGATCTTCTTTAGTCTCATTACTCTCTCTTTGGGCTGGTGACAGATGGGGTTTTTCAAAATCTGGGTATGTTGCGTCTGGGTTTGGAGCTGTCTTCGTCACTTTTTCCAAGTTTTGGCTAAAAAGGGGGAGAATGGTTTTCTGATGTTGTCTAGGTTTGGGTACATTCCTGTAGTTATTTTGCAAGAATGTTGGTTAAGATGTTCTGACATCTTAACAATCTTTTTTTTCTTGTGTCTCGCGATCTGAGTTGTGAAGCAGGTTGTGTCTTGTGACCTGAGTTACGCAATCATTGCTCTCAGTGTTACGAAGCCTACAACTGCTGTTTCTTTTCTGGAGGAGTATTCTGGTTCTCAAGACCTCCCTTGAAAGGAGGGGTAATATGTAAAAGGGGAGACTCTCTCAGACCTTAGCTCCAATCAATTCTCAAGATAAGTCTTGATGTAGGAGTCTTGCTGATTGCATAATGCAGAAGAATATGTTTTAGGCAAAATTTGTCAAAAGGGGGAGATTGAAAGCACTTGTTGTTTGACTAAATTTTGGTAAAACATTCTGATGATGTAATTGAAGAATCTGCAGAAGAAAAAGATGTCAAAGGAGATGTCCCAGCATGGTGACTCGACATCCTGACTGACTTACTAAGTTAGCAGGTTTTAATCTGTTGCAAGAATTAAGGAACGAATCAAGGAATCATAAGATCAAAGATAGAAAGCCTAACAGAAGACTATATAAGAAGACTTATACCTAGGGTTTTGATATCTAATGTACCTTTTGTATCACTTGTAACTTAGTAACCTAGTTCTCTTGTGTTGAATAAGGGTTTAGGGTTTAAGAGTCGTCGGCTCTCTTAGGAGTTGTAAGTCTCCCTCTGTAATATGGGATGCAGAGTGGAAGGCATAGGTACAAGGACAGAACCAGAAGCCTTTAGGCAATGGTCTGTGTATCGTTCTTGGATGAAGCTTTGAAGCAAGTCCAAGATGACCTATTGGTCAAGAAAGCATGACAGAGATTCTGAATTGGCAGAAGACAGAGATATCACAGGTTGTGATTAAGGAAGTGAGTAGGTCTCTCATATCAGAGTTGTAAACGATGGAGTTTAACTGTGATAAAGATGTTCATTAAGGGTAGTGATTAGGATAAAGTTGAAAACGGGGGAGTTTAACTTTAGGGTAATACTACAAGATAGTGAAATCTTCTTCCTGGATTGGTATCCTCAAGATGTAGGTGAATTGCACCGAACTGGGTCAACACATACTGTCTTATTTAACATTATGCAATTTACAGTTTTGTTATTGTTCTTGACTGACATGTTGGATCAGATGTCATGACATCTGTGATTGTGCAGTTCTGATATTCAAGGTATCAGTCTGCTGTTGTGCCTCTGAGTTTAAATGATTATGCAGCATAATGTCTTGACATGTATTAGGACATCTGCTGTCTGCATAGGCCAAAATTTCAAAGTAATTAAATAAATCAATTATTTCAAATAAATTCAGACAAATTAATTATTTTAAATAATTCAATAACTCACATATTTCAATTAAATCAATTGAATCAATTAACTCATATAAATTAAAAAAATCAATTAATTTATATAAATTCAATAATTCATATAAATTAAACAATTCATATAAATTCAATAAATCAAATCATTCAAATAAATTAAACAAATTACATAAATTAATTATACATAAAATTATTCAATTAATTAATACAATATAAATAAATAATTATTAAAATTGAGGTGTTATTCCTTTCATTATGTCAGTCGGTCAGAAAGTACAGTAAAAATAGCAGATGAATTTGACTTGTCTTGGGTACCTAACTCACTTAATCCCCCTTGCATTGCTTCACATGATCTGAGTTTCACTACTTCCAAGTTTCCAAATAACATTGGAAAGACAACTGTGGATGTTCCCCACTTGCTGCCAGCTAATTCACATAACCCAAGGCCCACGTGTGTTGCTTCTTCTCCTCAACGACTCTATTCCTCGAGCCCTATCCCGGCGCCTTGTCCCATCAATGCAGTCCCACTTCCACACTCCACACAACTGTCCCCTCCTTTTTATCCTCACCCAAACGCGGCTCCACCTGCATCCGACATGTGTCCACAATCAACCAGCTCACTCAAAAAAAATCTTTTCTTCACCCGAGCCCAAAACTTCCTATGTTCGGCCCAACTTTTTCATTTACGCATAATCCCTCTTCTTTGAACTTTGAGGACAAAGTTGCCGTTGAGCCAATAAGTATTGTTAGGAAAAGGCTTAATAGAGAGAAAAAAATATCAGTTTTACTTAGAGATTTTTATCATTAATTTGCGGTATTGTTAGCAATTATCTTTTATTTTAATGGTCTTTAGTTTCAGTGGTCCATGGCCCATTTATGTCTAAAAAGACCTAGCTATATAATTGTATGTCTTTGTTGATTTGAGGTTAATGAAAAATTATGAAAGTTTGTTTTATGTTAATTCTTCCTTTGCCATTTTAGATCTAGAAGATAACTTAGTATAAGTCTAACACTTACCCCATTCTAGTTTCTCTTCTACTGATCCTGCATGTATATTTAAATTATAATTCAGTGGATCAAAATTGGTACTCCCTCCGTCCCATAATGAGTGACTCATTTGAAATAAAATGGTGTCTCAAAATATATGACCCATTTCAATTTCCAATGCAATTTTTCCTATTTTACCTTCTAATTAATATTACTTTCATCATTCCCAATACATCATAAGGGTACTTTAATAAAAATATCATTCTCTTTCGTTCATTTATTCTTTTTTTTTTAATCTGTGTGAAAAATCAACTGAATCACTCATTGTGGGACGGAGGGAGTATCTTCCATTGACCATCTAGGTATTACTCACCATGAGAAGTAGGAGTGATATCTTCATGACAAGAATGTATGAACCTGGTACTACTTAATCATCTCCACAAAACGTGCTTTAGAAATGGCTGATATATTTAATGTGTACAATTAATTATGAAGAGGAAAGTGGACCAGTGGTAAAGAATTGTGCTTGGCAACCAAGTAGACTAAGGTTCGAATTATGGTGTGTGCAAAATTTCGATAACTTTTTTAATGAGCATATCTACAGCGTCACGTGTATGCCAAATGAACCATGAATAATAAGCATATGCTACAGCAGGGCCACATGTATGTCAAATGGACCATGCATTTGACTTTGACTAACGGATCTAACAGAAAGAATTAACGTGGTTCTTTTTAAAAAGATAAAGGATCAAATTGAAAATTTTAAAAATTAAGGGACCAAAATGGACCCCGAGGTAAAGTTAAGGGACTAAAAAAGGTATTAAGCCTATAATTTTCTAGTGCAATCTGAAAAGTCATATATTCGATAAAGGATTGGAAAAAACACTCAAATCACATAAGATATAATAAACTCATTTTTTAACCAAATATTAACAACAACATTCAACAACAACATACACGATTGTCGCGGCGGGAAAATTGAGATTAAGCCTTTAATTAACTTAAATCGGAAAGCAAGTGTCGCTATTGAACTTTATTTTTTTCAAAGGAAAAGGGGAAAAGGTTGAATAAAACCCACAAAAGTAAAACAAAAGAGAAATTTAGATACAGGGGTTGATTATGCGAAGGAAAGGTATTAGCACCCCTCACGTCTATGGTACTCCATAGGAACCACTTGAAAATATGTGTTTATGAAAAAGTTGGGTTGTTTGTTGATTGATTTTAATTTTAAAAGAAATTTTGTCGTATTCGAGTGGAAAACTCAACTTACTACCCACAAGTATAAGGAAATGAGCATTTGCATCATCTTGATATGGATAATTTTTACTTGGACTTTCTCACAAGCACGTCTCAACATTCAAGTGGAAAATGTCAATCACTTCTCAACATATTGTAGAATTATAGTGGTTTGCATCACTACAAGAATAGACTAATATCCAATCTTTCAAAAAAGGCTCTTAAAGAAAAGTGTACAAAGGCACAAAAAGAAGTTTGATGAGGTTTATCTTTTTTAGAAGTTTGAAAAAAGAGTTTAAATATGCTTAAGTGTTTTAGCATTTATTAAGAAAAATATTTTCTTGATCACTTGACAAAATCAAGGTTTATTAAGAAAAAAGTGTGAAGTTTGAAAACAAGAAGTTTTGGAAATAGGGAGAAGTTTTGAAAATTGAAGAAGTGGGAAGGAGATGAAGATACAATCCTAAAGCATAAAGTAAATGACATGAAATAAAAGGTCTCATTGTAAGGTAGCCCAAGAGAAAGTCTTTGTGTGTTCAAGTGTACTAACCACAAGGTGGAGCAAGCATTTGACATTGATCAAAACAATCATTCCTTTCTCTTTGGATTGAGCCACAAGATGAACAAGCACATGAGCAGATGAATATCAAAAGATCCAGATGAACAACAAATTCATAAAGCCACAAAGAACATCCAAGTCTTGAATTGAAGATTAGAGAGTCCAGAGGAATCACAAGGTCTTAAATGAATCACAAAGTCTCAGATACTACTCCAAGCAAGGGAAAACACTAAGTCCTAAGGTCCAAAGTCCAAAATACTCCTCAAGCAAGGGATAATAATACAAAGTCCAACTGATCAGATTAATTTTTTTTAGGGTTTTATCCATTTTATAATTTTTTTTTATTTTTAGAAATAAGAAAGCAATAAAAGGAATAAAGTAAACAAAAATAAAAGGAAAGAATGTAAATGACATGAATGTAAATGACATAAAAGTAAATGACATAAATGTAAAGAGCATAAAAGAAAAAGTTGGATGTTAGCTCAATTAATATGTCAATGTTAGTGTTAATGAGGATTCAACCGAGTTGGGACAATTTAACGCTATGTTAAGCAACCGTAAGTGGACTTATGTAGAAGTCACACCTATCCGAGGCCGGTCAATAACAATTTATGTGTCATACATGTTAGAGAAATGATACAAAATTATTCTCCTAAAATAATGTAAAACAATACTAAAAAAAAGCAAAATAAGTGGAAGATGGAGGAGAAGTGATGATCAACCACAATTGAAATAAGGCAAGGGAATATCTATCATCAATTTCAATCATCCAAGTTCACAATACAATGGGATCAACTTATCATTAATCCAAAGTACCAAAAATGATCAAATGATCATTTAAATGATAAGTTTGAAATGCTGAAAGTTAATACAACCAAAGCATCATTAAAAGGCCAGTTGAAATTGATGAAGCATTGATTAACTAAGTCATGATTCAAGTAAAAAAAAGTCAAAACAGAAAATGGACCAAAATACAATTAAAAAAGATTAAAATCAATTTTAAAAGGAATTTAAAATTGAAATTAAAGAGAAAATACCAAAGAGGCATCAAAACATCAAATAAAATGCCAAGAAAATCAGAAATACCACAAGTAATGAGATCTCAAAAGTTGGAGTGAAAAAATATTTAAAAAACTTGAAAATAAATTATTAAATGGAAATTAAAAAGAAAATAGAAAATAAAATAGTTAAAAATGCTAAAAAAAGATTTCAAAATTCTGAAGAAAAAAAATCTGTGATAGAAAATAATTATTGTGATTTATGAAAAAAAGTTGGAGTAAAAAATATTAAAGGAGCTATTTAAAATAAATTAGAAAAGAAAAGAAAAAATCAAATGAATTAAAACAAAAAGAAAATAAATTGTCCAACGGCTAGGATGCGTGGCATGTGGTGATTGGTCATAATTTAAATTCTCCCACCAAAACGCGCGCAAGGCTTCATCGTCTTCAACCTTGGTTTGATTTTGCAGATCCATGAACTCTGAGTTTTAAGCTCAAACACCATACGTGCAAGCTTCTACTCATGTCATCATTCATGTCTCTCTGCATTAGACTCATTGATTCACCCTTGAGCAAAGAGAATTTGCTCAAAAACGCAGAAAACCCTAGATACTCAAAGTAAAATTAAATGACAAATATGAAGAATAAATTCCAGGGAAGTAAGAGCTTTCAATCGGTGAATCAAGATGAAGAGTGTGGTAAGTTGTTTGTGCAAGAATTTTACTTGTGTCTACCTTTTCATTTGAAGCTTCGAAGGTCAACAATGGTGAAATCGAGTTGATAGTTGCAGGAGGTTTCAAGTTGTTATAATGGCTCAGTTAGCTACAGATGATGTCGATGAGTGATTCTGGGAAGATATTTGAAGCTAAAATAAGCTTAAAATGAAGTAAAGGTTTTTGGTTTTTTGGTTCTTTCGTGACTGAAAATGGTAGAGTTTTTGTTGCTGTTCAAGCTTGCCAATGAAGGGAAAATGGTCCTTTATTTATAGGAAACTCAATAAGGTCATGGTTCGTGCAAAATCAGATCTGGAACATGTGAATCAAGTTGGCATTTTTATTTTGCAATCCGTGTGAAATTGAGGGATGAAATGTGTGACTTGGGCACCAAAGCAGGTCGTTTTGCACTCCGTATATATGCGGTTTGAAAGGAAAAATGAGTTGCACATGTACTAGTGGTCCCAAGTGAAGATTTGGGTGATTTCTAATTACAAGTCGTGCGTGTAAAATAGAGTTTAGGGCACCATGTTGGAGCCTAGGCCAAATGAAACCCATTTGTGCATTTTGAAATGTTTTTCGTTCCAAATGATCTTCTTAATGTGAATAGTCAAATGCAAAAAGAATCAGATCAAAAGGATGCTTGAGTTGAAAATGGCATAGATGAAAAGTTCAGGTCATGAACTAAAATTCTAGGTCAGACATTAGGTTGACCAAGTATTGGACTTACTTTTGTGCACACATGGACATCTTGGAAAATTCTAAAATTGATGGACTTAGAGGCAAAATTGATGTTTGATCCTTGAAGAAAAGTTGTAGAGGAGTTCAAATTTGACATTTGGCTCAAAGTAGATTGTAAAAATGTTGAGAAATGAGAGAGCTATGGTGTTTGGACCAAATTACATGCCATACTTGATTTTAGCTTAACCAATCATGTAGCAACTTGTGACTTCTTGCTATTTCTTGCATCCAAAGGCCCAATGATGAACACTTGAATACCAAATTAAGGAAGCTTGATTGTCCCATGAATAATCTTGATAATTGCTTGATAATTAGATGGAGATGGAATGGAAATAAACACATGAACCATACTTGAATCAACTTTGAAATCATGCACTAAACTTGAACTTCTCTTGATCAAGTGATGTTGAATGAAGCTTGACATGAATGTGACCTAAGATTATAGGTCATGGTTGAAATAAAAGCTCTTGTGGACCACTTGTTGACCAAAACTTTGACTTTGAGAATCAAAACCCTAATTTAAAAACCAAGCTTGATCCTTTGATTGCAAGTCTCTAGCCTTTGATTGCATGTCTCTACCTTATACAATAAGAAAAGAAAACAACACATATTTTTTTGTATTTTGAATAAGGTTAGCAAAGTTAGAAGGTAAGCAAGCAATAGACGTAAAAAGAAACAAACAGGTGCTTGGTGATCTCCCATAAAGGCAAACTCAAAGAGTTGAATGTTAGAAGGATGTCATGCTTGTGATCTTGGTTGAAATGAAAATAATATGATAGGTGGAATATTAGGGGTAAAAATTAAGGTATGACAACGATACAACCAACATATCAACTCATAGAATATTTCAAAAACGTACATGTCCCATAATGGCATCAATAATGAAAGAAGAATGAAGTTAAAGTGAGAGCTACAAACTTATGTCTATTTTGAATCGATGTCATTCTGGGTCTTTCACACAAGTTTGCAATGCTCACTTTAGCTTCTTCCTCGCTATTGAAACACGCATCCCTACCTACAAGTCAAAACAAGTAGAAAGTTCAAACATTATGAAACAAGCTATTGAAACATTAACAATAATACATAAATAGATTTTGAAACATAACTATAGTGAAGACGAACCTGTAAAGTAGCCATTTGCTAATATTTGATGCAACAAAGGTATCCTTCGAAGAAGACGAGTTGGCTGCATAGTTTGGGGTTTCTATATGAGAGAGACAAGTGACATGGATGTTAGGGTTTCTTTTGAGCGAGAAGAGTGAAGGAGGTGTTAGGGTTTTCTTTTGAGAGAGACGATTGTAATGTACTAAAAAGAGATGATTTCGCTTATATATAAATAAATAACACCTTTCACTAGGGGTGGCAAAGCGGGCGGCCAGCCCCATTTAGGCCCGCCGCATTTAAGCCCGTCCAAAAGTGGGGCAGGCCAACTTAGGCTTCCGAGATCAAAAGTTAAGCCCGCCCCGTTTACTAACGAGTTGGCGGGCCGGCCCGCCAATTTTTTTTTACAATTTGATTTACTACATAATTTACAAAATTGTTAATCATTACAAAAGAGGCCGACAAATTTTAACAATGCATAGTAAAAATTTAACAAGTCTTAATATAAATGTCATATTCTTCAACATAAATAGACAATGTAACTATAATACCAAAAACTTAAAACAAACACACACTACTACGTAAAACCCATTTAACAACGGTTAGGAAATATGTATCATCACGCGGGCGCATGCGTTGTTATGTAGAGTGTTATTGCAAAATAATGCTTACTATGACGGCCCATTAACCGTTGTAATAACCTGGAAACAGCGCTCCCTATCACAACGGGTTTTCAAAAGAATCATTGTGATAAATATAATGAAACTTGGTTCGATTCCCAGCTGCGTCGTTTTGATGTTTATTTTTTTCTAGACAGTGCGCGAGATATTGTAACGGTTATGATGTATAATCGTTGTTATATATTTTGCTGGATTAACAAATATTATTCTGCTTTTCTATATAATCCCATTTTTTAACCTATTTATTGTTCATCATTTTTTAATCCCATTTTCTATATAATTCTGCTGGATTAACAAATATTATTCTGGTGGATAAAGTTTTCATTCAAATTCATATATTCAAGGTTATGTGATGAGTTTACCACATATGTAAATATTTTTAATAAGAATTGTATGCCATATCGAAGACAACAAAATGCAAGTTTCATATAAAGTTTCATAAGAGCAAGTTTCATATTTAATACATCTAAATTAAACTCCAGAATATTGAAGACAACATAGACACTTTTAAGTTTTAATTATCAAATCTAAATGCCCTAGCTGACATAAAATTACTCCAACCAAACGGTGCTTCGTCGTCATCATCTTAATCGACCATAGTTGTCCTTCTTCTCTTTCTTCTTGATCTTCTTCTTCTCCTCCTGGTTCATATTCCTTGCAAGGAGACCGCTTGTTGGGTCTATACAGCTTGTTCGGGCAGGACAACTGGTTGGACCTCTGCAGCCTCTACGACCTGGACAACTTCTTGGACATCTACAACGTCTACGACCTGGGCAACTTCTTGGACACCTAGAGCATCTTTAACTACACGCGCAGTTTGTTGGACTTCTTGGACAACTTTTTGAACATCTACAGTTTTTTGGACCTGGACTGCATTGTTGGAACTCATTTTGATTAATTCTCTTCAATGATGCTGCTTATGTGATGGTAAGAAGAGGAATAACGTATTTATAATGATTTCTCTAATTCTTCATCTTCTCTTTACATTGAAAATCTAATCTTTTTAGTTGAAAGTCATTATTATTTCTTTAATTCAAAAACCATTGCTGATTCTTCATCTTCCTCTTTCATTTTTTATTATATTCTTATTTAAGATAGGGCATTGAAAATCAAAACATTAAACAAACTAATATAGGCCCTAATGCTATTTACATAAGAAGTGGTAATGTGTGTTTAAGGAATAATGGGCCCTAAGATGCCACACCATGATGTTCCTATAAATTTTTGTTATGTATAAAACATTACTAAAATAACCTGTCACAAAACATTAAATAATGATGATATAAAAACATTCATTGATGATGCATATACATGGTTACGATAACAAAATTTATATTAGAAGTTTGAGTACACAAATATCAAACTGGACCAGATTACGAATAAATTAAGTTTGAAGTAAAAGAAAATAGAACTGACATGCTTATTTCCCGGACCGCTACCCAAAAAAGACGCACGGTCTGCTTCAATCCCTGAATAACTTCCTCAGCATTATTTCTATTACAGAAACAACTTGAAGGCATTAAAACATAGCGTATATGGCAAGCGAGGCATAAATAACATACTACTGATGATATTGGCAATACAACAAGGGTTACCTAACACCAACTTGAACATCATGCCTACCAGATTTCTTGCAAAACTTTGCAAAACCCTGTTCTATATACCTGTAACTTCCACAAGAGAAATCAAAATTCAATTTATGATAACCAACAAATGTCATATCATAGCCAATGAAATCAGATTACCATGATATGTATTACGAATTGGTAACTTATACCAAAGTACAGCCCAACAGACAATCATAACCTAAAGCATGTGAAACATATACTCTCATACTGACTTGAGCATATACAACATAAACAAAGAAAAAAGAATGAAGATGTTGAAGAATACCGTACTTCGAAGTTGAGGAATCAAATGAAGGAAGAGGGTGAATATTTGAGCATATATAACATAAACCAAGATAAAAGGAATGAAGATGTTGAATAGTACCGTACTGAGAAAGATGAAGATTTGAGCTCCAAATGAATGGATACGAAGAAAGTAAAGATTACGACACCGCTGTCGTCTTTGGCTCGCTTGTTCACCTAGGGCGTCTTATGAAAGAAATATAGATTAAGTTTTGTTTTTAATTTATCAGTAAACCATTAAATCACAGTTGCGTTACTGAACCGTAGTGGAAATGTAAGTCCTCTAACAACAGTTGACTTTCTTCACCGTTGTAAAATCATTTACAATTTATTTTTTAAATAATGGACTTAAGTGACACAAGAGTATAACAACGGTTGTTTAAACTAACTGTTGTAAAATCAATTACATTTTATTTTTTAAATAATGGACTTAAGTGACACAAGCGTATAACAACGGTTGTTTGAACTAGCCGTTGTAAAATAATTTATATTTTATTTTTTAAATAGAGGACTTAAGTGACACACGCTTAATGTACTCTAAAAAATGAAAAAAAATGAAGTTGCTGAGAATCGAAGCTTGTCACACATCATTTATTACTACGGTTTTTATAGTCAAGCGCCATTAAATCACTGTTTATAAATCCAGCTACTCACTGGGCGCGAAAATTTAATATATTACAACGGTGTATATTTCTTCCGTTGTAAACTTGACGTTATTGTTTGCACGTTTTGTAGTAGTGACACTAAAACCCCGAAAATCAAATTTTTTTTATCATAATGAGAAATAAACCGCTATGTGTAAAACTTACCTTATAGCTTTAGAACCCGACTCCAATGACAACGGGTAATAGAAAATAGAAAAGAATATATTCTCTATGTTTTGCAATAAAGACTTTTTCTACTATGAGTGAAAATAAAGAACGAATCAGATACCAATTAGTGTCTTTAAAATGAGGTATTTGTGGTTATGTAAAAAATGAATATTAGAGTTTGAAGAAATGATGATTGTTTTAAAAGTATGTCAACTACATACCATGTTAATATTGTTTTAATTCCAAGTAAATAAATAAATTTTTTAAACAAAAAGCCTGTGGGCAAAACCCGCCCCGCTCCGCCCTCGACCCGTTTTAAAAGAGGGTTAAGCGGAGCGGGGCAACTTAAGACACCAAGCCAAAAACCTCGTCCCGACCCGTCAAAAATGGTGGGTTAAACGGGCGGGGTCAACCCGTTTTGCCACCCCTACCTTTCACCACGGTTGACAATACGGACCGTGATGAAATAATTGCAACTTACACCACGGTTAATTATAAAAATTGTGGCGATATACAAGTTCAAGCCGATTATGTCACGATAAATAGAAAATTGTTGGTGTTGGAATTCAAACCCTATCATTTAAGATACATTTTACTACGGTTAATATCTATGACTGTTGTGAAATATCTTTTAGTAAATAAAAAAAAAAACACCCAAAAAAAATTATTACCATAATTAAGAGGAAGATTGTAGTAAAATAAGTGTTACAAATTATCTATTTTATAGCAATGTATGTTTTATTAATATATATATAGAGGACCGATTCTATGCCTGTGCAAGCAGTGACACAGCACAAGCACAAGACTTAAAAATTTAGGGGCCTCATAATTTTTTTTAAATAAATTAAACGGTATATTTTTATATATTATTTTAGTTCAAAAACTGTTTAGTTATTGAATTTAGTGCAGTGGTTAAGGAGTCGTCATCTTAAAGAAGGTTGCGGATTCTATCCTTGAAGTCAACTTTTTTTTTTTCTTCCGTTTTACTATTTTACTTCCATATATTATATATCTTTTCTATCCTTGAAGTCACCTTTTTTTTTTCTTTCTATTTTACTAATAAAAACAGTTTTCCATATATTAATATATCTTTTCTTTCAATAATATACTTGATTGATTCAATTTCTCTTATAAATATACCACAAGAAATGCTTGTCTATCCACCATACTTCATCTTTGAGATTAAAAATTAGTTATTTTTTCTGATTTTTTTAATTGTAGGTAATATTTTTTGAATTATGATTAAATATTTAAAGATCTATTTTAAAATTAACTCATTTATTATATATTTTTTTATAACAATATATATTATATTTCTAAAAATGTATTATTGATTTTTTTAATAATAATCTGTTTAAAAGTTAAAAAAGTATTATTATTTTTATAATTAAAGTTTTATAACAATTCTCAATAACTTCACTTTTTTTCATTGTATCATATTAACTCTTAATAAATTCTATAAGTATATTTTAATGAGAAATACTAATATATTATTAAAAATATATATCAGTAAGAATGAGTATCAAAGGCATAACAATTAAACCCTAGAACTATTTATCTATTAATATAAATTGACACGCGTTAAGATTAATCTCGTGGAAAAAACTTGATAAATAGATAAATCTTATAAAAATATATATACAACAATAATACTTATACATGTTAAATTCTGATTGGAATATTTATTAATATATAGTTAAATTAATTTCAATAATAGTTACCGGTACAAAAAAGAGAGATGCTATAATATAATATATGAGGTGCAAGACTTAAATATGGAAATTTGATACAATGAAAAACCCTTTTATTTATTCCCACTTACTGCTCAAATACTGTTCTTCAATTACATAACATAGTAAATAATATTCCAATATTCCAATTCAACAACAATAGTTATACACCAATAAATTACAGTTGGATACATTTTCTTACTATTTAGAAAATCATTTGACTAATTCTTGAAGCTTTTCACAGAAACCATCAACACATGATGTCTCAAAATCATGGCTTAATAAGAGGTTCCTCATTTTAGCATGATTAGTCCTAACTTCTAAACCAATCTCATTCTCATCATCCATCACAACTTTCACAGCTTCACAAATACTTTCTCTTGTGAACAATCCATCTTCTTCACCCTTTTTCACTTCAACTCCAACCTTCAAGTCCCTACTCATAATCCTAGCATTAATGATATGATCACTGTCTAAATGCGGCATCAACACTATCTGACAGTTATTTATTAGCCCTTCTGTCAAGGAACCCGCGCCACAATGGGTTACAAAACAACCAACAGAAGGGTGTTTTAGAATCAGTTGTTGTTGTATCCATCCACTATGAACAATCCCTTTCTCCTTCACTCTTTCCTTAAAACCGTCCGGAAAAGCATCTTCGATCGTATCGAAACCGATAGGAGGTTTCAGAATTGCCAGAAAAGGAAAACCTGTTAACTCGAGTCCTAACAGCAATTCATGAAACTGATATTCTGATAATTTCCATTCACTTCCAAGTGCACAATAAACTATTGAACCGTCCTTGAATCCACCAAGCCAAGAACCCCATTTTTCATCTAAAACTGTTTTTGGTGGTTCAGGTATAACAGGTCCTGAAAGAAAAACAGGTTTACCAAACTCTTGTTCAAGGTAATCAATATAAGGCCCTTCAATTTCTCTACACCCTTTGAACCCAACTGCATCAGTTAAGTTCAAACCATTGTAAAGCCTGTCATAGAAAAGAACCCCACTTCCAAATTCAAAATTTCTTTTTGAAGCAAGGAACTTTGCTTCATGAGAATAAAGATTGAAAGATGAAATAGGGTACCCTTTTGGAGGTTTCATAAGATCAAATTCAGTCAAGTTTATACTTTTACACATTCTTGATGGAGAAGTAGAATATGAAACTGTTGCTGGACTAACAATGAAGTATTGAAAAGATTTGATTTTTAAACGTTGAGTTATTTTCGGTAGCCAAAAAGTGAAATCAAAGAAAACAATAATAGGGTTTAGTTGAGTGAGGAGAAGTTCAACTTGGTTCTGTGTTTGATCCATAGCTGTCATGATGAGTGGACCTAAAGCTAAAGAAACATCTGAAGTGGTTTCAGCACCAAAGGGAAGTCCATCAACGTGAGGAACATTGAGAGGGAAGAAAGTGATGAGGTTTGGGTAGAGATTGAATTGTTCTAACTTGGTTTGTGTTTTCTTGGGAATCAAGAATGAGATTTTGTGTCCTCTTTTCGCTAATTTGTTTGACAGATGAAGATATGGAGTTAGGTGTCCCATTGCAAACCATGGGAACATTGCGATGTGCAAAAAAGAAGAAGCTTGATCCATGCCTTCTTGGTAGAAACACCTATTTGCAATGTTTATGTCGTAGCTTTACTTATGGTAGCTTATCCAGAATTGTACAGGGTGGCAGCAGAGAAAGATATAACAGTTAGTGAAGCGGTTAAGAGCGATAGCAGTGGCTCATTGTGGGAAGGAAATTGGGAGTGTGCGAGGAAAACGCTAAGGGTGAGAAGGAAATCAAAGATAAGATTAACAGTATCGTGATGAGGGATGGTGTTATAGACAAGTGGACGTGGCATAAGGATTCGTATTCGGTTAGAGAAGCGTATACAATGATCATAAAGGGGCTGGTATCTCAAATTGGTGAGAATAAGGAATTGGCGAAAGTGTGGAGTAAAGTTGTTCCGCTAAAAGTCTCGGTCTTGGTGTGGAGAATTTGTCAGAACAGAATACCCAGTAGAGATAACCTAGTTAGAAGAGGCATCCTAGCCGAATCTCAAAATTCATGTCCGTTATGCCGCGGGAATAAAGAAGATGTTGACCACATTTTCTTCGAATGCCCTGCAGCTGTGTCGGCATGGAGCGAGGTCCTAGGTTGGCTCAACTTTTCTTATGTTCCTCACAATTCTGCTCTGCATAATTTTGTTCATTTTGCAGGCTTATGCAGTGGAGACAGAATTATGAGAGATGGCCTGACTGTAATCTGGTTTGCTTGCATCTGGTCCATATGGAAAAAGAGGAACGACAAGGTTTTTAGACTGACGGAGAACGATATCCCAAGGTATATTGAAGAGATACAGGTTCTGTCTTGGTGGTGGCTTAAGGCTAAGAATACCGGTTTTAACTTCGAGCTATCGCAATGGATCTCGTATCCAATGGAGTGTTTAGGGGCCAATTAGTTTCGGTGTCTCTGCAGCTATGGTTCTTATTCTGGAAATAATGGGGAGAGTTTGGAGATTTGCTGTGGGTAGTTGCCAGTTTGGTTGATCGATATGTTCTCAGCGTATAGGGTGTATCGATGTGTTCAGTAGTGTGGAGGTATGTTCCTCAAGGATGTGTTCGTTCGGTTTAGGCGGCATGTGCTAATTTTGTCAATCTGGAGGAATTGGTGTTGCTGATAGTTGTTGGCCTTAATAAAGGGAGGTCTGGTAGGGTGGTATTGGGTGTTGGTATGTTCTGTTGTATTTTTTCAAATCTGGTGTTGAATACTTAGTATGTTTAGGCTGCTGTTTGGGCTAGTATTGGTGTATTACTGTCATTCTTTGGCAGCGCTTTAAGCTTAGGACTGTACTGATTGTGGTGTATGATTGGGCATTTCTTATGCCTCTCTTCAATTTAATGTTGTGCTTTGCCTTTCAAAAAAAAAAAAACTTAAAATAATAAACTACTTGTATGCACGTTCTCACATATTTATTTTTTACACCAATGATTACGTGTATTATATATATTTTTTACCTTTCTCCTTTTCTTTGTGGATTATTATTTTATTTGTATACGATGACTCTCATAATTATTTTTTTATGCCCCCCTTTAATGTATTACTTTTCTATTCAAAAGTAGATTTATCATTTTACACGTTATGTATATTTTTTTAATAAGATAATTTTTTTTAGTTTTAGTCTTGCTCTTTGTCACACACACACACACATATATATATATATATATATATATATATATATATATATATATATATATATATATATATATATATATATATATATATATACTAAGAAAATACCCGCCTTTATAAGTATAAAGTTTTTAGTAAAATATAAAAAATAACATAATATGTGATTGATATAATTTAAATTAAATATATAATTAAATAGAAGACTCACTAATTTTGCAGGAAATTAAATATTTTAAGCGTAATTGAATGAAATAATTATAATCAAAATGATTTGAATTCGAATATGTCCATTAAATCATCAAAGATAATTTTTTTTTTAAAATTTAAGCGATATTTGATTAGTTAATTCAAATATTAATCTAGTTTTTCTTTTATGTGCTAATTAAAAAATATATCCCATTTTTTATATTTTTTTTTGGAAGTAAGAATATATTAAATACCAAAAAACAGTTAATACAAGCCAATTAAAAATCTAGGCCTCCAAACGACTTATAAACTCTAGAAAGACTCCAAATCACTTACAAACTATTAAAATAATCAAGCAACTTTTTGTGAATTGTAGCTCTACTCATAATAATCTCTTTAACTATGCCCACATTGAACTCTTCCCTTGAATTTTCTTTGAAGATGATATTATTTATTGTTTTTCAGATTTGATATATTCCTTCTGTGATTGCACATTTCAATAACTTCGCTTTCACACCTTTCCCTTTAGTTGTTTTCATGATCCAGTTAGTGTTCAGAGCTTATGGTCGTTGGATATGGAGGTACTGCAGTATGTCATACCACAACTGGGTAGATTTGGCACACTGATATAGCAGGTGATCATTTGTTTCCAAGTTGTTGCAGAACACGCATTTTCCATCAGTAGGAATTCCAAACCGCTGTAGTCTGTCCTTGGTCATCAACCTCCCTTGACATGCCATCCAAGTAATAAATCGAGCTCGAGGTCTTGCACAATTATCAAACATCACACTCTTCCAAGATACTATTGGTTTATCACCTCTAATCTCATTATACACATTCCTTGTGACATATGCACCAGATGTTATAGCGTGCTGCCACGCATCTAATTGAATTATTTGGTCTCTCCTTTTGAACATAGCTTTGATGATCCATGAATTACTTTGAGCTGTCACATATTGGCTGACCTCCTTATCTTTAATGTAATAAGTGTGAAGCCACTTAATCCAGAGGATATCCTTCTTCATCCAAACATTCCAAAGCAGTTTGCCCAAGGTAGCATAGTTCCAAAACTGCAGAGACACAACCTTATGACTTCCTGCACTCACAGGATTGCAAATTTGCTCCCAAGAAATGGGGGATTTCCTACTGTTATCTTCTTTTCTAGTCCACAAGAATCTCCTACATAGACTCTCTATGTGATGAATTACTTGCTGGGGTAGAGGAAAAATTTGAAGCCAATAGGTTGCCACTGCAAAAAGAACACTTTTAATCAGTTGTAACCGACTTGCATAAGAAAGAAATCTCGTACTCCAGTGGTTAATCCTCGTCATAATTCTGTCAATCAACGGCTGGCAATTGTTAACAGTCAGCTTCCTGCTGCTAAGTGGCACCCCGAGGTATTTAAAGGACATATGACCCTCTGCTAGGCCTGTCATACTAATTAACGGGGTCTTCTCTGCCCCCTTTATACCACCTATATAAATCTTGCTCTTCATATAACTCATTCTTAAGCCAGTAGAGAGTGAAAATTGATCTATTTTATCCATCATGAGCTGGATAGATATGTGATCCCCTCGTGTGAAAAGAAGGATGTCATCAGCAAAGAACAAATTGATGATGTTTAGTTTTTCACATTTGGGATGGAAATTGAAGTTTGGAGTTTTAGTCAAGGTTAGCACAACTCTATGCAGGTATTCCATGACGAGCACAAACAAAAGAGGTGACATGGGGTCACCCTGCCTCAGACCTCTCTTAGCTTGGAGAATGTTGGAAGGTCTACCATTGATGGAGAATTTATAGGAGACTATTGTTACACATGCCATAATCCATTATGTGAATTGAAGAGGAATCCCTATCTCCACTAGGATGTTATGGAGGCCCCGTCAATCAATTGTATCATACGCCTTTTGTATGTCAAGTTGAATCATATATCGGGGTGATAAGTGGTTCTGTTAGTTTCTTGGATTGGCTGGAATTTGGGTAAAACAAAGTATGTTCAATTTTGAAGTCAAAGTGGTGATGTTGCAACATTGAGTCTTAACATTGGGCTGTGTTAAGTAGTGAAGTTGTTCAATGTTTGATGTCATATGGGTGATGTCACAACATTGAGTCTTGACACTGGGCTGTGTTAAGAGTTAAGTTGGATGTCTGATGTCACAAGCGGTGTTGTGACATTAGATCTGTAGAATTAATAACATCAGGTTTTGTGATGTTGTTAGGGTTCGCGTGTTAGCTGGAATTGTGGAGAGCAGGTAGTCTCATTGGATGCGAATATCTTGTGATAGATATTTTTTGTTACATAGAGATTTGATGCAGATTTGTAGGGAGGTTTAAAAGCTGAGATTTAAGAAGATTTTGAGAGAAAAAATCTGTTTTGAAGATTCAGTTTTAAACAAAAAACCAGATCAGATATTGTAGCAGGTCCAAGCCCAATTCAAAGAGCTATATAATGCGCATCATTCCTGAAGGAAAAGCAACGAAGAAAGAGAGCTAAAGACTGAGTGTCGTTTGTGTCTTCGTGTATGTTTTGTAAACCATTCGAGTGTGAATTGGTATTATTATTTTGAGTTGTTCTTGATCAAAGCTGTGAAGCAGAATCAAGTAGAGTTATTCAAAGTGTGTGATCTTTGAATTATATCACTGAAGTGTTTTTAGGGATTGAGTAGTGTTCTCATATCTAAGTGGTTTCTTAGGTAGAAAGTCACTAGTAGGAATTAAGATTAGGAGATTGTCAACTGGGTTGTTGAGTCTGTAATTTAATTCTACAAGTAGTGAAATTCATCCCTGGCTTGGTAGCCCCCAGACGTAGGTAGTTAGACCGAACTGGGTGAACAATTTGGTGTGTTCTTCTGTTGTTTATTTTGTCCATTGTGCAGAGTGTGTTGTTGTGACATCGCACGTAACATCACACATCTGGTACCAGAATTTCAATTGGTATCAAAGCAGGCATCCTGTCTGTCTCTGGGTGAGATTTAGGGAAGTTACTTTCTGGTAAATATGGACAAAGAGGTTGGAGGATTTGTCAACAGACCCCCTATTCTGGATGGCTCGAATTATGATTATTGGAAGCCAAGGATGATCACATTTTTGAAATCCTTGGACAGCAGGGCTTGGAAGGCTATCGTTAAAGAACGGAAAACACCTGTTGTGTTTGAAAAAGATGATGCTGGGAAAGATAAAGAGGGCACCTCAAAGCCGAAGCCTGAAGAAGAATGGACCAAGGAAGAAGATGAACCTGCCCTTGGCAATTCCAAAGATTTAAATGCAATTTTCAATGGAGTGGATGAGAACATATTCAGGTTGATCAATACCTGTGAAGTTGCTAAGGAAGCTTGGGATATTTTGAAGGCTACACATGAAGGAACATCTAGAGTTAAGATGTCAAGACTTCAGCTTCTAACATCGAAGTTTGAAAGTCTGAAGATGAAGGAAGATGAGACTATCCATGACTTCCACATGAGTATTCTTGAGCTGTCCAATGAATCCAGTGCTCTTGGAGAAAAGATGTCAGAAGAAAAGCTTGTAAGGAAAATCCTTAGGTCCCTTCCTAAGAGGTACAAGATGAAAGGGTTGATGAGCTCATTGGATCTCTTCAAACTTTTGAGCTTGGGTTGAATGAGGAAGAACCAGAAAAGAAGCCAAAGAGTATAACCTTGGTTTCAAATGATCAGGAAGAGGAAGGGAATAGTGCTGAATCCCAGAAGGATCTATCTCAGGCCATTGTTATGTTGGGAAGGCAGTTCAACAAGGTGTTCAAAAGAATGAACAAGAACTTCAAGCCAAATGTCAAGAACATCGCCTCTGACAAGGATGAAGAGAAGACTGCCCAAGATAAAGGAGTTCAGTGCTTTGAATGTGAAGGGTATGGACATGTCAAGAAAGAGTGTCCCACATTCTTGAAGAAGCAGAAGAAGGGCATGACAGTTTCCTGGTCTGACTCTGATAGTGAAAGTGAGTCAGCAAAGCATGTCAGAGCTTTGACAGGAACTGTTGTTTCTGATGATGATTCTAGTGATGGGGAAATAAATTTTAAGGAACTAGCTTCTACTTATCAAGAGCTATGTCTGAAGAGTGCTGAAATCTGTCAAGAAAACAAGAGTCAAAAGAAACAGATTGCTCAGCTTGAGACTGCTAAAGCTAATTTGGAAAATGAAGTCTCACTGGTCAAAGCTCATCTTGATCATATGACCAAATCTGTTAGGATGCTGAACTGTGGTACAGACACACTGGATAAGATCCTTCAGACAGAAAAGGTTGCGGGTGATAAGCCAGGCATAGGATTTGTGGCTGAGAAAAAGGTTTCTGCTGAAGCAAGCATTTCTAGAACAAAGAAGGAGGTGTCCCAACCTATGTCTCATCATCAAACAAAGAGACAGGATCCTACCCCTGAGAAGGTTGCTCATTCACAGCCACAGAATGGTGAGAAGAAAAATAGTACTCATCAGAGGAAGGTGCAGTCTCAAGGAGCTAGTCAGTATATGCCTCCCCAATATCACAAGAGCATGCAAGCTACCAGGTTCAAACAGAACATGTCTCATCAGATGTCTCAACATCAGGGAAACTGGTATGGATATGGATATGGATACAACAATGCTGTGCCTCATTACTATGGAAGAAGGAAGCCTCATCACCATAGGAGGAGACAGCATCCTCAGTACAGGAGAAGACAACCGCACCATAGAAGACAGGCCAACTATGGTAGAAGGAGACATCATTATGGGTGGCAGCAGCAACAGTATCATCATCAAAGTGGCAGAAGGTTTAACCACTTCAAAGATGACAGAGTCAGATGCTTCTATTGTGGCAGGTTTGGACATATGCAGTCCTCGTGCTTCAAGCTTCATGGTTATCCAAATTCTGCTCCTCAACCTAGACAGAAGGAGGTTAGGCCCAAGGTGGTGAAACAATGGGTTCCTAAAGCTCAGGTTACATGTCTATTGGCTTATACCTCAGATGGACATTTTGCCATGGATGCATGGTACTTTGACAGTGGATGTTCAAAGCACATGACTGGATCCAAGGAGCATTTGGTGGAGTTCAATCCTTGCCATGCAAATGAGGTTGTGTTTGGCAATGGAGAAAAAGGAGTAGTAGAAGGAGTTAGAAGAGTGAAGAATCATGATGGTCTAACTCTTGATAGTGTGATCCTTGTCCAAGGTTTGAATGCTAATCTGATTAGCATAAGTCAGCTATGTGATGAAGGTTACAAAGTTAACTACACCAAAGATGAGTGTGTGGTAGCTGATGAGCGTAATCAGGTTGTTATGAAGGGTGCCAGATCCAAAGATAACTACTATCTGTGGATACCTCTTGAAGTTAATTCAACTGATGATGTTCAAGTTGATGTTATAACATCAGACTATGACATCAGGTGTGAAAGGATGCTGAAAGGTCAATCAGTTTTAATGAGCTCTGATGTAAATCATTTTGAATTTTTAAAAGGTAATTTAATTTGGAGGGAGAAAATCAGTGATTGGTCATTAAGAGGTACTCAAAATCAGGCGCCTTACCATATTGATTCTATATCAAGATTCATCAAAGCTTTCTCTTCTCAACTGTTCATCTCCCTTAATCTCAACAGAATAGAAAAATCTTCTCTAAACCTAGTCTGTTAAAAGGAACGATGTCTTCTTCATCCAAGAACTCTGATTCTCAAAGACCTGCGCATGAACGAACTAGGGTTTCATCGGAAAAAGAATATGGTGACAAAGAACACATTCCTATGGCACTCCCAGATTCAGGTAACTCTAAACCTTCAACCAAGTTGAATAAAACTGAAACTAGGTCATCATCCTCTCAAGCTGTTGAGGAGAAGTATGATGTGGACATGCATTTGGAGCAGATTGCCACCAAAATTCTTGAGAAGGGAATACGTGTGAAAGGGATTTCTGTCCCTTTAAGGCAAATGCCTACTGAACAGGTGGGTTCTCAAAGTGAGGACACCAATCTTCATAGACTGGCCTTGTCTGTGATTCAAGATGCTGAAGGTGGTAGCAAAGGAGAAGATCTTAAAGATACTGATGTCATCCCTGATGTCAGAACATCTTCCCCTAGGGTTGAAAGTCACAGGTATAAAGGGAAGGATCAGGTTGAGGTTATAGATGTTAAGGACTCATCTGATAGTGATATCATTGGTAATGCGATAGCAAGAAGGAGGGAGGATAGGAAAGGGAAAGGTGTGGAGTCGCTTCCTAATGAAAATATGGTCAAGGATAAGAAAAGGACTTCAGTTGCTGGCTCTCCCAAGTCATGGAGCAAAGTTATCATTTCTGGCAAAAAGAGGAGAATCAGGGAAGAATCAGATTCAGAGTGTGATGTTCAAGACATCAACCCTGTGAGGAACAGAGCTGCTGATCAAGTTCCTGATGACATCTCATTTCACTATGCCAGTAGTGCATCCATGTGGAATTGTGTGAGCCAGAGAAGGATAACTCTGGAAAGAGAGCTAGTTACAGATGATTTAGAGTCTACTGAAATTGTAGATCTAATTAAGTTTGCTGGTCTCATGAGGACTGTATCAGGATTGACTAGTTGCTATGATAGACTGGTCAGAGAATTTATAGTGAATATCCCTGAGTCTATTAATGACAGCAAAAGCCTAACTTTCAGAAGAGTTACTGTTAGGGGCAAGTGTGTCTGATTCTCTCCTAAGGTGATTAATGCCTACTTAGGAAGAAATGAGGAAGACTATGAAGAATTAGAAGTTTCTAATAATGTTATCTGCAAAGAAATCATAGCTGGTCAGGTAGAAGTTTGGCCCTCAAATGGAAAGCTGTCTGCAAGTTTATTAAGTGTGAAATATGATATTCTTCATAGAATAGGTGCTGTTAATTGGGTTCCTACAAACCACAAGACCTCTGTTTCTACTGGTTTGGGCAAATTAGTTTATGCCATTAGAACAAAGAGACTGATTGATTATGGCTCTTACATTTATAATCAGACTATCAAGCATGCTGCAACAAGAGCTGTGAAATTGCCTATTGCATTTCCATCTCTCATTTGTGGGATAATTCTGTCTCAGCATCCTGGGATTCTTCACCAATATGATAATGTTTATAGAAGGAAGCCTGTCTTGTCTTTTCATCAGAAGTTATTTGAAGGAAAACATGTTGCTGATCATGTCAAGACATCTGCCTCAACATCTACTCATCATACTCATGTCAAGACTGTTATGATTTCTGAACTGGAGGAAGCCTGTAAAGAATTAGATGAAGTCATTAGAGTAAGCACTAAAAGAAAGGAGAAGTTTAAAAGATTACTTATGACTCTGAAGATGACAGAAAAAGGAAGTGAGAAAGAAGTTGCTGATAAGAAAGATGAATCTGATAATGACAGCTCAAAAGAAGATGAAGAAGATGATGATGATCTCAGCCCAGAAAATTAAAGCTTTTACTGTTTTTCTTAGATAGTAGTTTTAGTTTTTTTATGCTGTTTTTGATTCTGCACTGTTGTGCTGGGTTTGTAATATGAATATTGTGCAAGTATATGCACCAAATTGTTCTGTTCTATGATTTGTTATGTCTTTTTGCTGACTGTGAGACTGACAATGAGGGCTAGGTTAGTACTAACTGGTGTAAGTAGGGCTTCTGATTGAAGGTTGTCAAATTGTGGCTAAAAAGGGGGAGAAGTAGCCAAGGAGTTGGTGTTCTCAAATATTCTGTTATGTCAAATGCTGTCAAAGGAGTTGATGGCTGTTGCTACTGAGGGTGTAGCTGATTGCTGATGTTATAGTGCAGAAGTGCAGAAATTGAGGAGGAGTAATTATTGATGTTATGCTGGTTCATGATTGAGGGGGAGCACAATTGTTGGTTGTTGCCAAGTTGCTGATGAAGATGGTGCTGCAGCAGAGTTTTGTGTGAAGTGAGGTCTTTATGTTTTGAAGATGCTGCTGCTTGGAGTTTCAAATATTTTCAAGTTTATTCCGCTGCTGAAGTCTCTGAAGGTGCAGAGATTGTTTTAGCCAAAATTAGCCAAAGGGGGAGATTGTTAGTTTCTTGGATTGGCTGGAATTTTGGTAAAACAAAGTATGTTCAATGTTGAAGTCAAGGTGGTGATGTTGCAACATTGAGTCTTAACACTGGGCTGTGTTAAGTAGTGAAGCTGTTTAATGTTTGATGTCATATGGGTGATGTCACAACATTGAGTCTTGACATTGGGCTGTGTTAAGAGTTAAGTTGGATGTCTGATGTCACAAGCGGTGTTGTGACATTAGATCTGCAGAATTAATAACATCAGGTTTTGTGATGTTGTTAGGGTTCGCGTGTTAGCTGGAATTGTGGAGAGCAGGTAGTCTCATTGGATGCGAATATCTTGGGATAGATATTTTCTGTTACATAGAGATTTGATGCAGATTTGTAGGGAGGTTTAAAAGCTGAGATTTAAGAAGATTTTGAGAGAAAAAAATCTGTTTTGAAGATTCAGTTTTAAACAAAAAATCAGATCAGATATTGTAGCAGGTCCAAGCCCAATTCAAAGAGCTATATAATGCGCATCATTCCTGAAAGAAAAGCAACGAAGAAAGAGAGCTAAAGACCGAGTGTCGTTTGTGTCTTCGTGTATTTTTTGTAAACCATTCTAGTGTGAATTGGTATTATTGTTTTGAGTTGTTCTTGATCAAAGTTGTGAAGCAGAATCAAGTAGAGTTATTCAAAGTGTGTGATCTTTGAATTATATCACTGAAGTGTTTTTAGGGATTGAGTAGTGTTCTCATATCTAAGTGGTTTCTTAGGTAGAAAGTCACTAGTAGGAATTAAGATTAGGAGATTGTCAACTGGGTTGTTGAGTCTGTAATTTAATTCTACAAGTAGTGAAATTCATCCCTGGCTTGGTAGCCCCCAGACGTAGGTAGTTAGACCGAACTGGGTGAACAATTTGGTGTGTTCTTCTGTTGTTTATTTTGTCCATTGTGCAGAGTGTGTTGTTGTGACATCGCACGTAACATCACACATCTGGTACCAGAATTTCAGGTTCCTACCATACCCTTTAACCAGCTCCTGTGCCAACATGATATTGTCATGAATTACTCTTCCTGGAATAAAACCAGACTGGGTGGGAGAGACTATGTTACCAATAACTGCAGCAAGCCTTTTGGTAAGGATTTTAGAAATGATCTTATATACAGTCGTGCAACAAGCAATTGGCCTGAACTCCTTCACAGACTTTGCATCAGGGCCTTTTGGAATTAATGTGATTAGGGAGCAGTTGAATGCTTTGTACATGTTTTTGTTTCAAAGAACTCCTTTACAGCATATTTGACATCTTGACTGACCATTGACCAGGTTTTCTTAAAGAAGTGTGATGTGTATCCATCCACACCTGGTGATTTGTTGTCTCCAATACTATTCACTGCCTCCCAAATCTCAGCATCTTCTATGGGTCTGATGAGCTTTAGTGCATCGACAGGTTGTAAAATTTGTCCATCTCTAATCGATGTGTAGTCTATCCCTCTGAGCCTATGATCTCTTGTGCCCACCAGTTGGGTATAGAAGTCAAGAATCTCCTTTTCTATTCCCTCCTGGGATGTTAGGACATCTCCATTCAAAGATGTCATATTATGCAAGCCCTTATATATTTATTAAAGATAAATATTTGTCAAGAATTTTTTGCATACATTTTTTATGAAAAAATTTCTTCTCTAGTTTTATATTAATTAATTAATAACAAAAATTTGTGTCGTACTTTTTATGTATTAGTTTTTTTTTTGAATGTGTTGATCACAAATTTTTGTGTAATATCTTTTTTTTATAATTATCAATTATAAATAAACGTCTCTTTTTTATAACTACAATCAATTAGAATATATTGATTTCTTTTAAGTTTATAAAATACTTGTTATGTGGTTAATGTGTACTCACCATGTAATCTAGGGGAGAAAAGAAAATTATGGGCCGAGTTGATTGCATTGAAAAGTAAATTACCTATGGGAGAATGGTTGATAGCTGGGGATATTAATGCAATCAAGTCTAATGAGGAGAGAAAAGGCAAGGGTAGGGCGTCGGTTCCTAAGGTGGAAGATTTTTCTTATTTCATTGACGTTTCGGAGCTTGTAGACTTACTCGTCGTAGGGAACTACTTCACTTGGTTCAACTTTGGTGGCTCATGCAAAAGTAGGCTCAATCGTATTCTTCTTTTTGAGCTTTTGAATAGTAAGTGGAAGGTGATGGCTCAACATGTCGGGAATAGGGACGTTTCTGATCATAGGCCTGTTTGGCTCTACTCAAACAATGTAGACTGGGGACCTAAACCATTTAAATATTTCAATTGTTGGTTCGATCATCCAGAATTCATTGCTTTTGTTAAGGATGCTTGGAATTCTATTCACGCAAATGGGAGTGTTAGCAACATTCTTGTAACCAAATTGCAGGGCCTAAAAGTAAAATTAAGGTGGTGGAACAAACATGTCTTTGGATGGATAGACTTGAAGATAGATGATAGTGTGGATATGCTTAATGAGATAGAAGCAGACATGGTGAATTGTGATGGGGTTCTCTCTGAGGAAACTATGAGGAAAAGAAGTGAGGCATAAGCGGAATTTTGGAATAAATTACTTCTTAAAGAAAGCATAATCAATCAAAAATCCCGTTCGAAATGGATGACTGATGGTGATCTAAACACCAGATACTTCCATTCCTTGGTTAATTCAAGATTAAGACTTAATTCCATCTCCTCGTTAAACTTGGGCATGAATGTCATGGATGATTTTGGCTCGATTAAACAAGCAGCTAAATAGCATTTTGATGCTAGATTCCAAAATGCTGGCGACATCAGACCTGATTTAAATTTTTCTGAACTACCTAAATTAAGTGATGAAGAAAATGCAGCATTACAAGAACCTTTTAATGCAGATGAAATTCTTGAGCCTATTGATGGCTGTAACGGGAATAAAAACCCGGGTTCTGACGGTTTTAACTTGGCTTTCCTCAAGAAATGTTGGGGTGTCATTGGAAGCGATGTGGTGAATTGCATATAGGAATTTCACCATACTGCAAAGTTACCCAAAGCGTTTTGCTCCTCTTTCATTGCATTGATACCAAAAAAGGCAAACCTTCAAAGTATTGATGAGTTCAGGCCTATCAGCTTAATAAGTTACATTTACAAGGTCTTATCTAAACTTCTCGCTGCAAGGTTGAGTTTGGTTATTGGCAAGTTAGTTTCTGCTTCACAGACTGTGTTCATCCCGGTGAGACAAATTCTTGACGGAGTTGTTGTGCCAAATGAATTAATTGATTTTATTAAGATGTCAAATAGAAGATGTCTTATATTCAAGGTAGATTTCACACAAGCTTATGATTGCGCTGAATGGAGCTTTTTAGAAAAGGTGTTGGAGGCGATGAATTTTGGCGAGAAATGGAGAAAGTGGATGGTAGGTGCAGTTTTTAACAACTTTCTTTCGGTGATAGTCAATCGGAGTACGACCAAGGACTTCAAGACTTCTAGGGGCCTTAGACAAGGCGACCGTTTGTCGCATTTTTTGTTCACGTTAGTGGCGGAATGCTTGGCTCTTTTGGTTCGGAGAGATGTCAATATACACATGCTGAGAGGGGTACCCTTGAATGACGAAGTTTCCATAAGCTTATTTCAATTTGCAGACGACACTATAATTGCTTGCGAGAAGTCTTGGTCAAGCTTATGCGGTCTAAAGGTCATTCTTAGAGGGTTTGAGCTTATTTCTGGTTTGCAAATAAACTTTTGGAAAACTTTCTTGTATGGTGTTGGTGTTGATGTTGAATTTTTTAGGGCTGCTTCTCTTTTTCTGGCGTGCAATTTCGGGCAACTTCCGTTCAAATTTCTTTGATTGTCTGTTGGGGCCAACCATAGAAGGGTGGCATTTTGGAATCCAATCATGTCTTGGATCAAGTCGCAACTGTCCCAATGGAAAAGTATATTATTATATATTAGTGGGAGAGTGACCTTAATAAATATGTGCTAACAAATTTGTCAATCCACCATATTCCGTTCTTTAAAGCTTCGGCTAAGGTTATCAAAGCGATTGTAGCTGCACATAGGAAAATCCTGTGGGTTGGGGTTACTGAAAAGGAAAGCATGGCTGGGTTTGGTGGTCCTTGGTTTGTAAGCTCAAGGACGTTGGAGGTTTGGGAATTAAAGACGTAGGTGTTTCCAATCGTGCTCTGTTATCAAAATGGTTGTGGAGGTTTACTCAAAAATCCAACACAATTTGGTCGAGAATACCCCAAGCAAAATATGGAAATGTGAAGAGTAGAATTCTTGCGAAAAATGTTTAATTTGTTGCTAAACTTCAATCTCTTTGGTGGAAGGATATTATGGGTATTGCAGATTCTAGTAAAGACGATGGGTTTGTGAATCAATTGTCGTGGAAGTTGGGTGATGGACGTACTTTTTCGTTCTGGAATTCGCCTTGGGTGGGAGCTTTCCGAACTTGAAGAACTTACTCCCTGAGCTATATCTTTCTTCTCGTCTTCAACATGATGTCATCGTAGATTGTGCCAGGTGGGAATTTGATCATTGGTTGTGGGATTTTGGTCGCATTTTCACGGATCAGGGGGGTTGTAATGAGGATCAGCTTAGTAATTTTAAGCAACTTTTGGCCAAGGTCGTGCCTATTAATGGTTTACATGACATTGAAGGATGGCCAAGGGTTGATTTTAATTCGTTGAGCATAAAATCCTGTTATGATATTATTATTACTGCTTCGAGTTGCCTTGAATTGGACCAATATGTGAAGTTAGCTTTGGAGATTCTTTGGTAAACTCAAGTGCCACTGAAAGTCAAAGTTTTCGATTGGCATCTTTTGTTGAACAGGTTGCCAACGCGCGACAATCTTGCAGTTAGAGATGTGTTGAAAAACTTCCACGACAAGGTTTGTTGTTTCTGTTTTCATGCTGTTGAGGATTTGGACCACTTTTTTTAGAATTTTCCAGGTACAAAGTTAGTTTGGAAAGAGGTTGAGTCTTGGATGGGAGTTTCTATCCCAATTGTATCAAGTTACAATGAACATATGCTAGCATGGTTTGCAACTATGGTTGGGAAACTATCAAAGACGACGGCTTGTTTTATTTGGTTGGCAACATGTTGGTGCTTATGGTCGAGTAGAAACAAGATGATGTTCAACAATGACCCGATCGAGATCTTCCATAGAGTGGTTCATTTCGCATGGGAGTGGTTGGTTCTTACTTCAAAGAAGAAGGCTAAATGCACTTATTATGAGTGTTGCAAATGTCCAACCGATTTCTTATAAATCTTTGTGTATAGTTGGGGGCTATATTTGTTTATTGACATTGTTTTAACATCCTTATAGATGTTCCCTTTGGTTGTAATCTTGTTGGTTTGAGATACCCTTTGTGTCCCCTTCAATATATTCACTCTACTTATAAAAGAAATACTCTAGTTATTTTCATTTTTCTTGAAAAACATTTTTTTAAAATAAAAAAATTAAGTGATCTACAATTACAAAGTATTTGTATCCCGTATGAATTGTACATTCAAACAAATCTTTAAATGATTAATTTAAAAAAATTTATGTGAATATATATATATATATATATATATATATATATATATATATGTGTGTGTGTGTGTGTGTGTGTGTGTGTGTGTGTGTGTGTGTGTGTTCAAATTAGACAAGATACATGCAACTTACCAAAATGTTCCTCCACCTCCCAGTCCTTCAACAAAATCAAAAAATCAGGCAGCTCCAGCTTACCCCTAAAGAAATCTTCTAAAATGAAATGAGAAGTTGATGTCCACCATTGAAAGTTTATCAATTCATGAACTTTGTTAGCGAGTCTATATGCGCACTTATTACCTTCTCCGTATATATGTATATATGAGTAAAAAAATTAAGATGTCGCATGTTCTTGTTATTATTCCATTCGTTTCGAAGTTCTCAAGTGTCATACCCCAAATTTTTCCTACCCTTTCATTCAAATTTATATGGCTTATGCATCTCATATTTCTCATGTACATACCCTCCATTAGGTCATCTAACACATCAAGCATTCACTAACATCAAGGTTGATACATTGAATCAATGGTCATGGGATTAGGGTTTTACATAATGCATTAGGGTTTCATTTTTTGCAGGTTGGTTTCAACAGAAAATACAGAGATAATGGATTAGGGTTTTGTCCCTTATGTTAGGATTATATGATGAATTCTCAAGGCTTGATTATACATCATCCAAATCTCCTATTTTCAACATTCTTTGTCTTCTTCAACATGTAAAATCGCTTCAAGGTTGCTTACAATACAAGTTATCCACAAGGTCATCCAAGAGGCCATGAGCTAGGGCATGGAGACTCTACAAGCATCACTGATTCAAGGGTTTTTCTAATTTTGGTACAAAGTTGTGGATCAAGTCAAGTGGCTTAGCAAACTCCATGAGCTAGTGTTTCTTCTATGACATGGCAGTTTGCCCTTACCATTGTATGTTAAGAAGGTTACACGGTTTATTTGGTTGGTTCTGTTTCAAGGCATTGCAATTTAAGGCATATTCAAGATTCAAGATATATGGTCAAAATCAAATATTCAAAATCATTTTTTGATTGTTTTGGCAAATGTCTTGTTCGATTCGCACCATGACCATGCGATTTTATGCAAGGCATTTCATTCAAACCACTTGAAGGTATCTAAAGGCCAAATCTAAATCCGAGAAATGTCCATATTGATTCAAGTTGGTTCAAGAAATCCATAATCTAAAACAAAGTTACAAACAAGCTACCATGATAAAAAAAAACACAATACAAATACAAAACCACACAAGTCATAAACAAAATAGGTCAAGCAAAACAAACAACTACAAAACGCATACAAAACAAAAGCCATGAACACGTGAGCCAAGAGAAAAATCAACACAAGCCAGTTGCAACAAAAAAACAAGATACAAACATAGGTCAAAGCCCCAAATGCATCAAGCCACGAAACAAGTGCACAAGGTTACACACAAGCTGCAAATGAGATAGAAGGCAAAACAGGCCAAGTCACAGAACTCAAAATCTATACAAAGCCATGAAAGATTTTGAGGAAATTAGATAGAAGGCAAAACAAGCCAAGTCATAGATTTTGAGGAAATTAGACTCTGATGACAAGGAAGCCAGGTCTGGTAAGAAGGTTGTAGCTACAGTTGGATTATGAATATTGTTACCTACAATGTTCATGGGTGCTGCAGCTCTCTGAAGAGAAGGAGAATTTCCCAAACTTTTCTTAGAGGGAATGCTGATATTTGTCTCTTACAAGAAACTAAAGTTCTAGAGATGAATTCAAATCTGGTTCATAGCATGTGGAGAAGTCAAGATGTTGAGTGGTCTGGTTTAAATTCTCAGGACAGATCTGGAGGTATCATTACAATGTGGAATTCTAAGACGATCTCTGCTTGCTCTAGCTTTAGAAGTAGGTTGGATAGAATATTGGTGGATGATCTCACTATATCCCTTTTGTCTTTGAAGAATCAAGAGGTCGGTGATAGAGACGTGTTGGACCATCGCCCTGTGTGGTTGAAAACTAATAAGGTCAACTGGGGTCCTAAGCCTTTCAGGACCTTTAACTGTTGGTTGTCCCATAAGGAGTTTTTGCCTTTTGTCAAACAATCTTGGAACTCTTACCATTTTTTCGGTTCATATTCTAATATTCTGCTCAAGAAATTTCAAGCTCTCAAATTAGATTTAAGAAGCTGGAACATTAAAGTGTTTGGGTGGCTGGACTTAACTATTGAAGATAAAGTCCAGAAGTTAAACCATATCGAGTTGGATTCTGACTTGGATCTTGGTAGCCAAAGTGAAGAGGTCAGAAGGGATAGGCTGAAACTTCAAGAGGAGATATGGGCGAACTTGAGAATCAAAGAAAGTATGTTGGCCCAGAAGTCCTGTGTGAAATGGATTCAAGATGGTGATCTCAACACCAAATTCTTCCATAATTCCCTTAAAGCGAGGAACCGTTCGTATCAAATATCTGCAATTAAAGTGGGAGATTCTCTTGTGGAAGATCCTGAGGAGATAAAATCAGAAGCTGTCAGATTTTTCAAGGACAGATACCAACACCAGATTCTGTGCAAGGTTAGATGCAACACTGAGTTCATCTCTCGTATGGATGATAATGATCGCAACTACCTTGATTCAGAGTTTGGAGCGGCTGATGTGAAAGTTGCAGTTTTCAGTTGCGACGGTAACAAATGCCCAGGGGTCGACGGATTCAATTTCAAGTTCATTAAGTCTTGTTGGGATATTATAGGAGTCGATTTTTCTAACTGTATCCTGGATTTCTTCAAAATTGGATATCTTCCTAAAATGTTTGCATCCTCCTTCATCTCGCTGGTTCCAAAAGTTGAGAACCCTCAACATTTTGAAGACTTTAGACCTATAAGCTTGGTGAGCTGTGTCCTTAAGGTTATTTCTAAGCTGCTTGCTAGTAGGTTGGGCAAGATCATTCATAAGCTTATATATTGTTCTCAAACTGCATTTATATCGGGCCGTCAGATCTTTGATGGTATTCTTCTGGCGAGTGAAATTGCAGATTACGCCAAAAAGTTCAAGAAGGATTGTTTGTTCTTTAAAGTTAATTTTGCAAAGGCGTACGACTGTGTGGATTGGTCGTATCTTGAAGATATGATGGTTAAGATGGGATTCAGATGTAATTGGCTAAAATGGATACGTGGCTCTGTTTTCAATAGTTACACGTCGATCTTAATCAACGGGAGCCCCTCGAGGGATTTCAAGGCGGGTAGGGGTTTGAAACAAGGCAACCCGTTAGCTCCTTACTTATTTGTTATAGTTGCTAAGGGATTGACCAGTCTTACCAGATCTGCTTCTTCCAATAGTATGCTATCTGAGTTTAAGATTAAATATTCCTCCACTGTTAGTATTTTGCAGTTCGCCGACGATACCCTTCTTATTGGAGATGGTTCGGTCTCTAATATTTGGGCTTTAAATCTATTTTGCGTGCTTTTGAATTGATCTCTGGGCTTAAAATTAACTTTCATAAAAGCTGCTTATTTGGAATTGGAGTTGATACTGATTATCTTTCTGCTGCTGAGGCGTTTCTGAATTGTAAAACGGGAAGACTTCCATTCAAATTCATGGGCTTAACAGTAGGAGGCAATCTTCGTCGGTACTCCTTTTGAAAACCGACTATTTCTAGCATTAGGAACAGGCTATCCTGCTGGACAGGGAGGACCTTGTCTATTGGGGGTAGAGTGTCCTTCATTAATTCAGTCTTGGTTAATTTGCCTATCCATTCTCTGGTGTTTTTTAAGGCTCCTAAGAAGGTAGTGAATGAAATTATCGGTATTCAGCGACGGTTCCTTTGGGCTGGTGTCTCTACCAACAAATTTATTTCTTGGATTTCTTGGAAATCAGTCTGTAAACTGAAGGAATTCGGAGGCCTTGGAATCAAACACTTTGGGCGGTTCAATTGTGCTTTGCTCGCAAAATGGTTGTGGAAATTTACTGTAGGCGGTAACGAATTATGGAGGAAAACTCTTGTCAGCAGATACGGTAACTTGGGCATTAAAGTTCAGACCTATCCGGATGTCGGTAGCTTGAAGTCTGATTCTTCTTGGATGACTGATGTTCTGTCGAACTCTGTCACTGAGCTTCAAGAAAATTTTTGCGACTTCCTGGAATGTTCTGTAGGTGAAGGGGATGATGTTGCATTCTGGCATTCAGCCTGGACAGGGAATATAGCGTTGAAATACAGATTCCCTTCCCTGTTCGATAATTGCAGGAATCAGGCGCTGTCTGTAAGACAGATGAGAGTCTGGGAAGGAGCTTAATGGCAATGGAAACACCCTACTCTGGTGGATAGCGCTAGCTCTGATCTATCTGAGTCTGAAAGGAGGAACTGCAACATTTTGTTGGAAGATTTTTCTGCGCATAAAGACGCTACTGAGAAATGGCAATGGTCGCTAGATGATTCTAAGGCGTTTTCGGTTAAATCCTTCTACCATTACTTGAATTCTTTCTCTTTATTTGAGCTTGAGACTGATATTGCAGAATCTCTGGAGTTACTTTGGAAGACGGTGATGCCGATGAAAGTCCATATATTTGGATGGAGATTGGTGCTCGATAGGCTCCCTACGAGATATAATTTGGAGAAAAGAGGATTAATCGATAATGAGCATGATAAGGTATGTGTACTTTGCTTCCGTCATCTCGAGGATAATTCCCATCTTTTCTTCTCGTGTCATTTCTCTTCTTTGGTGTGGGGCAAGATCTGCGATTGGGTTGATATCAGTAGAATTTCGAAAGATACTTGTAGTCTCCATGTGAAGGCTTGGAACACGAAACTTAAAGGACGATGTAAAGTGGGAAAGATAAACTCAATATGGTTTATTACTTGTTGGATCTTATGGAGGGCTAGAAATAATATATTGTTCAATGATGCTTTGTATAATGTCAATGAAATTGTTAGTGATATTAAAGTAGTATCGTGGAATTGGTTGATATTAGGTCATGACGATAGTAAAAAATGTAGGCTGTACGAATGACATAAATTCCTGTTCGACTTTTTGTAATTATACTCCTTGAGTTTGGAGGTGTTATTTTTGGTTTGAGATTCCATTAATCTCCTATTAAGGAATTGCTTATAAAAAAATATGAGATAACAAGAAAATATAGCGGAAAAACGCAGGAAGTACAAGAACAAAACGCATCAATTCAATACAACTAATAACAGAATTTCCAATTCTTTCCTATTCTACCCCTCTAATCACCCTATAAATTGATTCTTCCTTCACATTCTTCAATCTTCGCTCTCCATCATTTCTTCTTCTTCTTCACATTCATTCTTCAATCACCTTCACCTTCATAACAACTCCAAGCTTCACAACCATTGCTTCTTCTTCACATCAAACTTCATTGCAACCTCTGCAACGACACAATTCCACACCAACTCGTGATTGCACCAACAACAACAATCCAGTAACGCACTGCAACAACAATTTCCAAGTGTCACGCACAAGAATTCACAACGACGATAACAACAACTCAACGTAGTGAAGAAGGAAAATAAGAGAAGTATGAAAACTGAGACAAATTCATACCTGATTACTCTTCCTCATGGTAGGTAGATTCTCTTTCAATTTTGATCGTTTCGTCATATCGCCGTCGTTTTTAATTGAAACGTTTGAGTGAGAGGTAGATGAAATTGAATCAAGATTTGATTAGAGTGCAAGGAAACGGTTGAAACGATGTAACTAGTGTAGCGTATTAAACTCTGCTGCCGCCGGCGACGAAATCTGGTGCGGTAGAGGATTTTTGTTCCAGTGAGGACTTCATTGAGTGAGAAAGAAAAAACGTGTGTGTTTTTGTGCTTTGTGTGGCGGAGGCTTTTGTTTTAACATTACTCTTCTCTCTTAATTTGCCTTGGGTTGTAATGTCCAATCACTTGCTATTAACACCTCCAATTTGCATACTGCACACCTCTGTTCTTGTTAGTTCTTCTGTCCTTTTTGCATTTTTTATTCTTTATTTTAATTTTTATTCATTAAATTTATTGATCTAAATTTCATTGATGCATGTTAATTGCTTGTTAATTTCTTAATTTTTCTTTAAATCTTGATTAATTTTCAAGTCGTTGATTAATAGTTTTTAGTGTATTTTATGTTCAATTGTGTGATATGTGATCTTGATCTTCATGTTTAGTCTTGATCTCTTTTTGCTATAAGTTTTATTGCTTGAATTTTTGATCCATTGATTAACATTGCACTAACTACTAATTGCTAAACATTAACCAATAACTTCTACCTTCTTGCAATTTAATTCATTTACGCTAGCAATTTATTTTCCTTTTACTTTTATGCAATTTATCTTTCATGTCACCTTTACTTCTTTTTAGAGCTTTATTTTGCTTCTCTTGCATCTTGATTAATTTGAATAAAATGGATCAAAACATGATAAGATGTGAGACCTAAAAGAGTAAGACCTAAAAAGAATTATGGACTATGGACAATTTGTATGACCCTAGAATAATGGAGACTTATGGACTATGGACAATTTGTATGACCCTAGCACAATGGAGAATTATGGACCATGGACAATTTGTATGACCTTAGCATCTTGGAACATTTTTACGTGCCTCTTGTAATCTTTATCATACTTTCCTTTTATTTCTCTAGATTCCTAGAAGTTTGTGTGTAATCCCCCATTGATATGTTAAATGTTCCCATTTCATATTAATATTGTAATAGTTTAGAGTGATCCATCCCCCCATGTGAGTTCATATGCCTCCTCATTCCCATGAGCATGTAATAACTTACTCGCTTTGATTGTTTGTATGGTTTTATACCTTACATGATAAAAAGATAAAACAAAAAACGATAGAAAAAAATTTCAAAAACAAAGACAAAAACGAAGCTTGATCCAACATCAAGCTATTTTCAAACTAAGTAATTGAATTTCATCTTTCACCCCACCTTAGGATTTCAACACCTTTTCATTACCCATAAGTTGATTGCTTAGGCATCGCCACCAACCTCCATCCAAGTCATTCCACCACTTAACCCAAAAGAAAGCCTTGTATGTTATTCACCTGTAAGTCGATTTCTTAGGCATTGCAACAAACCTAAATTTACCTAATCTAACACCCTTTCACTTCAATCCACTCTACCTCATTCATTAATCTTCATTCATCTTCATTCATTCTTCAGTAAAACTAAAACCTTGGTCCTTGTACCAAGTTCCTTTTCAAAAACTCTTTTCTAAGAAAACTTGGAATGGTTGTGGAGTGGTTAGGCGAAGGCCTTGTCCTATCATAAGTGTTTGACATTACCTTTAGGGTTCACTGTTTAAACACCCATCTTCCACATTAAAACACTTCTTAAAATAAAACGAGTAACGTCCTCCGCGTATTGGACTAAAAAGGGAAGATTGAGTGCAGACTTTTTCTTCTCCGGATATTAGGATGCTCACTTTAGAGTGTGTGGTCCTGATACTTGTCTTTCAATACATAGATGTGACTATACTCGTCACACATCTTTCAAAGTAAACCTTTTTTAGTTATAAAGAATTGGGTACTACCTGCATAGGTTCCTCTCCAAGGACTCATCTCCCCTCTAAAATCAATTCCACCAATCAAATGTGGCACCTTTCCTTGAGGGCGTAACTCAAAACCTTTTCATAAAAGGGCATGTTATTTCCGTTCTACGACAACACATGCTAAAGCATCAGTCTCCATACATGCGAGCAGCAAACCCTAATGCTAGAATGAGAACGTTAGCATCTCCCAATAAAATAAAAAAACCCATACTTATTTTTTACTCTGGACTACGGAGCTCTGATTCCTTATTCATAGCGAGCATAAACCCTTAGCAACATCCTCGCACATAAGACAAGCAAACGGTTCCTATTGAGTACAATGGATGTGAGGGGTGCTAATATCTTCCCCTCGCATATCCGACTTTCGAACACATATCTTGGTTGTGAGACCACCTTATCCTTCCTTTTGGGGTTTTCTCGATGTTTCACCTTCCCTTTAGGATAAATAAAGTTCGATGGCGACTCTATACTTTTTTCGCGTAGCGACAACTAGTGACTCTGCTGGGAACTCTTTCCTATGTGAGCCAAACCTAGTTATGTTTGTCGTATGTGTGGATGTTTTCCTTTATCATGCTTTATTGCTTTATTTATTGCTTCTTTATTTATGCTTCATATATTTGTTAGTTATGGGTTATGAGGAAAAGCTTTATACCCGAGCTTTTGAGCACACACTAAGCTAGGAGGCAGTTGTTTATTGACTTGTGAGACCTTGGACTCATTGAGTTAATATGACTTCCCCACTCAGATGAGATCCCTCGAGGTACCATTTTTCCTACGAGTAGTCGTTACGACAATGGCATTCTCGACCTCGATCTGTGATTCTGAGGACCTTTAGAACCATATTCCGAAGGTTAATAAGACATAAGTCCAAACACATCCTCTTGGAGGTATTACCGTCTTACGAATCATCGTCATGATGGTAATATTTTCAAGATGCATGATGCAAGGGACATTTTCTGAAAGCCCTTAGAGTATCTCTCTGTGAACCAATAGACAACCCACTCATGGGGAGAAATATCCGTTATATGAACTCTTATCTCTGTGACCATTGATCAGAATGTTACAAGCACGTTTCAAGGAATGCATTCATAACATTGCATAACACATAACATGCATTTCAGGGACCTAAAAGGTTGTGGTTATCTCAGGTTTTTTGAAGAAATGACTGACAACAAGAAGAAAAGCACCAATGCCCTCAAGTTTGGGGAACCCAAGTTCAACACCATTAGAGATCTCCTAATTGATGTGCTAAAGGCTATCAAGATTAACTTTCAAGGTGAATAAGGGAAACTTCTCACTCTCCTCAACACCAAGCAAGACACCTTGGCTTTGTTTGTGATGGCTCAGTTCTACGATGCTCCTTTGAGATGCTTCACATTCCAGGACTATCAATATGCTTCCACTCTCAAAGAGTATTCACATCTGATGCATGTCAAGGTTAAGAATCAGCCTATCTACACTGTTCTTGAAGAGCTCCCAAAGTCTTCTGCCATTGCTCCTGCTCTTCACATGACTAACGAATAAATCACTACCAACATTCTGCACAAGGGAGACACTCATGGTCTTTCTCTGAAGTTCCTACTTGGTAAATATGTTGAGTTCGAGGCCAAAGAAAATTGGACGACTTTCAACGCCTCACTTGATCTTATGATCTATGGAATCATCCTCTTCCCAAAAATTGACAACTTCATAGACACAACTGTCACACCCTAATTTTTAACCCTAAGATCCCACCTCCTTGTGCATCATCTTGCATAACATCTTTAAGTCATAGGGCCTTGTGTGTGTGTTTATTACGACTAACCAGTTTGTGCAGGCACATTAATTTCAAATGATGATGGTACTGGTTCTCTCAGTCAAGTACTTCAAGACGCGACCAATGGACTCTGATTCAAAAGGTCCTAGGGTTTTCTACTGGTTTGAATCTTCTAAGATTGACTCAACTGGTCCTTTCATGGAATTTGGTTTTGAGCATCCTTTTATCATGTATGAAGGTCACTTTCCTCAGAAGCTTTAGTGTATACACAAGGTGGGTTAGGGCTTCCTTTCATTGGTATTGAGCATGATCATTTAAGGACTGGTTATGGGTGCTAATGGTATCTCTATTCCTCAAAGGATTGCATGGATTTTCATTAAATCAAGTTCTTTCTGGTTGGTTTAGCTATAGATTGAGATCTCCTTGGAATGAACGTGTTTGATTTGTGAATAGATTGAAGGTTAAGATTCCTAAGACAAGCATGGTGTTGTACCCTAAATTTTTACCCTTAGATGTCATCTTCATTTGTGCATCTTAGGTCAAGCATCTCTGCATTGTTTGAACTAGCCCATATCTTGCAGTTTGTTTCTTTGTGTTCAAAGTAGGTTTTCCTATCACCATGAAGCTCTATCAAGTTGTTTTGAAGCAAGTCAAGTCAACCAAAAGAGCTTCAGTGCAAGGACTTTGGAATTAGGGTTTTGCTCTGAAGAAATCACTGAGAATTTGGATCTATCAAGTCAAGATTTGTGTGGTTCACTTACCACTTAAGGCCGCATACATCCAAGAGACATCATTCAACAGGAATCCAAGATCTATGGGTCCTCAACAAGAGAAGTTTGAGCCTCAGCCTCTCTATACCTCCAAATTAGGGTTTCTGTGACACTTATCAGTCAATGACTTTGATTTTCACCAAGATGAATTCCCAAACCCTAACTCTTAATTCTATTGGTTTACCAACATCCTAAAGGGTCTCCTAAGACCTTTAGATGAGAAAGAAGAAGCAAGTTTACAAGATTTGACCTCAGTGCATTCACAGTCAAAATTAGGGTTTGACTGAAACCCTAATCCTTGGAAATTTTGGTTCAAATGAAATGTCAATGGTTCTAATCATCACAGAATGCCCCATGAAGTATTCAAAGCATCAAGATCAAGTTTCATGAGGTTTCTTGCAAGAGAAGTAGGGTTTTGACCAAGAAAGATGTCATATGTGAGGTTTTTCCCCTAATAGCACATTTTGAAATGACCATAACTCCTAAACCATACACCCAATTGGAGTGACTCAAAGCTCATTGGAAAGCTCTTTTCAAGATATTCAATTTGTTCCATATGACTTTTCCTCTAAAAATGCTTGGTTTTTGAGTTATGAAGCTTGCAAGATATTTTGACCAACACTTAGAAAATTTTCAAGCACTTTTCATCACTATTTTTCTTAACTTTGACACCATTTTTCACCCATTTCCATTTGGATTCAAGACTTGGGCCCCAAATGAAAGTTGTAGAGCATGATGAGAGCTTTCCAACCATATGTGGAACATCTCATTTGGATGTGCCAAACTCAAGTTATGGTGTTTTAAAGTGAGGTACCTCAAATTGGCAAAATCCAATAACTTAGAGATTTTTCTAAGTCTTTTTTTGCCTTCTCATGTGCACGACTTTGTGGATTATTTCCTCGTTATTACAAGCACTATCTCAAGTATTCTTCCACATAAGAATTGATCCATCAAATGCCCTCTTTACATAGAATCAAAAACTTCAAGATTTGGTGGTATGCTTATCAAGTTATGGTACACTAAAGTTGACATGTTACAATGTTATGAACACTTAGAAAATTCTGGTTTTGTGTTCTGTTGCTACAACCAAACTTTGCCACGATTTTCCATGTGCTTCTAGTCATTATTTCAAACTTTCTCCAACACATAAATTGCTCTATTACATGATCCCTTTCCAAATAATCAAAGATGGCATGATTTGGCCCATGGAATAAGCAACCATTGTGGTATAAAGTGGTGTTCATGGTTTTGTTTCGTTACACAAACAATGTCAAAACTTGAACGAATTTTGAACTTCTTTTGCTAAGTACAATTGTACTTTTTCTTTCCTCCACTTTCCGACACTACTTACCACCAAGTCTGAATACCAGCCCACTGATATTTTATGTGTCATTTCCAATTAACCCGTACAAAAGAAGCCTCCAAAGTACAACTAATTTGTACTTGAAAGGTTGACATACCAAAGGATAAAACCATGGGCTGTTGTGTAAGTTATTGTAGTACCTTAAATTTTGACCGGTGTTTTTTAGAATTTTTGGTACTACTAGGGAGTGTCATTTGAGGCTTTGAGGGGTTTGTTAGTACTTTTAGGTCCATTTTGGAATTGGTTTGGTATAAGGGTTTTCTTTTAACTAGTTTGTTTAAATTTAATTAAGGTTTTATTTATTCATTTTTTTATAGTCTTAGATTTTTGGATTTAATTATAATAAAATGTTTTTGGGGATTTTCTCATTTTTAGGTTTTTATAGTTAAGTGGTTTTTTTTAATTAGTTAGAAATAAAAAAAAAAAGACTTTTTAGGATTTTGGTTAATTATTTTTTTAAAAGATTAGGAAGTAAAGTTTTTAGAGTTATTTGGTTTTTTATTTATTTTAGAATTATTTATTAGAAAGAATTATTTTTTTTAGATTAATTAGTTGACAATCAAGTTTTATTGTAGAATTAATTTTTTTTCACTACTTATTTATTAATATAATTTTATGGCTTTTATATTGGTTTTTTTTAATTATTTTTATCATTAGTAATTAGGGAATGTTAGAACTACCGTTATTTGCTTGTGAAATTGTTAATCATTTTATTTATTTATATTTAAAATTGGATAATTAGGTTATTTTTAAGTTTTTATTAAAAATTTGTTTTAGAATTAAATATATATATCATTAGGATCCAATTAGAGATAATTTTATTAATTAGATTTTTAATAACAATCAAATTTTATTTTTAATATTTTCATTATTATTGATTGGCTTCTTATTTATTTCTATTAATTAGGAATTTTGTTTTATTAATAATTAAGATTTTTTTTTAATTATTAGTTATTAACTAGGATTATTTTTGTTAATTAAGGCTGATTGATATTGAATTTTTTTATTAAAATAATTATTATTTGTTTAGTTATTTTCTGTTCGTTTAAAATTTTCTTAAGGTGATTTTTGTCCGTTTTTTATTAGTGGCTAGTTGTTGGTTTTTTTATATTTTATTTTATTATTTATTTATTTTGATCAAAGTTGTTGACTAATCATCTTCCTCACTTTTTAATGTTTTATTTATTTTTTCTTTACTACTAACTTTTTCTTTTTTTTTAATAAAAAAATCACAAAATAAAAATCTTTTTTTGGGCTTTTGATTATATTTTTTTTTCTCTTTTTTTTAAAAATCATAATTGTCATCTATAAATAGGACACATTTTACACACTTTAGGGGGGGGGGGGGCAATTTACAAAACCATACGATAAAAGTTGTTGTTCTTCACAAATCGAAGAACAACAATAAAACCCTAAACCAACAACAATAAAACCCTAAAACCCTCAGCAACAAAACCCTAAACCCTAAACCTTCAACAACCCTAAGCCCTCTGAAAGGGAAAAGGAAAGGAAAAGGAATCTCATACCAAAGGAGAAACAAGATAAAAGAAAAAGAAGGGAAAAAGGAAGAGATACAAAAAACCATCACCAAGAGGAAAAGGCAAAAGAAGGGGAAAGGCACAAGGGAAAAGGCACAGGGAAAAGAAAAAAGGAAGAGATACAAAAAACCACCACCAAGAAGGGGGAAAAGGCACAAGAAGGGAAAAAGCCAAAGGAACAGGAAAAAAAAGAAGGGATGAAGGAAGCAGCTTAATTTGGTCACGGCAAGGGGAGGTAACTTAGGTTTTTTTATTGTTGTTACTATTAATTGATTGGGTTTTTTTCTGGAAAAGTTAGGGTTAGGGTTCATATTGAACCCTTGGGATTTTAATAAATTTATTTTTAATAATTTTAGGTTTTTAAAATTGGTTTGTTTATTTAGAAATTATTATTATAATAATTGGAATCAAATCATTTTCTTTTTTTGTTTTTTTCTGAGGTGGTGTTGGCCATTGGGCTTTACGCCCAATGCTTTTGGCACCCCCATCTATGGCCCAATTACTTTTCCTAAAGGTTTTTACACCCCTGTTTTTTTTAATTAAATCATTTGATTAAATTATAAATTAATTATTTTATTTAGGTTTTTTTAATTAGGAGATTTTAACATAAAAATAGAATTTAGGGTTGGTTTTTTTTTTATTTTGGGATTTTTGTGGTTTTTTATTTCCATTTATTTCATTTAAAAATTATTACCATTGAATCAATTCCTTGATTCAAGTTGTAATAAGTTTTTCATTTGGTTTCTATTGCTTTTTTTATCATTTAGTAAAAATTATTTAATTATATGGAAATTAAGTTTTTATGTAGATTTAATAAAAGGAGTTATTTTCTTAGGAAAATTATTTTAAAGGGATTAAAAAAAATAATAAATTAATTGGAACAAATATTTTAGGAGATTATTAATATGGATTTATTTTGGATTAATTTGTATTTTTGATATATTAAATTATTTGACGTTTGGGGTTCAACTTCGTTTTTTTAAATTAGAAAAATGGTTTTAGAAGGAAAAAGGATTTTTAAAGTTTTAAGGGATTTACACATGGGGATAAAGCTCTTGGTCCGAGAGCCTAAATAAAGGATGGGATTTGGGATTGAGGAATTAAACTCTTGATATCCGAGAGTATAAATAAAAGGATTAAGGGATAAAGCTCTTGGTCCGAGAGCCTAAATAAGGGATGGGATATGGATTTTTGGGATAAAACTCTTCCTCCGAGAGTATAACCAATGGACAAAGGGATTTAAGGGATAGAACTCCTCATCTAGGAGTATAAACACTAGATTTAAAGGATAGAACTCTTTACCCAAGAGTATAAATAGTGGATGGGATTTAGGGATAGGATTTGGGATTTAGGAATAGGATTAGGGGGTAGGAATAGGGGAGGTGAACTACGGTTACTCTGATCCTTCATTTTGAGGGTACGTAGGCATAGGGTTGCAAACCAACCCTAGCGAGTATAATTAGGAAAAAAACTTAGGTTTTCTTTTCATTTAGACAAACAAACATACCCTAAACTCAAAGGTGGATCCCATTGAGTACAATGGAAGTGAAGGGTGCCTAACACCTTCCCTTCACTTAAATGACTCCCGAACCGTAGGAATCTCTACCTTAGGATAAGGATATTTAGGTTTATCATTATTTTCCTTAAAAAATATGGTGGCGACTCGAATATTTTTGCCGGCCGCGACAGCTGGCGACTCTGCTGGGGACTCCTTCATAGCGAGAGTCAATCCTAGCCTTAGGATTTAGGGATTTGTTTGTCTTGGATGTTATTTTGGTTTTTTTATTTTTTTTTATTGTTATTTATTTATTTTTATTTCATATATTTATTTATTTAACATTTTGTTTTTTGTATTATCATGCAAGGGATTGGGACATAAAAAAAAAAGGAGTGAAGCTAAAACCCAAAGCTTGGAGGATAACCCTAGAACCTAAAGTGGAATGGAAGTGTTTTTGCGGGGGACGCAACGTCCCCTAAAATGCATTGATGCCAAACTCAGAGTAGGTCCTTCCAAAGTCGTCCTCACGAAAGGGCTAGCCCCTCTCGTAGTGGAATGATTTGGATGTGGTCCGTGACTCTGAGAACCTTAACCTACCCCACACCAATCATGGACCTTATGTATTCAACCCTCAAGGGCTGTTACTAGGCTCCTACCCCAAATAAGGCTTATCCTGAAGGATTACCGTAGGAAGGCTTGCTCCTTCTCATGGTAAAACAAGGGTATAGTCTGTACAGTATAGGGTCGTTATGCTGTCCAATTTTTTGACCCACATGTGAAGGGATTGGGTAGTCTAAACTTAGATCTAACCAAATTATAGGGAACCTACCTAAGTGTCATACCCCAAATTTTGACCACCAAGATTTCCCATCATTATGAAAATCATCATCACAATATGGATGAAACATCCTACCTCATCAATCTCCTCAAGGAATTGTTGAGCATCCACTACAATCAAATTAGGGTTTCAAGCCCTCTCAGGGCCTTAGACAAAGGATCAATCAAGGAATAACATGATCTTCAACTTGTCTAAACCTCTCAAACATACACAAAGGATAAAAAAGGACTCCCACTCCAAGGATTAAGCACAAAGCTGCTCCCTTCTAGGTGGATCAAGCCTCAAGATCGCCAGTATCACCAAATTAGGGTTTTGGTCGATCAGGGCCTCCAAAGGGAAATTTTCCTCTGGGCATGAGCCAATGATCCAAAACACAACCTAATATACTCCATGGAACCTCATGGACCCAACCATCAAGTCAATTTGACCTCAGGGGATGCATACATTAAAAATCAGGAATTAGGGTTTCTTGACCTAATTCACCCCTAAGTTGACTTTTGGGACAAATCATGAGCCAAGACCTCAAGAGAGGGTTTGAGGGTCTCTAATGAACTATATTGATCCATTTGGAACAATGGATTAATCCAAGAAGCTTGAGCAACAAGTCTCAATTTCATCTGCACCACAATTAGGTTTTAAGGAAAAAGTCAACTGTAACTTTGACTTTTGACCAGGACATGCTCCCAAACCCTAGGGCATACCTCAATATACCCTATGACACCCATGGAACATGTCCATCAAGTTTGATTTAGGTCAAGGACATGATTTCCTAAGGAATTGCACAGTTTGGAATTCATCTGAAAAAAGTCAACTGTGCACAAAAGTCAACTTTGACTTTTTGAGACTTTTCACCAAATTGGATTTTTAACCCTAAAATGATGTTAATGTATGATTTGAATCATCATTCATCAAGAAAAATCAAGAAAAGTTGGATAACTTGTAAAAGGGGTAACCATAAAAACTTAGAAAATTTTCTAAGTTAAAAATAAAGTGGCTAGGGTACCAACTTTGGAGGGTCATAACTCCTAAACCACAAAGCCATTTTTCTCCATCCAAAGCTTGATTTGTAGATCTCATTGCCCTATACAAAAACTTCAACTAGGCCTAACTCCAATTCCTGTTGGATTTTGAGCTATGAGTGAGCCAAAATGGCTGAAAATATGAAAGTACACCATTTTCCAACACTTAGAAAAAATTCTGTCCAAGACAGATTTTGTTGAAACACCAAAACTTGTGAGATATTTTCACATAGATGCAAGCTGAATCAGTTCCAAAGTTAAACATCAATGTTGTTGCATATGTTACCAAGAATTCAAAGCCCAAAGTCATGCTGCTGCAAGCTGTTTTGGAAAAATCAGTTTGCATGTTTGCTTGCCACACACGATTTTAAACCAAAAACTGAGGATCAGCATGCCACCTGTACTCAAACCAATCACAATGCAACTGATCCAACTGATAAATCTGAGTCAAAAAGCCAAGGAATCTTCCAACTTGAAATTCATCCACTTTGGCACATTTTGCCTTGAATTCAAAGTGCATTAATGTGGAATAGTGCATTGTCAAGGTAGCTACTCTACTCAGTCAAATTCTCTGATTAAACAACAATAAAAACATCTGAAGAATGTGATTTTGGTCAAGGCATAGCCCTGCTCTTGGGAATGGCTAGCTTGCCTTGCTTGAGAAGAAATCCTCCAAGCCAATCCATGCAAATGTGATATGATCCAGCAGCCATTCACTATTCCTCCAAAACAAAAGTTGATCAACTATAAATAGAGGTCCCAAAGGATCATTCAACTCACACCAAAGCCAGTTACATCACTTCTTTCTCTCATTCTTCCTTAAACCTCAAGTTTTTTGGTTTTTGAGTAACCACTATCGGGTTTTGAGTTGCAGCCTTAGGCAATCAATTCCAATTGCTCAAACACATCACATATGATGTATTTGAGGTGTCCAAACACTTAAACACTGACTGTAACACCTCAGGCTCAAAATCACCCTTCAACCAAGCCATTATGCCTCAATTATGCAGGTGGAGGTCTCTAGCTTGATCCAAAGAGTTTCAAAGTGTTCCAAAGCTTGTAACACACTCCATAACATCCATTGAAGCTGTAGGGATCATTAATTCACAACTGGAACAAAGTTTGTGCAGAGTTCCATTTCAGCTTGCATCAAGGTAAGCCTCAAAACTCAAACTCCATGATCCATGCATATTTCCTCGCATGATATTTTTGCCAATTGCTTGCCATCATATGTTGATTATTTTCCCTCATAAAATTTGATCATAGCACTCATAATCATGCCTACTCGATTGCTTTTGCAAAATTAGGGTTCATACGGCCACGAGGATATAATTTGTTATACACTGAAAATGAATAAAATTGGGTATTGCCATCTTCTTCCTTGTGAAAAAACACATGAGTTTGGTGTTTGAATCATGTCAAATGGTTGAGAGATGAGTGAGATATGGTGCTTCATGCACGAGCTCAAGGAAGAAGATGGCCATGGCGCCATTCTTCAGGTTTTCCAACTAAGTTTGATATATATTTTTCACTTGCCATGTTATTAATGAATTGGCATTGCGCCCCAGCGGTTCATCAGCTGGTTTTGTGTGTATTGGCAAGCGAGAGGTCTGGGGTTCGAATCCCCCTCGCCCCAGACTTCTTTTTATCACTTGTTTATTTTGTTATTTTTCATATTATTATTTGTAATGATTTGAAAAATTAATAACTCACTCAATTTTAATCATTTTTGACTGATTCTTTTTGTAAAAAATCATAAAAATGTTGAAATATTTTATTCCACCAAAAAATTAGATTTATATTATTTATTTAATATAATTAGTATTTTTGTGAATAAATTCATTTTTAATTGTTTTTAAGCATTCTAAAAGTGAATATTTACTTTGAAAATCAAAACCCAATGAGTTTAAATATTCCTTGTGATTATCTCTCATTTTTTTCAAACCTTAAACAAAATCATAAATGGATTATTCAAATTTATTTTGTATTTTGTTTGATTTTCTTTAAATATTTACTTTTAAAGATTAAAATTAGGGTTTTTGATCAATTCAACTTTCACAATTGATTTTCAAATACACTTGGGCCTCTATTAGAGTGTAAGACCCAACCCCCTTGTACAGAAAACATTTTGGGCCTCATTCGTTGTATAAGTCCCTCTGTACATTTTCAAATAAACGGCGCGATCGTCGTCTTTTCAAAATAACCACGGGCCTCTCCTTGAGTTATAAGACCCATTCAAAACTCTTGGGCCTCTAATAGAGTGTAAGACCCAATCCCCTTTTAACCAAAACATTTTTGGGCCTCACTTATTGTATAAGTCCCTTCGTGTTAAAAGGAAACCTCGGCGCGATCGCCATTTCAAACAAAAAGTCAACTGGGCCTACCCTCGTGTTATAAGCCCCACTCTTTTTCTTAAAACTTTTTTGGGCCTCTATTAGAGTGTAAGACCCAACCCCTTTGTACAGAAAACCTTTTTTGGGCCCCAGTCACTTGTATAAGTCTCTCTGAACAAATTCAAATAGTGCGCTCACTGATAAAACCCTGGGCCTCTCCTTGAGCTGTAAGCCTTAAATCTTTCTTTTTCAAAGCACTTTCTCCTTTGATTTTGAAATATACAGTTGTTTTCAATCTTTCTTTGTTGAACAACTAACCAAACAGCATGGAAGCTCTACAACCGAGTAAGTGGTTATTGCTTTCATTTACCGCTTTCATATACATATAACTGTATTGTGGGGTTGTTTCACTGTAAGTCTTCTTTCATAAACTCATATCAACTGTGTAATAATAGTATAGATATTTAGAGTTTCCCCGGCAACTACGTCTAGCATTAAGCTCGTTGATCACTCTTAGAAATAGTCTAAACTAGATCCCCATAGGATTACCAGACACAGTCTTCCCTCCTCTTGGGGTTAAACAATATGGAGACATAAAAGGCAGCATTCTCTGTGAACCCTTTCATAGACTGTCACTCATAGAAGTTGTCAAAGAAACTCTATTCCCCAGAGATGATCTTTTCTCCGTGAATGGCATCTCTTGAGTTTCTTCCAAATTCTCGAACTTTCCTGGCTTGATCTATTCTCGGTGAATGGCATGTCTTGAACTTCTCGGGGTTTGGGGACCCACAGGCTTCTTAAAAGCATTTGTCAAGAAACTCTATTCCCCAGAGATGATCTTTTCTCCGTGAATGGCATCTCTTGAGTTTCTTCCAAATTCTCGAACTTTCCTGACTTGATCTATTCCTTGTGAATAGCTTACCTTGAATTTCTCGAGGTTTGGGGACCCATCGGCTTCTTAAAAGCATCGGCCTCCTCTTGGGCATCGTACAAGGACCCTTAGGCTTCCTAAAAGCAACCCCGCCTCCTCTTGGGCTTAGTACAAGGACCCGTCGACTTATTAGAAGTATTCACAACCTCCTCTTAGGCTTCGTATAATGATCTCTTCCTCCGGGAATGATAGCCTCCTCTTGGGTTTCGTACAAGGACCTCTCGGCTTCTTAAAAGGTTCCAGCCTCCTCTTGGGCTTCGTACAAATTGTCCCGACGACCTCCTAGAGGTATAGGAACAGAACTTAATCATCTTCATAAAGCAGTCTATCCAAGAGTCTACTACTGTTTCTCAAAGCATAGTACAAAAGATGAAACTCTAGACTTGGATAGTCTAATTTCCTTGAGTTTCAAAGACATTCTCAAGCACCCTTCAAGAATAGGAAGTAAACCCGTAGACTTGGATAGTCTCAATACCCTTCGGATTTCCCGCTTCCTTAAAAAACAGGAATAACCCGGATCCTTGAATCAAATCCATGAGTATAGTATTGCTCATATAAGAACTGATTTTCTCTTTAAAATCAGTATACTGGACCTGTCACTTAACTGAAAGAACATCTAGCCTCTCTCTCGGGCTTTGTACGAGACACATAAGAGACTCCCTCGTTGAGTCAATCATCCCTTTCGCCTCCATCTCGGGCTTTATACGAGATACAAAAAGGTTCTTATTGAGCTAAACAAACAACAGCCTCCATCTCGGGCTTCGTACGAGATACAAAAAAACTCTCTTGTTGAGTCAAATAGCCTTCATCTCGGGCTTTATACGTGGTACCAAACGACTCCATCGTCGAGTCAAAAACCTTTTAGCCTCTCTCTCGGGCTTTGTACGAGACACATATTAGCCTCCTCTTAGGCTTTATATAAGAAAACCACTGGTTAATCCGATTAACCTTTTAGCATCAAAGTTGTGCCTCATTCACAGTACACAAACATCAAACAACTCCCTTCATCTAATCGCTGTAAGCGGCAAGCCTTTGGATCATCTACATCCATGCCACTGTCCCGCTTTTAGCATGAGAAATTCCTAAGGAAAGATTGCATTACTCTACACTGAGTTAAAGTCTTCTCTTTCTGGTTAAAATCCCCTATAAAGGAAATTATGGCATTGCCGGATTCACAAATCCCGGTTAAAGTAATTCTCCTTTATAAAACAGTTGTGACATACAAACCCCTCTTTAGAGATGACAAATTCTCTCTAAAGACAACACTTTCAGCTTCATATCTTGGGCTTTGAACAAGACACCAAAAACAACCATTTCCTCCCATGGAATAGGAGGAACTACGTACGCTCTGATTTCCCTGTTTCGGTAAACGGGAATACGTAGGCCTAAGATTGAAAGAAAAATCTTAGCGAGCACACTAAACAAAAACCCAAAATCCCATACTCTCATGTATCTATCAAAAGCATCAGTCCTAACATCATAATCCTTGTTCCCCGCTAGAAGGTCCTAGAAAGAGAGAAATCAGTATTGGCGAAAATACAAATAACCAGTACAAAGGCCCCCCCACATTGATAGCATCCGTAACCTAACAGACCGCTGTTTAAACTCAGTATGCAAAGCAGGGTTAATTGGAGACATCTATTTCCCTTCCTTCATCAGCTTTAATAGGATAAAAAATGAATCGACCTGTAGTAAGCTCAACCGCAGAGGGCGACCAGCGCTTAAGAACCGCGTCCAAAATCGCTCGCTACACTAAGCTAGGTCATGCTTGCATTTTACCTTACGCATCTCAAATCAGTTTGGGTTTTCCCTACCAATCCTTATCCCTAGGGAACCTTCCTAGATAAAGGTTCCCTATGTACATAACTACCTCTAAACCCGTAAGGGTTTCCTTTTATCTGTCACTACCCTAATGTGACACTTGCATTACATCAAAAACTTTTTTAGCATACCTTAAAAAACATTTTGACATACCCCATGCATTTTCATGCATTTGCATACATACACATACATTTGTATATCCTTTTCGCTTTCGTCCTTATCCAACTACCAAGAGCTAAGAGGTTTCCCGATACTCACAAACGAACTTAAAGGATATATTAAGAAGCTATAGAGCAACTCAAAGGGGGAAAATACCATTGAAGAGGGAAGGTAACCCTTCACTATGCCAACCAGAAGCCTATCTAGAGTCTTAAATACAACAACCTTGGATGATGCCTCCCCAACAGAGTCTGCAATAGTATATATTTCAGTAGCAGCCACATGCGCTTCAACAAAGGAAGCTTGGAAAGGAACTGGATCCTACACTAATATCTTATGACTTACTTGGAGGTACCTTAGTGAAGTTGCAATTACTTGACCCTTTTAGACCCTACAAATTATGAGCACAAAGTACAAGACCTGCAGTTGACTTTTGAAGGAGGAGTCCCCATTGGTGAGAGGTGACCCTTACTTTGACAAAGTGCAAGGACACCAAGAAGCCTCCCAAAATTGGTTGGATCAACAAGGAAGCTCACCCCTAGGACCAATAGACTCTATCGTTTCCAATTGTAATTTCCTTTTTGCTAAATGTTGTTTGTATTTAAAAGTTGTACTCTTTGAGAAGTAATTTTAATAAAACGAGCATGCATATTTTTGGAATCACTCCATTCGTTTACACTATCTTTCTATGCCATCACTTGCAAAAGAAAAATCAAAGCTTTTCCATTTCACTTCTTCACCATTAACAAACTTAGGAGGAGAAGGATGTAATAAACAAACGAATTTGTTGATGTATGCTTTAATAGTAAGGCCCGACTGACGATGTAAGGCATTGTTTCACTTCTTAAACACTGGAGAAATAAGGAGATAATCCGTAGTCAACCCCCTCGAGCCAGAAGTCGGTGTTTCTTTATATTAAAAAAAACCTTAATCTTAACCAGGGGCAGGATAGATTTCAATTAATTCAACAATGCATCCTAATGCAAGGGAATCAGTACACCTAATCACAAGGATAAAAGTTTAAGCACATATTCTTCCTCGCACCATTCAACATCGAGGAAGCCAGGGAGATAAAAACTCATAATATCAAGCATGGGAGTCACACCCGTTCTAAACCAAAAGCAAATACTCAAGACTTGTTTCCAAAAAAAAGATGGAAAAAACCCGCTAAGTCAAAAGAAAAAATCAGAAAAAAGATGAAAATTGACTTAGGCAAAATAAGGGTATCCCGATGGGCCACTAAATTCAAAAGAATTGGTCCATGCAAAATTAAGGGATTAAAAGAAAAGAAAAAGGAAAAATGGAACAATCTTATAAACGAGAGTGGGTGACTGCACCTCAAAAATCTCATAGAGTGGGTGATTGCAGGATGAACGCATTTGTTTGGTTAATTGGATTTAGGAATGGAGAACATCAAGGAGAATGGGGTGGGTTAAATTTCAAATTTTGAGCCTTGTATCCTTTGTTTCTTAAACCGTGAACCAGGCCACGTTATAACATTTAAAAGTCCTAATTGAAGCTAGAGGAACTATAAAAGCATACTCGGCAAAGTCATTGTTAAGCTGACTCCGAATCCGAATGTTTGTTGAAACATCGCTAACCATATTTTTCATATCATCATTTGTGCCAACCTCATGGCCGAATATCATCTGTCATACACCTTGTCTAAATTTTTTATTTCAAAATTTGCATGAACACGGCGTTATAATTACTTTTCAAAGGGAACATTTTTCTCACAAATTAATACTTAGCACCAGGGAAATATCAACAAAGGTCTGATCAGGGGCACACCAATTCAAGACATTTCTAATTAGGGGGCAAATTACTAAGGAATCCTTCCAATCAAGGGGCAAATCCTAATGATCATAGGGGCACATCATCAGAAGATCTTAGTGATTAAAGGTAACACATTTCAAAATTTGACACACCTATGTCAAAATACCTCTGTGGCTCTAATGATAAGGGGTAGACCTTTCAAGAGAATCATACTGGGGAAGACCACCTCAAGAGCACAATAAAAACCAATCACTCCGAAAGTCATCTAATTAGGGGCATACCTTTCGAAGATTCAAACACTGGGGCATATCTTCAAGATCCAAATATTGGGGTAGTTCATCTTAAGGTCATATTAAAGCATGGAGGGATCTAAGTTCCTTTTCAGGCATACCCTCCGAAGCTCAATCAATCCGGGGCAGACTGCTGCAAGACTTGATCAAATGAAACCTCTTCAAGAAAACAGTTCATTTGGGGCATATCATTCCAAGGGTTGGTTAGTGGAGGACGAATCTCTCCAAGGCTAATATAATCCCAAGCTGTCATAAGTGCGTGGTATAGTAAAGCTGCTTCAAAACACATATTGAGGCAAATCACTTCAAAGACCCAACAAACTGGGGCAAAGACATGATACTGCAGGGGAAACCATGTCCATACATCTAAGGTTGCACAGACAAGCACTTTCATACATTAACAGTCATCAAGTTCGCAGCGGATATCGGAATATCAGGCTAGCTCAACACACCCTACCATATCAGTTAACAAATATCATGGGGACACTCATCATTGGGGCACTTATGGAAACATTCAAATCATTGTCATGCATTAATCATGTCGCTACGCTCTAGCATCTAATCATGCATATATAACATAACATCACATACATGCATGAACATACATACATGCACTCATGCATACATACATAAGGTTCATAACTAATCTTAGGGGTTTAATCCCCAACTTGGCAACATGGTTTTCATAAGGTATCATGTTTCTTCAATTATCTAAGGGTTTTTATCTAGGGTTCCATTAAGGGTTTTGTCGAGGGTTTCATTAGGATTTTTCATTAGTTTTTATCAGAGGGATTATATCCAGGGTTTCATTTAAAGGATTTCATTTAAAGGTTTCCTCTAAGGGTTTTATCAAGGGTTTATTGAGGTTTTTTTCCTCATGGGATTTTATCAAAGAATTTTTAATTTTTTTTCCAAGGGATTTAGCAGGGGTTCTACAAAAATTCCTATCCAGGGATTTTTCATCATCAAGGGATTTATCAGGGGTTCTAAAAAAATTCCTATTCAGGGATTTTTCATCATCTAGGGATTTCATCAAGGGGTTCCATCAAAGGGTTTACATCGAACATTCTACACAGGGATTTACCAAAAGGGGTCTACCAGATTTTTAGGGGTTCTACCAGAATGTTAATAAAGGGTTCACCAATGTCTTATCATGGGGTTTCACCAGGGTTTTGCCAAATGGTTTCACTGGGGTCTTATCAAGAAGTTTTCTATTAAGGGATTTTCGCCCAAGGGATTTCGTCGAGGAGTTGTATCAGGGGTTCTACTGGATTTTGTTCAAGGGGTTCCATCTAGGGATTTTCATCCAAAAAGAGTTTTTGTTTAGAATTAAAAAAGGGGGAGGATTTATTGGGTTTGTCATCAAAGGATTCTACCTAGGGGTGTCACTGTTGTGTCAATAGATTTTATCACAAGGGGTATTCATCAAGGGGTTCTATCGGGTATTTCGCTAAGGGTTTATTACTAGGGATCTTAGGATAATCAGCGTAGTACCTACCGGACTCTGCGGTCAAAATTAGGGTCCTTCTTATATTTAATCGTCTCCTCAACAAAAGAGGAATACTCATCAACATCCTCTTTCTGATTCGAAGACGACTAAATAGGGACAGCTGTAGTACCCTAAATTTTGACCGGTGTTTTTTAGAATTTTTGGTACTACTAGGGAGTGTCATTTGAGGCTTTGAGGGGTTTGTTAGTACTTTTAGGTCCATTTTGGAATTGGTTTGGTATAAGGGGTTTTTTTAACAAGTTTGTTTAAATTTAATTAAGGTTTTATTTATTCATTTTTTTATAGTCTTAGATTTTTGGATTTAATTATAATAAAATGTTTTTGGGGATTTTCTCATTTTTAGGTTTTTATAGTTAAGTGGTTTTTTTAAATTAGTTAGAAATAAAAAAAAAAGACTTTTTAGGATTTTGGTTAATTATTTTTTTAAAAGATTAGGAAGTAAAGTTTTTAGAGTTATTTGGTTTTTTTTATTTTTTATTTTACAATTATTTATTAGAAAGAATTGTTTTTTTTTTAGATTAATTAGTTGACAATCAAGTTTTATTGTGGAATTAATTTTTTTTTCACTACTTATTTATTAATATAATTTTATGGCTTTTATATTGGTTTTTTATTATTATTTTTATCATTAGTAATTAGGGAATGTTAGAACTACCGTTATTTGCTTGTGAAATTGTTAATCATTTTATTTATTTATATTTAAAATTGGATAATTAGGTTATTTTTGAGTTTTTATTAAAAAATTTGTTTTAGAATTAAATATATATATCATTAGGATCCAATTAGAGATAATTTTATTAATTAGATTTTTAATAACAATCAGATTTTATTTTTAATATTTTCCTTATTATTGATTGGCTTCTTATTTATTTCTATTAATTATGAAATTTGTTTTATTAATAATTAAGATTTTTTTTATTATTAGTTATTAACTAGGATTATTTTTGTTAATTAAGGCTGATTGATATTGGATTTTTATTATTAAAATAATTATTATTTGTTTAGTTATTTTCTGTTCGTTTAAAATTTTCTTAAGGTGATTTTTGTCCGTTTTTTATTAGTGGCTAGTTGTTGGCTTTTTTATATTTTATTTTATTATTTATTTTATTATTTATTTATTTTGATCAAAGTTGTTGACCAATCATCTTCCTCACTTTTTAATGTTTTATTTATTTTTTCTTTACTACTAATTTTTCTATTTTTTTTTTAATAAAAAAATCACAAAATAAAAAGCTTTTTTTGGGCTTTTGATTATATTTTTTTTTCTCTTTTTTTTAAAATCATAATTGTCATCTATAAATAGGACACATTTTACACACTTTAGGGGGGGGGGGGGGGGCAATTTACAAAACCATATGATAAAAGTTGTTGTTCTTCACAAATCGAAGAACAACAACAATAAAACCCTAAACCAACAACAATAAAACCCTAAAACCCTCAGCAATAAAACCCTAAACCCTAAACCTTCAACAACTCTAAACCCTCTGAAAGGGAAAAGGAAAGGAAAAGGAATCTCATACCAAAGGAGAAACAAGATAAAAGAAAAAGAAGGGAAAAAGGAAGAGATACAAAAAACCATCACCAAGAGGAAAAGACAAAAGAAGGGGTAAGGACACAAGGGAAAAGGCACAGGGAAAAGAAAAAAGGAAGAGATACAAAAAACCACCACCAAGAAGGGGGAAAAGGCACAAGAAGGGAAAAAGCCAAAGGAATAGGAAAGAAAAGAAGGGATGAAGGAAGCAACTTAATTTGGTCACGGCAAGGGGAGGTAACTTAGGTTTTTTTTATTGTTGTTACTATTAATTGATTGGGTTTTTTTTCTGGAAAAGTTAGGGTTATGGTTCATATTGAACCCTTGGGATTTTAATAAATTTATTTTTAATAATTTTGGGTTTTTAAAATTGGTTTGTTTATTTAGAAATTATTATTATAATAATTGGAATCAAATTATTTTCTTTTTTTGTTTTTTTATGAGGTGGTGTTGGCCATTGGGCTTTACGCCCAATGCTTTTGGCACCCCCATCTATGACCCAATTACTTTTCCTAAAGGTTTTTACACCCCTGTTTTTTTAATTAAATCATTTGATTAAATTATAAATTAATTATTTTATTTAGGTTTTTTTAATTAGGAGATTTTAACATAAAAATAGAATATAGGGTTGGTTTTTTTTTTTTATTTTGGGATTTTTGTGGTTTTTTATTTCCATTTATTTCATTTAAAAATTATTACCATTGAATCAATTCCTTGATTCAAGTTGTAATAAGTTTTTCATTTGGTTTCTATTGCTTTTTTTTATCATTTAGTAAAAATTATTTAATTATATGGAAATTAAGTTTTTATGTAGATTTAATAAAAGGAGTTATTTTCTTAGGAAAATTATTTTAAAGGGATTAAAAAAAATAATAATAATAAATTAATTGGAACAAATATTTTAGGAGATTATTAATATGGATTTATTTTGGATTAATTTGTATTTTTGATATATTAAATTATTTGACGTTTGGGGTTCAATTTCTTTTTTTTTTAAATTAGAAAAATGGTTTTAGAAGGAAAAAGGATTTTTAAAGTTTTAAGGGATTTACACCTGGGGATAAAGCTCTTGGTCCGAGAGCCTAAATAAAGGATGGGATTTGGGATTGAGGAATTAAACTCTTGATATCCGAGAGTATAAATAAAAGGATTAAGGGATAAAGCTCTTGGTCCGAGAGCCTAAATAAGGGATGGGATATGGATTTTTGGGATAAAACTCTTCCTCCGAGAGTATAAACAATGGACAAAGGGATTTAAGGGATAAAACTCCTCATCTAGGAGTATAAACACTAGATTTAAAGGATAGAACTCTTTATCCAAGAGTATAAATAATGGATGGGATTTAGGGATAGGATTTGGGATTTAGGAATAGGATTAGGGGGTAGGAATAGGGGAGGTGAACTACGGTTACTCTGATCCTTCATTTTGAGGGTACGTAGGCATAGGGTTGCAAACCAACCCTAGCGAGTATAATTAGGAAAAAAACTTAGATTTTTGTTTCATTTAGACAAACAAACATACCCTAAACTCAAAGGTGGATCCCATTGAGTACAATGGAAGTGAAGGGTGCCTAACACATTCCATTCACTTAAATGACTCCCGAACTGTAGGAATCTCTACCTTAGGATAAGGATATTTAGGTTTATCATTATTTTCCTTAAAAAATATGGTGGCGACTCAAATATTTTTGCCGGCTGCGACAGTTATCATGGCATATCCACCCTTTGAACCTCGTTCTCTTGGCTGACTTTTAACCCTAAAATAAGCAACCATTTCAAAAGCTCACGGGGCTCAAGATGAAACGGAGGGCATGGTGTGTGCAGAGAGCCGTTACCCACTGAGTTTGGAGGCTAAACCAGCTGCTTCCACTATAAAGGGGGAGGTATTATCCTTCCTTAGGGACCAATGACAGCAAGTAGAATACGACCTCTCAGAACACTCACTCGAACCACACACTTTTTCTTCATCAACCACCAATAACCTTAACCTTTTCTTCATCTTCCAACTTCACCCTTTCAAACAAAACTCTCTCTTTGCACCACTGAAACCAAGCACTAGAACAAGAAAACAATGCCAAACACGATGTAGTCAGAACAACAACCACTTCAAAACCTCTCCATACTCCAAACTCATAAGGCTAATATCAAATATATATAGCAAAGCATAACACCACACTCCACAAAATACCATCAAAAACCCAAAGAAAACCACAACAAACCACAACACTTTCTCCTTCGCGGAAATACATCACCACCACTGCTCCAAACTCTCAAAACCCGTAAGAGCAATATCATCAACAAACAACAACAACACACAATATCAGAACACAAGATTCCAAACTCCAAGCAACCTATGAGTTGTTGTTTGGCAAGTAAGAAGGAAGAGGGAAACACTTTGCAGCAGCCTTTAGTTTAAGGAGGAAGAAACTCAAACCTTGGAACCTTTAGAAGCTCACTGTAAGCAGAGGTAACTCTCACCCTTTCTCCTCTATGTTTAAGTTTCCATGCTATCATTGATCTCGAATGCCTCTGCCAGACCCACGTAATGCATTTATGTTGCTTTGAATTAATGGCTTGAATATATGATTGGCATATGCTGATGCTGTCCAGTTTTGTTCAGTTGGGTCGTTCTATTTTTGTGTTTTTTTATCCCAGTCTTAGGCCTCTGTTAGATGTGTTTAGGGTGTAGAAGTGTTCTATTGTTGAGTACTGTACATTGTTTGAAGTTCACGGATTTTGGTTGAAGACTAAGTGGGGAGATGTTAGAATTAGGGAGTATATTGCCATGTTGTGTTGCTGGATTTTCATGTAAGTTGTAGGTTTCGTTTTGCATGGAAATAAAGATGTGACGACCTGGCCGTGTGGAATTGGTTAATAGGCTTTTGTCGTTTTGTAGCTTAATGTTTTACTTGACCGATTGATACATATTAATACTACATGTTCAGTTCATGTCACGCGCGTGTGTTTTTTTTTTTTTTTTCCATTTCATGATTTTGCTTTGGTTTATATGTTAATGGAAGCGTTTAGTTATTGGATGAACACGCCGTCCCAACGGTCACACACTAACACTTGCCTTTACCATTCACTTACCACGCCTGGGTTCGATCCTGCGGATCAACCCTTTTGGCTTTTTTTTTCCTTTTTTCGCCTGATTTTCTTTCTTTTTTCTTTTTGGGCTTCGCCTGGGCTTCGCTAACGCCACCCCCTATTTCTGGCCTAAACACACCATCAACTAACCTTTAGTTCATTTTAATTACTTCCACACCCCCCTCTGCGCTTTTATTTTATTTTAGTTTGTTTTCTTTTAATTATTTTCTATTCCAATCTTTTTTTTTAAAAAACATTTTATTTTATTTATTTAAAAACTTTTTCTTTATTTCAAAACTCCAAAAATATTTATTTTAATTTTATATAATTTGTTTCTTAATTGTTTATTTGAGTATCATTAATTAATATGTGAAGTATGTCTAATTGTTAATTGTTGTGTTGATTTGTCAATTTGTATTTTATTTTTTAATTGTTAATTGTTGAGTATTTTAATTTTAATTGTTAATTTATATGTATTTTAATTGTTAATTGTTAATTGTTAATTTTAATTATCAATATGTATTTTAATTGTTAATTGTTAATTATTAATTTTAATTATCAATATGTATTTTAATTGTTAATTGTTAATTGTTAATTTTAATTGTGTAATTGTTAATTTTAATTGTATTGTTAATTGTTAATTTTAATTGTGTTATTGTTAATTTTAATTGTATCATTAATTGTTAATTGTTAATTGATTATCACCTTTGGATTAATTGTTAACCTTACTTATGAGCATCTTTATTGATCTTATGAGTGTTATTCACTAATGTTTGTTTAAGTCTTGAACTAATCCATCCATGTTTGATTTATCATGTATTTGACTTTAGTTTGAATTTTATTCTTCTTTAAATATCATCCTTAATTAATATCATTCTTTTTATCTTGTGAGTGTTCTTTATGTTTGTCTTCCTTCAGATTGAAACATATTGATATGTCTTTATGATGATCATGTCCATATTATCCATACTTTATCATGAAGCATCTTGCCATCCGTATGCTTGTGTTGCTTTCATCTCATCATATTGTACAAATGTTTTATCTTTTATCATGTCTTGATCTATTGTTATATTATTCTAAAATTGTTATCTTTCCCCCATTCCAAAGGAAGGTGATTAATGTTGACTCTTAAAGTCATAGCCCCTACCTTAACCTAAGTAACCTCTTAGGAGAAAACTTCATTTCTTGGCCTCATCAGAGCCATAGAAATCACAACTAGCCTTAGGAGAGAGTTCTTAAACTCTTAGTGATATTCATCCTAATAAATTATCACTTTCCCTACTGACAAAAACTTCAACATAGGACCATTATAACTAGATTTAGAGAGTTCTTATACTCTACAATGAGGTCACACTCATTTCCCCTCTGAATATTGACCACAGTCAATCATTCAGTAGAAGTAGAACTACGCATACTCTGATTCTACACCCGAGGATACGTAGGCGTAAGGTGCGATGCCTTATCGAGTATACTTAGATACTAACCCCTAGGGTTTCAACCCTTAGCATAGAACCTTTAGCAAACATAAGATAACATTAACAAGAGGTTCCCGTAGAGTACTACGGACGTTTAGGGTGCTAATACCTTCCCTAGGCATAACCAACCCCCGAACCTTAGATCTTCCCCCTTTTAGGTTTTTCTAACGATCTTGAACCTTTCCTTTGTATAAATCAAAGTCGGTTGTAAAATAAATATGATGCAAGTTAATTAATAGCTTGTTATCCGATTTTCACCGCAACAGAAATGGCGACTTCACTGGGGAGAATGTTAGACCTATTGCTGGTCCTTTCCTAAGAGGGTTGAGCCTATCTTGTTTTTATGTTATTCATGTTTGCTTATTTACTTGTGTTATTTCTGTGCTTTTGTGGTTGGCATTTATTTTGCTAAAACTATTCTAGCAGCAAGAAGTTGAAACATGAAGTTCTAATTTGCTGCGTTCAACATGTCGAATGAAGATGTCCCATACCTGCTCATAGGACATCGTGTTTGGATTCAGTTTTAAAGCAGATTCTGTTGCTGTGAATTGTTACTAAATATTCTGTGAATATTTGGTTATCCTATGTGGCATCTAAAGCATTTTTGGATTGTGGTTATGGGTTAGTTTTTCGAATTTTCAGCTGTTTCTAATTATGGAGACATATTAGGAAACTTTGGATTGAAGACCTATTTTGTTGGAGTTTATTTTGCAGATTTGTGAGCAGTCTATTTGCTGCGTTTTTGAAGCCCAATTCAGTCCAGATTAAATGCTATATATTGACTGATGTAAACCTAGTTTAGGTGTGGAACTTACTTGTGTTTTGTTAGGGTTTTCGAGTGTATTTTGTGAGCCTAACTGGTATCATTCTGATAACAGTATAAGGACTGGTTTTGTGTTGTAAGTTCTGTCAGTTACTCATAAGCTTTTAAGCATTGAGTTTCTTGTGTGTCAATTCTCATAAGCTTTGAAGTATTGAGAATTGTGTGTTTTGAAAGTGTGACTTTCAGTTTGTTACTTGTGTGGAAAGATACCAATCACGGGTTGTGGTTGCAGAGGGATTTGAGGAGGGCCTCATACCTAGGTGAGTCTTAGGTAGAAGTCATAGGAAAGGTAGTGATTAAGTGAGCAGATTATTCGGTAATTGTATGATCTGTGAATTGATACTATCGTATATTGGTTTCGTCCCTGGCTTGGTAGCCCTCAGAGTAGGATTGTTGATCCGAACTGGGTAAATATATCACTGTGTTATTTACTTTCTGCACTACTATTTTTTTGTTATCTTGTTCATTGTGTTGGATATCAGTGTCTCAACATCTGTGTAGGACATCTGATATCTGTGCCAGAATTTCAATTGGCATCAAGAGCTTGCACCCTTGTTTGGTTCTGGGTGAGATTCAGGGAAGGTACTTTCTGGTACAATGGACAAGGATGAAGGATTTTTGAACAAACCACCTCTGCTTGATGGTTCCAACTATGACTATTGGAAACCAAGGATGATAGCATTCATCAAATCCATGGATGATCAAACATGGAAAGCTGTTATAAAAGGATGGGAGCCCCCAAAGGTTAAAGATGAAAAAGGTACCCCTACTGATGTGGTGAAGGAAGAGGAAGACTGGGATGATGCAGATTACAAAGGGTTGTAGCGAGCGATTTTGAACGCGGTTCTAAGCGCGGTCGCTCTCTGCGGTTGAGTTTACTACAGGTCGATTCATTTTTTATCCTATTAAAGCTGATGAAGGAAGGGAAATAGATGTCTCCAATTAACCCTGCTTTGCATACTGAGTTTAAACAGCGGTCTGTTAGGTTACGAATGCTATCAATGTGGGGGGCCTTTGTACTGGTTATTTGTATTTTCGCCAATACGGTTTTTTCTCTTTTTGTTAGGATACTACTTCAAATTAGGATGTATGGGATTTTGGTTTTTTGTTTAGTGTGCTCGCTAAGATTTTTCTTTCAATCTTATGCCTACGTATTCCCGTTTACCGAAACAGGGAAATCAGAGCGTTCGTAGTTCCTCCTATTCTATGGGAGGAAATGGGTGTTTTTGGTGTCTTGTTCAAAGCCCAAGACGTGAAGCTGAAGGTGATTTGTATCTTGTTCAAAGCCCAAGATGTGAAGCTAAAAAGGTTTGAGTTTAGAGAGAATTTGTCATCTCTAAAGAGAGGTTTGTCCGTCACAACTGTTTATAAAGGAGAATTACTTTAACCGGGATACGCGGATCCGGTAATGCCATAATTTCCTTTATAGGGGATTTTAACCTGAAGGAGAAGACTTTAACTCAGTGTAGAGCAATGCTATCTTTCCTTAGGAATTTCTCATGCTAAAAGAGGGACAGTGGCATGGATGTAGATAATCCAGAGGCTTGTCGCTTACAGCGATTAGATGGAAGGAGTTGTTGATGTTTGTGTACTGTGAACGAGGCACAACTTTGATGCTAAAAGGTTGATTGGATCAACCAGTGGTTTTCTTATATAAAGCCTAAGAGGAGGCTGATATATGTCTCGTACAAAGCCCGAGAGAGAGGCTAAAAGGTTTTGACTCAACGATGGAATCTTTTGGTATCTCGTATAAAGCCCGAGATGAAGGCTATTTGACTCAACAAGAGAGTTTTTTGTATCTCGTACGAAGCCCGAGATGGAGGCTGTTGTTTGTTTAGCTCAATAAGAACCTTTTTGTATCTCGTATAAAGCCCGAGATGGAGGCGAAAAGGGTGATTGACTCAACGAGGGAGTCTCTTATGTGTCTCGTACAAAGCCCGAGAGAGAGGCTAAACGTTGTTTGACTCCGCTGGGGAGAATCATTGTACAAAGCCCAAGAGGGAGGCTAGGGTTACTGTTTCAGTTAAGTGACAGGTCCAGTATACTGATTTTAAAGAGAAAATCAGTTCTTATATGAGCAACACTGTACTCATGGATTTGATTCAAGGATCCGGGTTATTCCTGTTCTTTAAGGAAGCGGGAAATCCGAAGGGTATTGAGACTGTCCGAGTCTATAGGTTTCCTTCCTATTCTTGAAGGGTCACTTGAGAATGTCTTTGAGACTCAAGGAGATTAGACTGTCCAAGTCTGGAGTTTCGTCTTTTGTACTATGCTTTGAGAAACAGTAGTAGACTCTTTGAAAGGATTGTTTTATGAAGACGACTAAGTTCTGTTCCTATACCTTTAGGAGGTCATCGGGACAATTTGTACGAAGCCCAAGAGGAGGCTGGAAACTTTTAAGAAGCCGATCGGTCCTTGTACGAAGCCTAACAGGAGGCGAGGTTGCTTTTAGGAACCCTGTGGGTCCTTGTATAATGCCCAAAAGGAGGCTGATGCTTTTAAGAAGTCGATGGGTCCCTAAACCCCAATAAATTCAAGGCAAGCTATTCACAAGGAATAGATCAAGTCAGGAAAGTTTGAGAATTTGGAAGAAACTCAAGAGATTCCATTCACGGAGAAAATATCATCTCTGGGGAGCAGAGTTTCTTGACAAGTGCTTTTAAGAAGCCTGTGGGTCCCCAAACCCCGACAAATTCAAGACATGCCATTCACCGAGAATAGATCAAGCCAGGAAAGTCCGAGAATTTGGAAGAAACTCAAGAGATGCCATTCACGGAGAAAAGATCATCTCTGGGGAATAGAGTTTCTTTGACAACTTCTATGAGTGACAGTCTATGAAAGGGTTCACAGAGAATGCTGCCTTTCATGTCTCCATATTGTTTAACCCCAAGAGGAGGGAAGACTGTGTCTGGTAATCCTATGGGGATCTAGTTTAGACTATTTCTAAGAGTTATCAACGGGCTTAATGCTAGACGTAGTTGCCGGGGAAACTCTAAATATCTATACTATTATTACATAGTTGGTATGAGTTTATGAAAGAAGACTTACAGTGAAACAGCCCCACAATACAGTTATATGTATATGAAAGCGGTAAATGAAAGCAATAACCACTTACTCGATTGTAGAGCTTCCATGCTGTTTGGTTAGTTGTTCAACAAAGAAAGATTAAAAACAACTGTATATTCAAAATCAAAGGAGAAAGTGCTTTGAAAAAGAAAGATTTGGGGCTTACAGCTCAAGAAGAGGCCCAGGGTTTTATCAGTGAGCGCACTGTTTGAATTTGTACAGAGGGACTTATACAAGTGACTGAGGCCCAAAAAGGTTTTCTGTACAAAGGGGTGGGTCTTACACTCTCTCAAGAGGCCCAAAGAGTTTTTAGAAATAGAGTGGGGCTTATAACACGAGGGTAGGCCCAAATGATTTTTCGTTTAAAATGGCGATCGTGCCGAGGTTTTCTTTTAACGCAGAGGGACTTATACAATAAGTGAGGCCCAAAATGTTTTGGTTAAAAGGGGATTGGGTCTTACACTCTATTAGAGGCACAAAAGTTTTGAATAGGTCGTATAGCTCGAGGAGAGGCCCAATTTGATTTTTTTTAAAAGGCGACGATCGCACCGTTTGTTTTTGACGGTATCGGGACTTATACAATACACTGAGGCCCAAAAATGATTTGGTCAAAAAAAGGATTGGGTCTTACACTCTATTAGAGGCCCAAAAAGTTTTGAAAATGATTTATGAGGGTTGAATTAATCCAAAACCCTAATTTGTTTTCAAAAATGTATTTAATTGAATAAAAATTCAATTAAAATGATCAAAATTGTTTAACATATGAAAAACAAATTGTGATCTTGGATTAATGCTTCAAAAATTAAGTATTGACCTACAAAATAATTAGAAAGCATTAAAAGTTGCAAAATCAAGGTGGAAAAAATATTTTAAATGTTAAAAACAATTAAAACATTAATTCTTTGCAAAAATATCAATTATATGAAATAAATAATATTTTTGGGATTTTTTGATAAAATAAAATATTTTAACATTTTTTTGAATTATTAAAAAAAGAATCAACTCAAAATCATTAAAACTCAGAGAGAAATTAATTTTTGAATCAATTAAATAAAATCACAAAATTCAAATATTTGAATTTGAAAGAAATGGCGCGAAGAACACACCAAGAACACGCGCGTGTTCTGGGTTTGGCCAGATTTGCATTTTCTATCCAATCTCACCGAATACTTGATTATATCATGCAATCCACATACCAATCAACTCGTTTCAACCTCACGATCATGTCTATGGCATTTAATTTCATTTAAATTAAACATATAACAAGAAATCACGAAAAATCCTCAAGAACCCTAATTTCTGCATGAAGGCTAGGATTTTTTATACACGATTCAAACAATGCAATTAATTGAGGGGAAACATTCTATGCATGATTATGAACATATGGCCAAATTATTGTGCGAGGAAATATGCATAGATTGAGAGATGACCAAGTATATGCTTACCTCTAGGCCGTGACTGCAAGTGCAATGTGATTTTTGATTTGGAGGTGTTACAGATGAGTGGTGATGATCTGAACAGCTTCCCTATACCCTATGGAGTGTGTTTGAATGCTTGGACTTGATTGAAATTGGCTGGATCACTTCATGGCAGCTCAACTGCACTTTGGTTAAAACCTTGAGCAATTGAGTGGTGATTCTGAGAAATCAGTGTTCCAGTGGTTGTTTAAGTGTTTGATCAGCTCATATGTGATGTATGTGAGGTGTGTGAGTGATTGGTTTGAGTGGAATTGCCCTCTAGCTCAAAACCCGATAGCTACCTTGCTAAGAAAGGCATTTTTGCCAAGAGAAAGAGATTTTGAGAAAGGCAAGTGTTGTAGGCCTTTGGTGTACTTAAACTGATCACAATTGAGCTCTATTTATAGTAGAGCAAGTTTGTTTTGCAAGGAATAGTGAATGGCAACTGCTGAGTAGGTTTATTCAATGTTGGCCAATGGAAGTTCAAGTCTCCTCTAGCCATTGACTAGAGGTTAGGGCACAGGCTGCTGGTTCTCTTGGTCTTGGATAAGTCTTGACTGAATTCAAATAAAAATGGCTCAGTCCATGCCACCTTGATGCTTCCATTGAATGTTCCAATCCAAATTTGGAGTCTTGTCCCTATTTTGGCAATTCTAGGTTCAACATGCTATTTCTTGTTCCAAAGACTTTGGAGGCTTGGCTCAGTGATTGTCCCCTTTAGATTCAATCCTCAGATGTGTCCAAGTGGATAGGAATGTTTGGATTTGCACAATTTTGGCAAATCGAGCAAAAATGCAAATTCTGCCTTGCCTTGACAGATTTCAACAAGGCAACTTGACAATGTCATAACTCGTAGCCCAAATGAAATTTGGCAATGTTCTTGGCCAGTTTGGAAATCCCTTACATGATACAACAACTGTTTGAACATGTTTGGTTTTGATCTCTTTTGAATCCAAGTGAAAAATCCCCCTACATTTGGAAAAAAATGAAGACAGATTTGGACTTAGTGAAAATTTCACTAAGTGTTGGAAAAAGTGACATTTTCATTTTTCAGCCATTTTGATCACTCCATAACTCAAAATCCTTAATGAATTGGACTTAGGTCTAGTTGAAGTTTTTGTAGAGGGTAATGAGGGCTACAAATCCATCTTTGGATGAGGAAAAATGGATTTGTGGTTTAGGAGTTATGTTCCTCCAAAGTTGATACCCTAGTCACTTTATTTTTAACTTAGAAAATTTTCTAAGTTTTTATGGTTACCCCTTTTACAAGTTATCCAACTTTTCTTGATTTTTCTTGATGAATGATGATTCAAATCACACATTAACATCATTTTAGGGGTAAAAATCCATTTTGGTGAAAAATCTCAAAAAGTCAAAGTTGACTTTTGTGCACAGTTGACTTTTTATCAGATGAATTCCAAACTGTGCAATTCTTCAGGAAATCATGTCCTTGACCTAAATCAAACTTGATGGACATGTTCCATGGGTGTAATAGGGTATATTGAGGTATGTCCTAGGGTTTGGGAGCATGTCTTGGTCAAAAGTCAAAGTTACAGTTGACTTTTCCCGCGAAACCCTAATTGTGGTGCATATGAAATTGAGACTTGTTGCTCAAGCTTCTTGGATCAATCCATTGTTACAAATGGATCAATGTGGTATGTTGGAGATCTTATTGCCGAAGGTGTGAATGACGATGGTATTCGGGCATTCGGGGTGCAAGAGGATTAAATATCGGAATACCCGAAATTTTGATGGTGGTTATGAATGGTAGCTTACGCATTCATCTTATTTAGCTAAGCAATGATGCTTAGAAAAGGTAAACTTCCCCTCGATCCTGGTCTTCAGCCAAGGAACTGGTCTCAGTTTCTTTTCTCAACTTCCCCTCGATCCTGGTTTCCTACCATGGAACTGGTCTTAGTTTCTAAAGTAAACTTCCCCTTGATCCTGGTTTTTAGCCAAGGAACTGGTCTCAGTTTCTTTTGTCAATAAACCTTATTGACAAGGGACGCTATGTGCAGCGGTTTTCCTCAAACTTCTCGCCGAATTTTCCTGGGGAGATGCCATTTGACGGAAAAAGTTTTGATGTCAGAATCGCTGGGGGACCCAGTCGTCTGAGCTGTAGAGTTACACAAACTTCTCTGTTGGAGATGCCATTTGTTTCTACTGAGGGAAAGTAGGTCTCTTGAGAGACTGTTGTCGCTTGGGATCTTACATCATACTTTTCTCGGGATCTTCCCAGAGAGATGCCATATGATGGGGTCCAATTTTGAGGTGCCGATGACCTTTTCATCAGCGATCTTTTCAGAGCGAAACTGTTATGCTGCCGAATCTCTGATTACGAGGCTTTCTCTGTGGATTTTCCTTAATCCGGGAAAGCAAGGATACTGTCTTCAATGGCAAAGAGTGATGCTGACTGAAAGTTCCTCTAGTTTTTCAAAGGTTCAAGTTATCAAAGTGGTCGAGGGCCAACTTCCTTCCAGAAATAAACTGGAAGCGCGGTTGTTCAAACACAGTATTTCCTGACGAGGCAAGGACTGACAACTCGATTGAGAGAACTGTTTATCACTAAGGGACAAGACCAACTAGAGTGATAGCGATGCAGCATGAAATGTGAATGCAAATCAATAATGCATGATGTACGTATGTATATGCTGACAAAACTGACGTGACATACAAACTAAAAGATGAACATGACTAGATACTCGGCCATCGCGGGGCGTGTAGAAATACCGCTGGTTCAAGATAGCAATTCCACCTTGCTTAGGAGAGATAGTCCCTGTTGGGAGCTATGTTGGTCGGGCTTAGGAGATAAGAACTCGGTCGTGGCGTGTCAGATGAAACAAGGTCTCTGACACAGTTGATCCTTCATTCAGGCGTACTGGGTTAGAAGGAGTACTTTGATTCTGCACTTCGAGGTTTAAACACCTTTGGAGAAGCGATCGAGATTCTTCTGATGTTCAACAGTCAAAAGAAATTGCCAACTTTATTTTAAAAGCAGAAAAAGTTTTAACAAGTAAATTCATTTTTGTTTTATTTCAAGAATCGTTGATCATGTTAAAATGTCGTTATGTAAAGCTAAAACAAATAAGAATTACAAACAAAAGCACAAGGGCTCAAATTTTATTGATAAGATGGAGATCAGCCAAAAGCGTGATTCCATTGAGTATTTACAAAGTTAGAAAATGGTAATTTACAGGGAAAAGGGCTACGTTGAAACATAACGACCACCGTCCTTCTATCAACTTTGACTTCGGGGCATCCTGAGCTTCTGTCGAAGATGACCTTGACTGGAGTTTTTTGACAGATGATGTAACTGTTGTTTGGGGACTTGCCTCTGTTGAACATAGTTACTTGCCATTATCCCTAATTTTTGCCTGGATTGTACTATGATGTTTCTAATCCACCGGGATGGTTTTATTCATGTCTCTAATTTTTGCCTGGACCGCCCTTTCGGGTTTTCAATCCACCGAGACGTTTTTTTAGGCGAAGTATTTCTTGACTACATCAACATTCGTGGGGTAGGCAAATTCCTCTCGGTCCATGGTTGCAAGTCTCAAGGCGCCGCCTGAGAAAGCTTTCTTGACCACATAGGGGCCGTCATAATTTGGCGTCCATTTGCCCCGAGAATCAGTGAGAAAAGATTGTATCTTCTTGAGCACGAGGTCTCCTTTCCTGAAGATGCGGGGTCGAACCTTTTTGTCGAACACCCTCTTCATTCTCTGTTGATACAATTGACCATGGCATAGTGCCGTGATTCGTTTCTCTTCGATCAGATTCAGTTTGTCGTGTCGACTTTGACACCATTCAGCTTCGGTGAGCTTAGCTTCCATCAATACTCAGATTGACGGGATCTCTACTTCTATGGGGAGCACTGCTTCCATGCCATACACTAGAGAGAAAGGGGTTGCCCCTGTTGAAGTGCGGACAGATGTGCGATAACCGTGAAGAGCAAAGGGTAGCATCTCGCGCCAGTCTTTGTAGGTTACAACCATCTTTTGAACAATCTTCTTGATGTTCTTATTAGCCGCTTCTACCGCTCTGTTCATCTTGGGTCGGTAGGGAGATGAGTTATGATGTTCGATCTTTAACTCAGCACACAACTCTTTCATCATCTTGTTATTCAAGTTAGATCCATTATCAGTAATGATCTCGCTTGGAACACCATAACGGTAGATGATATTATTTTTGATAAATCGGACCACCACTTGTCGGGTTACATTGGCGTATGACACTGCTTCGACCCACTTGGTGAAGTAATCAATGGCTACCAGGATGAATCGATGTCCGTTTGAAGCCTTGGGCTCAATCATGCCAATCATGTCGATTCCCCATATCGAGAATGGCCATGGGGAAGAGAGAACTTTGAGATGTGATGGCGGTACATGAATTTTGTCGGAGTATATCTGACACTTGTGACACCTCCTCACGTACTTGTAGCAGTCGGATCCCATGGTCAACCAGTAGTACCCAACTCTTAGGATTTTTCTCGTCATTGTGTGTCCGTTGACATGAGTGCCAAAGGACCCTTCGTGAATTTCTTTCCTTAGCATGTCTGCCTCTGGTCTGTCGACGCATCGAACCAAAACCATGTCAAAATTTCTCTTATAGAGAGTGTCACCGCTCAGGAAGAAGTTTCCAGCCAATCTTCTGAGGGTTTTTTTGTCATTTCTGAGTGCCCCAGATGGGTACTCTTGTTTCTGAAGGAAGCATTTGATATCGTGATACCAAGGTTTGTCATCTATGACTGCTTCAATCGCGAAGACGTAAGCGGACCGTTCAAGGCGCATTATGTCGATCTTAGGTATGTCGTTCCATTGACCTACACTAATCATGGAAGAGATAGTGGCTAATGCATCAGCCATGTGATTCTCATCACGAGGGATGTGATGAAACTCAACTCTGTTGAAGAAAGGTAGCAACCTTCTTGCGTAGTCTTTGTAAGGAATCAATCCTGATTGGTATGTGTTCCAATTTCCTTTTATCTGATTGATAACCAAGGCTGAGTCGCCGTATACGTCCAAGTTTTTGATCCTTAAATCAATTGCTTCCTCGAGACCCATAATACAAGCTTCGTATTCGGCCTCGTTGTTCGTACATTTGAACGTAAGTCTAGCAGTGAAAGGAATGTGGGTACCCTGAGGGGTAACAATGATTGCCCCAATTCCATTTCCTTAATGATTAACTGCTCCGTCAAAGATAAGTCCCCATTGGGAACCTGGTTCTGGCCTTTCACTGGGTAACGGTTCATCGCAATCTTTCATCTTTAGATACATGACATCTTCGTCTGGGAAGTCAAACCCGATTAATTCTTGATCGTCAATTGGTTGATGAGCCAAATGATCGGCTAAAATACTTCCTTTAACGGCTTTTTGAGCGTGGTACTCTATGTCATATTCCGATAACAGCATCTGCCAACGGGCAATCCTTCCCGTGAGTGCAGGTTTTTCGAAAACGTACTTGATTGGATCCATTTCGGAGACCAACCAAGTAGTATGACGAATCATGTACTGGCGAAGACGTTTGGCTGCCCAAGCCAAAGCGCAACAAGTTTTCTCAAGCATCGTGTACCGAGTTTCGCAGTCAGTGAATTTCTTGCTTAAATAGTAAATTGCAGACTCTTTCCTTTTAGTTTCGTCTTGTTGGCCAAGTACACATCCCATTGAGTCCTCTAGAACTGTGAGGTAAATGATCAGTGGTCTTCCTTCCACTGGAGGTGATAGAATTGGTGGGTTCAACAAGTATTCCTTGATACTGTTGAAGGCGGTTTGGCAATCTTCTGACCAAACGTAATCCTGGTTCTTTTTGAGTAATTTGAAGATCGGCGCACAAGTGGCAGTCATAAGGAATATGAATCTGGAGATGTAGTTCAAACGTCCCAGGAATCCTCTTACTTGTTTTTCAGTTTTCGGAGAAGGCATTTCTTGAATGGCCTTGACCTTGTCAGGATCAACCTCAATCCCTTTCTGGCTGACGATGAACCCTAGTAGTTTCCCTGAACGCACACCGAAGGTGCACTTGTTAGGATTCAACCGGAGCTTGAATTTTCTTAAACGTTTGAACAATTTTGACAGATGTTCAACGTGCTCACTCTCTGTTTTTGATTTGGCAATCATATCATCGACATACACCTCGATTTCTTTGTGTATCATGTCATGAAACAGAGTAGTCATGGCCCTTTGATAGGTCGCCCCGGCGTTCTTCAAACCGAACGGCATTACCTTGTAACAAAAGGTGCCCCATGGGGTAATGAACGAAGTTTTCTCCATGTCTTTCGGCGCCATTTTGATCTGGTTGTAGCCTGAGAATCCATCCATGAAGGAGAAAACTTTGAACTTTGTTGTACTGTCCACCAGCATGTCAATGTGTGGTAAAGGAAAGTCGTCCTTTGGACTAGCCTTGTTCAGATCTCTGTAATCGACGCACATTCTGACCTTTCCGTCCTTTTTCGGAATGGGTACGATGTTGGCTAACCATTGAGGATATTCTGATGTGGCGAGGAAACCCGCGTCAATCTGTTTCTGTACCTCCTCTTTGATTTTGATGGCCATGTCCGGGTGAGTCCGTCTCAACCTCTGTTTTACTGGCGGACATTCCGACCTCAACGGTAAATGATGTTCCACGATGCTGGTATCCAACCCTGGCATATCCTGATAGGACCAAGCGAATACATCGGGGAATTCTTTGAGAAGCTTTATCAAACTTTCTTTGGCAGTTGGACTGAGCAGTGGCCCAACCCTGATTTCTTTTCTCTCTTTTCCTAAACCTAAGTTTACCGTTTCCAACGGTTCTTTGTGAGGTTCAATGGACCTTTCCTCTTGTCTGAGTAATCGGGAGATCTCTTCTGGAATTTTGTCATCATTTTCTTCTTCAGCCTCGAATACCGGGAACTCAAAGTTGGGAGAAGGCATCGGATCGTATGTTTCAACGGGGTTTAAAACAAGCAATCTGCATGACGTGATGATTCGTGTTTAGAAGAGATAGAGAAAATGCAAGTGTGTGCAGTGTTTTATTTTACTGCTTGTTTTTATTATTGAATTGTTTTTTAGGATTACCATTTTCTGAAAAAGCAAAAAGAGAAAACAGTAATTAATGCGGAAATTACAGAACGACGTTATTTTATTAATGAACAAGTCAATCCTTGAAACTACAACCCTATAAAACAAAACTCTGTCGCTTCGGGCAAAGCGAAGAGGGAAATTTACAGAAAGCGAGCCCTGTCAAAACATCCGTTTCACCTGGGCAGGGTGAAAGGTTAAAAGATGACAATTACTTTGACTGGTGAACGGCCTTCGGAACATCGACAGCAACCCATTGGCGGTGAACTCCTCGGTGAATCACAAAGTCTGGTACCTTCATTGATTTGTCTTCAGAAATAACACTGATTTCTGGTGGAGCAGGATCATTGGAATCTATCTCCCAGGCGGAGTTGTCGTAGGAGAATTCCTCTGTTGCATTTTACATAGCATTTGTGCTCTCACCTGTATCTCCCCATCCAGTTGGCTGGATGTCTTCAAACCCTGATACGAGAGCTTTCGAGAGCAGTGTACTTGACCATATAGTCGTATTTTCCACTCGGTTATCCTAAGGTGTCCCACACTTCTTTCGGACTGGAGGAGTCATCCCTCTCGATGACGTTGACCTCGGGAAAAGCATAGTTGATGAATTCAAGTCCTGCAAATGTTGCAAATTCATCTTCATGTTAAGTAGTTTCTGAATGACCTGAGTGTTGATCCCATGACATGGTGGGGACACATGTATTCTGTTCAATGACGGTCAGCTGAGTTTCATTACTCGGCTGACTTTCTGGCCCCGAGTCTCCTGGGTAAGGTTGCCATATTGGCATGCCATCCATCGGCCCATAGTAATTGTGGTCAAAGTTGTCTTTCATCAGAGTGTCCTCCTCTAATGAATTTGGCGGAGCACGGCATCCTTCCGGATCATAATCTCCATATATCATTTTGACATCTGACCGTGGTATAAATCTCGGACTCTGTGCGGGATAGCAAAATGGCGTAGGCACCTCTTCCTGAGACATATAACCGTCCTCGTTAAGGTAGGACTTCCATTCTTCATCTGTGTCAGAGGGATCCTCCTCATTGATAGCATGTACTGCTTAAGACAATGGGTGGAGAAAACCTCCACTGTGGAAGAAATTTTGAAGGGGATGAAGACTTTCGTCGTTGGCAGCCGTCTGGGTACAGGTTACAGAAAAACCAAGACCCTTCTTTGTTTTATTGTCAATAGGAATGATAAGCTGTCCCCATCCTTTTGTATCAGTAGTCTCGACCGCTTTGATAGCATCGTTGTATGAAGAAATGGAAGTTCCTTCTTTGAACTGATTGTCCTTGCTTACCGACAGTGCTTGGAACTGCGTTCCAATAATCTCCTCGGGCTCTACACTAGCAGATGATGACAAGTTACTCACAAGCAAGGCCTGTTCTCCACGGACTGTGACAAGTTGATCGTTCTTGACGAACTTTAGCTTTTGGTGGAGGGTCGAGGTAACCGCTCCATCCTGATGTATCCAAGGTCTTCCTAATAAACAACTGTATGTTGCCCGGATGTCCATGACCTGGAAAGTGACTTGGAAAGTGTGAGGACCAATAGTTATGGGAAGATCAACTTCGCCGATAACCGCTTTTCTGGATCCGTCGAATGCTTTGACGACAACCTCGCTGATTCTCATCGGAGGTCCCTTGAACGATAATTGCATCAAAGTGGACTTCGGCATAACATTCAGGGTTGACCCTGTGTCTACCAGTACGCTGGCCAACGCATCGTCCTGGCAGTTAACTGTGATATTGAGTGCCATGTTATGACGGCGACCCTCTTCAGGTAATTCCTCATCAATAAATCCCAAATTGTTGCAGGAAGTGATGTTAGAGACAATGCTATCGAACTGTCTGATTGTTACATCCTGTTCCACAAAGGCTTGCTCCAAAACTTTCTGTAGAGCCTCCCTATGCGCTTCTGAACTGAGTAACAGTGATAATACTGAGATCTTTGAAGGAGTTTATAACAGTTGATCAACAATGTTGTATTCACTCCTTTGGATAAGCTTCAGCATCTCATCATTGTTTTTCGAAAGGTCGGGATTACTGGATTGACCGACTGGTGGATCGGGAGCTTCCGTCTAAAGTTCCTTTTCTTTGTTATGTTCCCTAACCCCTCGGTTGAAGATTCTACCACTCCGTGTTACTCGACTGATGTCTGTAATATTCACGACGGAGGGTAATGGAATTTCTTTTCCATTTTCAATGGTTGTTGCACCGTATTTGTAAGGGATAGCCTTAGTTGATTCATACGGTAATTGTCCCGACAGATAGATGACTATGGGAACCTTCTGATTTTTCTGACCATCATAAGTAATTTCGATCTGTTCTCGGTTGGGAACCTTAGATTCATCCAATAGAGGGATAATGGCACAAACTTCCTTGGTCCTATGATGACCAGAGATTGTGACAACATCTTCAATTTGATCGGCAAGGTAGTTCGGCGTCCAGTTGATAGGTCCAGAACCTGGATATGGACGAATCTCTCCACGATCCACCTGACCTTGAAGAGCTGCTCTCACAAGGTAGCACCCTTGGTTACTTTCCGAACAGATGCTACAACGGTCGTAATTGTGTGGTGGCACCTGGCCACGCCCACTTTAAATACAATGTAACCTCACCAGGTTAGCTTCCATTGATTGGACATCCTGACTCTGACGTCGAGTAGGATTCCTGTTACTGATACTAATTTACTGAGTATCTTCATCCATGTAGATTGGCATCCACCAATGATTTAACAAGTGCTGAAGTGCCTCCTGGACAAGGGTACAACCTCGATCGTTTTCGCAACCCGCTTTACAACTTTGATAGTCATGTGATATTAAGAATCCGAGTCGGACCTATTCAGTATGTAACTCTACCAGGTTGGTATTCATCAAGCGAATATCAAAGATCTGAACCATCTTGATCTGATAAGGGTTCCTATCATGGTAGTCTTGGATCCATCCAAGATCCATCTGACGCTGGAGGGCTTCTTGTACAAAAGAGCAACCCTGTTTGTTTACCGACCAAGTCAGACAAGAACTGTAATCGTGCCGCGGCAGATTATGATACTGGCTTTGCCTTGAGTGCATTGCCACCAAGTTGACATTCATCGCACGGATGTCGTGGTTCTGAATGATGTTGGAATTCGTGTAGACCATGTTAACTCCACGAACTTGGTGCTCTTGGATCCATCCGAGATCCATTTGTTCCTGTAGAGCTGCTTGCACCACAGAATATCCCTGGTTGTCTTTAGAGCAGATATCACACTGGTGATAGTTATGAGGTAGCACATGGCCATATCCACTCTGTCTACAATGCATCTTGACCAGATAGGTATTTAACAAGAGTACATCATGAATTTAATAGACATTGTTAGTCGTTTCCTCAATCATATTGACTGCAGCTTTCTCATGTTGAGGCAGCGAGTTCGTAAGAACATTGGGATTTGTATCCTTGAAAGATAAGACCCCGCTCCTAACAAGCTTTTGCACGTCGGATTTGAAATTAAGACAAGTCTCATTGTTATGCCCTGATCCTCCTTGATGATAAGGGCAAGTTTGATCCACCTTAAACCTAAAAGGCGGATTTTCCGGTACTGTAAGAGGGGACTTAGTCTGAATGTGCCCCTTGGCTAGCAGTAATGGAAACAACTCTGCGTACGTCACGGATATAGGATCAAATCCTGGTGGCCGTGTTATACGGTTGCTGTTGTATTGGGGACGAGCCTGTTGAAGAGGCTGTTGTGTCCTTTGCCGATCAGGCTGGCTCTGTGCAACCTGAGGTTGATACGTAAGAATAGGCGCAGGGTTGATAGCAGGAGTTACAGCTGCTACCGGCTGATAATGTCGCCTTTGCTTTCCGAGAGAGATATTCCCAATATCTTGCTCTTTTTTCTTAGGGAGTGCACTACCGTATTTTTTAGTACTGCTCGATGATCCAGTGTCTTTTACCAAACGTCCTTCTCGGACGGCTTCCTCAAGACGAACTCCCATGCCTACCATCTCGGTGAAATCACTGGGTGCACTGGCAACCATTCGGTCATAGTAAAATGAGCTTAAGGTTTTTAAGAAGATCTTTGTCATCTCTTTTTCCTCAAGAGGTGGACAAATTTGAGCGGCAATTTCACGCCACCTTTGAGCATACTCCTTAAAGGTTTCCTCGTCCTTTTGCGACATTGATCTGAGTTGATCTCTGTCGGGTGCCATGTCTGAATTGTATTTGTATTGTTGGACGAAGACAGTACAAAGATCTCTGAATGTACTGATCATGGCACGGTTTAAACCCATGTACCATTTTAATGTGGCACCGGTTAAACTATCCTGGAAGTAGTGAATCAGTAGGTCCTGATTCTCCGTCTGAACTGACATCTGCCGAGCGTACATCACCAGATGGCTTTGAGGGCAAGAGTTACCCTTGTATTTTTCAAAGTCGGGCACTTGGAACTTGTGCGAGACTTTCACATTGGGGACCAAGCAGAGGTCTGCGGCGTCCTTTCCAAATAAATCCTGACCGCAGATGGCTTGCAGCTCCTTCTGCATTTCCAGAAACTGCTCCTGGAATTCATCCATTATGTCAAACAAAGTTTCCTTTTTATCAGCAGGTATCTGTGGAATCTGTCCTTTCGAGACAGTGTGCACCACAGGGGGTGGTACTGTGACTACTGCAGCGAATCTTGGCGTTTCCCGAAGTTTGTAACCTTTAGGAGTCTTCAGTATGCCCCTGGCATCTTCGCTTTCCCGAAGTTTGTAACCTTCAGGCCCAACGGCTTCTGTTGAGATTCCCTGATCTTCAGCGATCGGTGGAACATATCCTTCCGGGATATAGTTAACAGGTATGCCCCAAGGACGATCTTTCGGCATTTGATACCTAGGATCGTACTTCTCCACGATGGGCGTTGAGGTGATCTCTGAGATCACAGTTCGTTGTAGCTGAGCTTCTGCCATGGCTTGCATGTCGTTACGAAGCTTTCTCATATCCTCTCTCAGAGCGTCGATCTCTTCCTTCAACTCTCTGTTTTCTTCCTCAAGATCATCCATCCTTTTCTGACGATTGGCCCAAGTATTGTACGAATGAGACAGTTTGACTCTAGAATCGAGACACAAACGTGAGATTCGTAGGGAAGAAGAATACGCGATGTGAGAATGATGAATGCAATGATTATATTAATTGTTTTTTGGTTTAATCAAAATAAACTTCGACAATTAGATTGCAAATATCAAACAGTGGGGAAACCCCTTTTTATTGAATTCAAAGGATTACAGAAATGGAAATACAGTAGATTACAAGGTGCAGAAACAGAAACCTAAGGTAATGGGTCCCGAGTCCTTTCTGAAGAGAAATCGGGTGCTGACTCTAGTATTTTTCTTTTCTTTGACCGGGGCTCTTGGGCCGTTGTCGGGTTGTCATTCCTTTGCCAGGTGAAAGGAGTGAGTAAGTTCCTTTGGTCATCTTGATTCTCTACAACATGTTGCTCTAAAATTTCAATCAGAGCATCTTTTTCTTTCAGTAATTGTTGTATTTTGATGCACTCTACGTCGAGGGTGCGGTACTTGTTCTTCCAAGACCTTCTCTCCTTTTGAACTTTGTTGAGAGTAACCTGAAGCTTTTCAGTTTTCGTCATGAAGTACATGACAGATTCCCTCGGCGGAAGAATTCCGTAATGAGGATAAGGCATTTTTATCTTGAGAGCTCTAGTTTGTACCCAATGGAGATAAGGCTCCACCGAGACACAGTCTGGTTTTCCCAGAGACTCTCGTGCTTTCTTAAGAACATGTTTCCAAGCGTGCACTATTTCCGTCTTTAGTGCTCTGTCGTTTTCTCCTTCCTTGAAGAAAAGACCTTCCAGATGAACACCCCGTGGGACGTGTCTCATCGGATATCCAAACTGACGGCGAACCAACACCGGATGATAGTTGATTCCTCCCTTAGTTCCTATAAGGGGTACGTTGGGGAAGTTTCTGCAACAATCGATGATTCTGATCCCGTCATAGATCCTATTACACCAATCTATATCAGAGTTGGTAAGAGACATGATTTTCTACGACCAACGTAAGGCACTTTTGCAATCCCAAAAAGCAGCAGACTTGGGCAAGTGAGAGATAAACCATTTATAAAGCAGAGGTACACAGCATGTGATCTCCCCTCCGCTGTACAAATTTCCCAAGTGTACAGAATGATACGCATCTACGAGCAAAGTCGGCACAGGATTTCCAATAAGAAAAACCTTAATGGAGTTGATATCGACGAAGTTATTGATGTTGGGAAACAAAAATAACCCGTAGGTGAGCAAGACAAAGATGCTTTCAAAAGCAGTCACGTTTCCTATACTGGCAAAATATAGGGCCTTCTTTGTCAAGAACTGGGCTGGCAAACCTTGGATGCCACCCTTAGTGGTTAGGTGAGTCCTGACCTCAGACTCGTCCAAATGAATTGCTCTTGCTATGATCTAATTCTTTGGAATTTCTTCCAGTCCAGAAAATGGAGCTTGATCGGTAATGTGTAGATCAATCAGATGAGAATACTCCTCCAGCGTTGGTGCAAACTGGTAATCCCGGAATGTGAAATAGTGATAAACCAGATCGTAAAACTGAATGAGCGCATCCATGATTCCCTCAATCACATGGACTCTGAATGAGCGCATCCGTGCTTGGCTCTGAAAGCCTCAGGGTTAGTGATCATCCTTGCCAACCTTCTCAAATCCTCTAACTTTGGAACCTTGAAGGTATACCCATGGGTTCTCCTTCTACCGAAATCCATTAGTGCAATCCTTTTCTCTGATATTTCCAATCACAATCTTAGTTTAATTTGGAAAACAGAGAGACTAGAAGAGAATTTTTTTTGAATGTTTTAATGTTTTTTAAATGAATGCATGAATGCAGCACACAAAAACATAGAAAAACATGGGGTCAAAGGGTCGTTGTTATGAAGTCAAGGCTCTACCCATCCCCAAAGGTTTATACTAGGGTGATTTTTGTATCTGTACTCATTATCATCAGCTCCTCCCAGGAAAGCAAAACAACAAGCGGATCGCCAGCGAGTTGTAAAGCAATCTTAGAGTAAGTGCCATTCACCGAGAATAGATCACCAGCCTCAAATGAGGGTAGTATCGCGTAACAACTATTCTCGATAGTTTCTGCACTACAAAAGGGTTTGGCTCCTCAGCTTCTCAGACATCACAATCGGCCCATTGTCTAGGTGGGAGAATGGGTTGCATTGGTCAGCCTCCACTGAGGTTGATGGTTGACCTCATCGTTATCACTTATCTTAAGTGTATACTCAATCTTTCCACATGCGGCATCACACGCATTCCCATTAGCAGAAAAATAAACATGTATAGCAATTAGGAAAAGCAGTATATATATTTGTCCTAAACATCCTAGACCTTTAAAGCTACGAATCCTAAGTTCCTGACAGAAAATGGGTTCCCCGACGGAAGCCCCAATCTGTGGTATTCTCACAAGAGATGAAAAGGAAGAAGAAAAAACAGAGACGAACAGGCCCCACGGTGGGCGCCATTTTTCTGTAGCGAGCGATTTTGGACGCGGTTCTTAAGCGTGGTCGCTCTCTGCGGTTGAGTTTACTACAGGTCGATTCATTTTTTATCCTATTAAAGCTGATGAAGGAAGGGAAATAGATGTCTCCAATTAACCCTGCTTTGCATACTGAGTTTAAACAGCGGTCTGTTAGGTTACGAATGCTATCAATGTGGGGGGCCTTTGTACTGGTTATTTGTATTTTCGCCAATATGGTTTTTTCTCTATTTGTTAGGATACTGCTTCAGATTAGGATGTATGGGATTTTGGTTTTTTGTTTAGAGTGCTCGCTAAGATTTTTCTTTCAATCTTATGCCTACGTATTCCCGTTTACCGAAACAGGGAAATCAGAGCGTTCGTAGTGGAAATGGGTGTTTTTGGTGTCTTGTTCAAAGCCCAAGACGTGAAGCTGAAGGTGATTTGTATCTTGTTTAAAGCCCAAGATGTGAAGCTAAAAGGGTTTGACTTTAGAGAGAATTTGTCATCTCTAAAGAGGGGTTTGTTCATCACAACTGTTTATAAAGGAGAATTACTTTAACCGGGATACGCGGGTCCAGCAATGCCATAATTTCCTTTATAGGGGATTTTAACCTGAAGGAGAAGACTTTAACTCAGTGTAGAGCAATGCTATCTTTCCTTAGGAATTTCTTATGCTAAAAGAGGGACAGTGGCATGGATGTAGATAATCCATAGGCTTGCCGCTTATAGCGATTAGATGGAAGAAGTTGTTGATGTTTGTGTACTGTGAACGAGGCACAACTTTGATGCTAAAAGGTTGATTGGATCAACCAGTGGTTTTCTTATATAAAGCCTACGAGGAGGCTGATATATGTCTCCTACAAAGCCCGAGAGAGAGGCTAAAAGGTTTTGACTTAACGATGGAATCTTTTGGTATCTCGTATAAAGCCCGAGATGAAGGCTATTTGACTCAACAAGAGAGTTTTTTTAATCTCGTACGAAGCCCGAGATGGAGGCTGTTGTTTGTTTAGCTCAAGAAGAACCTTTTTGTATCTCGTATAAAGCCCGAGATGGAGGCGAAAGGGGTGATTGACTCAACGAGGGAGTCTCTTATGTGTCTCGTACAAAGCCCGAGAGAGAGGCTAAATGTTGTTTGACTCCGCTGGGGAGAATCATTGTACAAAGCCCAAGAGGGAGGCTAGGGTTACTGTTTCAGTTAAGTGACAGGTCCAGTATACTGATTTTAAATAGAAAATCAGTTCTTATATGAGCAACACTGTACTCATGGATTTGATTCAAGGATCCGGGTTATTCCTGTTCTTTAAGGAAGCGGGAAATCCGAAGGGTATTGAGACTGTCCGAGTCTACGGGTTTCCTTCCTATTCTTGAAGGGTCACTTGAGAATGTCTTTGAGACTCAAGGAGATTAGACTGTCCAAGTCTGGAGTTTCGTCTTTTGTACTATGCTTTGAGAAACAGTAGTAGACTCTTTGAAAGGACTGTTCTATGAAGACGACTAAGTTCTGTTCCTATACCTTTAGGAGGTCGTCGGGACAATTTGTACAAAGCCCAAGAGGAGGCTGGAAACTTTTAAGAAGCCGATCGTTCCTTGTACGAAGCCCAAGAGGAGGCGAGGTTGCTTTTAGGAAGCCTGTGGGTCCTTGTATAATGCCCAAGAGGAGGCCGATGCTTTTAAGAAGCCGATGGGTCCCCAAACCCCGAGAAATTCAAGGCAAGCTATTCACAAGGAATAGATCAAGTCAGGAAAGTTCGAGAATTTGGAAGAAACTCAAGAGATGCCATTCACGGAGAAAAGATCATCTCTGGGGAGTAGAGTTTCTTGACAAGTGCTTTTAAAAAGCATGTGGGTCCCCAAACCCCGAGAAATTCAAGACATGTCATTCACCGAGAATAGATCAAGCCAGGAAAGTCCAAGAATTTGGAAGAAACTCAAGAGATGCCATTCATGGAGAAAAGATTATCTCTAGGGAATATAGTTTCTTTGAGAACTTATATGAGTGGCAGTCTATGAAAGGGTTCACAGAGAATGCTGCCTTTCATGTCTCCATATTGTTTAACCCCAAGAGGAGGGAAGACTGTGTCTGGTAATCCTATGGGGATCTAGTTTAGACTATTTTTAAGAGTTATCAACGGGCTTAATGCTAGACGTAGTTGCCGGGAAAACTCTAAATATCTATACTATTATTACAAAGTTGGTATGAGTTTATGAAAGAATACTTATAGTGAAACAACCCCACAATACAGTTATATGTATATGAAGGCGGTAAATGAAAGCAATAACCACTTACTCGGTTGTAGAGCTTCCATGCTGTTTGGTTAGTTGTTCAACAAAGAAAGATTAAAAACAATAGTATATTCAAAATCAAAGGAGAAAGTGCTTTGAAAAAGAAAGATTTGGGGCTTACAGCTCAAGGAGAGGCCCAGGGTTTTATCAGTGAGCGCACTATTTGAATTTGTACAGAGGGACTTATACAAGTGACTGAGGCCCAAAAAGGTTTTCTGTACAAAGGGGTGGGTCTTACACTCTCTCAAGAGGCCCAAAGTGTTTTTAGAAATAGAGTGGGGCTTATAACACGAGGGTAGGCCCAGATGATTTTTCGTTTAAAATGGCGATCGTGCCGAGGTTTTCTTTTAACGCAGAGGGACTTATATAATAAGTGAGGCCCAAAATGTTTTGGTTAAAAGGGGATTGGGTCTTACACTCTATTAGAGGCCCAAAAATTTTGAATGGGTCTTATAGCTCGAGGAGAGGCCCAATTTGATTTATTTTAAAAGGCGACGATCGCGCCGTTTGTTTTTTACGGTATCGGGACTTATACAATACACTGAGGCCCAAAAATGATTTGGTCAAAAAAAGGATTGGGTCTTACACTCTATTAGAGGCCCAAAAAGTTTTGAAAATGATTTATGAGGGTTGAATTAATCCAAAACCCTAATTTGTTTTCAAAAATGTATTTAATTGAATAAAAATTCAATTAAAATGATCAAAATTGTTTAACATATGAAAAACAAATTGTGATCTTGGATTAATGCTTCAAAAATTAAGTATTGACCTACAAAATAATTAGAAAGCATTAAAAGTTGCAAAATCAAGGTGGAAAAAATATTTTAAATGTTAAAAACAATTAAAACATTAATTCTTTGCAAAAATATCAATTATATGAAATAAATAATATTTTTGGGATTTTTTGATAAAATAAAATATTTTAACATTTTTGTGAATTATTAAAAAAAGAATCAACTCAAAATCATTAAAACTCAGAGAGAAATTAATTTTTGAATCAATTAAATAAAATCACAAAATTCAAATATTTGAATTTGAAAGAAATGGCGCCAATAACACACCAAGAACACGCGCGTGTTCTGGGTTTGGCCAGATTTGCATTTTCTATCCAATCTCACTGAATACTTGATTATATCATGCAATCCACATACCAATCAACTCGTTTCAACCTCACGATCATGTCTATGGCATTTAATTTCATTTAAATTAAACATATAACAAGAAATCTCGAAAAATCCTCAAGAACCCTAATTTCTGCATGAAGGCTGGGATTTTTGATACACAATTCAAACAATGCAGTTAATTGAGGGGAAACATTCTATGCATGATTATGAACATATGGCCAAATTATTGTGCGGGGAAATATGCATAGATTGAGAGATGACCAAGTATATGCTTACCTCTAGGCCGTGACAACAAGTGCAATGTGATTTTTGATTTGGAGGTGTTACAGATGAGTGGTGATGATCTGAACAGCTTCCCTACACCCTATGGAGTGTGTTTGAATGCTTGGACTTGATTAAAATTGGCTGGATCACTTCATGGCATCTCAACTGCACTTTGGTTAAAACCTTGAGCAATTGACTGGTGATTCTGAGAAATCAGTGTTCCAGTGGTTGTTTAAGTGTTTGATCAGCTCATATGTGATGTATGTGAGGTGTGTGAGTGATTGGTTTGAGTGGAATTGTCCTCTAGCTCAAAACCCGATAACTACCTTACTAAGAAATGCATTTTTGCCAAGAGAAAGAGATTTTGAGAAAGGCAAGTGTTGTAGGCCTTTGGTGTACTTAAACTGATCACACTTGAGCTCTATTTATAGTAGAGCAAGTTTGTTTTGCAAGGAATAGTGAATGGCAACTGCTGAGTAGGCTTGTTCAATGTTGGCCAATGGAAGTTCAAGTCTCCTCTAGCCATTGACTAGATGTTAGGGCACAGGCTGCTGGTTCTCTTGGTCTTGGATAAGTCTTGACTGAATTCAAATGAAAATGGCTCAGTCCATGCCACCTTGATGCTTCCATTGAATGCTCCAATCCAAATTTGGAGTCTTGTCCCTATTTTGGCAATTCTAGGTTCAAAATGCTATTTCTTGTTCTAAAGACTTTGGAGGCTTGGCTCCGTGATTGTCCCCTTTAGATTCAATCCTCATATGTGTCCAAGTGGATAGGAGTGTTTGGATTTGCACAATTTTGGAAAATCGAGCAAAAATGCAAATTCTGCCTTGCCTTGACAGATTTCAACAAGGCAACTTGACAATGTCATAACTCATAGCCCAAATGTAATTTGGCAATGTTCTTGGCCATTTTGGAAAGCCCTTACATGATACAACAACTGTTTGAACATGTTTGGTTTTGATCTCTTTTGAATCCAAGTGAAAAATCCCCCTACATTTGGAAAAAAATGAAGACAGATTTGGACTTAGTGAAAATTTCACTAAGTGTTGGAAAAAGTGACATTTTCATTTTTCAGCCATTTTGATCACTCCATAACTCAAAATCCTTAATGAATTGGACTTAGGTCTAGTTGAAGTTTTTGTAGAGGGTAATGAGGGCTACAAATCCATCTTTGGATGAGGAAAAATGGCTTTGTGGTTTAGGAGTTATGATCCTCCAAAGTTGATACCCTAGTCACTTTATTTTTAACTTAGAAAATTTTCTAAGTTTTTATGGTTACCCCTTTTACAAGTTATCCAACTTTTCTTGATTTTTCTTGATGAATGATGATTCAAATCACACATTAACATCATTTTAGGGGTAAAAATCCATTTTGGTGAAAAATCTCAAAAAGTCAAAGTTGACTTTTGTGCACAGTTGACTTTTTATCAGATGAATTCCAAACTGTGCAATTCTTCAGGAAATCATGTCCTTGACCTAAATCAAAATTGATGGAAATTTTCCATGGGTGTCATAGGGTATATTGAGGTATGTCCTAGGGTTTGGGAGCATGTCTTGGTCAAAAGTCAAAGTTACAGTTGACTTTTCCCGCGAAACCCTAATTGTGGTGCAGATGAAATTGAGACTTGTTGCTCAAGCTTCTTGGATCAATCCATTGTTACAAATGGATCAATGTGGAATGTTGGAGACCCTCAAATCCTCTCTTGAGGTCTTGGCTCATGATTTGCCCTAAAAGTCAACTTAGGGGTGAATTAGGTCAAGAAACCCTAATTCTTGATTTTTGATGAATGCACCCCCTGAGGCAAAATGACTTGATGCTTGGGCCCCTGAGGTTCCATGGAGTATATTAGGTTGTGTTTTGGATCATTGGCTTGTGCCTAGATGAAAATTTTCCATCTGGAGGCCCTGGTCGACCAAAACCCTAATTTGGTGACACTGTCGATCTTGAGGCTTGATCCACCTAGAAGGGAGCAGCTTTGTGCTTAATCCTTGGAGTGGGAGTCCTTTTTGATCCTTTGTAGCTACTTGAGAGGTTAGACAAGTTGAAGATCATGTCATTCCTTGATTGACCCTTTGTCTAAGGCTCTGAGAGGGCTTGAAACCCTAATTTTGATTGTAGTGGATGCTCACCCATCTTTGGGGAGACTGATGAAATAAGATGGCTCCCCTATTTTGTGATGATGATTTTCACAACGATGGTAAATCTTAGTGGTCAAAATTTGGGGTATGACAAGGGCCCGTAGGTAATTCCAAAGCCATGAATGCATTGTTCAATGGTGTTAACAAGAATATCTTCAGGTTGATTGAACACTGCACCATTGCTAAAGAGGCGTGGCAGGTCTTGAAGGTTGCTCATGAAGGGACTTCAAAGGTGAAGATGTCAAAGCTTCAGCTTCTCACTAGCAAGTTTAAGAGTTTGAAGATGAAAGAGGATGAGAGCATTCATGATTTTCACATGAACATTATTGAGATAGCTAATGCCTCTAGTGCTCTAGGTGAAAGGATGTCTGACAGCAAACTGGTCAGAAAAATCCTCAGATCTCTACCTAAGAGATTTGACATGAAAGTGACTGCTATAGAGGAAGCTCAGGATATAGACAAGATGAAAGTGGATGAACTGGTGGGATCTCTTCAAACATTTGAATTAGGGATCAGTGAAAAGTATGAAAAGAAGAAGAGCATAGCTTTTGTGTTAAATGCTGGTGACTCAGAAGATGAAGGTAATCTAGACAGAGATGAAGGCCTCTCAGAAGATCTGGTGTTACTTGGCAAACAATTTAACAAAGTACTCAGAAGGGTGGATTGGAAGTCAAGATCAAATGTTAGGGACAAGCCATCTGACATCAGTAAAAATCAGAATGCTGGGAGAAATACCAGTACTGAAGATAATTCCAACCAAGAGAGAGGAGCTCAGTGTCATGAGTGTGAAGGTTTTGGGCACATGAAGTCTGAGTGCCCCACATATCTCAAGAGGCAAAAGAAGGGGCTATCAGTCTCATGGTCAGAAGATGACTCTGAAACTGAAACTGATGAGAAGTCTGGAAAGAGGGTCACAGCATTAACAGGTGTGTGTGAGTCTGATGAAGAATCAGTCAATGATGATCTTACTTTTGAAGAGCTAGCTGCTTCCTATAAAAACTTATGCATTAAAAGTGAAGAAGTGTGTCAGCAGAAAGAAGAACAAAAGAAAATTATTGCTCATCTAAAAGCTGAACAGGTAGAGCATTTGGCTACTATCTCTGATCTAAAAAGTGAAGTGGTTGTTCTGAACTCTAAACTGGATAATGTCATCAAGACAGTCAGAATGCTTAATAGCAGCTCTGATGTGCTTGATGAGATTCTGAAGTCAGGGAGAGATGTTGGAGATATTAGGGGTCTTGGGTTTGAAAGTTCCAGCGAGATGGACAAGGGAAAATGGCCTGAAGTGACAACTGCTCAACCTAAGAAAGAACTAAAGATGTCGTACAACATGTTGCAACATCCTCACAGACATCAGAAGAATTTCACAAGAAGAAAGAACCAGAGATGGAAATGCCACTATTGTGGAAGGTTTGGCCATATAAAACCCTTCTGCTACAGATTATATGGCTACCCCAAGACTGGGTTACAGTCTAGTAGGAAACAAGAGTGGGTTGGAGCAACGAAAGTGTGGACTCCCAAGAGTACTGCAGAGGAACACATAGCTCATACGTCCTTCAGTGTCTTTGCAAGGGAAAAGTGGTACTTCGATAGTGGATGTTCCAGGCACATGACTGGTATCATGGGATGTCTGTCAGATGTTAAGTCTCATCCTGTTAACTACGTGACCTTTGGTAATGGATCAAAAGGGAGAGTAATAGGTGTTGGAAAATTGGACTGTGAAGGTCAAACCAATCTGGAGGAGGTTTTACTTGTTGAAGGCTTAGATGCAAACTTGATCAGCATAAGCCAATTATGTGATCAAGGTCTCAAGGTCAACTTTACCAATTCTGAATGTCTGATAACAAATAAGAAGGGTAAGGTTATCATGAGAGGTAAGAGAGCGTCTGATAATTGTTATCTGTGGAGTTCTGAAAACACTGGAATAGGCTTGGAGACTAAGAAAGCTATTGAAAAGACTATTAAGTTAGAACAGGTGCTGATAAATTGTAAAGCAACTCATAATGTTTGCATGGTGAACTGTAATAACGAGTTTAAACTTAGTAAGTATGCCAGCAAGGTAAGTTTAGAAGGAGAATTTGATAAATGTACATTTGAGGCGGATCGGGTACTTAAAGTATATGAATACCGCTCTTCTCTGGGCCCAGTTCTCAAAAGTATAAATAGGCGGGCGAACACACCTTATTTTCAACAAACTTATTCTACACAAATTCCTCTTGCCCTTTCTCTTCAAAGTTCTCGTGTCTTAGGGTTTTCTCCTAACATTCTCAAGATTGTACCGTGTGATCAATTAAACATGTCTCAATATCCTAACTCCGAATCCATGCACGGCTCCTCTGATAACTCTGGTTCTCCTCGAATCAATGCTGGAGAGGATGAATCACTGCGGATGATTAATCTCTCTGATCTAGTGTTAGATATTGCTCCTTTGAATGTTGTGCCGGCTGACCCTAAAGGCAAACAACAAGCTTCTCACACAACGAATGTCAATATTCCAGGTAAGAAGTCTAAACCTCTTTCACCTAGGAAGAAAGTTCATTCCATGACTAGTTTGTATGCTGACCAAGTAAGCCCTAGGAAAAACGTGGCTGAAAAGGGGTCTAAATCTGGCTTAGTTGAGAAGAAGAAGGTTACTAAATCATGTGGTGTGAACAAGAATTCCACTGATGATGATGTTGTCAAAAGGGATAAGGTACTTATGAGGTTTGTTGCTGCGGTTCTGAGTGGAGTAGAGACAGATGTCGGGTCTGATGTCCCAACATCCTTGATTGAAAATAGCAGCCCTACTGATAGGACTGATGATGGTGTCCCAATTCATGTGGACCGTGAAAGAAGGAGTAAAAGGAAAGCTGATGTAAGGACTGATGATGTTATTAATATTGATGACCTCACTTCTGATGAGGAACCTATTGCTGGAATGCTGAGAAAAATTAAGAGAAGAAGAGAAAAAACTGTGGTAAGTGAAGGCTCAAAGTCTTCGAAACTGCGTGGAAAATCTGGAGGTGGGGAAGAAAAAGTTCGAGCAGGGCCTCCTAAACAATGGAGCAAGGTTGTAGTGCCCACTAAGAAGAGAAAAATCACTGATCATAGTGATTCTGACTATGAAGTTGCAACAGATGTCCAGGACATCATTGGTATGAAAACCTCCACCTGCAAAAAGACTTATGCTGAAAGTTCTATGAGAAATGCAGATAGATGGAGAATTGTAGATCAAAGGAGGATTGCTCTGGAGAGAGAGTTGGGGAAGGATTTCGATAAGTACAAAGAAATCATGGATCTCATTGCAGCGGCTGGATTGATGAGAACAGTGTCCAAGATGGGACCCTGCTATGGCAATCTAGTCAAGGAATTTGTGGTGAATATATCTGAAGAGTGTGATGAGAACAGGGATGACAACCTCAGAAAAGTATCTATGAGAGGAGAAGCTGTCACTTTTTCTCCTGAAATTATCAACAACTATCTGGGCAGGAGTAAGGAACCTCAACCTGAGTTAGAGGTTACAGACAATACTGTATGCAAGGAGATTACAAGTGGTTGTATTAGACACTGGCCAAATGAAAAGAAGTTGTCGTCTGGAAAACTGAGTGTCAAATATTCCATCCTCCACAGGATTTCTGTTGTGAATTGGGTTCCTACCAATCACACATCTACTATTTCCTCTACACTTGGCAGATTCATGTATGCTATCGGGAAAAAGATTTCTTTTGATTTTGGATCATACATCTTTGAACAGATTCTGAAACAAGCTAGCTCACCTGCTGTCAAGATGCCTATCTGTTTCCCTTCCTTGATCTGTGGTATTATTCTAGATCAGTGTCCTAATCTTGTGGTGAGGGGTGACACTGCGCTCAAAAGAAAACCTCCTTTGTCCCTTCACTACAAGCTACTTAGTGGAGCACATGTCTCAGACATTGTTGGGACATCTTCACAGACTTCCAGTCATGCTAATCTTGATGATGAAGTCATTGCACAGCTGCAAGAAACGTGCAAGGAACTGGAAGATTCCATCAGAAGAGACACTGCTCGGAAGGCCAAACTCGAACAGTTAATCAAAACCTTCATGGAGAAAAGGAATGCTTCTGCTGGGACAGCTGGTAAAGACCAAGGAACTGCTGAAGGTGATGCCCCTGTAGAATCTGATAGAGAATGTGAACAGAGTTCAGATGACTCAGGATCTAGGAGTGGTGATACTGATACTGATGCTGCTGCTGATGGAGAGAGTGAAGACATTGCAGAATCTGACGATGATGGTGCTGCAGATTAATGGCATAATTTCTGCAGAAGTTTTATTTTGCTTTTGTTGTTTTTGTCTGAACACCTAGAATAGCTTTTCTATGTATCTCTTCTGAACCTTAACCTTGTTGTGTTTTACTTATAACTTGTTCTACTTGCCTTTGTCATATTTATGGCTAAAAAGGGGGAGTAGTATGTTTGTGTGTGGTGTGCTTGTGCTGCTGCAGTAGTTGAGGGGAAGAATGTGGTGCTTGTGCTACTGCAGTAGTTGAGGGGGAGAATGTGGAATGTTGCTGCTGTTGAGGGGGAGTTTTACTATGCTGCTATGATGTGTTGTTTGTTGTGCTGTGCGTTGTGGCAGCTGAAGGGAAGTGCTGCTATGCTGGATGTTTTTTTGCTGTGTAATGTTGGTATTTCGCTGTTGTCTGATATGGATGTTTTTTTTGCTTCCTTACAAGTTTTTTTGTGTGTGTAGTTTTAGCCAAAATAAGCCAAAGGGGGAGATTGTTATTTCTGTGCTTTTGTGGTTGGCATTTATTTTGCTAAAACTATTCTAGCAGCAAGAAGTTGAAACATGAAGTTCTAATTTGTTGCGTTCAACATGTCGAATGAAGATGTCCCATACCTGCTCATAGGACATCGTGTTTGGATTCAGTTTTAAAGCAGATTCTGTTGCTGTGAATTGTTACTAAATATTCTGTGAATATTTGGTTATCCTATGTGGTATCCAAAGCATTTTTGGATTGTGGTTATATGTTGGTTTTTCGAATTTTCAGCTGTTTCTAATTATGGAGACATATTAGGAAACTTTGGATTGAAGACCTATTTTGTTGGAGTTTATTTTGCAGATTTGTGAGTAGTCTATTTGCTGCGTTTTTGAAGCCCAATTCAGTCCAGATTAAGTGCTATATATTGACTGATGTAATCCTAGTTTAGTTGTGGAACTTACTTGTGTTTTGTTAAGGTTTTCGAGTGTATTTTGTGAGCCTAACTGGTATCATTCTGATAACAGTATAAGGACTGGTTTTGTGTTGTAAGTTCTGTCAGTTACTCATAAACTTTTAAGCATTGAGTTTCTTGTGTGTCAATTCTCATAAGCTTTGAAGTATTGAGAATTGTGTGTTTTGAAAGTGTGACTTTCGGTTTGTTACTTGTGTGGAAAGATACCAATCACGGGTTGTGGTTGCAGAGGGATTTGAGGAAGGCCTCATACCTAGGTGAGTCTTAGGTAGAAGTCATAGGAAGGGTAGTGATTAAGTGAGCAGATTATTTGGTAATTGTATGATCTGTGAATCGATACTATCGTATATTGGTTTCGTCCCTGGCTTGGTAGCCCCGGTAGCCCCCAGAGTAGGATTGTTGATCCGAACTGGGTAAACATATCACTGTGTTATTTACTTTCTGCACTACTATTTTTTTGTTATCTTGTTCATTGTGTTAGATATCAGTGTCTCAACATCTGTGTAGGACATCTGATATCTGTGCCACAATTTCAACTTGTATATGCTTATGTATGTCATATTTGCTTATATACTTGTATCTTTTTTCTTGCTTCATTATCTGTTCTATGGGTTGACATGGTGTCTATGAGTGAGATAAGTCCTAACCCGGACTTGAGATAACACATATGTTTAGGAACCGTGGACATAGTCAAGGGAACTTCGAGGGAGAAATCCCAAAGAAGGGAACTTGAAGTCCACACTCAGTTGAGGCCCTCTTGGAAGTGGTATATGTTGAACGAGCAATGGTGAATGCGTTACTACTTTCGACCTAGGAGCCAGAGATACTGATGACCTTTAGTTATCCTTTACCCCAACTTGGCCTATTTAGGACGTAGTGCGAGGACTGTGAGGGAGCAATCCCAAATGGTTGCTACGCGATACTACACTCAGATGAGACTCTCTTGAGAATTTTATTGATCACCAAGCAATTGGAAAGTCGATAAAATCTGAAAGATGGGTTGTTGACTCTGGAAACTTTTTAGAACCTTGTCTTGCAGGTGAAAACCATAGTACATACCTTTGGGATGGATAGACCTTTGACTCCATGCTCGTGACTTTTAACTTAGGTTTCTCTGTGTGTTTTGTGCTTATCTGTTTATGTGTGTTTGTTGCATTCATCCTTGCATCATATGCATTATGTATATTCAAGGAATTCAACTTTATCTTGCTAACTTTATAGGGATAGATTTTGAAAAAAGGAAAATGAAGAAGTACACCTTCATTAGCCCAAAATTGGAAGATTTAAAGAATCTGGGTAAGCCAATCAGTGAATCATCAACATTCTAAGACAAGTATGGAAAGATTTTCTCTCTGATGAAGACCAAGATGGTAGATGGGATGCTCCCTACTCTCATATAGTTTTATGATCCCATGTATCATTGTTTCACTTTTCCGGATTACCAGTTAATGCCCACGCTCGAGGAGTATGCCATTCTAGTTGGTATTCCTATTACCCCAAACCTTCCTTACTCTGGTTTGGAAAGGACGCCTAAGGAGAAGGAAATTGCAGAAGCGGCTCATCTCAAGCTGTCAGAAGTCAAGGCTAACTTGGTTGTCAAGGGAGGACTTTTTGGGTTACCTGCCAAGTTTCTAATTGAGAAAGCCAGTTATTATGCTAGCATGAAGAATATGGTGGATTATGAAGCTGTTATGGCCCTTCTCATTTATGGGTTATTTCTGTTCCCCAACATTGAGAACGTTGTTGATATGAAGGCAATCAAGATCTTCTTCATTGGAAATCCAGTTCCAACATTACTTGCAGACGCCTACTATTCAGTGCATTTGAGGACTGCCCATAAGGGAGGGATGGTAACATGCTGTGCCACACTGTTGTATAGGTGGTTTATCTCCCACTTACCCCATTCTAAGACATTTTGGGATCTCCAAGATGGACTTCTTTGGTCATAAAAGATCATGTCTCTCACCAACACTGATCTAGAGTGGTGCCACCCTTTGTTCAAAGGCAAAGATATGATTGTTAGCTGTAGAGGATTCGCTAACGTACCTCTTCTTGGTACGAAAGGAGGCATAAGCTACAATCCAGCTTTGGCTTATCGTCAACATGGTTACTCTATGGAAGTTAAGCCTAACAACATTTACTTGGAAGGTTTGTTCTTTGAAGAGGATAAGGACCCTGTGCTTAGGGAAAAGATGGCTCATGCTTGGCGTCATGTTCACACAAGAGGTATCTCTGCTTTGGGGAAACCTAAGTGTTTGGCTTCAGAATCTTACACTCAGTGGGTGCAAAAGAGGGCTGTTAAGTTGAAGATGCCGTGTGACCGTCATGATCCCATCCCATTAGCTCCCAGAGATCCCGTTCTTTACTTCACAAGCAATGAGGACGAGTTGAAGATCCGACTGGCTCAAGCAGAATGAGAAAGGAATGCATGGATGAACAAGTATCAGATGCTTGACTTTGAGATGAATGAACTTCAGAAGAGTCTCAGGAGGAAGGAAGAAGAGTCTGTCAGAAAGAGGAAGGCGCAGGGAGATTTATTTTCTCCTAGTACATCATCACCACTAGAACCATGGAAGTTACAGTTAGCCAAGCTCGCTGTTGAGAATGAGGGGTTGCAGAAGGAAAACCAGAAGCTCACCATGAGATTGATGGGAGAAGATTGATTGATGGTTTAAAACTTAGCTTTCTTTATTTCATACTCTGTATTTCGGCTTTTGAAGGTGTAATTGTCTCTTTTTGTAATTCAAACTTTATTATCAATGAAATGAAATGAGATTTTCTTCTAAGAAAAGTGTTCCTTAAAACTTGCAAAATACAATGTTGAGTCCCTTGAATTATACCTATCATTTAGCTTGCATTTAGCTTGCATTGCATATCATTTTGCATCTTTGCATGTGCATGTGCATTCTTCTTCGTCTTATTGTCGTCTTGTTCCCAGCACCCGTCACCCTGATTTTCCGACTCGACAAGGATACCTAGCTTTATTCAGGACAATGGCAACGATGAAGGAAATTTTGAAGAACCAGGAAAAGCTGAAAGAAGAAGTCAGAATCCTCAAATGCCAGATGAATTGGGTTCTAGAAACTTTACAAGCTCTAATGGAAAAGGAGAATCACATTCACCCTATCATGCCAACATTCAACGATCAAGCTTCCATTTATCAACCAGTTTCTCAATCACCAATTTATCAACGAGCGCCCAACGCTCCTGCTTATCCACAACAAACTCAAGTCTCTTGTCAAAACATTCCAGATAAAAGACAGGGTGGTAGGCCTCCGATTCCTTCCATTCCTATGATGTATACAATGTTGTATCCTTCTTTGGTGCAACAGGGATTAATAACTACAAGGTCATCAGGCTCACCTCCTGATCCGCTTCCATCTACCTACAATCCCAATGCTCATTGTGCATTCCATGAAGGTGCACCAGGCCATGACTTAGAAGGTTGTTTTGCTTTGAAACATATTGTAAGGGATCTAGTGGAAATAAATATTTTATCTTTCAATGACTCCCAGTCCAAGAACAATCCTTTGCCATCTCCTGAGGATCTCTCATACCAGCCAGCCTGTGGTCTTGTTCCTGGGCTAGAATGTAATCATCGTCAGGTGTCTACCAAAAGGGGGTTTCAGACTCCAGCGGATGATTCTCCTCGAGGTTCTCAAGGTCGAGATAAGAAGAAAAGTGCTGCCAAAAGAGGAAAATTTAACCACCAGCCTATCCCGGTGCCGTTAAGCAAACTTTTCCCACTGTTGATGCAAAACAAGCTGGTAACTCCACGACTTCTCACACCTTTCCGGGGACCTTGGTATGATCCCAACCTAACCTGTGAATTCCATAAGGGAGCTGAAGGGCATCATTTGGACAATTGCCGAGCTTTAGGATATTTTGTGCAAGAAATGATCCATGACAAGGAGTTAATCTTTGAAGAAGACCGCCCAAAGACTGAATGCAAATTCCGCACTGGGACCATCGGGCATCCCATTGAAGAATGCAAGGAATTCGAAGAAAAACTGATGAGCTTGCTAAAGAATTTGAACCCTCAGGAAGGTACTTCATACGCTGGTACCTCAACTTCTGAAGCAAAAGGTAAAGGACCCGCAAGGCCTCTCAAAGTTCGATACCACAAGGAACAAGTGATTGGCGGTGAAGACTTTTTTCCGTTCGGACCCTGAAACTGAAATCTTTGGTTGGCTGTGTTTTGTATTTCAGTTGTATTTCCTTTAATTGTATTGATATTTGCTTCTGAGCTTTGTTGTACCTTTAAATTGGCAACATTAATGAAATATTTATGCATCTTTTGGTTAAATCCATTCGTTTCACTCATCTACTTTTATTTTCATAAAAGCAAAAATATATATCTTTTTCACCCTTTTTCAAACTTTTGTTAAAGCAAAGATTAGGGAGGACGATGAAAACCTCATGTTCATAATTGCTGTGGTATACTTTCAAATTAACCTCGCCGAGGATGTAAGGCATTGTTCAATTCCCAAACAAGGAAAATTATCCCTCGTTAACCCTTCGAGCCTAGAAGTAGGAGTTTTCTTTCCTTACACAGAAACCTTAAATCTCAACTTTGGGGCAGGGTAGTTCTCAGTTTAACTGGATTATGCATTCAAACACGAGCGCTTCATATAAGGCGTCAGTCAGCTTTCAAATCAAGTGACTTCCTATTTTTGGAGATTTGAACGTATATCTTGAGTTAACTGAGCGTAGGATTTGAGCCTTTATCCTTTGTTTCATAAACCATGAACCATACCACATTACAATCTTTAAAAGACCTAATTGAGGTAAGGTTGTTTTGAGAGCATACTACTGCAAGGTTGAGTAACCTGACTCCTAATAATCTTTGTTGCTCGCGTGTGTTGGTCACTTCCTTAATGACTAGACCCACCTTTGTTTTTGACTATTTAATCATTTCACTGTGCGTTTTTTATCAAAGCTTTGTTTTCAAACTTTGCATTAAAACTTTGCATTAAATTTTGCCAATTTTAATGAACAACACTTGTTTGCAATACCATTCGATATCAAGGAATCCCAGTCAGGGGCAATCAAGTGTGAGGTTTGCCAATCTATTATCCCAAGAGTTGACAAATCAGAGGCAGAATTCTGCAAATTCATAATATTGGGGCAAATATTCTTGAGGTCATCTTATGACAAGTTTTGACTTCAGTAACCCATCCGCAGGGGCAAATCCGTTCCCCAGTAATTTCTACTACAGTTTGAGTATCTCGAGTATAACTGAATAAAAACAGCTACGTCAAGATTCAAGTTGGAAGATATTAAAGCACCTAGTATTTCAAGTCTTCCGTAAAATTCTTTTGATTATTCAAGTTGGAAGATATTGAAGCACCTAGTATTTCAAGTCTTCCGTAAAATTCTTTTGATTATTCAAGTTGGAAGATATTGAAGCATCTGGTATTTCAATCCTTCTGTAAAATTCTTTTGATTATTCATCCCCTAATCTGGGGCAGTTATGCCGAGATCTCTCCAAGAGTTTGAAGATATTGAAACACCCTGTATGCAAATTCTTCTATAAAATCCTCTTATTATCGTATAGACCGTCTAGCCTAGGGCAGATGAGATTTGAAGATGATCATTACGCCAGTAGGATGCAGAACTACTTTGGTTCTTGTGATATCGTCTGCTAGCTCCCCAATAAGCTGTTACTTCAGAGATCAAGCTCACGATGGCGATACTCATGATGTTATACCTCAAGTGGAATACTCTTTTCACCAGTGAAGTTGTTGATTCTTCTTCATCACCAGTATTGGTCCAGCCCTTTGAGTTTGGCTGGGTATCCTTTGTCGAGGAATTTATTTCGTCTCGTTTCGTTTCTTGTCTGTTTTGTCAGCATAAGCATAAGCACAGCATAAGCGCTCATATGCATAGCATCTTAGCATTTCTGCTTCCTTTTCTGGTGTTTACCTGTTTTTGTTCACTTTGGCGGTTATCCCCCCAAGTGGCTGGGTTGGTCTATTCTCTCCAATAGAAAGTCAGCTTTAGGCATAAAGTGCCCATCTGTTCTGAATTCCCCACAAAGTTTGATTCTCGTGGATGATGGTTGGTTCAGTTATCTTTTCCATATTTGGATAAGATAAATCCCCATTTGAGTTCATTCCTCAATTGGAGTCTTGTTTGACCGTTTCTTTCTAGCTTGTTCCTAGATTGAACTTTGGTCCCTGGCAGGTATGGTTTTTCTAACCTATCTTTGAACGTGCATTTATTTTGCACCGTTTCTCGCAGGAAGCATCTTTCACAGACCCTTATTCAGGACAAGATTATTTCTCCAACAGTATTGTGATATCAACATATCTTTGAAGCAGCAATCTCTTGAAGAAGCTTGGCAGTCTCTTATAAGCAGCTTATCTATCTCTGGTACTATTCAACCTCTTCGCAACCGTAATTGGGTATTCCCCAGGAAGCCTTATCTTCAGTGACGCAACCTTGGTACTAACCTATCACATTCTATACTTTATTGGAGCCCATTTTTTTGGTTCTCTCTCCAATAAGGTTACTTCTAAAGAGCCAACCGGTCATACTTGAACCTGTTGTTCCATCACTTTAGAGGTGTTTTCTAGGATGTCATTTAGTCATGTTATACTTGATGATAAATCATTCTAGATACTTTATTGGAGCCCATTTTTTTGGTTCTCTCTCCAATAAGGTTACTTCTAAAGCGCCAACCGGTCATACTTGAACCTGTTGTTCCATCACTTTAGAGGTTACTTCTAAAGAGCCAACCGGTCATACTTGAACCTGTTGTTCCATCACTTTAGAGGTGTTTTCTAGGATGTTATTTAGTCACGTTAGACTTGATGATCAATCATTCTAGATACTTTATTGGAGCCCATTTTTTTGGTTCTACCTCCAATAAGGTTCCTTCCCGGCTCATACTGGTTTTCCTCATGGAGCAGATTATTTTGTTATCTCAACCAACTCTTATGAGTACTGCAGCCTATTCTTGACTCATCAGCTTTATTACTCATTTCAGGTGTTTTTATCTGGCGCGCAGAGTTTGTCTCTGTCTTTCTATTTTTTTCTTGAAGATCCATTTTGGAATCTTCGGTATAAGAGTTCCCAGGAAGTCTTTACTTGGTTGTTTGTCTTTTGTAGATTGATCCCCAGTGATCAGGTCTTTTCTTTCTGGTTTCATGCCCAGAAAGAGTGTGGGTTTGTTTTGTTCCCAGTAGTCCATCTCCCCGGATCTTTCCCCAGTGGAGATTGTTTTTTGGTTTTTCCCTAGCGTTTCTTTGGAGTCTCCCCAGTGGGTCTCTTTCGTTGGTTAGCCTGTATCCCTAGTGAGTTTTTCTTGTGGATACTAGCTTTCGCCTTTCCCCGGTGAAGCTTATCTTGTGTGTTTGCTTCCTGTTGTCCCTAGTGTCTGGTCTGTTTGCGTCTTTTTAGCATCATATCATCATTTTAGAAGTTCATGGCATGTCAGCATTTGCATGTCTGTTGCTTGTCCTTAGCATTTGCATTCCATCTAAGGGAAAAAATTTTGGTTTGCTATATTTAAATACCTTTCACCTTGATGCCCCTGGAATCTCCGTTCCTCGTGCCATCTGGTGAAGCTATTTAAATAGGGGCAACTGTTGTACCCTAAATTTTTACCCTTAGATATCATCTTCATTTGTGCATCTTAGGTCAAGCATCTCTGCATTGTTTGAACTAACCTATATCTTGCAGTTTGTTTCTTTATGTTCAAAGCAGGTTTGCCTATCACCATGAAGCTCCATCAAGTTGTTTTGAAGCAAGTCAAGTCAACCAAAAGAGCTCCAGTGCAAGGACTTTGGAATTAGGGTTTTGCTTTGAAGAAATCACTGAGAATTTGGCTCTATCAAGTCAAGATTTGTGTGTTTCACTTACCACTTAAGGCTGCCTACATCCAAGAGACATCATTCAACAGGAATCCAAGATCTATGGGTCCTCAACAAGAGAAGTTTGAGCCTCAGCCTCTCTATACCTCCAAATTAGGGTTTCTGTGACACTTATCAGTCAATGGCTTTGATTTTCACCAAGATGAATTCCCAAACCCTAACTCTTAATTCTATTGGTTTACCAACATCCTAAAGGGTCTCCTAAGACCTTTAGATGAGAAAGAAGAAGCAAGTTTACAAGATTTGACCTCAGTGCATTCACAGTCAAAATTAGGGTTTGACTGAAACCCTAATCCTTGGAAATTTTGGTTCAAATGAAATGTCAATGGTTCTAATCATCATAGAATGCCTCATGAAGTATTCAAAGCATCAAGATCAAGTTTCATGAGGTTTCTTGCAAGAGAAGTAGGGTTTTGGCCAAGAAAGATGTCATATGTGAGATTTTTCCCCTAATAGCACATTTTGAAATGACCATAACTCCTAAACCATACACCCAATTGGAGTGACTCAAAGCTCATTGGAAAGCTCTTTTCAAGATATTCAATTTGTTCCATATGACTTTTCCTCTAAAAATGCTTAGTTTTTGAGTTATGAAGCTTGCAAGATATTTTGACCAACACTTAGAAAATTTTCAAGCATTTTTCGTCACTCTTTTTCTTAACTTTGACACCATTTTTCACCCATTTCCATTTGGATTCAAGACTTGGGCCCCAAATGAAAGTTGTAGAGCATGATGAGAGCTTTCCAACCATATGTGGAACATCTCATTTGGATGTGCCAAACTCAAGTTATGGTGTTTTAAAGTGAGGTACCTCAAATTGCCAAAATCCAATAACTTAGAGATTTTTCTAAGTCTTTTTTTGCCTTCTCATGTGCACGACTTTGTGGATTATTTCCTCATTATTACAAGCACTATCTCAAGTATTCTTCCACATAAGAATTGATCCATCAAATGCCCTCTTTACATAGAATAAAAAACTTCAAGATTTGGTGGTATGGTTATCAAGTTATGGTACACTAAAGTTGACATGTTACAATGTTATGAACACTTAGAAAATTCTGGTTTTGTGTTCTGTTGCTACAACCAAACTTTGCCACGATTTTCCATGTGCTTCTAGTCATTATTTCAAACTTTCTCCAACACATAAATTGCTCTATTACATGATCCCTTTCCAAATAATCAAAGAGTGCATCATTTGGTCCATGGAATAAGCAACCATCGTGGGATAAAGTGGTGTTCATGGTTTTGTTTCGTTACACAAACAATGTCAAAACTTGAACGAATTTTGAACTTCTTTTGCTAAGTACAATTGTACTTTTTCTTTCCTCCACTTTCCAACACTACTTACCACCAAGTCTGAATACCAGCCCACTGATCTTTTATGTGTCATTTCCAATTAACCCGTGCAAAAGAAGCCTCCAAAGTACAACTAATTTGTACTTGAAAGGTTGACATACCAAAGGATAAAACCATGGGCTGTTGTGTAAGTTATCATGGCATATCCACCCTTTGAACCTCGTTCTCTTGGCTGACTTTTAACCCTAAAATAAGCAACCATTTCAAAAGCTCACGGGGCTCAAGATGAAACGGAGGGCATGGTGTGTGCAGAGAGCCGTTACCCACTGAGTTTGGAGGCTAAACCAGCTGCTTCCACTATAAAGGGGGAGGCATTATCCTTCCTTAGGGACCAATGACAGCAAGTAGAATACGACCTCTCAGAACACTCACTCGAACCACACACTTTTTCTTCATCAACCACCAATAACCTTAACCTTTTCTTCATCTTCCAACTTCACCCTTTCAAACAAAACTCTCTCTTTGCACCCCTGATACCAAGCACTAGAACAAGAAAACAATGCCAAACACGAAGTAGTCAGAACAACAACCACTTCAAAACCTCTCCATACTCCAAACTCATAAGGCTAATATCAAATATATATAGCCAAGCATAACACCACACTCCACAGAATACCACCAAAAACCCAAAGAAAACCACAACAAACCACAACAACACTTTCTCCTTCGCAGAAATACATCACCACCACTGCTCCAAACTCTCAAAACTCGTAAGAGCAATATCATCAACAAACAACAACAACACACAATATCAGAACACAAGATTCCAAACTCCAAGCAACCTATGAGTTGTTGTTTGGCAAGTAAGAAGGAAGAGGGAAACACTTCGCAGCAGCCTTTAGTTTGAGGAGGAAGAAACTCAATCCTTGGAACCTTTAGAAGTTCACTGCAAGCAGAGGTAACTCTCACCCTTTCTCCTCTATGTTTAAGTTTCCATGCTATCATTGATCTCGAATGCCTCTGCCAGACCCACGTAATGCATTTATGTTGCTTTGAATTAATGGCTTGAATGTATGATTGGCATATGCTGATGCTTTCCAGTTTTGTTTAGTTGGGTCGTTCTATTTTCGTGTTGTTTTTATCCCAGTCTTAGGCCTCTGTTAGATGTGTTTAGGGTGTAGTAGTGTTCTATTGTTGAGTAATGTACATTGTTTGAAGTTCACGGATTTTGGTTGAAGACTAAGTGGGGAGATGTTGGAATTAGGGAGTATATTGCCATGTTGTGTTGTTGGGTTTTCACGTAAGTTGTAGGTTTCGTTTTGCATGGAAATAAGGATGTGACGACCTGGCCGTGTGGAATTAGTTAATAGGCTTTTGTCGTTTTGTAGCTTAATGTTTTACGTGACCGATTGATACATATTAATACTACATGTTCAGCTCATGTCATGCGCGTGTGTTTTTTTCTTTTTTTTTCCATTTCATGATTTTGCTTTGGTTTATATGTTAATGGAAGCGTTTAGTTATTGGATGAACACGCCGTCCCAACGGTCACACACTAGCACTTGCCTTTACCATTCACTTACCACGCCTGGGTTCGATCCTGTGGATCAACCCTTTTGGCATTTTTTTTCCTTTTTTCGCCTGATTTTCTTTCTTTTTTCTTTTTGGGCTTCGCCTGGGCTTCGCTAACGCCACCCCCTATTTCTGGCCTAAACACACCATCAACTAACCTTTAGTTCATTTTAATTACTTCCACACCCCCTCTGCGCTTTTATTTTATTTTAGTTTGTTTTCTTTTAATTATTTTCTATTCCAATCTTTTAAAAAAAAAACATTTTATTTTATTTATTTAAAAACTTTTTCTTTATTTCAAAACTCCAAAAATATTTATTTTAATTTTATATAATTTGTTTCTTAATTGTTTATTTGAGTATCATGAATTAATATGTGAAGTATGTCTAATTGTTAATTGTTGTGTTGATTTGTCAATTTGTATTTTATTTTTTAATTGTTAATTGTTGTGTATTTTAATTTTAATTGTTAATTTATATGTATTTTAATTGTTAATTGTTAATTGTTAATTTTAATTATCAATATGTATTTTAATTGCTAATTGTTAATTGTTAATTTTAATTATCAATATGTATTTTAATTGTTAATTGTTAATTGTTAATTTTAATTGTGTAATTGTTAATTTTAATTGTATTGTTAATTGTTAATTTTAATTGTGTTATTGTTAATTTGATTGTATCATTAATTGTTAATTGTTAATTGATTATCACCTTTGGATTAATTGTTAACCTTACTTATGAGCATCTTTATTGATCTTATGAGTGTTATTCACTAATGTTTGTTTAAGTCTTGAACTAATCCATCCATGTTTGATTTATCATGTATTTGACTTTAGTTTGAATTTTATTCTTCTTTAAATATCATCCTTAATTAATATCATTCTTTTTATCTTGTGAGTGTTCTTTATGTTTGTCTTCCTTAAGATTGAAACATATTGATATGTCTTTATGATGATCATGTCCATCTTATCCATACTTTATCATGAAGCATCTTGCCATCCTTATGCTTGTGTTGCTTTCATCTCATCGTATTGTACAAATGTTTTATCTTTTATCATGTCTTGATCTATTGTTATATTATTCTAAAACTGTTATCTTTCCCCCATTCCAAAGGAAGGTGATTAATGTTGACTCTTAAAGTCATAGCCCCCACCTTAACCTAAGTAACCTCTTAGGAGAAAACTTCATTTCTTGGCCTCATCAGAGCCATAGAAATCACAACTAGCCTTAGGAGAGAGTTCTTAAACTCTTAGTGATATTCATCCTAATAAATTATCATTTTCCCTACTGACTAAAACTTCAACATAGGACCATTATAACTAGATTTAGAGAGTTCTTATACTCTACAATAAGGTCACACTCATTTCCCCTCTGAATATTGACCACAGTCAATGATTCAGTAGAAGTAGAACTACGCATACTCTGATTCTACACCCGAGGATACGTAGGCGTAAGGTGCGATGCCTTATCGAGTATACTTAGATACTAACCCCTAGGGTTTCAACCCTTAGCATAGAACCTTTAGCAAACATAAGATAACATTAACAAGAGGTTCCCGTAGAGTACTACGGACGTTTAGGGTGCTAATACCTTCCCTAGGCGTAACCAACCCCCGAACCTTAGATCTTCCCACTTTTAGGTTTTTCTAACGATCTTGAACCTTTCCTTTGGATAAATCAAAGTCGGTTGTAAAAGAAATATGATGCAAGTTAATTAATAGCTTGTTATCCGATTTTCACCGCAACACATGGCATGGAAGGATAATGGATTCATGAATTCAGGAATGTCCAAATGGCGTCAAGTTCTTAGGAATTTATTTTACCAGGTGGTTTATTCAAGTGCAAGATTATTTAAGTGGATCATTTGGAATCCAGGATATGATGGCAGACACCACTCAAGGTTTTCAAGCTTTATTTAAGGAAATGCAGGGATCGCAAAGCGTAGTCCTTTTGCTCATCAAATGGCATACAATTCGTTCATCAAAAAGTTGAAGCAAGTTTACTGCTTATTACAAAAGTCAAGAACAAACATCATTCTCGGTTACAAGATACGAGTTAAAGGTTCGAATTGATTCAAAGTTTAAAGTACATTTTCTAAACTTTCATGACAAGGTGCAAGTTGAAAGTCAAGATATATTAAAAGGGGGAGTACTAGTTCTAGTTAGATTTGCAAAGTTCAAAAAGCTCAAAATGAAATTCCTTGAAAGTGTCAGGCTACCAAGAGGATAATTAACTCAATTCCAAATCCAATTTTCCATTTTTAATCTACTTGTCCTATCCAAATCCATTTTTATTCCAAAGTTTTAATTCCAAATTTCCAAACCACATTTCAATGCATGGTAGGCAAGCAAATGATGTCCGATTAAGTTTCAAATTGCACTCCATGACTAGGTGAGAATGTTTCGTTCACATCACAAGATTATTTCTCATTGCATTTACAACAATTCATGACAATCACACGAAGCTCATCTTACTATATAAGAAAATCTAAGGCTCTGGAAAATCCATTTTTGCCCTACCCTCTTATTCTGCTACCTCATCAAATTGAGGGTATTTTGTGTCCAAATATTACTTTTTTCAACCAAACTAATATAGTTAACCAATTTGAATGGCAATGTTACTAATTTGTTTCTCATTACACACCTTTTTAAATTATTTCACAACAATTGGTCGAATTCCAACTAAATCTTTAACATTTTTTTTTACTTTTTCTCTATTCCCAATGTATTAACTCCATTTTACTCTTCTTTCTTTCTCTCTTTCTCTGTCCTTCCTCTCTCTCACCGTGCTTTCTCTCTTTCTTTCTCTCTTCTTCCCCCTTTCTCTTCTTCTCTCTTCCTCTTCTTCTTCCTTCTTTCTATTTTTTCTATGGAAATCAAATAGAGAAATCTGCGACATTGATTTATAAATCATAATGACGATCTTTCAAAAAACAAATCATGCTTTCGAAGCACTAAATATTTATAGTTACTCTAGATCGTGATCAATAATTTTGTTATTAGTTGATGGTAATAATCGCTCACGTGAGATTTCTCTGCACGTCTCTTAAAAACATTTGTCCAGGCCCATTAGAAATTAGGGTTTCAAGTTTTTATATTTAAGCTGATTTTCTGTCTCATTTCATTGTTTTTGTGTCTGCTCACTTCGAACCTTCACTGTATCTGAATCGTTGGCTCCGTCGGTCGTAAGTTCTATTAATCTCTCTTTTGCTAACCATCATTTTGGTCATATATGAATCGAAGTATCTTAAGATAGATATTGGGTTATGAAAATTATTGGATTTATAAAGATTTACAGAGATCTTCTTTTTACATTTATGTTTAACTCATGGTTGCAAGGTAAAATCCAACATTTTTACTACTTTAATGTTTTGTTGAATCTTTCATTTAGAGTCTTATTTTTTGATATTTAGGATTCAGTTTATACTTTTTTATTTTATGGGTTCGGATGAAGAATCGTTGAATGTGTTAAAGATGTGAACTTTATATAGACTAAATTTTGTTTTCATCTGTATGACAGATAAATTCTACATCTGCATTTTCAAGCTTTGCAAGTAAATCTTTTAAAGAAGGTGAGATTTATTTTAAAGAAGTATTGTGAATGGTGATATGTTTCAGAATCATCTAATCCTATGGAAATGTGTTTGTGTTCATCTTCTCTTTTTTCAACTAAGTTTGTTTTGTGTTTGATTGAGTTTTTGACATTAACTGTGTATTTCAATGTTTTGTCTTCTGTTTTCCAGGTTTTCATTCTGATTAATTATGATATGATTGATTTCATTTTGGTTTCATTCATATTATCAAATATGTCGTTACATTGTGTAGGAATTACGCCCATTGAATTTGTTATTTGTTCCAATAAGAATTAAGGAGAAATAAGTTGTCGATAAAATCGTCAAAAAGGTGATTCTTTGAATTATTCTGGAGCCCATTTGCATTCTTTTTGGGTTAGTAATACATGTGACTTGTACTTCTGTATATCAGTTTTTTTTTTTTTTTGAGAGAATAGTTAGTGGAATGACACACAGAAGAAGATTGAATGTTTTGGGTAATGTAGTTCGGAAGCCGCTACGCCGGATATTTTGTGAGTTCAGTGGTGGTCTCTCATCGGAGGATGAAGTTGGGCTTTACATTGGAACTGATGATTTTAAGAATCACTTGGGACTTATGATCGCCCTACACAGGGTGGCAAGCAGATACATTTGTCTTTGGTGGCATATCCCAGTCACTTGGAAGCTATTGACCCTGTTGTTGTTGGGAAAACTCGAGCTAAGCAGTATTATGCAAATGATGTGGACAGGACAAAAAAATATGGGTGTTTTTCTTCATGAAGATGGTAGTTTTGTTGGATAAGGTGTGGTCTATGAAACACTGCATCTAAGTGCTCTTCCAAATTACACTACTGGTGGGACTATCCATATTGTGTTAAACATTCAAGTTGCATTTACAATTGATCCAATGTCTGGTTGGTCTCACAGTATTGCACAGATGTTGCTAAAGCTTTAGAATGTCCATCTTTAATGTTAATGGTGATGATGTGGAAGCAGTAGTTCATGCTTGTGAATTTGCTGCTGAGTGGTGTCAAACTTTTCATTCAGATGTGGTTGTGGACTTGGTGTGTTATTGTCGATTCGGCCACAATGCTATTGATGAACCATCTTTCACACAACCTAAAATGTAGAAGGTTAGCCCTTTTATTTATTATGCTTTTCTTAATTTTGTATGCACATTGCTTTTGGACAAATTAATCAAATTTGTGACTTTGTTATCTTAATATAGATAATCAGAAGACATCCTTCAACTCTTGAAATCTATCAAAAGCAACTTTGGGCAACGGGGAGGTGACACAAGATGACATTTATAAGATACACAAGAAGATCACATTAATTCTAAACTAAGAATTTCAAGCTAGCAAATTTTACATTCCTAAAAGAAGAGATTGGCTTTCAGCATACTGGCTTGGCTTTAAGTCATCTGAACAACTTTCCCTTGTCTGAAACACTGGGTATGGTAAACTTAATATTATTTTCTTATTTATTATTTTTTTATTTATTTCTAAGTTTGTAAATATGACTTCTATTGTATGCTTTATTGACAGCTAGCCACGAGGGAGGTGGGGGAGATATTGGAAAGATAATCAATATTATCATGGTAGTGGAATATGTTTGTTTCTCATTATGAAGTATTCTATATTATCTTTTGTTGTTTCATTTGACATTTCCCAGAAGAAATTCCATTTATGTTACCCTTATGGTAGCTATTTGACCACAAATTTTGGATGTCGTGCTGAGTGAATGGAAAAAGGTGCAGTACAAAGTGTATTGTCAAGCTCTTTGGCTAAGAAAAAGGAAGGAAGGTGTGCAGGGTCGAAACCCAGCTTATATTTAACGATATTCAACGCACTGAATTTAATTAACCAAGTTGATTTTTGTGTGCTTGATATTTCATCATGAGAACCAATATAATTATGAAACTAATGAGCATCTTGAACTTTTTGTTTCTTTTAATTTAAATTTTGTATTTTATAGATTTTAGAACTAAAATTTTGATTTACTCCAAAAGTTGTTTTCACCAAAAACTTGGTTTGAAGTGTTCTCTGCTACAATTTTGCATTTCATACGTTTGGAGATCACAAGGAAGTTCATGAATAAGTTAGTGAGAATTCTGGTATTGATGTTCAGCAAGTGTCTTTGGTGATAAATTATGATTTGCCTATATGTTTGGTGGTCTTCAATAAACATTATATTGAATTCCAAGTTACTATTCAGGCAATAACTGCTTTAGATTGGATGATCTGTGTAAAGGTTTTGTTTTTTATGCTTTGGTGAATGGTTATAAATTTTGTTTTTGTGATTGCTATGTGTTTGTGATTTTTACTGTGTGAAAAATGGAGATAAGTTGATCCTTTGATTAGTTGTTCATAACTTCTTATCCTAAATGATCTACTTTTTATTTGCTTGACAATAGTATAGTTGACTTAGTTTCTGTGCTTTTGATGCAGAAATATTTTAATAGCAGAACCTGATCACGTATTTGTAGGCCTTCTTCCCACCAATCTGGCATATGGAGCACATCCAACCATTTTTCCATTTTTTTTATATTAAGCTGCAGCAGAACGAAAAAATGGTAAGAAAATATTACCCTGAGGAAAAGGGACCGGTTACAAATATTGATTCGATCGACAATTCTTCTGTAATTATCAGAAAGGTAGAATCTCAAGGAAATTTCTATTTAGTTGAATTAAATCAATACATGTTTTGGATGGTTGAATAGAGTAGACATCTCATATCTGTAATATTGTTCTAGGTTACTAATTTTATTGGTTACAGGTCCAATGTATATTATATGCAATGTCTACAGTGTACTTGCGCTCAAACATGTGGCTTTCTGTGTAGGCTGCAATGTCTACATTGTTCCATTCTATTATCTACCACCACATTTAGCACACGACTTTTGCGTTTTAGATTTTGTTGATGAATTTTTCTTTAAAATCATTATAAACTTTATTAGTCATGTTTCTTCTTACATAATATGTTTTTTATTTGGAAAATAAATGTGGAAGAAGTTAAAGTATTCTTATCATGCATATATATAACTTCTCTGACAATGTGTTCGTATTACAGGCATTCTTGAGGCAGAAGTTATTCAGGCAAGGGTTTGCATTCATACTAGGGGTGGATCTGGTATATTGTCTTAACTTGTATACATATTTATAGCAATATATTTTTTTTTGTTTTTTTACAACTTTGTCCTCCTTTTGGGTCCATCGTCCAACTTTAAAAGTCATTCTGATTAAGATATGTAAAGCATAGGATTCATACAAAATGTTGCTAGAGTTTGAAAGAAACTTTTCCTTCACAATAACATATGATGTAAAGGTTTATGAGACCAAAAGTAAGACAGTAAAAATTACTACAGATGAGTACATAACAATATATGATTATGAATAAAAGTATTAGTCTCACCTGAGTTGATTTGAACACTTCAGAAAATTCTAACAATGAGACTACTTTTACTAAAGATTCTCCAAGATAAGAGATAGAGGGAGAATGAATAAAATTATTGGTCAAACTATTAAGACTGGTTGGTATAAGTATAGGAATTATGAAACATTTTTCTTCGTTGTCATTTTTTCAGTAGAAGAACCTTGCTCTTATATTTTTCTTCGCTGTCATTTTTTTGTTGTGACTATGTGATACTATAAGCTATCTTAGGATTTGATTTTGTGATATGAAATTGCTTCACTTTTGTTGCACATCTTAATTTGCGTTTCTTCAGTTTCATTTTTTTTTGGTTTGAAATTTGTGATGCTATAAGCTAGGTTGAGTTTTGAATTTATGATCTGAATTTACTTCATTACAGTTGTGTCATTGAATCAATTTCAAATTTAGAATGTTGGAATTCCTTGGAGTTGGAGGTTAGCAGAATAAATCTAAGTGATTGGTTAACTTAAATGGTATTCGGGTCTAGGGGAGAGGGTTTTTGGTGTTTCTGTTACTTTTCTTGGCTCTGGTTGTATCTGATATTGGGACTGCTTTTTCTTTAGCAGATCTTGCTTCCTGTACTGGTTTTGGCATGTCTTATGCCCATTTTAATAGAATGTTGTTTGGCTGTTTCTAAAAAAAATTCAAATTTAGAATCATTTTATTAATAAGAAATTTTTGCTTTGTGATTGTTTGTGTACTTTTTTTATTCTTTTTCGTTAATTGTTTTCCTTCAGCACCATGCTTTATTGTGATGTTATGAGCTAGCTATGAGTTAATTTGTTGGCTTAGTGAATTGAATTTGCTCATTTCAATACAGGAAAATTGAAGTCTAATTGTAATTTATAATATTTTATTAGCAGAAAAGTTTTGCTCTATGATTTTTTTTGAATTTTGCTCTAGGTTCATCATGAACATCACTAGACAGAAAAGACGTGCCTGCTATGAGGTGATAGGCAAACAGCTAGGGAGTGGTAATGTTGGATACTTCCGATACATCTTTGCCGTAGTAGTAATAATTGAAAGGCCACGTAAATTTAAAGTATTTTTTTAATTATATTATAATTATAATGTACTAACTAAGAATTAAAATTCATTTTTCTATGAGGATCAATTGAGCCAAACTGATTACATGAATTGATTTTGTTTATATTTAATACAAGCTATATTGTTTAGGATATTAAATATGATATTAGCGTTGATAATATATTTTAAAATACAGAAAAACTATCAGGTTTATAATTTATTATTAAATTATTGGAATTTATAATTTTATTATACCTATTTTAAATTATTCTTTTAAGGTGTTTTTTTATTTAAAAAAAATTAATATTGTAAATATATTAATTATTCTGTTTTATATATATATATATATATATATATATATATATATATATATATATATATATATATATATATATATATATATTGTTCTGGACTGGGCCAACGGCCATGCGCGGCCCAATCCGTGACTGCTACAGTAACAGCTCAAACGCTTGGATCCAGTCCATTAAGATGACAAAAGTACCCTTTTGCCACGGCAACCGGGCACTGACTGCTCAGCCTTGCCCGGAATTATTGTCCGCCACACACGAGCTACAGCTCCTCGACATATGACAGCCATATGCCCGCAACTGCCCTTCTGCCCGTCACAACGGCTAGTTTGGGCAGTTACCTATTCTTCAGGAAAAAGGTTATTTCGCCTTGAAAATAGGACCGTTGGCCACGCGCTGGGGAACAATATATAAACCCTCTCACTTGAGAGGGCGAGGTATCACATTTTTCACCCTCAGAATACTTTTTGTACTTGCCCCTTTTTCTCTGACCCTTTCTTACTTGAGCGTCGGAGTGCCTTGCAGGTACACCCCCTTTTTCTCCTCAACAGTTCGAACACCCAGCACGTCCAGCCATCATCATCTACCGAGCACCTCGCCATCTGACGACCAGCGTGTGTGGATCTGATCGAACACTCGAGATCAGTGGCGTCGTCTGTGGGAACTCCTTGTTCTCCCCTTCTTTCTTTCTTACTCGGAAACTAAAGATCAAAACATACCTTCATTAATCCACCCACATATGGCCGCTCAGAACCCTGCAAAAGGTGCTGACGCTACAGTTCTTGTCCCCGTCAACAAGGTGGACGTTAATGGCAGTTCGTTGTTACTTTCTGATCCCCGTTTCCTTCGAGACGGGGCCACTGCTTCTCTAACTCCTCCTCCCACTGAGCAAGGAGAAAAACAGTCACCGTTGGGGAAGCGACCAATTCATGGCCCCCCAGCACTGATCTAGCCGTCGCAGCCCTCCTAGATGCTGTCAACCGCACGAACCTCCTTATCTTGCAGCAAGGTGAAAGGATAGGAGCCCTCGAGGAAGCAGCTCTTCCAAGATCCTCTCCCCACAAGAGGAAACACCAGAAATCAAGAAGCCCGCCGCCTAGGCGCCAGGAAGACCGTATGACGAGGCCCGAACCACTACGCGTTCACAAACGTGACCAGATTTCCCCGCGGGACCAGTCGCCACCAAGACACAAGAGAACGAGGCCGGACGGGCATTCTTCCCCGATCAGACATCGCGACAGGCCACGATCGCCTTCACCTCGCAGAGACCGCCGTCACGAGCGCAGACAACGGTCACCGTCGACTTCAAGTTCGGAAATCGATGACGAGCCTCGCGGCCCGTTATCCTGCAGGATCCTAGCCACCCGTCTCCCCAAAGGACTAGAGAAGCCTCCGTCTCTAGGGACTTATGATGGAACCATGGACCCAGACGAGCACATAGAAAACATAGATGCTCTTCTGGACTACCGAGGTGTACGAGGAGCCATCAAGTGCCGCCTGTTCCCGACCACGCTCCGGAAGGGAGCAATGACCTGGTACAAACAACTGCCCGAGGAATCCATCACTTCCTGGAGGCAGCTCGGGAGGATCTTCTCCCGACACTTTACCGCATCACGACGCCATCCTAAGATTGAGGCGTCCCTTGGAGCTGTTGTACAGGGGAAAGATGAACCCCTTCGGGACTACATTGAGCGGTTCAACAAGGAAGCCGTCCAAGTGCCAACGACCGACGATATGAAGAAATTCCTGCTCGAGCAGGGATTACGTCCTGGCTCAGATTTCGCGAAAGCCATCGGCCTAGATCCACCAAGGAACCTCAACGCTCTCCTCCACCAAGCCCAGTCGCATATACAGTACGAGGAGAAGGTCGCTGCCCACTCTGTCCGGGCCTCCCGTCACCAAGAAGGTACCCGGACATCCAGAGCTGAAGAGCCCTCGACATCCCGTCGAGGAGATAAAAGACGCGACGATCGGCCTCGCGATGCACGCGAACAGAAGGGACTTTCTGGACGGTTCCACGACTATACCCCCTCACTACCTAGAGGGAGAAAATCTTGTCCGAATGTGCCAATTCAGAGTTCAAACAAGCGGGGGTCCGTTTCCCCAAATAGCTGCCGGCCAGGCCAGGTGTGGACAAATCCAAGTATTGTCGCTTCCACAAGAGCCACGGCCATACGACGGAAGAATGCATCCACCTCAGGGATGCCATAGAGATCCTCATTTGCGACGGCCATCTGAAGCAGTTCGCGAAGAAAAAAGAAGCTCCCCGGCAAGAAACCCAGGAGAGCAAGAAGGCGGCTGAAGAGACTCCGCCCTCCGATGACACCACCATACAGGTCGCTATGTCCGATACTCGACCAGAAGACTTCTGCATCCCTGACAGCCTGCCCGCTTCCATGTTCCTCGGCGCTCACATCCCGTGGGAAACCTTCCCGTCGGCCATGGTCATCTCCGGTGGCGGGTTCAACAAAATCACGGTTGGTTCGGTCAAAAGAAAGTTCGATCAACTGATCAGCAAGAGCGCCAACGAAGTCACCACGCTGGATACCACTCGCAAAGGATCCTCTCCCATTTCCTTCTACAAAGAGGAGCTCCTCGGCGGGTCACCGAACTCAAGCATCCCACTTCTCATCCGGGCAAGGATGGCGAACTTCGACGTTCGCAGGATACTCGTGGACCAGGGCAGTTCAGTTGATATTATGTACAACCACATATTCGAGACACTGCAGTTGGACGACTCTTACCTTACCCCATACGTTGGATCCGACCTGCAGGGATTCAACGGAGCAGTAACAAGGCCCCGAGGTTACGTAGAGCTCATCGTGACTTTCAGTTCAGGAAAGACAACCCGAGCAATCAAAGCACAGTTTCTGGTAATCGACTGCCCGTCACTATATCAGTGCATTTTTGGAAGGCCAACCCTGGCAGAGTTGGTTGCAGTGCCTTCCACCGTACATCTCAAGATGAAGTACTACACTTCTGAAGGGATGTCGCCACCCTCCACGGCGACATCGAAGCTGCCCGTCGATGCTTTGAAGCCGCGTCAAAAGGATTGAGCACAATCTCAGCGAAGCCGAGGACATCTGGTCGCCCCCCTCTGCCCAGCAGCTTCGAGCAGCCAAAACCACTCCCCCAGGTCGAATCTATCGACTTGGACAGCCGTTTCAACGAGGAGGACCACGCCAAATCCCCGACGACTTCGGGCAGCCAGTCCCACAACAAAGTCCATCTCCTGCGCTCCATACCAGATGGCAACTTCGAGCTCGTCCCGTTCGGAGAAGACCCCCAACGGGGAGTAAAGATCGGAGCAGACCTCCCCGACCTGGCCAAAAGACAACTAAAAGCGTGCCTCAGAGAGAACGCAGACTTGTTCGCATGGAGCGCTGCTGAAATGCCAGGATTGGACCCCTCCGTCTCTTGCCACCAGCTTACCATCGATCCGGCCGTCAAAGCCGTTGCCCAACGCAGAAGGAAACAGTCCCCGGAGAAGATGGAAGCCGCGGAGAAGGCTGTTAAAGACCTTCTAGAAGCTAGGTTTATTTCCGAGGACAAATACACTACGTGGCTCTCAAATGTTGTACTTGTAAGAAAAAATAATGGCAAATGGAGAATGTGCGTTGATTATACTGATGTTAACAAGGCCTGTCCGAAGGACGCCTACCCCTTCCCCAATATAGATAAGCTCGTGGATAACTCAGCAGGTTTTAAGCTGCTATCGTTCCTCGACGCCTACTCGGGCTACAATCAAATCCCGATGGCTGCGAGCGATAAAACATACACGGCCTTCATGACCGAATCGGGCAATTATTACTACAACGTGATGCCTTTCGGTCTGAAGAACGCCGACGCTACATACCAACGAATGATGAACAAAGCCTTCCAAGGACAAATAGGCGACATGCTTGAGGTATACATGGACGACATGATCATCAAGTCCCACGAGGAACTAGACCATGCCGCCCATCTTCGAATAATTTTCGAACAAGCAAGAAAATATCAAATGCGTTTTAACCCAGAGAAGTGCACGTTCGAAGTACGGGCAGGCAAATTCCTTGGTTTTTACCTAACGGAAAGAGGAATAGAGGCTAACCCCGACAAATGCCGGGCATTCTCTGAGTTCCCAACGCCCACGTCTAAGAAGAACATCCAGCCCCTCAACGGGGTACTCACCTCGTTGTCTCGCTTCGTCGCGAAATCCGCCCAACACGCCCTTCCTTTCTTCAAGCTCTTGAGAAAAGAAGCCGTGTTTGAATGGACCGAAGAATGCGAGGCGTCCCTCCTTCACTTAAAACAAGCTCTGTCGAAATCGCCCGTGTTATCGCGGCCAGATACCGGGGAAGTTTTGTTCCTATACCTCGCCGTCACCGCCGAGGCCGTGAGCGCTGTTCTCATCTGCGAGAATCACGCCGGGCAAAAGCCCGTATACTTCACGAGCAAAGCGTTGCAAGACGCGGAGTTGCGATATCAGCAGATTGAGAAGGTAGCACTGGCCCTCGTTAACGCCGTCAGACGACTGGGGCACTATTTCTTGGCCCACACGATCGTGGTGAGGACAGATCAGCCCATCAAGCAATTGCTGGGACGGCCAGACATGGCAGGTCGAATGCTCAAGTGGTCGTTGGAGCTGTCCGAATTTGATGTCCGGTATGAAAGCAGAAAGGCTCTCAAAGCACAGACCCTGGCCGATTTCATGGCAGAAGTAACCTTCTCAGACTCCTCGCCCCACGTAGCAAACAGATGGACCATCTACGTGGACGGAGCCTCCAGCTCGAGCGGCAGCGGGGCAGGAGTCATTCTGGAGAACGACGAGGGGACCATAGTCGAAGCGTCTCTCACTTTATCCTTTCCCACGTCGAACAACCAGGCCGAGTATGAAGCCTTCCTCGCCGGGTTACGCCTTGCCGAAGACCTAGGGGCAGAAGAAATCGTCATCTGCACGGACTCTCAGCTCGTAGCTCACCAGGTCTCCGGGGAGTATCAGGCCAAAAACGACAGTCTGTCTGAGTACCTCTCCCTAGTTAGGGAAAAGATATCGAAGTTCAGGACGGTAGCTGTAAGACATGTTCCCCGCGAACACAACGTACGAGCAGACGTCCTATCCAAGCTAGCGAGCACCAAGAGAAAAGGCGGAAACAGGTCAGTCATCCAAGAGATACTTCCCCGATCCAGCATCGACAAGGGGCCCTCGACCCTACACGTGCACGCAATTGGGGACACCGACTGCTGGATGACGCCCGTGTACAACTACCTCACCAGGGAAGAACTTCCGGATGATCCCAAAGAAGCCAGCACCATCAGACGAAGAGCTTGCTCGTACGTCATCCTCGAAAACAAACTTTACCGAAGGGGTTTCTCCATTCCGCTACTAAAGTGCATAGAGGAGGAGGTTGTCCCCCACATATTACGAGAAATCCACGAAGGCATTAACGCCCAGCACCTGGGGGGAAGGTCCCTTGCCCGCAAGGCCCTCCGGGCAGGATATTATTGGCCAACTATGCAGCAAGACGCCAAAGAGCATGTGAAGAAATGCGACAAATGCCAACGGCACGGGGACATGCACCTAGCTCCCCCCAACGAGCTGAAAAGCTTGACATCCCCGTGGCCATTCGCCTGGTGGGGCCTGGACATCCTGGGACCCTTCGTGACGGGGTCTAGCCAAAACAAATACCTGATAGTGGGCGTAGATTACTTCACAAAATGGATAGAAGCAGAAGCCTTAGCGAAGATAACATCACTTAACATTCTACGCTTTTACAAGCGGAATATCCTTGCCCGTTTTGGGATTCCCCAAGTAATCGTCACGGACAATGGAACACAATTCACGGACAAGAAGTTCCAAGACTTCGTCGCCCATCTCGGAACAAAGCAACACTTCGCTTCGGTCGAGCACCCCCAGACCAACGGGCAGGCGGAGGCGGCCAACCGTGACATCCTTCGTGGCCTCAAACAAAGACTGGACGAAACGAAGAAGGTCTGGGTCGAGGAGCTCCACAGCGTCTTATGGGCATATCGTACTACTCCCCAGTCCACCACCGGGGAGGCGCCTTTCCGCTTAGCATATGGCATGAAGGCTGTTTTACCCATCGAGATCCACGTACCGTCCAGGAGGACCGAGTCACCTCTAGACGAGGAGATGAATAACGGAGCGATAAGAGAAGAGCTCGACCTCGTCGAGGAAATCCAGACAGGAGCAGCCCTCCGCGAAGCGTCTCTTAAGCAAAAAATAGCAATCAGGCACAACGCCAAAGTCTTACGACGAGAATTCGACGTGGGCAGCCTTGTCCTGCGGAGAAACCACAAGGACTCTCGCGAAGGCAAACTAGCGGCCAACTGGGAAGGGCCATACAGAGTCCGTGCCAAAACGGAAAATGGCGCATACTTCCTAGAAAACCTCAACGGGGAGGCACTCCCTCGACCATGGAACGCTGAGAAACTTAAGCAATACTACAACTAAAGTGACCTTAGGCTTCCTCGTATCAAGAGACCACCTAGTGGTCATCATGCTCGCCCAGGTACAAGCGACGAATGGACACAAAGTAGAATCCCGCTCAAACAAGCAAGCCGGAACTCTGCTCGGCGGCGGTCCTCGACCGAGTACCGCCTTCGCCCAAGTACCATGATTGGCAGAACCCTAGCTTGCGATGGGACGTTCACGCCGCGACCTCAGGCCTCAATCGCGACCTGAGATCCGCAACCTCGCCAGGACCTTCCCTGGCTGTTCGCCCAGTTCCCCGCACTGGCGGACTCACACGCAGCGGGCTACCTTCCAAAAGAAAGCTCCACTAACGAACACACCCTCCGACGGGCAGTCATACACGCACAATTAAGATAAAATACAACACTAATGTAAAGTACAGCAACATAAACAAAAATCATATAAGTCACAAAACCGGCCAACATAAACCGGGCATAAAGTAAAAAAGGCCACCAGGGGCAAAGATTGTACGAGTTACATAAAAAGGGGGGCCACGCCCCCCAAACCAAATAAAATTACAACAAACTACACAGCACGCAGGCCGGCAAAACATCATTCCTCGGTGTCTTCGACTCGTTCATCATCAGGCGGAGAAGTTTGGGTTCTAGCTTGGCCGCCAAGGATAGACTCTGGCATCACTATTTGCCCGTCTTTAACGTACGCCAGGAAATTGGTACCTTCGGTGACCAAATCAACACCAGGATTCACCACCTGAAGCTGAGACACTGCGTTTTGGAAGGACTCCTCGCCGAGCACGGCGTTGTCATCCTCGGCCACCACCAGTCGGGCAACTAACTCTGACCTTGTCTTCAGCACCTTCACGTCCTCAGGCTCCTCCTCGCCCTGAGCATTGGCCGCCTGCAGTTGCGCGACCAGGTCCTCAGCAGTCTTTTTCTCAGCCTCGAGCGTAACCACCTTCCCCTTTAGCTGGGCAACCTCCTCGCTCTCCTTTTCCTTCGCCTCCTTGGCAGCCCTAGCTTCCTCCCTGGCCTTCCTCAATCTCTCCTCGAGAGCGTTCACCTTCCCGCGGGCAATAGTCAACTCACCCTCAGTGGCCGTGTCCCCTTCGGCATAGGTGGCCGCCATCTCCAACAGCCTGACCACCGCAGAGGCATCCTGAGCCACCAACGCCCTCTTGCTCGGACGGTCCAGGCTTTGCAGATGAAGAGAATCAGCGTGGGGAATCACTAAAGAGGTCCCTTCAAAAAACCTCTTGTCCAGTACACAAGGAGGCAACTCGAATTTCGCTTTCTCTGGCGCCTTGCCCAGATCCACTGCCTCGTTCCTTGGACGCTTAGACCTGGTCGCCAGGGGCATTGGAGACCGTTGTGCATTGGCCGGTGAAGCATTCCCCTGAGGAGGCTGGGAAGGACCAATCGCACGGGCAGGGGAAGGACGAACCTTAGGAGTGGCAGCTGCAGCAGCTTGTTTCCGCGCGGCCACGTTCCTCACCATCCTTTCGTGGGCTGAAGGCATAGCGGCTGCAAAAGACAAAAACAGGCGTCAGGTGATAAAAAATAACGAGCAATACAAAGCAATATATTAAGATTAAATACCGAGCAGATCCATAGCATCCCTATAAGTGTTGCACCCCAGCAGTGCCCTAACGTTAATAAAATGAGGCTCTACTCGAGGACTACCGTCCTCCTCAAGGATCGCCACATTCTTCTTCGTGACACACTCGGCCATCCGGAACGAGTTCACGTACTTCAGCAGTTTCTCATATGAGGCAGCATCCCCCTCATCCAAATCGGTCGGCTCAAAAACATAGTCCTTTGGCGGCTTAGTAAAATGCGCCCCGGTCCACTGGAAGAGATATTTCAACAATCGCCGCCCAATGTATTTACCCTCCTCGTTGATCCTGTCCTCCCCATTCTCATCCACTTCAAGCTCCCAGCAGAACGCGCTATCCTGAGCAGCCTCCGATACGGGCTCCACGACGAAGTACCTCGTCTTAAATGTAGGGATAGATTCAGAGAAAGGTTTGAACAGCTTACGCTGCTGCTTCAAAGAGGCCCAGCCATAGCTCTTTCCAGAAGTCTGCCGTTGGAGATGAAATACGGTGAAGAAGAATGGAAGAGTTGCCCCTACCTGTAAGTGCTCGCACACCAGCTCGAACGCCCGCATGAACGCTAGCGAGTTGGGGTGGAGCTGCGTAGGGGCCAGGTGAAGATGTAGAAAGACGGACTGCTGGAAATCCGTAAATGGAAGCCTCAAGCCTAACTCCTTGGAGACATATTCATACATCGTAAAACGCTCCTCGTAATTGGTGCAGACGCGCTCATTAGCAGTGGGAAAGTGGACTCTCCAATCCCCGTCGTCTCCCACCGTCCGGAAGCAGTCTCCAACATAGCTCGCAAACTCGGACACATGCTCAGAGGGTTCCGCCACCTCCCATTCCTCTCCTTCATTTTCTGCTACATCCTCCTCGGGTGCATCCTCCTCGGGTACCTCCTCCTCGAGCACCTCGTCCTCTTGCTCGTAGTCAGTATCCTGCTCCGTGGACCCACTCGAAGACTGAGTGCTATTACTCCCCGAGGAACCAGACTCCTCCTCGGACGAATCTAGTACAATTTCTCCACGGGGCCCTGTCGCCATCACCTGAAAAGCAGAGAAAGACAGTGAATTCGACAGCTAATCAAATCCACCCTTCCACCACTGAACAAGTGAAAGGGCGCGCTAAGGGCTGAGGACGACGTCCCCGGCCTAAGCCCTGACAACACTGCAAACAGTCTCCCCGCGAGACAGTGCCCGGAACTCTCATCCCACACGAGGAATTTCTCCAAAGCAAGATCACGAGTTTTTCATTCAGCTCACAACTCCATAAAACGCAACGCTCGCACGATCACGTGCACGTCGCCATCGCGACGGCGTCACAGACAGACCCTCCACACACAACGTAACGACAGGCTAACGGCGATGGAGACGGCGGAACCATCATCCACCCCCGACAACTACCACATATACAGCCCTAAGTCTCCTAAAATCTAACCTAACCACATGCACCGCCTAAGTAAACATCAACAAAAAGCAAAACAAGGAAAAGGGACGACTTACTCGTAAATATGAGGCTGAAAAGACTTGCTCGGATCTTCAAACAATGAAAGTTGCAACGGACAGCGTTCACGGGCAAGGGATTTGCTGAAGATTGAAGGAAAAGGTACTGAATGAAGGTTTTTCCCCTATTTATACAAGAGGTCACGTGCAACCACACGCGCACATAGGTCATAATGACTACCCGCTAGCCATCATTGCCTAAGCGGCGGCGGCACAAGTTCCAACACACACGTGGCGACCCCCGTACCGTTTCGTATTCCACTAAACTGTTGGTACCCACCGGTGACGGGCAACGTGTAACGACCGCGACCAACAGCCACAACGGACAGTAGAAACCACGGGCTTCCACAGCCGACGAGCAAAACGCTCCACTTCCCCGAGACTTTACTCTATCCTTAAGTCATCACTTCCATGCTCGGAAGCAACGACTTGGGGGGCTACTGTTCTGGACTGGGCCAACGGCCATGCGCGGCCCAATCCGTGACTGCTACAGTAACGGCCCAAACGCTTGGATCCAGTCCATTAAGATGACAAAAGTACCTTTTTGCCACGGCAACCGGGCACTGACTGCTCAGCCTTGCCCGGAATTATTGTCCGCCACACACGAGCTACAGCTCCCCGACATATGACAGCCATATGCCCGCAACTGCCCTCATGCCCGTCACAACGGCTAGTTTGGGCAGTTACCTATTCTTCAGGAAAACGGTTATTTCGCCTTGAAAATAGGACCGTTGGCCACGCGCTGGGGAACAATATATAAACCCTCTCACTTGAGAGGGCGAGGTATCACATTTTTCACCCTCAGAATACTTTTTGTACTTGCCCCTTTTTCTCTGACCCTTTCTTACTTGAGCGCCGGAGTGCCTTGCAGGTACACCCCCTTTTTCTCCTCAACAGTTCGATCACCCAGCACGTCCAGCCATCATCATCTACCGAGCACCTCGCCATCTGACGACCAGCGTGTGTGGATCTGATCGAACACTCGAGATCATATATATATATTCTTATTCTGTTTACCTACTACATATTTTTGTTTTTAATAATATAGTATTATGATTTGTTCGAATAAATAAAAAATTATTTCACAATTATTCTATTCTATAAATATGTTTTAATTTCTTAATAGATATTATATAGTCAATATAATTATTTCAAATAATTAATATGTTTGATCATGTTATATGTTTTGCGATGTAAGAACGACAATCAAATTTTTTAATCCAAATTTCACTTATATTTTTAAATGTATATATTTTTATTTTATGCAACATTTACTATAAATATTGTTCCGAATTGGTCCACACCCATACCCGTGCAGACGCATAGTTCAAATTTGATATTTTCTATTTTATTACATTTTAAAAACAAATGCGTGCATACCACACCAGTGCGAACGCACGGGTAACACACCATAACCGTGTGAACGCACAGGTAACACACCAGTATCGTGTGAACACACGGGTAATCATACTAATATCTGTGCGAACGCACGGGTTTTAACATTTTATTTTATATTTTAAACCATAGTCCAAATTTTAATAAATACAACATTAAACTTAATTCTTTTATATCATTATCTTTTTTGGATATTTATTTGTCTCATTTATTAGAATTTAGATATCCTTTTATTATTACAACTCTATCACAATTAATTCTTTCACAATTGTTTTTTTACAAATTATGTGTTTAATAGTTTATTTTTCTTTTTTCCAATAATATTTTGATATTTTCACATTTGTTTGAAATCTCTAAACTTTTGTGATCTATCACTATTTCATATTACATTTTTTTATTAGCACAATCCTTTAAAAGTTGTGAATTTAAATTTTTCCCTGTCAAAATATATTGGTCCAATTTTAAAGGTCAGCAGCGGAACCCATGCGTCCGCACGGGTATCCCACTAGTTATTACAAAAATTATAATCTACAATAAAGTTATATACCAACCACACCATTCGAAAGTGTATTTTAAGTGTGTCTAAAATAGTATAAGGCGGTATTTCTATGATCCCCAATGCTACTTTCAAGTGAATGGTCGTAAATGCACCAGACCTTTACATTCCATGTGTTATGCGAATATTTCTACAAAGTTGTTTGGAGCATGCCTGATACATGACTGTGACCGGGATTATAAGGGTGTCAGTGTTGCTGCATTTGCGAGTACTGCCTGCCGAATACCAAGTCTGATACGCTTTTGTCAGCATGGAAGTTTCCGTCCAAATAAAAATGATGCGTCGGGATCCTTCTTTTGAACTGAGGCAGGAAGTTTGCTTTGCAAAGTAGTCACCAAGACCTCATCTAAATCTGGCCTGCCTGCAATAGTATTTACTGCAACAAGTTAGCTTCGATTACAACTCTAGGCGATCATAAAAATCTTGGTGATTCCATTGTCAATGTTCTTCAAGATTGCATCGAGTCACAAGGTTCAGGAAGAAGCTCAATTAGTAGTCGCACTAAAAAGTAGATAGAGGATCTATTAAGTTCGAAGCAGAGATTAAAATGGGAAAAGAATATGCCCAAGGAAGATCTACATATTAAGCAGGCTGCAGCACTGGTTGTCAGGCTTGAAGGAAATTCTCTGTTCTCCTCTGGAAATATTTCTGGTGCTGCATCAAAGTACTCAGAAGCTTTGGCGTTGTGTCCTATGAGACCCAAGAAGTAGAGAGTTGTTCTCTATAGTAATCGTGCTCAATGTTATCTTTCGCTGCAACAACCTTTGGCTGCCATAAGTAATGCTACCCGAGCATTATGTCTCCATAGACCTGTCAACCATCGACTTGGCTTCATCGTTTCAAAAAAGGCCTTACAAGTTCACGATTTAATCATTAGCCATCAAACATGGATAATACGGAAACGACACAAATCATTTACGTATTCATTACAAAAATCACAACAGCAAGCCCAACTAAACAAGATTTATTAGTAACATAACCGTTAGCATAACGAATTTTCAGCCATCACAGCAAAACATACAAATAGGAGGTAACAAGAATATTTTCTGAGCAGGCCTATCCAAACAATCTAATTCTACCATTTTTGTCCTGCTTCACTTTTGGTTTTCAAAAAAGACAGGATATTGGTTCAGTGAAAGGGATAGACATGAAGAGGATGTTTATGGTAAAGTATGGTTACCTTTTAGTTCCTCCTCAGGGAAATCTCTGCAAGGTTCTGAAGTATTCAGGAAGAAGGTCGAATTGTGTGAAGGAACTGCAGCTGTCGTATTTGAGCGTGATCTTTTTTTTTTTACAAGACTTGGATCAGTTGAAAACTCCAGAATATTTGAGATGAAATAATCACTGCTATTACTCTTAGATTGCGTGCCCTGTTAAAAAGAAAAGTCTATTAAATAAAAGATAAGGGCCACAAAATAGACATGAAGATCCGCAGCATTCACAGAGCATCTTTGTTCCATATTTTTCTCAGAAACACAATCAAACATCAAACCCTCGGTCTTCAAAACCAATTCAAATTTATGCCAAAACAACCCTCAAACATAATCAAACTCACTCAAGACACAATCAAGACAAGATCACATTATTTCCAAATCAACATCAAACATGTCTAAGACAAAATCAAATGAAAAAGGAAGGTTTTTTAACATGTCCACAAACATGTCGAACCGAAAACGGCAAGGAATTTTCGCAAGTTATGACACTTTCCAAAACACTTCACCAACACAATTAGACAAGTTAAAAAGACGGCATTCAATTGTGTAATTTTCTGTCCAAAACGGCATCTTCACATTAATTCTACAGGACCTATATATACATATCAGTGGCAGAGACACACAAGATACACCAAACAGAAATTGAGACGAGTTGCACGACACACAGAGCAAACTCAAGGCACCTACAAACTAAGGTTGGAGAAGGAGAAGAAGATTCAAGATTTCTACATTGCAGCTTAAACAAGGAAATTAGGAGTGATACCTGAAGAGGAAGATCTCTGGTTTTCATTAGCAAGCGCCAAACGCCAATCTCCAAGAGCCACCGGAGCTACTCCGGTAGGTAAGCCTTCGTTTCTCCCTTGTTTTATGCTAAAATCCTTCGCCATGATGTAGTGTGTAATCAATGGAGCTGAACCCTGGGGTTGAGGCTCCAATTTGTCTTCCATGACCATTTAATTACTGATCCGAGAACTTAGGGTTCTTCCTTTATTTCCTTCGATTCTTGCTTTTGGTGAAGAATTAGAGGAAGCAGAGGCTAGGTTAGGCTTTAGGGAGAAGAGAAGACTCTTTTGGTGTGCATTTTAGTTGATTTGAAACTCCGTCGCCGCCGTAGGCGATTCCCGGCGCGGCGTTATCCTGTGAGAGGGTTTGTGATTGAAGAGAAGACGAGAGAATGCTTTGTGTTTTTCTGAGTTTTAATGTGAGCATGATTCTCCGCGTGCGCGTCCACCCTTTCTCTCTGTGCACCCTCATCTTGAGTTGCTGATCTGAGTCACCCTTTTGACTCATTCTGATCTGACGGGGGAGCGAGTTCTGACTAGGGGTCTACGACGGATCCCCTTTGTCTGCGCTTTTTTGTTTCCTTTTCCTTTTTTTTCTAATTTATTTTAGTTTTTTTATTTATTTCTCTTATTCTGTTTTTTTAATTTTAAAATATAATATATAAACTTTTCTTTTCTTATAAAATAAGATAAAAAATGTATCTTTATTTAATTAAGTTATTTAGTTTTAAAAATTTTAAATGTTATAATGTCACATTTAATTATCTTATAATAAAAATAAATTTGGTTCTTAATTTCTATTAAATTTAGAATTTTGATTTTATAATTACTTTTATTTCTAATCATATACTTATAATTATCATTCCATTCTTCAATTTTTTTTTGTGATTAAACTGTTTATTTAATTAAATAATTTGTACTAATTTAAAATTGATAATCGTCTAATTCTCTTAAACGTAACCTTGATTTATATTAAGCCTTTCGTACCTTTATGCACTATTGCTTTCTCATTTTTTTATACACGCTTGGCATGATATGTTATGATATCTCGTTTCGTAAGTTGATTGATCATTACATGGCATGCCCTATATGTTAATATTCATTCATGACTTTATGCTTAATGTTTTACTCTTATATAATATGATTGCATGTGTCCGTATCCAAGGGAAGAACATGTGTATGACTATTACACCATACACATTGCATCTCATTTGCATTTCTCATTTCCCCCTTTTATGGCTTCTATGCGAAGCCCTTTTAAGTTGAATACTTAGTCAACTTTCCTTAAGATAAGTTTCCCTTAAGTTGATTAGACAACTTATAATTAAGTTCCATTCTCCCATGAGAGAATTAGACATAAGTCATCTCTAGCTGAGATATGATCCTCCTACCCCATAACATAGTTGAGAAGGATGTATATTCCTTTTCCACTTAGGAGAGGTATGTGGCATACTCGTCGATTCAATATCCAAGTTAGAGCCCTTCTCCTAAGATGAAGCAAAGGTTCATTCTCCACACATTTGTGGCGGCTTAAGTTGAGTATTCTCCTTAAGATGACGACTTGTCTTTTCTCCTAAAACCAATCAAACTTTATTTACCCTTTGAGGGGAACTATGAATGCTCTGATTTCATTCCCGTCAGGATACGTAGGCACGAGATGCGATGTCTTGGCGGGCATACCTAGAAATAACACCTTAGGTCTTCCTATCCCTTTACCCTTAGCAAACAGATAACAACTTTAGCAAATAACACATTAAAATAAGAGGTTCCTGTAGAGTACTACAAATGCTTAGGGTGATAATACCTTCCCTTAATATAACCAACCCCCGAACCTTAGATTCTCTCTTGCATTGCATTGCATGCTCATGGGTTATTCGTTCTTTTTCCCTTCCCTTGGATAAATTAAAGACCGGTGGTGAATTATGATTTGCGATTCAAGTTAATCAATAACTTGATATCCAATTCTCACCGCGACAATGACTGTCATTAATCTCTTCCTCCAACAGAATTTGGTTCCCACCCTCCTTGCAGATGCTTATCACATCATCCATTGGAGGAGCGAGAAGAAGTCTGGAATGGTTCAATGTTGTTTTCCTCTTCTCTACAACTGCTTCATCTCTCACCTGCCTCAGGATAAACATTTAATGGAAAACAATAAGGGATTGAAGTGGTCTAACCGTATCATGTCTCTAGTGGTCAGCGATATCACCTGGTACTCTCAGGATTACAATGGTATTAAGACAACTTTATGATGTGGAGAATATCTGAACGTGCCTCTTGTTGGGAGAATGGGTTGTATCAATTACAATCCAGTTTTCTCTTTATGCCAACTTGGGTATGCAATGGAGGATAAACCCAAGGCTGAAAAGGTGAGGGGCTTATTCCTGGTTAATAAGATTGAAGATCCAGAACTTGTGAGAAGAAATGCCAAAGCATGGCATAAGATTCACAAGAAAGGAAAAAACGAGCTAAAGGCAAAGAATTATGTTGGAAAGGAGCCGTACAACAATTGGTTACAAGCTAGGGTTGCTAAAAAACAATTACCCTTCCCATATGAACCCCCTATGCACACGAAACCTCCCGATCCTACGCATGTTCCTAAAGAGGAGTATGATAAGCGGAAGCTCTTGGTTGCTAAATTGACTAAGGAGAATAAAGAGATGCAAGTCGAGCTCCACAAAGCATCCATTGATGGTAATACACTCAAGAGAAAGATCAAAGACGAGAAAAATCAGTTGGCTGAAAGCAAAAAGAAGTTAAAGCTCGAGACCGATCTAAGGGTTATGTACCAGAATGGTTACACAAGGGCTGATGCAGGGTTGAAGACTCTTCGCCAATAGTTGAAAAAAGCTGAAAAGTCATGTGCTAAAGCCTAGTATTATTTTGATTTGGCCTCCACTAAGAAAAAGCATACCAGAGAAAAACTTGAGGCTGATATCAAGAAGCTTGAAGACTAACTTAGAGATACCCTTGCGAGAGCAGAAAGTGAACGTCGCCTCAAGGAGACAGCCTTGAGAACTCCACCCCTTACTCCTGAATTGTGGGATACCAAATGCGAAGAGGCCAGGACTTCTAAAGAACTTGCGGAACACTGGAAATGACATTATGATTCCTTGAAAAGGGAAAGCTTGAGTTGGATTGAGAAAGAGAAATCCCTCAACAAGATGATAAACCTCTATGTGATCTCCCTTAAGCTCTTCCAGCTATCTCTAAAGACGTATCGCGCAAAATATGATAACCTTGTAGAGTTCTGCAACTACTTGATCTGAGACATTCCTTGTAGATTAGAGAGTGCCACTCCAAGATATGTATGGCACTAATGATCCTCGTACAGTCAACAAATTCATCCTCTTCTGCGACGAGCTAGTGAGCATATTCATGACTGAGTTGGAGAAACTCAAAGAGCATACTCTGAAGAAGACTATTTCATCATTACCTTGTATTTTCTTATTGCGTTTTGAGATTCCTACACTTGTTCCAATTGATGTATTGACATTGCTTCTAACCCATTGTAGTTGGCTTTAATTGATGAATAACAGGCGTTCTTCATTCTCATGTTCATCTTGTGCAACTTGAAATTCTGGTATCAGATATGTGATGTCAAGAGTGAAGTCACAACATCAATATCTGTTGTATGAACAAGGCAATAATAGTAATCAGAAAATGCACACAGAATTTGTTCACCCAGTTCGGTCTAACAACCTACATCTGGGGGCATACCAAGCCAGGAAGGAAGTCCACTATTAGCAGTATCAAATTACAAACTCAACAAACCAGTTGACATCTACCTAATTTAATCACTACCCAATGACCCTTCTATCTAAGTCCTCCCTAGATAAGAGACTCCATCTCATTCCCAATCATCGCAATGATGTCTAGCAGTCAACATCTCAGTCACTGCATCAACAACTTGATTTCCAAAAACTCTCCAAACACGTAGAAGACACACTCCTATAACAATACCTAGACATGACCCTCATGACTAAGAACAATACTTAGAGTTGCTTAACAGCTTCCTCTAAGAACAATGACCATCTCACAATCTGAGTGGTTCACACATACCAACTCTCCTAGAGAGTGGTTCACAAACTCAGCCCTTAGAATTTACATGATGGCTGGCTTCTCTAAAACTAGGTTACAATGCTTCTATTTATAACCTATTTCCCAACTGGATTTGGGCCTTCAAATCACAACAAATCAGCTACTACAAATCTGCAAAAGATTCTCTTACAAATTAGATCTTCAATCAAATCCTTCCTAATATATCTCCATAATTAGAAAGTCATTACTCTTCAATATTCTTCTTGATTCTGACTTGAATCTTTCAAACCTTTAAATCAGCTCCATAATATTTCCAGGATATTATGTATCTTTTAAATCCTCACTTTTTAATTCAGCTGCAAGATCTTCTCCATAAAAATAGGAACAAATCTCCAAATAGTTTCCTAAAAAGTCTCCAAGATTCTTTTTATGAAATCCAATTAAATCTGCACTTTGTTCATAATAAATCTCCTTGACCCGTGTATAATGATGAGGTATACCCAAACAGATCTCATCAAATCAAATCAAATCCGTCAAGAGATATACAACAACAGTACTTGCTGTCTCAGACAACTGATGTCGTGACATCTCCTTTGACATCACATGACAGCAGTACTTGCTGTTCCAGACACCTGATGTCGTGACATCTCTTTTGACATCACATGACAACAAAACAGCAACACCTTCTATACCAGACTAAGATGTCATGACATCTCCTGCAACATCTATCACATAACAGCAGCAACTGCTGTGCCAGAACCAAGATGTTATGACATACTGTCATGACAGTAATGCTCCATATCTGTACTGATGTCTGATTAACCATGTCAGGACATCTCACCCAACATCCTGCAATACAAAAAACACAACAGATGGTTTTCTGATGTTCTGTCAACTGATGTCAAGACATCATGTTTAACATCAGACCTCAAAACTGCAACCCTGCAACAACTAATGTTAGGAACCAATGTTAAGACATCAGACATATGACATCAACATTGTTCAACTTTGTTTTACCAAAATTCCAGCCAATACAAGAACTAATAATCTCCCCCTTTGGCTAATTTTGGCTAAAACAATCTCTGCTAACATCAGAGAACCCAGCAGCGGATAAAATTCTACAAATCTGCAAAACACCTAGCAGCACCTCTTCAACAAGCTGCACAAACTCAAAAACCAGCAGCAACAAAAACCAACAAGCTGCAGAAACTCAAAAACCAGCAGCAACAAAAACCAACAAGCTACAGAAATCACCTTCACAGCAGCATAGGGTAAACTCCCCCTCAAAACAAGAACCAGCTCACGGCTGTACAAACACTCTCCCCCTCAACTTCTGCACCATATCAGAAAAAGGCTTCACAACCACACCTTGGCAACTCTCTCCCCCTTTTTAGCCAGAAATTGACAAACATTGGGGTAAATGTACACTACTGGTCCAATCCATTGATACACCAGGTCTAAACTGTCATGTCCATCATGAACGACATAACACCTTCACCAAAGCCACAAACAATCTAGATAACCAAAAGTTCAACTCCCCCTATCTAAGATAACCAGTGCTCCATTGCAAGATGAACAACTTAAATGAATGGAAACCATAAGGCTCATCTTCATGTCTTCAAGAGCGCACCCTCTGTTTAACACACCTGCTGAACACATTCACTTAATGCTTGATCCTCAAACAACACTAGTACATTTAACTGACAGAAGTTGCTCCTTCAACAAGAAACACCACAAAATCACCAATGATATCCCATGACACCTTTATGATCATATAGCAAGAATGTACCAGGATCACCTCCAACAACCTCTTGGATTGAGACCAAAATCATCATTGATCCCTCTCATCCTGAAACCATCCATACCCTGTACAAATCCACCTTGAATTTTACAGCCATAGACATTCTTGTTCCACACCAACATGTCATCCAACAGCCTAATGTCATAACATGTTATCTGACATTATATCCTCATAAGATTCAACCAATCTTCACAATCTTGATCAGCATGCAATCTTCACAATATATGTACCTTTGCAGCAAAATCCATAGACAAGTACTCCCCCAGTCATGGTTAACTAATGCTCTAGATGAAGATGAACATTTGAGCACACTTGCTGAGCACATGCATTTTGATACCATTGTCCCTTTCTCCAAAGGCAGTCATTCCCTATCATACTCTTCATCTTCAGACTTCCTATCAATTAATACCTGATCTATTTCAGTCTTCTCTACATTTTCCATCCAAGGCAGACCTTCTACTTCATCATTCTCCCGTATGACTATGTAGACGCTCCTTAGGCATAATGTATGCACCAAACTCCAAAACCAGAACAAAATCATCCTTTACCAAGGATATCCAACCAAAAAAATGTTCTAACATTTGTTAGGACATTCTTGACACACCATGGTTCTAGATATGCTCCACTACTGAGCTTACTATCAGCATAGTAATCCAAACTGAACTCTGCGTCACCAGCTTGAACAAAGAGAGCTTCAGAAAGCCAGAGATGACTAAACTCTCATCCACCAAAAGAAGGTATACTTCCATCCTCAACCTAGAACTTCTTCCAAAAGCTCCAAGAGAATTAGAACCTCCTTACATTTTCAACTAAATACTCTTCTGCACAAGAGCAATCAGTTTCAAGCATCCTGCTTGAATGCACACAATGAAACCAACCAAATTCCACCTTTTGATTAATCTCAATCTTCTTCAGAACTCCCACAAGATATCCTGATCCACCTATGAAACCAGATCTTCAATTCATATGAACTACTTGCTCCAAAGCAAGACATCTTGGATTCACCAAGCCTCTTAGTCATGTAACATCTTCTCAAACCACATCTCCTGCAAACTGTATGAGATAGATCTTTTTGAAGCATCCATAACTTCCATTACTGTAGATCACCTCTATCTTAAGCTGATGTGCCACATCACCAGCTGAGACTTCTGATGTTAAGCTAGATGTCAAAACATTATTATATCCAACTGTTGAATTCAGCTCTTCCTTCTGCCACTTAGAAGAACCTCCTCCCTTTGCAGAAACATATTTCCATGCTCTCATAGACTTGATTCAACAATCAAGTTTGAGTATACAACCTCCATCATGCTCAGAAACTCCAAAGACTTCAAACCTACCACATCTGAATCTTCAGAAAATAAGTAGTCCAAGACTACCCCATAACTATACCAAATAATGCCACTTCTAAATACATTATAGAACACACAATCTTATTGATATAATCTCAAGATTCTTTTAACCATCGTGATTGCTTCTCAAAGTTCTCACACACCAACACACCACGAAGGGAAATAAACAGCCACATAGAGAAACGTATATTCTCAACACTTCAATAGTCCTGCACTTTTACATCAGACATATACATAGTCTCCCGTCAATGTATTTTGTCATTAGTTGAATGCACAACCTTATCAAAAGCAGACAAATACTCAACTCCTGTCAAGGTAACCTTCTCACACAACAGGCATTTGCTGACAAACCATCATGACAACCATTCACACCACAAAGGCATTCCAGGTTAGGTCAGTGTCTTGACCTTTCACTCCTCCCTGAGCAAAGAACTGAAATGATGTTTCAACATCACTTCCGACATCAGCAATCACACTAAACATCTACTATTGCTTTGGAGACAACAACCATAGTAATTCACACCCATCTCTTGCAAGGGACACAAGAGGATTGACCATCAGTAGCTGATCAACCTTCAAACCCAGAACATACAAACAAACAGGAACCAGCATACTCTACATTTCAAGAATCTTCAAACTTTTAATGTTCAGATGTTTGATGCCATCCTTCTGTACCTAAAGGAGAGAAACCATTGACTGGTCATCATAAACAGCATAGACAAATATGCTTCTCCCAACACTTCAACCTACAAGGATGCCCTTCAATCCTTACAAAAAGATGTTCCATTATGTGAGGACACCACATAACTGAACTCCAGCTTTAGAGGAAACTTCTCATGCAGATACCAGGGAACCATAATCCTTTGGTAAAAAAACCAACTTCTCCGTGCACAAATCTGAAATGCTCATCCTATGGTTGGTACACACATATAACTCCTTTCAAACAGAATCTACACCATGGCCATAAACAAGATTGCAAACAACTGGCTGCTTTGATCAGAAGGAACTTTCAGATATCAGAGAAAATGTCCTTAACATTTGAGCTTGACCTCCACAAAAACAAACAGCCTATGAACACCTACTCACTTGGATCAGCAATACACTAATCCAATGAGTGACACTATATTGATCATCTCTTGACCAACATACATATCTAAGACATGTTTCTTGAAGGAAACTTCTTAGACACACAACCCAGATGCCTCTTCTTCCAAGCCAGAAGTAGGTTCCAAACAGATGTGATCAATACACATTTGTTTAGCCCCAAAGCATCTGTTATGCCATACCTTTATCCAACACGATTCTGCACAGTCTGTTGGTTTTATGTTCCAACAACTGGTAGGACATAAGTTCTCTTCACAAGAAACACACCAAAAGATCCTTTAACACAGCCCAGAGATTGACCTTGTAAGGTTAGAGGCAAGAATAAATTGCTTCTAACTTTCTTTAGACCTCTTTTCAACAAGCTCATATAAGAGTTCCTTTATGAGTGGACTTGGGATGAACCACAAGTATCTTTGGCAACTCTAACAAGCTAGTTGAAGATATCCTCAAGTATCACCGCACCATGTGATACATCTTCAGAGGAGAACAGAATGTTGCAGCCTTAACACAAAACCATTAGGAATTTTCCATCAGATATATATATATATATATATATATATATATATATATATATATATATATATATATATATATATATATATATATATATATATATATATATATATATGCAGCGGAACACACACCAGAAAACTCCTCTACAACCTTCAGGCAAAACATAATAACCGTTGCACAAACACGACACTCCATGTGCACTAGGTCAACATAGGTTTGAAAATAAGTCAAACCACACAGCAGCTCACCACCAAAGCTACAAGCCTGATAACAATACCCTGTCATGAACAGTTCATCCCCCACTTCAAGGGATCATACAAAAATCTCTATGAACTGACCAAGTCCATACACCATCTCAGCAAAACTATCTTCCTTGCTCATGAACCAGAAAGTATCTTCCCTAGATCTCATCCAGAAACAGACAGGATGCCTACTCTGATACCAATTGAAATTTTGGTATCAGATATGTGATGTCAAGAGTGATATCACAACATCAATATCTGTTGTATGAACAAGGCAATAACAGTAATCAGAAAATGTACACAGAATTTGTTCACCCAGTTCAGTCTAACAACCTACATCTGGGGGCATACCAAGCCAGGAAGGAAGTCCACTATTAGCAGTATCAAATTATAGACTCAACAAACCAGTTGACATCTACCTAATTTAATCACTACCCAATGACCCTTCTATCTAAGTCCTCCCTAGATAAGAGACTCCATCTCACTCCCAATCATCGCAATGATGTCTAGCACTCAACATCTCAGTCACTGCATCAACAACTTGATTTCCAAAAACTCTCCAAACACGTAGAAGACACACTCCTATAACAATACCTAGACATGACCCTCATGACTAAGAACAATACTTAGAGTTGCTTAATAGCTTCCTCTAAGAACAATGACCATCTCACAATTCGAGTGGTTCACACATACCAACTCTCCTAGAGAGTGGTTCACAAACTCAGCCCTTAGAATTTACATGATGGCTGGCTTCTCTAAAACTAGGTTACAATGCTTCTATTTATAACCTATTTCCCAACTGAATTTGGGCCTTCAAATCACAACAAATCAGCTGCTACAAATCTGCAAAAGATTCTCTTACAAATTAGGTCTTCAATCAAATCCTTCCTAATTTATCTCCATAATTAGAAAGTCATTACTCTTCAATACTCTTCTTGATTCTGACTTGAATCTTCCAGACCTTTAAATCAGCTCCATAATATTTCCAGGATATTATGTATCTTTTTAATCTTCACTTTTTAATTCAGCTGCAAGATCTTCTCCATAAAAATAGGAACAAATCTCTAAATAGTTTCCTAAAAAGTCTCCAAGATCCTTTTTACGAAATCCAATTAAATCTGCACTTTGTTCATAATAAATCTCCTTGACCTGCGTATAATGATGAGGTATACCCAAACAGATCTCATCAAATCAAATCAAATCCATCAAGAGATATACAACAGCAGTACTTGTTATCCCAGACAACTGATGTCGTGACATCTCCTTTGACATCACATGACAGTAGTACTTGCTGTCCCAGACACCTGATGTCGTGACATCTCCTTTGACATCACATGGCAATAAAACATCAACACCTTCTATACCAGACTAAGATGTCATGACATCTCCTGCAACATCTGTCACATAACAGCAGCAACTGCTGTGCCAGAACCAAGATGTTATGACATACTGTCATGACAGTAATACTCCATATCTGTACTGATGTCTGATTAACCATGTCAGGACATCTCACCCAACATCCTGCAATACAAAAAACACAACAGATGGTTTTCTGATGTTCTGTCAACTGATGTCAAGACATCATGTTTAACATCAGACCTCAAAACTACAACCCTGCAACAACTAATGTTAGGAACCAATGTTAAGACATCATACATATGACATCAACATTGTTCAACTTTGTTTTACCAAAATTCCAGCCAATACAAGAATTAACACAACTTATATCATCTATTCCTGCTTCCCTTGCAATAATACCTAACAACAACTACAAGCCTTAAAAGTCCCTTGAAATAAAATAAAAATGTATATGTATGCATTCATTCATTCATTCATAATAATCTCGCAATCATTTTTCAAAGCAGAAACTTATCGGGAACCTTCTTGGCTTAGATATCTGGATCAGCAAAACTGAATTCTCTACATTTATACCGTAAGAAAAACAATCAGCGAAGACTCATGTATCTCTTTGAGAAAAACCAGACCGCCTTCCGTGCAGACGTGGGCAACATAGGTGTCAGAGTCAATCAACTTCTTGATACTCTCCACACTATCATTCAGGGAAAAAAACTTAGAAAGAGTGTCGCTAAGCTTACCCAGGCTACTTCTTACACTACTGGTAATGGGGTCCATCAGTCTGCTATTGTGATCACTACTAACAACTCTCTAAAGATGGTTGACGACCATGACAATGTCATTGACCTTGATGAACCACAAGGTAATCTCACGTCTGATATTGCAGAAACTACAAAGATGTACCATGCTCTTGAAGAACGCCTCAAAGCTATTAAGGGCTCTAAGACCTCTAGATTCAACGTTGCTTCCATGTACCTAGTACCAGGGATTGTCATCCATCCAAAATTCAAAGTCCCGAACTTTGATAACTATAAAGGCACCACTTGCCCAAAAACCAATTTTCATTCCTACTGCCGAAAGATGGCCGCCCATGCTGAAAATGAGCCACTGTTCATGCACTTTTTCCAGGACAGCCTCACTAGAGCACCCTTAGAATGGTACATGCGTTGGAGAGAGTGCATGTCAGCACCTAAGGGGAACTAGTTGATGCTGTTATGAAGCATTACCACTACAATACTGCCATGGTGCCTAGCCGTGCACAACTATAGAACATGACCCAGAAATCTGAAGAATCTTTCAAGGATTACGCCCAGAGGTGGCATGAACTAGCTGCAAGGGTATAACCTCCTCTCTTGGACTGTGAGTTGGTTGACTTGTTCATGGGTACTGTACAAGGCCTTTACCTCCAACACATTCTTAGCAGTACTTCTACTTCCTTCTCTGACATGGTTATTATTGGGGAATGTGTTGAAACCTATATCAAAGTTGGCAAGATCCAGGGTGCACCTAGCACTACTAACAGTCCTGGCAATAACAAGAAACCCTACTCCGGCTTTATCAAAAAAAGGAGGGTGAAACTAACAATGCTACTATTGACAAATGGAAGGCCCATGCATATCATCAACTTCAGCTTCCGTACTACTCGACGCCCATTGTTATTCCTAATCAGTATGCTCCTCAGGCATATGCTACTTATTGAGCTCAAGATTGCACCATTTTGAATCAAATTTATTAAGTTATGGATGATTAAAGTGAGTTACATGGATTGATGTTCATACACATGTTCTTGTCATATTTTCATGCACCTATTCATTTGTTTCTTGCAGCAACCTTATTCCCATAAATTCATGCACATGAAGCCTTGCCAAACCATTTCTAAACATTGCCAAATCAAGCAAAACATTCCCACATGTTCATGTACCTTTTTGAACCATTTTTGCCAAAAATGGAAAAGAGCAAAACTTGCTCACCAAGTTTCCAAAACCATTCTCCCATTCTGATTTTTTCTTCTCCACTCCAAAGAACAACTATGATAACCTCTACCATATGCCATGCGTACCGCACCATCATCCACCATTCATTTTTTCAATTTTGTACACAAATTATGAACCACCTTCTTTAACCATAGTAATACATTTTAACCACATAAAAACCTTGGTATAAAATCACAAAAACCCTAGCAAAGAGAGCAACCACTTCATTTGGATCAATATCAGAACCCTAGAGCTCTTTCACTCTCAAAAAACCTCTCTTCGAATCTCAATCTTCAAGCATTTCTCATCTCATTTCTTGCTTCCATCTTCACCCCTGGGGGTTTTTGGAGCTAAATGAAGAAAGTTGTGGAAGTTTTGAGCAAGTTTAGAAGGTAACCGAACTCTCCACTTTGGTAAATTTTCTTCATCCTAGTTCTCTTGCATTTTACGTGTGTTTGAACTTGTTGTTTCTCTTTTAAGCTTTTGAGATCATATGGATTGAGACTGTATGGATGTTGTGCATTTTTGTTGAGATTTCAGTTTGGGTGTGTAATTTTTCGTGCCTATATTTAACGCCTTTAGAGTGTTTAAAAATGAAAAATGATGCTGGAAATGGAACCTACGTGAAAAACTGAGTGTGAGGGTTTCTTTATTTTCTTCTTTTGACGTGACTTGCAGAAACTCCGGCGAACTCATGCCGGAGAAGACGACTGGAACTTTGCTCCGACGTCTAGGGCTTTTTGGTTGGCATGGAAAGTCTGACCCTTTAACCTTGCCCAGTTGGCACTGACTGGATGCCATGTGTTTTAGTGATTGTTGCTTGGCATTGCTTGTTTGATTGGTTTCTGGATTCAAGTGATTGGGCCCATTATTTTACTTATGCACTCCCTCTTTCTTGGCCCAACATGCGCACAACATAACTCATATTCTTTCTCATTTTACTTTCACACCCCCTTTGTCTCCTATTTCTTTTTTGTTTTATTTTCTTTCTGTTATTGTTTTAATTTTATTTAAATAGTTCCAAATATCATAAAATTCCACAAAAATATTTTCTAGATACTTTGACATTTTATTTTATTTTTCATAATTTTTATTTTTATTTTTATTTTATTTTGATTTATTTTCATGATGTGTTCATTTGACCTAGTTTTGAAACAATGTCTTGGTTCATGCCTCTTCTAATTGCTTCTTGATCCAATATTTTGTACACTTTTAAGCACATGTATGTAGGACATTTTAATGTTCATTTGAGGAATTAATCATGTATTTTGGCTCTTGTTTGAAATGCTTCTTGATGCCTAACTTGTTTGGTCAATGGTTGAATGTTTGCCTAATGCTTGAGATGTTTTAGGTATCTTTAGTACACACTCTTAGACACTCTTTTAGAGAACATTGACCCACTTACCTCTTGATGCTATGACCATTTTTCCACAATTTTTGAAGCCTCTTAACTATTTTTCATGTATGATGCATTGTATGCTTAATTGTTTGAATGTGTTTGAACTTTGTGGATTGATTAGGGGTTCACTTGTGCAACCACTTAGGGTTTGTTTTCCCCTCTTATTCTTAATTGAAATAGCAGGTAGAGCCCTTATTTGAGTTTCATTAGGTCATTTCTTCCATCTTGCTTGATGCCTAGTTGTAGCTTATGTCTTTTGTTTGAATATGTTTAGTGTTTGACCTTGTCTTTTAAACCTTTTGATCACTTGTGCTTAATTGAATTTTGAAATGCTTTTGAATGTGATTACATGCTGCCTTAGCTTGATTATGGCCTTGATTTCAGTACCATTGGTCTATTTTTCTTATTTTTGGTTAAATCCCTAAGTTGATGATGTTTTGAACTTACCCCTTTTGTGTTTGATCTAGTTTCTCAAGGCACTTTCTTGTATGACCTTAATGGTTAATTATGAGTTCTTATGAGTTTGATTTGACTTGGTGTGAGTGTTTGATTTCATAATATGTTGGTCATTGTTTGATCTTTCTTCTCCTCTTTCTTCACATGATCATCTTTGTTCCTTTATGAGTGGTTTGAACGGTGTTTGCCTAACTCTTTTGAGCATGTTGCTTGAGAACTTGGTTTGATATTTTGGAATTGAATGTGAGATGATACATTTAAGTATTATTCTGACTTTGATGCTATGGTATGTCTTACTTGATCATATGTGTTATATGCCTTGCTTGAACATTTCCTTTTCTTTAAGGATGATCATGATGTATGCTTGCTTAACCTTGATGCATGTTTTGGATTTGATCCTTGTTGTTTCTCTTGTGTATTCATAAGTGGATGTTTAAGTTGATGTTCATGATTATTTTTCTGCCCTTACTTGGTTTATAACCTTAATTCCACATGGCTAATCTTTTGAAATGTGTTATGCATGAGTTATGTGTTAGCATTTGTTTGAGCTTTGGTGTGATGCATGTCTTGTATGCTTTTGCTTTTCTTCTAGTCTTTGTTAAGAGTTCAATATGATGTGATGTAGCTACTGCCTTTCTTTGTTCTCGCTTCATCTTTGTCTATCTTACTTGGTTACTTTGACACTTGATGTCTGTTTAGAGTTTTCTACCCTTATGTGCTTTGCATAACTGTTTCTCATTTGTGTTTAACATGAGGCATACTTGATTCTTGATGTGATACTTTGTCTTATGAGTTGATTGGATGTCATATTACTTGCCTCACATGTTGATATTCATCATTTATCTTTTTCTTTAACCTTTGATGTTCATCATCTACATTCTTTTGATATTTTGGTTGCCTCAGTTGTGAGTCCAAGGGAAGGACTTTTGGTTGACTATAATATCATGTGCATTGCATCTCTTTTGCATCCCCCTCTTCTTCTTCTTACTTCTTTGATTGATCCTTAGTCCCCTTTAGGTTGATTACCCTAGTGTACTTAGATGTATCCCCTTTATACTAACATTTAGTCAGTATCCTTAGGTTAGTTTCTCTTAGGATGTTTTCACCTTTAGATAACCTACAATTAGGTTTCTTTCTTCTCCCATGAGATAATTAGACATGAGTCATCCCTAGTTGAGATGTAATTATCCTACCCCATGACATAGTTGAGAAAGGTGTATATTCTTTTCCACTTGAGAGAGGTATGTGGCATACTCGTCGATTCTATATCCGAGTTAGAGCCCTTCTCTTAACGTGAAGCAAAGATCTATCTTCCACATGTTTGTGGTGGTTTAGTTGAGTACTCTCCTTAATATGACAACTTATCTCTTCTCCTAAAACCAACCAACAAACTTTGTTACCCTTAGTGAGGGGAACTATGAATGCTCTGATTCTTTTTTGTCAAGATACGTAGGCACGAGATGTGAAGTCTTGGCGAGCATACTTAGGAATAGCACCTTAGGTCTTCCTTTTCTTTACCCTTAGCAAACATATAACAATTAAAAAATAATACAATAAGATAAGAGGTTTCTATAGAGTACTGTAGATACTTAGGATGCTAGCACCTTTCCTAAGTATAACCAACCCCTGAACCTTATATTCTCCTTTGCTTTGCATTGCATTGCATGTTTATGGGTTATTCGTTCTTTTTCCCTTCCCTTGGATAAATTAAAGATCATGGTGAATTAAGATTTGTGATTCAAGTTAATTCAATAGCTTAATATCTGATTCTCATCGCGACAGAAATGGCGACTTCACTGGGGATTGGGGACTCCCTAAGAGGGTTAAGCCTAACTTGTTTTATTATGTTATTTGTTGTATACCTGTATATTTGTATATTTGTATATATCTGTCTGCTTGGGTATTTGTGTATGCAGGGTTGCTACCTTGAGTGCACATATGATAGGATGGCAGGTATACTCAAGGAGACTTCGAGGGAGTAATCCCGAAGGATTTGACTTGAGATCCCCTGCTCATTTGAGGCCCTCTTGAGGGTAGTATATGTTGAATGAGTAATTGTGAATGCAGTACTACTTTCGACCTAGGAGCCCGTGACAATGAGGACCTTTAGTACCCTTCTTACCCAACCTGGCCTATTTAGTACGTAGTGTGATGACTATGAGGGAGTAGTCCTGAAATAGTTTATACGCGATAATACACTCAAATGAGGTTCTCTTGAGAAAATTATTAACTACCGAGTAATTGGGAAATTGATAATATCTGAAAGATGGAATGATGACTTTTGGAACTTTTGTAGAACCCGTTGTGCAGGTACAAATAAACCCTTAGTCCACACCATTTGGGATGGGTATACCATGGCTCCATGCTCGTGATCTTCAAACCTAAACCCCGTGTTTGTATATATGTGTGAATATGTGTATATGTGTGTTTGTGCATACATGCATCCATACATCCATGCATCCTTTTCATACCATCTTCAAGGAACTCAATGTTGTTTTGCAAACAGTATAGGATGGATTTTGGGGAGAAGAAGAAAACAGAAGTACATCTTCAAAAGTCATAAGTTGGAAGAGTTAAGGAAGCTAGGAGAGCTGATTAAGGACCCTTTGGCATTCAACAACAAGTATGGGAGAATCTTCCCTTTAATGAAGCTCAAGATGGTGGATGGAGTGCTTTCTACCCTCGTGCAGTTTTATGACCCGTTGTACCATTGTTTCACTTTTTCTGATTACCAATTGATGCCTACTCTAGAGGAATATTTTGCCTTGATTAGACTTCCTATTTCTTCAAGACCTCCTTTATCTGGCTTGGAAGACATACCCAGTGGAAAGGATATTGTAGAGGCTGCTCACCTCAAGTTATCTAAAATCAAGGCTAACATGGTTACTAAAGGAGGAATCCTTAGGTTGTCTGCTAAGTTTCTAATGGAAAAGCTCGACATTGTGCTAGTATGAAGAACATGGATGCTTATGAAGCTATTCTAGCTTTTTTTATATATGGACTCTTTCTCTTCCCGAATATTAATGATTTCGTTGATATGGATGTGATCAAGATCTTCATACTTGGGAATCCAGTCCCAACTCTGCTCGCTGACGCTTATCATTTAGTACATTTAAGGAAATCTCATGAAGGAGGGATGATAACTTATTGTGCTACCTTGCTATACAAGTGGTTTATTTCGCAATTGCCTCACTCAGCTACATTTTAGGATCTTAAAGATGGTTTTCTTTGGTCACATAAAATTATGTCGCTCACACATTCCGATATTGAGTGGTATAATCATGTCTTTGGAGGAGTAGTTATGATCAACAACTGTGGTGATTTACCTAACGTGCCTCTTCTTGGTATGAAGGGATGTATAAGCTATAACTCAGCCTTAGCTCGTCGTCATCTCGGTTATCCTATGAAAGATAAGCCAGGCAATATCCACTTGGAGGGATTGTTCCTTAAAGAAGGTGAGAACCCTGTACTCAAGGAGAAGATCGTGCACGCCTGGCGTCACGTGTATAAGAAAGGAATGACTGTTCTGGGAAAACCTGATTGCACTGCTGCAGAGTCTTATACCCAATGGGTGCAAGAAAGGGTTGTCAAGCCGAAAATGCCCTATCCTCGTCATGAGCCTATCCCTCTAGCTCCGAGAGACCCTGTTTTGATTTTCATGAGTAATGAAGAAGAGTTGAAGATTAATTTGGCAAAAGCAGATCGAAAAAGAGATGCTTGGAAGAACAAGTATCAAGTCCTCAACTATGAGATGGGAGAACTTCAGAAGCTCCACAAGCAAAAGGAAATGGAAGAGTGATAAGTGCAAAATGTAACTATTTTTGTATATAAGTTTTGTTGCACTTATCGATACTTTTTGTTAATATCGTTCGAATAAACCCCGATTTGTTTATAAATACGTTTACTTTATATTATAGTGTATATATTGTGTATCGTGTAAATATCAATGAGTTAATTGATTTTCTCTCACTTTTTGCAGGTATTTAATCAAGGATATCTTGCCATATTCATAAAGAGCATTTAATAATGAAATTCTGGTATAGATGTGTAATGTATTTGAGCAATGTCACAACATCGCAATCTGCTGACCAAGGCAATAATAGAAACAGTAAATAACACACTGAATTATTCACCCAGTTCGGTTCAACAACCTACATCTGGGGGCATACCAAGCCAGGAAGGAAGTCCACTATTAGTAGTATCAAATTACAGACTCAACAAACCAGTTGACAATCTACCTAATTTAATCACTACCCAATGACCCTTCTACCTAAGTCCTCCCTAGGTAAGAGACTCCATCTCACTTCCTATCATCACAATGATGTCTAGCAGTCAACTACACCGTCACTGCATCAACAGCTTGTTTACCAATGACTTTTCTAACACAGAAAACCAAAAGACACACTTCCATGACAACCCTTTGGAGTTGCTTCAAAGCTTCCTCCAAGAACAATACCAAACTCATTACCTACAGGTTTCTGAGTTACACATAGTGACCATCTCACAACCCGAGTGGTTCACTTTGACAAAGCCCTAAAGATCTACATCTTGGACCCGTACCTCTTCTAGGTTACAAGTAATCTATTTATAATATAATCCCAACTAGATTTGGGCCATCAAATCATATCATATCTTCTCTAACAAATCTGCAACAGATAGATCTTCAATCATATCTTCAATTAAATCGTCAATAATTAACTCTGAATATTCTCCATATCTTTATGCTTTAAATTCGCAACAAACTGATCTTCATAACTGATTGTAACAGAATATATCTCTCCCTTGATCTTCGCCTATATTCTCTGATTCTCTTTAGCAGATTTTCTCATTCACACCAGAAACACGTGCAGCCCTAATTAATCATCCCATACCTGATGTTGTAATGTTCTGGTATAGTGATGTTAAGACTTCGTATGTGACATCACTCTTCAGCACTTTAACTCTTCAACACTATTTACAACCCAGACTGTTAGCAGGTCATGTTGCAACATCAACCATGACATCAACATTGTTTTAACAAAATTTCAGCCAATTACAAGAACTTACAATCTCCCTCTTTGGCTAATTTTGGCTAAAACAACTATATAACCATTACAACTCAGATTACAGCAGTAATTACAACTCTATACTATTGTCAGTAGTTATCAGTAACCACTGAACCTAACAGTAACCATCAGTAGCTACTGTGCGCAGCAATCCTGGAGATCCATCTTCTAGGGAATAATTGAATGATGTTAAGACATCATGTCTGACACCTTCTTTTGGCAGCACAGCCCACCACAATCACTTCAGGCAGCACATCAGGAGGAAGAAGATTTTAGACACTCCCCCTTAATACAACACATTTCTTTTTCCTTTCAACTCAGACCCGGAATCATTGTGGAAGACTCCCCCAGAAAAGAAATGTTTGTCCATTCATCAAAGACCAATGGTGGCATAAGATAATTCTGCACACCATCATTGATCAGACACTGGGTTTAGACCATGGCATAAGAGGAAACTTAAGAAGTGTCATTCAGCTAACCCAGGTAACTCAGAACACAAGTCACAATTGTGTTCATAACTCAGGACACAAGTCACAAAGACTCAACACCAACTCAGGGATGTACCATCTTTTTCTGCTGCATTAGAAACTGCAGACTCCAGGCATAACATTTGCACAAGGCACTTAGCCAGATCCTCTCCTTTCTCCCCCTTTTTAGCCACAAATTGGCAAAGGAACCCCTCACAGAACCAAATCCAGTAATTTCTCACCCAAACACGAATAACCCCATATGACTTATGAGACAAGAACACTCACTGGCTGAAGGAGAACTGAATAACCCCTATAAATAGCTGACCAGTAACTTAGAAATTAACGAGCGTTTGAATATGTCAATGTTCTTGGTCAAACAAACGCTATTTTAGGTATCAAAAACTGTATTCAAATTCAATGCCTATCTTCCAAAAACTGCCTTGACTGCCTTAAATATTTCACAACTGAATCTTACCATAAATTAGGCCAATAACGCTCCATGCATATTCGAAGCCACATGTTTCACTTTATCCTAACACCACCGTCCAAAATACTTCCCTGTTTGGCTCAAGAAAAACATGTCCTATATCATGTTCTGACATCTCTTCAGACATTGCCTGCTGGCTCATTAACCCAAGACTCTACAAACACATCTTCTTATCTAATGGGTATAGATACAACTTCTTCTAGATTGCTTCCAACCACTTTTGCTTTTCAGACCTCTCCTGCATAGCTATGACAGGTCCCATCATCACACTGCACAAGTTTGATCAGTACACATGCTGCAATAGGCTATAGTAAACAGCCTTACACTCAATGCCCTTTATGATATCCCACCAATAATGCCACATTCCTCATGGGGATTTTAGGTACAAGATATGCCAAGTCCAAAAGTCAAAGGCCCATTTGATTGGAAATTTCTCACACAAGATAAACACCTTTCTGTCCTTACATTCACCAGCTCCTAATGAAGTCTTCAACATGAAAGTAGCCATGTATTTCCTGAACTACTTACCATCAAGATTAGAATCTGCCCATTCTAATCCACACTATGTCAGAACTGCCACTTCAGACTATAATGCTGCTTCTTCAAACTCCATAAGTATGGTACATACCCAACCATAATGTTGTAACAACATGTAGGACATCAGCACGGGACAAAAGCCATCCCACTTAACTAGACAAGACCTAGCCTTATCCTACTAGGACCACTTCCACCCAGGCACCAAGCACGAAGTTCTGGTAACCAATATGTCAAGAAAAGCAGGTTCCCAAGAAAAACAGATTCCCACACCAAAGACTACTCTGACTGGTCAGGCGATACAAACAATGCCATATTGTCCATTATAAATACCAAACCTCCTTGCTCCTATCAGCACACCAAGGAAGGAAACATGAGTCAGTCTAACAAGAAAGCAGCAAAGAGACACATGCAAGAGGACAAGAAGCCAGATCCTCAGAAGTTGAAGGACACAACACTGTCCAAAGCTGGAGCATCTTTTGGAGCAACAAGAACACGCAAGACATCAGAAACCAGGATGAAGACTATCAAGAAAAACCAAGTGCAGCTACAAGCCTCTGATGATGAATGGGATGAAGATTGGAAAACTTTTCTTGATTCGGGGGGTTGGGATAATCTTTAGACACTATGTTTGTTGTTTTTACTAATCTTGTAACCTTTCATCAATGCAATAAATTTCTGTTTTACTTCTGTTCCATTTACACCACTGTACAAGACACTGAATCCTCATGTAAACAACTTTTAAATTTACTTTAACCTAAGTGCCAACACCAAAAGCTCCCATAATATCATTCTCCCCCTAAAAAGAACAACTTCCATCAACACAAACCCCTACTGAGTTCTTCCAAAACTTGCATAAAAACGCAAATTTTCCACAAACAAAGCTGTCCTTCAGACTTCTCCTCAGAAACATGTGCACATATGATTTAAACAATTAGCTTCACAAGGGTAGAACCATTTATGTCCACATCAACATACCATCCAACAACCTAATGTCATAACATGTTATCTGACATTATTTCCTCACAAGATTTAACCATTCTTCACAATCTTGATCAACATGCAATCTTTATATATACCTTTGCAGCCAAAATCCATAGACAAGTATTCCCCCTATCATGGTTAACTAATGCTCTAGATGAGGATGAACATTTGAGCACACTTGCTGAGCACATGCATTTTAACACCATTGTCCCTTTCTCCAAAGGCATTCATTCCTTACCATGCTCTTCATCTTCAAACTTCCAATCAATACCTGAACTACATTTTCCATCCAAGGTAGACCTTCTACTTCATCATCCTTCACCAAGGATATCCAACCAGATGATGTCCCAACACACGTTAGAACATCTGCCACCCACCAAGACATCATCACCATGATTCTTGATATGCTCCATCAACTGGACCATTTGATTCAACTCCAGGACGCTTAAACCTTTAAAATACTTTCATAAAGTAAATTCTCAACCCTTCTGCAGTCCTATATTTTAACCTCAGACAAATACACAGTCTCCCGTCAATGTATATTGTCATCAGTTGACTGCACAACTCTATCCAAAGCAGACAAATATTCAACTATTGTCATGCAAGATACAACATTTTATCTGGTCTGACATCCTTTTTCTGCAGACTTGAGGCATTAATTGATCCTTCTTTTGCTAATCCATCCCACAGATCACATTAGATTAGGTAAGTGGCTTGACATGATACTTCACCGTGAGCATAATGTTTCAACATCACCAGTCACATGACCCAGCATACTCTCATCTTCCAAGAATATTCAAACCTTTGATGCCATCCTTATTAGGTTACCACAACTAAGCTTAAGAGATAACTTATCAAGATCTTCACTCCCGCATGAAAACTTTGACAATGATACTCTTTTACTTTGTCTTCATCTTCTTCTGATCCTTCCAGCCACAAGCCTGATGCTAACACCAATTCCAATTGACCAAAGGCTGATTGACATATTAAGCTCAGCTTCTTTCTTGATGAATCTCCATACCACCCAGATGCCTCCTCTTCTAAGTCAGGAGTAGGTTCCAAACAGATGTGATCAACACATTTGTTTAGCCCCCAAGCATCTGTTATGTCACACTCTGCCTTTAACACACCCCAGAGATTGACTTTGGAGGCAAGAAAAAAACGCTTCTAACTTTCTTCAGACCCCTTTTCAACAAGCTCATATAAGAGTTCCTTTATGAGTGGACTTGGGATGAACCACAAGTATCTTTGGCAACTCTAACACGCTAGTTGAAGATATCCTCAAGTATCACCTCACCATGTGATTCATCTTCAGAGGAGAACAGAATGTTGCAGCCTTAACACAAAACCACCAGGAATTTTCCATCAGATAAATATATGCAGCGGAACACACATCAGAAAACTCCTTTCCAACCTTTAGGCAAAACATAATAACCCTTGTACAAACACGACACTCCATGTGCACTAGGACAACATAGGTTTGAAACTAAGTCAAACCACACAGCATCTCACCACCAAAGTTACAAGCCAGGTCCAATACACACCCTGTCATGAACAGTTCATCCTCCACTTCAAGGGATCATACAAACAACTATATGAGCTGACCAAGTCCATAACCTATCTTCCTTGCTCATGAACCAGAAAGTATCTTCCCTAGATCTCATCCAGAAACAGACAGGATGCCAGCTCTGATACCAATTGAAATTCTGGTACAGATGTGTAATGTCTTTGAGCAATGTCACAACATCGCAATCTGCTGAACAAGGCAATAATAGAAACAGTAAATAACACACTGAATTGTTCACCCAGTTCGGTTCAACAACCTACATCTGGGGGCATACCAAGCCAGGAAGGAAGTCCACTATTAGTAGTATCAAATTACAGACTCAACAGACCAATTGACAATCTACCTAATTTAATCACTACCCAATGACCCTTCTACCTAAGTCCTCCCTAGGTAAGAGACTTCATCTCACTTCCTATCATCACAATGATGTCTAGCAGTCAACTACACCGTCACTGCATCAACAACTTGTTTACCAATGACTTTTCTAACACAGAAAACCAGAAGACACACTTCCATGACAACCCTTTGGAGTTGCTTCAAAGCTTCCTCCAAGAACAATACCAAACTCATTACCTACAGGTTTTTGAGTTACACACAGTGACCATCTCACAACCCGAGTGGTTCACTTTGACAAAGCCCTAAAGATCTACATCTTGGACCCGTACCTCTTCTAGGTTACAAGTAATCTATTTATAATATAATCCCAACTAGATTTGGGCCTTCAAATCATATCATATCTTCTCTAACAAATCTGCAACAGATAGATCTTCAATCATATCTTCAATTAAATCGCCAATAATTAACTCTGAATATTCTCCATATCTTTATGCTTTAAATTCGCAACAAACTGATCTTCATAACTGATTGTAATAGAATATATCTCTCCCTTGATCTTCGCCTATATTCTCTGATTCTCTTTAGCAGATTTTCTCATTCACACCAGAAACACGTGCAGCCCTAATTAATCATCCCAGACCTGATGTTGTAATGTTCTGGTATAGTGATGTTAAGACTTCGTATGTGACATCACTCTTCAGCACTTTAACTCTTCAACACTATTTACAACCCAGACTGTTAGCAGGTCATGTTGCAACATCAACCATGACATCAACATTGTTTTAACAAAATTTCAGCCAATTACAAGAACTTACAAATAAGCTTTCCAACGCTTCTGACCATGCGTAAATCAGAGTTGCGGTTCAGAAGTTGTCAAAATAAGGGCTGGTTTGCTGTCAAGTTCGCTTGGCGAGCTTGACAGCGAATGTTCGCTTTGTGAATGGCTGGCGAGTTCCCAGCGAAGGCTCCCAGAATTGGATAGGGGAGCAAAGGACCAAAGTTCGCTTTGCGAACTGTGCAGCGAGCATTCGCTTTGCGAATAAATCGTTCGCACTGCGAACTTCTGGAATTTTGCAGAGGCGGTTTAGCATTTCAGAGGCACTTAAGTGCCATATTTTGAGGCTCGCTTTGCGAGTAAAACGTTCGCTTAGCGAACGAGGTGGATTTTGTAATTCTATAAGTTCATTTTCAGTCTTTTTTTAGGTATGGTTTTGGGGATTTTTGCTCCCAACTCCATCAACTTCATTTTTTGTTAGTTTAGAGCTTAGAAAAGCATCAATGGTGGTTGCAACTCGACGATTGGAGGCGGATGATTCTTGGATCGTGATTGACACCACGAGAGATTTTGATTCCTCTTCTCTCTTCCCTTTGTAGTTTCTATTGGTGTGAGTTTGTATGTAAGTTTACTTTGATAGTATGTATATTTATTGCTCATGGCTTTGTATGCGAGCTATTTTACAAATCTCTATTGGTGTTATCCTTGTTTTAATCGCTTTATGCATGGATTTGAGTTGCGGTAGACATATCCTCCTTGAATCTGGAATTAGGATGAACATTTATTAGGTTCTTGACTCTAGAGATAGATTCAGGCTTAATATTCACATGAGTATCGAAGCTTAATGCCATCCGTATCTTGAGTCGGGTGCGAGAGTGTCGACGATGGTAATACGGTTGTTCTATCAACTTTGCGTTAGACGTAATCTTTGTTGTGGGCGATACGTGATAATGTGGACGATTGATTTAGGTTGCGTGCAAATGAGTAGTAAGTTTGAGTATTTGATAGGGTAGATGAAATGCAAACTCGAGAGTTCTGTACTCTCCAAAGAATGAATTCTTTTCTGTTCAATAGTTTTCTTTCTCGCATTTACTTTAAAGCATATTTTAAACCCAAGCTCTTTAACATTTAAACTGTCGAACAACATTATTTCCCTCGAACCAATCTCTGTGGATACGACATAAATCCCGGAGGGAATTCTTCCGAAAATAAATATTTTTGCTTGCCGCTTTACCGCTCCAACAAAATGGCGCAGTTGCCGGGGATTGGTTTTGATATTGAATCGCATTGTGATAGTTTCTTTGTTTTTGAGTTTTGTATATATCGTATATATTGTCTATTTTCATTATGTTTGTTCAAGTGTTGTATACATTTTGTTCCCGTAACGTTTGTTTAAATGTTTGGTTAGGGCACTTGCTTTTGGTTTGCGCGGTGAGGCATCACCATGGCATGAAGGAAGGAAGTTGTTAGCTAAGCATTGTAAAGGTGTCGAGCTTACGACGTAAAACAAGCATGTTTTATCGTTTTCTTTGTTTCGTTATTACTTTTTCATTCTAGCTTAGGTAATGTGGTGAACATTCATTAAACAAGTTGTACTCGGATTTTTCGTGAAATTCTCAAATCTTCACTTTACAACTTGTTTAATGCATTTTCACCCGGTCTTTTAGTTTGTTTATATTAATAGTTTTCGTGTTTGTCAATGAGCTTGTTTTGAGTAGCTTATGGAAATTTAAGGTGATGTTCCAAGTTTGATCGTTTCAACTTGCGGATGTATGGTAATGATATTGTTAAGTTTTGTACACGTCCAAGGTATTATTTTATCGCTTTCTTGACTTTAGCATATTCGTGATACTTAGGCATTTTACAAACTTCCATTCCATTCATTCTTTTGTATACTTATTCTTGATGTGAATCACTTTAGTTCCCACCCTTTTTGTGAGGTAGCTTTCCATTGTTCATAAATGTGGGGAGTACCAACATTCTTGTTCTAACTGGATTTTTTTATGTTTAATCTTTTGTTTGTGTTGATTATATGAAAGCATGAAAATGATCAAGGCATTTTGTTTCATTTTGAGCACAACTACCTAGCCAAATAGTCATTCACCTTGTGAGCGTGTGATCATTCGTAACCCCTTTGAGCTTTTTGATCCATGTTTTAATTGAACTTAATGCTTGTCTATGAGTATTTGGTTCACTTATTTTTGAATGGATTTTGTTTTTCTTGAGCCCTCAACTTTGTGTTGTTGTATGAATTTTTACCTTGCCTTAGAAAGTAGGGAGTATTCACATGATGATGTGGTTGAATTCAAGTTGGGGAGATAATGTTTGTTTACTCATTGGTTGGTTTCTATGAGGATGAAAAAGAAAAGAAAAAGAAAGAGAAAAATATGGAAAAGAAAAGAAAAGAAAAAATGTGAAAAAGAAAGAAAAAGAAAATCCTTGAGAAAGGAAACAAAAAGAGTTCAAATAATTGTGCTAAATAAGTATTGTGTTTTGTGTAACACTTGAGATTTTGGAAGAAGTTGATTGGAATTTTGTGTTTGAGTCTTTGTGAGTTGATCACTCCCTTAGGTTTAGGCAAGTTTTTGTTTCAATTACCTTTAGAAATTGCCCCTTCATTGTTTGCCCGACCACGCTACAACCTTGAAAGCCCTTGTGATTCTTGCCTTTGTATGTTCAATGTGAATTTTTTATGATTACATAATTTAGTCTTTTGTTTGCAAGATTGTTGTGTGAGTGAAAAGTACCTTATTTTGTGTTTTTCATCTACCGATGATTGTTTTTGCTAGGTGTGATTCACGTTTGGACTTGTGTTGTTTTAGGATATTTGGCATGATTTTTGTATTTTGCATTTGTTACGTGACTATGTTGTCGTCGTAGTTTTCTGGTAAGTATTCACTTTGTGTGTACCGTTTTTCATTTGAACCATTCATTCGTTTCCGTTTTTCGAAACTTGTTGATTCATCATTCTTTGGTTATTGCTTTTGTGCTTTTCAAGTTTGTTTGATTCTTGTTTGTGGACAAACAAGTTTAAGTTGGGGAGAGTTTGATAAGTGAAAAATGTAACTATTTTTGTATATAAATTTTGTTGCACTTATCGATACTTTTTCTTAATATCGTTCAAATAAACCCCGATTTGTTTATAAATACGTTTACTTTACATTATAGTGTATATATTGCATATCGTGTAAATATCAATGAGTTAATTGATTTTCTCTCACTTTTTGCAGGTATTCAATCAAGGATATCTTGCCATATTCATAAAGAGCATTAAATAAGCTTTCAAGTGCTTCCAACCGTGCGTAAATCAGAGTTGCGGTTCAGAAGTTGTGGTCAAAATAAGGGCTGGTTTGCTGTCAAGTTCGCTTTGCGGGCTTGACAGCGAATGTTCGCTTTGCGAATGGCTGGCGAGTTCCCAGCGAAGGCTCCCAGAATTGGACAGGGGAGCAAAGGACTAAAGTTCGCTTTGCGAACTGTGCAGCGTGCATTCGCTTTGCGAATAAATCGTTCGTACTGCGAACTTCTAGAATTTTGCAGAGGCGGTTTAGCATTTCAGAGGCACTTAAGTGCCATTTTTTTAGGCTCGTTTTGTGAGTAAAACGTTCGCTTAGGGAACGTGGCATATTTTGTAATCCTATAAGTTCATTTTCACTCATTTTTTAGGTATTGTTTTGGGGATTTTTGCTCCCAACTCCGTCAACTTCATTTTTTGTTAGTTTAGAGCTTAGAAAAGCATCAATGGTGGTTGCAACTCGACGATTGGAGGCGGATGATTCTTGGATCGTGATTGACACGACGAGAGATTTTGATTCCTCTTCTCTCTTCCCTTTGTAGTTTCCATTGGTGTGAGTTTGTATGTAAGTTTACTTGGATAGTATGTATATTTATTGCTCATGGCTTTGTATGTGAGCTATTTTACAAATCTCTATTGGTGTTATCCTTGTTTTAATCGCTTTATGCATAGATTTGAGTTGCGGTAGACATATCCTCCTTGAATCCGGAATTAGGATGAACATTTATTAGGTTCTTGACTCTAGAGATAGATTGAAGCTTAATATTCACATGAGTATCGATGCTTAATGCCATCAGTATCTTGAGTCGGGTGCGAGAGTGTCGACGATGGTAATACGGTTGTTCTCTCAACTTTAAGTTAGACATAACCTTTGTTGTGGGCGATACGTGATAATGTGGATGAGTGATTTAGGTTGCATGCAAATGAGTAGTAAGTTTGAGTATTTGATAGGGTAGATGAAATGCAAACCCGATAGTTCTCTACTCTCCAAAGAATGAATTCTTTTTTGTTCAATATTTTTCTTTCTCACATTTACTTTTAAGCATATTTTAAACCCAAGCTCTTTAACGTTTAAACCGTCGAACGACATTCTTTCCCTCGAACCAATCTCTGTGGACACGACATAAATCCCGGAGGGAATTCTTTCGAAAATAAATATTTTTGCTTGCCACTTTACCGCTCCAACAAAGAGTTTGTCAAAAAGAGGAAGGCGCGAGAGGATTTATTTTCCTCTGGCGCATCATCAGTTCCTATTCTCAGTTCAAACGTTCCTCCTACTTCAGGTGCATGGAAGTTATATGTGGACAAGCTGATCCTCGAAAAGGAGAAGATGCAAGAGGAAATCCAAAAGCTCACAAAGAAGTTGCAAAAAGGAGAAGGATCGTCTCGTCAGATAGCCTAGGATTTATTTTCCTTTATTCTGTACTGTTCCACTTTGTTTGACTTTTGAGGGTGTAATCCACTTTGTAATCTTTAAAAGTTTATTATCAATGAAATGAGATTATCTTTTGTTATTTAAAAAATGTGTGTTCTCTATCTTATACTATTTGCAAATATAACTTTTGAGTTCCTTGATCTGTTTGCATTGCACATTTGCATACATCATTTGCATTGCATCTTTTGCATTCCAGGTTCTCACTCTTGCTTCTTCCTTCAGTTGACAAGCTGAGTCACCGGTACAATACCCAAGCAGGCCATCAGAGAAGAATGGATCAACTAGAATAAGAGAATAGAGCACTCCGTGAAGAGGTTGCGACATTGAAAGAAAGCTTGGAAAGACTTAGTGGTATGATGGAAGCGTTGGCGGTTGACCAGAATCACTCGTCACACAACTCACAAGAGCATATCCAGAGAACTGTGATCTCAGAAGTTATATCTGCACCGATCCCAGTGGCGCCAACAAGTGAACCGCAATACAACATGCGTCCTGGTTTTCTGTGGGGAATGCCTCCTCATTTTATTCCAACTGGCTACCATCCAGTAGTTTCTGAAGTTCCAACCGTAACTGCCTTAATGACTATGCCAACCCCTGTGGTGAATACTGTTCCTTACAATCTGGAAGAGCCTGTGTTCCATACTGGACCAAGTGAGAGTGTTGGGTTTGACGAAAGAATAATGAGTTCCAAGATAAGTTCTTGGAGATGCAAAAGGAGATTAAACCCCTCCGAGGGAAAGAGTTATTTGGGAAAAGCGCTTCTGATCTTTGCTTAGTCCCGAATATCAACGTTCCTCCTAAATTTAAGGTTACTAATTTCGAGAATTACAAAGGTATCTCTTTCCCTTAGAGTCATCTTGTCATGTACGCCCGCAAAATGTCAACTCAAACAGACAATGATCAGCTGCTTATCCACTACTTCCAGGATAGTCTGACAGATGCAGCTCTTAAATGGTATATGGGGCTGGATAATATAAAGATTTGTACCTTCAATGATCTTTGTGATGCTTTTATCAAACAATACAAGTATAATGTTGATATGGCACCCGACAGAGATCAATTAAGGGCCATGACTCAGAAGGATAGGGAAAATTTCAAGGAGTATGCCCAACGCTGGCGCGAACTGGCTGCTCAGGTCACACCACCCCTAGAGGAAAAAGTGATGACTAGGATTTTCTTGAAGACTTTAAGTTTGTTTTTCTATGAAAGAATGATGGCTAACACGCCCAGCGATTTTACCGAAATGGTCAACTAGGGGATGTGTCTAAAAGAGGGAGTTCGCAAAGGTAGGCAGACTAAGGAAGCTGGTACTTCTAGCAATGCAAAGAAACATGGAAGTAGCTTTGCGAAGAAGAAAGAGCAGGAAGTGAGTGTAGTACATCATGGTCAACCAATAAGGAGACGCCAACAACATTAACACATTGCAGTTGTGCCACCAATTATTAATACTTCTGTCTATCAGCCACAATTTGTGCGGCAGTATCAACCACCACCACAAGTTCCGCAACAACAACAATATCAGTGTTACCAGAATCAACAACCTTCATAACAGGCTCGACAACAGTTTAACAATCAGAATCGGGGGTAGAGAAAACCAAACTTTGATCCTATCCCGATGTCTTATGGAGAGTTGTTCCCAGCTTTGTTGCAGAAGGGACACATTCAGACCAAGTCTCTGCCAGAAGTTCCTAAAAATCTTCCCTATTGGTACAAAGCTGATCAATTTTGTCCATACCACCAAGGCGCGCCAGGCCATGACAGTGAAAACTGTTATGGATTGAAGGCAGATGTTTAGAGATTGGTAAAATGTGGAATTCTATCTTACAAGGACTCCAACCCAAATGTATAGGTCAATCCTCTCCCACCGCATGGGTCACCCAATGTGAACATGGTGCATGGGTGCCCTGGAAAGTATGTCGTTTTTTATGTCAGGTACATTCGAGAATCTCTAGTAAGAATGCATGAAGGTTTATCCAGAATAGCTTTCTTTGATCATGAGGATCATAATTACACTACCTGTCGTGTTTGTTCTGTCAATCCTCGAGGATGCAGGCTTGTAAGGAGCGATATTCAAAGTTTGTTGGATCGATGGGCTATTACAATTACCTATGACAAATATTCTGTTGATGAGGATAAAGATGAGGAGGTCTTTGTAATAGTGCCTAATTTCAAGGAATTGGAACATATTGAGATCACGTATGATAGCAGGAAATCTTCTACAACTCCTTTGGTCATTAATATTCCTCGCCAAACTCGTTATGCCACTGATAAGGCGGTTCCCTACAAGTATAATGCCACTATGTTGGAAAATGGGAGGGAGGTACCTTTGCATGTCTTGCCATCAGTTGTCAATATTGTTGATGTTAGTAGGGTTACTAGGAGTGGGCGTGTTTTCTCTTCAGCACCTTTGAAGGAGAAAGAGATTTCTGTTGAACAGCCAGTTGTGAATGATTTAACCTTGGGGCAGTCCAGTGGGGCTGATTCCTCCTCTAAATCTGATGAATTTTTGAAAATGATCAAAAGAAGCGAGTATAAGATTGTGGATCAACTTCTGCAAACACCTTCCAAAATCTATGTGTTACAATTACTGATGAGTTCTGAAGCCCACAGAGAGGCACTGCAGAAGGTACTTGAACAAGCTTATGTCGACCATGATGTGATTGTCGACCAATTTGATGGGATCATAGGTAACATCACTTCGTGTAATAATCTCGGATTTTGTGAAGAAGAACTCCCAGAGGAGGGGAGGAAGCACAACATGGAATTGCACATTTCAATGAATTGCATGAATGATGCACTATCCAGTGTGTTGGTTGACACTGGATCGTCATTAAATGTGATGCCAAAAACGACTCTTGCGAGATTATCATACCAAGGAGCGCCTATGAGGCCAAGCAGTGTTATTGTTAAGGCTTTTGATGGGTCGAGGAAGATTGTCATTGGTGAGGTTGACTTACCTATGACCATTGGGCCTCATATCTTTCAGATAACTTTCCAGGTCATGGACATTCGTGCTGCCTACAACTGCTTGTTAGGTAGACCATGGATACATTAGGCTAGAGCAATCACATCTATGTTACATCAAAAGTTAAAGTTTGTTAGTGAAGGAAAGTTGGTCACAGTTTGTGGAGAGAGAGCTTTGGTGGTGAGTTATCTCTCTTCTTTCTCATATATTGATATGGATGAAGAAGTAGGAACCCAGTTCCAGGCTCTTTCAATTGCTGGCGGTAGTGCCAAGAAGAGTGAGGTTTCCATTTCATCTTTCAAGGATGCACAACGTGTCGTGGAGAGTGGTTCCCAAGAAGGGTGGGGGCAAGTTCTATCGTTGCCCGGAAACAGAAAGAAAGAGGGTCTCGGGTTCTCACTGGTCAACTCCAACAAGCCTGCTACAACAAGCATGACTATTCCCCCAATTGAGGAGGTTTTCCGTAGCGGAGGGGTCATCCATCCATCAAGAGTCAATGCTATACTCGAAGATGACTCTGAAGGTTACATATCAGACAGCTCTGAAAATGATTCCATTCCTGCTCAAGATTGAAAGCCTTATTTGAAAGATCCTGGATATGGTTCTGAGATAGAAGACGCATATGTGCCCTTTTATTCTCTTCGACCGAGACTCAAGGAACCTGAATATGAAGTCAGCACTATACTTGAAGACGAGTTTGATGAGGATCAACCTAACTTCGTGACGCATGGAGCGGTCGCTCAAAATTGGAGTGTTATTAATGTTCCAGTTGTTGTCCATTTACCAGAGTAATTGTCTTTTACTGTGTTTTTTAGCTCTTCGCTCTGTCCAAGGCGAAAGAGTTGTTGTGTGGGCTTATTTTTTATAATTTCCTTTGCTCTGCCCAAGGCAAAGGTGATTTTGTGTTAGGGCTGTTGTTTAAAGAACTGCTATCATTAATAAAAGTGTCGTTTTGTGATTCCATTTTATATGTTTTACTTCTCTGCTTTTCTGGAAAAAACAGTAATTATAAAAAAATCCATTTTTATCACTCTGCATGTTTTGTGCACACACTTTCACTCTCAGAAAATCTAAAATAAAGCCAAATCCCATGTGCAGATTATTGCACGAACAAACCATCAAAAACAATGACCCAATGCCTTCTCCAAACTTTGAGTTTCCTGTGTTCGAAGCCGAAGAAGAAGAAGAAGAGATTCCTGAGGAGATTTCCCAATTGTTTGAGAATGAAGATAAAGTCATTCAGCCCCACAAGGAACCTGTAGAGGTCATTAATCTGGGTACAACCGAAGACCGTAAAGAAGTGAAAATTGGGGCTTTACTTGTGTCTGATATGAAAGAGAAACTGATTGAATTGCTTAAGGAGTATGTTGATGTGTTTGCTTGGTCATACCAAGATACGCCCGGTCTCGACACTACTATAGTGGAGCGTCACTTGCCTTTGAAGCTATAATGTCTGCCGGTCAAACAGAAACTCGGGAGAACTCATCCTAACATGGCTCTGAAAATTAAAGAAGAGGTATATAAGAAAATTGGTGCGGGTTTCTTCATTACATCTGAATATCCCTAGTGGTTGGCCAATATTGTTCTCGTTTCGAAGAAGGATGACAAGGTTCACATGTGTGTTGATTACCGAGACCTGAACAAAACCAGTCTGAAAAATGACTTTCCTTTGTCGCACATTGACATGTTGGTAGATAGCACTGCAAAGTACAAGGTATTCTCCTTTATGGATGGTTTTTCAGGTTACAACCAAATCAGAATGGCTCCCGAAGATATGGAGAAGACATCATTCATTACACGTTGGGGCACCTTATGCTACAGAGTTATGTCGTTTTGTCTGAAAAATGCTGAGGCAACATATCAAAGGACCATGACTACCCTTTTTCATGATATGATGCACAAAGAGATCGAAGTGTATGTGGATGACATGATAGCTAAGTCCAAGACTGAGGAAGACCATGTTGAATATTTGTTGAAGTTGTTTTAGCGGTTGAGGAAATATTAACTCCGTTTGAATCCTAACAAGTGTACCTTTGGTGTTCGGTCAGGGAAGCTCTTAGGTTTCATTGTTAGCCAAAAAGGTATTGAGGAGGATTTTGATAAGGTTAAAGCCATACAAGAGATGCCAACTCTAACTACAGAAAAGTAGGTCAGAGGTTTCTTAGGACGTCTGAATTACATTTCTCGGTTTATCTCGAATATGACGGCCACTTGTGGACCAATTTTCAAGCTTCTTAGAAAAGACCAGGGTTGCGTTTGGTGTAACGACCCGTTTTTAGTGTTTCGTATATATGTGCTAATTTATGTTTTGTTAGTGAGTCTTTTGTTCCGTTTGAGTTATTTAAGTGTTATTGGCTTCAATTATGATGTTGGTATGTGAATATGTGATTTTTGGTATATGTTGACTTTTTATCGTTTGTGAGATTTCGCGGGTAAAATTGGATTAGCGGGTATAATTGATATTTTATAACTTATGGTATTATTTAATGATTAGTAAGAATAGATATTAATTAGTTAGATATTTTGTTAGAAAGTGTTTATATTATATATTAAGTTAAGAAAAGATAAAATAAGTAGAAAAAGAAAGAAAGTAGTTAGTAAGAAGAAAGAAGAGAAAAACAAAGAGAAAAGAGAAAGCTTAGGAGGAAAGAGAGAAAGTGAAGAACAAGACCAATTTCTTCAAGAACAAGCTTCATCAAACGATTTCTTAACGGGTAAGGGGGAGAAACTCGGTTAGTATATGCTTGTGTTTCATTATATGTGTTTGTTCTTGGTTGATTTCAATGTGTAGAGAATATAGGTGGTAATATGTGTTTATGACATAATCGTTCGAATAAATAGTTTTAGCGGATGAAATGGATTGAAACTCTGGATATGTGATTGTTGTGTATTAGTTGTTGTATTGTGATAATCATTTTGATACTTGTTGATGATTTTGTGAGATTTTGGAAAAATTGAGTTTAGGTTGATTTTATGCATAATCGGCAGAATCGGGAGATTTCACGAATGAATTTCGAAACGGATTGCGTAGTTTAGTCGAGTGAAGTGAGGCCGACGTTATAGAAACTCGTTTCGTTAAAATCGGTTGATATTTGAAAATTTGGCGTTTTTAGGTTCCGGAATAGTGTTTTTCAAAAGTCGCGGAATCGCGTAATTTTTGATTCTAATACGTCCGTATACATTTATGAAGGATTATCGTGTATTTTGTTTGAAGAAAATAATTGAATCGGTCGGGTTTCGGGGGAAAACGCCCCAAAAATCACTGCTGAACCAGAACTGGTGTATTTTCACGCAGTCGTACGGACACGACTGCTAGTGTGAAAATTCTGGTTTCGTGCGATTTTCGGAAATTCATATCTCTTGATCCGTAAGTCGGTTTTAACCCCCGTTCGAAGCGTTGGAAAGCTAATGAGATGTTCTTTCTTAGAAAAATATGTTTGGGGTCTGAATCCTTCCCAATCGGTACAGTTTTTACGAACCGTTTCGTAGTGTCGGGCGTCCGGTTTATGTTTTGCGTTATTTTGAAATATTCGTAACTTATTCGTCGTTTATCGGATTTAAGAGTTCTTTATATCGAATCGAAGGTCTTTAGGAGTACTTTTTAGTGATGATGAAAAATATTATTTTTGGCCGACTTTTCCGAGAAAACGAATTATGGACTTTTGTGTTATTTTTCAATATTGTGGGTTATGCTTTGGTAAGTGATTGTATGACTTGTGTGATGATTCTTTGATGATAATTGGTTGTTGTGGAATACTTTGTTGATGGTTTGTGGCCGTTTGGCATTGTTATATATCACTTTGTTTGTGATTGATATGCATGATTATTATATATGCATGAACATTTATTTAGCATGAGTCGTGCATGTGTCAAGCATAATAACATGCGCTCTTGCTATTAGGATTCTATATGAATCCGTTGTACGTTCGTGTGCCTTACACACTATGGGACGATAGCGACGTTACAACTGTTCGTGTGCTTGTTTATAAGTGGAAGCGATCGGATTGTGTGCCTGATCCATATAGGTGGAAGCAATCCATAAACGTCGTGTGCTTATTTATAAGTAGAAGCGACGGGGAACATCGTTAGCCCGACGGGGAGTTACTCTATGTAACAAGCGATGAATTCCAAGAGTTCCTAGGGGACTAATGTATCACCAATTGAGTCGGTACCGCATTTGCATCTATATAGAGTCGTTAGTCGGTCTCTATGGTATGCATTGATCATCTTTTGTATATTTGCATTGATGAATGAATATGGAAAAGTATGCTTTGTGGAATTATGGAATTAATGGAATATGCATGATTATATGCTTAATTACATTTTTATGTATATGATGAACTGATATGTGCGTGAGATAAATGCATTTGAATATGTTTAGGATATGTGATTGAATTGCATACGAATGGTGTTTGGTCATAGGAAGTGAATTGTTATGTGTTGAATTCGGATGATGACATTGTTGTGCTTTGTGTAGATGTGTGGTACTGTTGTTTATGTTTATGTGCTTGGTGTATGAATAATTGCTTGAATATGTCTGTAGTTATTTTCAAGTTTGATATTTGGTGTGGTGAGAAATATTATACATGTTTTGCTAATTGTCTTATAATGTTATGCAATTATATATTAATCCTGTTTCTCACCCTTCTGCTGTGGTTAATGCTGTAATGGCATTGCAGATTAGACGCTGGGAGTCTTTTTGCGAAGATTAGGTCTTCGTTCCTTTTTGTCGGTCCGTGGCTCTGATATGTAACACGAGTAGTCGGGATCGTTGTTTATATTTCTTTTGGCATGTGTATAGCTGGTTGTATGTATTTGTACATGAAAACTTATCTTGTGGATATGACATCAGATATGGATGTTCCGTTTTAATTCTGTATCCGAATACTGATATTTTGGGAACGAAGTTCCATTGTTTATAAAACTATCCAGTTGTTGCATATCTTTTGAGCAGGTTGTTTTTAGTTCACATTTGATGTGACATCCCTGTTTATATCTGTGTGATTTAATCTTTGCTCTGATGTTTTTTTTTTATGAGATTATTTCATTCCGTTTTTGTACGGGGTATAAAAGGGGGGTGTTACATTTGGACTGATGATTGTCAGACAACATTTGACAGTATCAAAGAGTACCTTCTTGAGCCTCCTATTTTGATCCCTCCAGTTGAAGGAAGACCCTTGATCATGTATTTGACCATTTTGGAAGTTTCCATGGGGTGCGTACTCGGTCAGCAAGACGAGACGGGAAAGAAAGAACGCGTTATCTACTATTTGAGTAAGAAATTGACTGACTGTGAGTCTCGATACACAATGTTAGGTAAAATATGTTGTGCTTTGGCTTGGACTGCGCGACGTTTGCATCAGTATATGCTAAACCATACCACCTGGTTGATTTCTAAGATGGACATCGTCAAATACATTTTTGAGAATCCCGCTCTAACAGGAAGAATATCCAGATGGCAGATGTTGCTGTCAGAAGATGATATTGAATACCACACTCAGAAGGCGATCAAAGGAAGTGTTTTGGTTGATCACCTAGCTCATCAACCTATTGAGGACCATCAGTCTGTTGAGGATGATTTCCCTGATGAGGATGTGATGTATTTAAAGATAAAAGATTGTGAAGAACCTTTTTCAGACGAAGGGACTGAGCCAGATTCTCAGTGGGGTTTGATTTTTGATGGTGTCATCAACACTTAAGGGAAAGGAATTAGGGCAATCATTGTGACTCCTCATGGGTCCCATATCCCATTTACTTCCAGATTGACTTTCAAATACACAAACAATAAAGCCGTGTATGAGGCATGCATTATTGACCTTGAAGAGGCAATTGATTTGAGAATTAAGAACTTGGACGTGTATGGTGACTCTGCTTTGGTGATCTACCAAATCAAAGGAGAGTGGGAAACCCGTCAAGATAATTTGCTTCCATATAGAGATTATGCGAGGAGATTGCTCCCTTTCTTCAACAGAGTTGAGTTTCATCAAATTCCTCGTGACCAGAATAGAATGGAAGATGCTTTGGCAACTTTGGCTTCTATGATTATGGTGAAACGTTGGAATGACTGTCCCAACATTCATGTTATGCGTCTCGACAGGCCCACTTATGTGTTTTCAATAGAGGAGGTCGATGGTAAACCATGGTATCATGATATTGCAATGTTCCTCTGAAAACAAGAATACCCGGTTGGGGCATCTAATAAGGATAAGAAGACGTTAAGAAGATTGGCTGGTAATTTCCTTCTGAATAATGCTGTACTCTATAAAAGAAATTTTGACATGGTCCTGCTAAGATGTGTTGATAAGAGAGAAGCAGACATGCTGATGATTGAAATTCATAAAGGATCCTTTGGCACTCATGCCAATGGACACGCTATGGCGAAGAAACTCTTAAGGGCAGGCTACTATTAGATAACGATGGAATCTAATTGTTACAAGTTTACTAAAAAGTGCCATAAGTGCCAAATCTATGCCGATAAAATTCATGTACCGCCAACTCTTCTTAATGTTATTTCGTCTCCATGGTCGTTCTCCATGTGGGGCATTAATATGATTGGCATGATAGTGCCGAAAGCTTCTAATGGACATCGTTTTATTTTGGTGGCAATTGATTACTTCACCAAGTGGATTGAAGCAACTTCGTATGCGAATGTCACCAGACAAGTAGTGGTCAGATTTATCAAGAACCAGCTCATCTGCCGTTATGGTGTGCCGAGCAAGATCATCACTGATAATGGGTCAAATTTGAATAACATAATGATGAAGGAACTGTGTGAGGAGTTCAAGATTGAACATCATAACTCTTCTCCTTACCGACCAAAAATGAAAGGGGCTGTTGAGGCGGCAAACAAAAACATAAAGAAGATCATTCAGAAAATGGTTGTCACCTACATGGACTGGCATGAGATGCTCCCATTTCCTTTGCATGGGTATCGTACTTCAGTACGCACATCAACATGGGCAACTCCCTTTTCACTTGTTTATGGTATGCAGGTTGTACTCCCAGTAAAGGTTGAGATACCTTCCATGCGAGTTCTGATGGAGGCAGAACTCTCAGAGGCTGAATGGTGTCAAAGCAGATATGACCAGCTGAACTTAATCGAAGAAAAGAGGATGACGACTTTATGCCATGGTCAGCTGTACCAACAGATGATGAAGAAAGCTTTTGACCAAAAGGTTCGACCTCGGGAATTCAGAGAAGGTGACCTTGTGCTTAAGAAAATCCAATCTTTCCTCATTGATTCTAGGGGCAAGTGGACTCCTAACTATGATGGTCCGTATGTTGTTAAGAAGTTCTTCTCAGGAGGCGCTTTGATGTTATCAACTATGGATGGGGAGGAGATCACTCGTCCTGTGAATATTGATGCAGTAAAAAAGTATTATGCCTAAAAATGAAAAGAACAGCTCGCTAAGTTGAAAACATGAAAGGGTGGCTTAGGCAAAAATGAGCGTCTCGGTGGACTGAAAACCCGAAAGGCCGGTCCAGGCAAACGTTAGAGACATGAAACAGAAAGAAATCATCCCGCTAGATTGAAAACCTGAAAAGGCAATCTAGGCAAAAGTTAGGGATCAGGCTAGTTCACTGCATCAGAACAGATTGGATTATCAAATGCCATCTCTTTCACCAGACTCATCAGTCAAATCATCGGAAGCTCAGAGCATAGGAAATTCAAAGTTGTTTAGGAGGACAATGGTCATTATTTTGATGTAACCTTTTCCATTATTTACCGTTTTCCAACTTTGTAATGATCCATGGAGTCGCGCCATTTGCCAACTACCATTCAATAAATAAAATTGAGCCTTTTCTATTTGTTGGTAATCTTTATGTTTATTCTTATTCTTGTAAAATGTCTTTTATTTTTTATAGCAGTTTTTGAAACAATAATAAATCGTTTTCTAAAATGTGTGTGTTTTACTTTGGTTTATGAACATGAAAATGACATTAATAGTTTTTCCAAGAAGGGTAGACTTCGAAATGCAGAACTATGTCGTCTTCATGACTCTCTTCACTCATGTCCCCAAAGGATTTCTATCTTAAGTGGTATGATGATTCCCCCAGTGAGTCTCTACTTCAAGCAGTTATGACAGGTTGAATGCAAGGATTCCCCAGTTGATGACCTGAGAATTCCTCAGTGAATTTCCTTGGCTTCAACCCTCTCTAGTGAAATAAATGTTTAGTTCCTTCCCCAGCGAAGTGAATGCCTAGTTTCACTCCTCAGTGAATCTCTTTGGCTTCATTCTCCCCTAGTGAGGTAAATTCCATTTCAGCTCCTAGTGAGTTTTCCGTGGCTTCTACTTTCCCCAACAAAGTGAATGTTTATTTCATCCCATTGAAGTCTTAACTCTGAGATCTACAAATACGACTTTGATCCGAGCTTCCCCAATGAAGTGGATATTTATTTTATCCCCTATGTGGCCTCAGCTCTGGTATCTCTGATTATAACTTTCATTCAGTCTACTTCAGTTCATCGTGGATATTTATTTTATCCCCCATGAAGTCTCTCCAATCATGAGTTTGATCCTTTCCTAATGGATCTTACTCATCCCCAACATAGTTGCTAGATTCATCTTGACAGTCCCCTAAGTGAAGTCATGATGTTATATCCCCAAGTGGAGTGTTCTCTCTTCCCCAGGGAAGTTTGAATCCTTGAAGCATGACTGTGATTCCATATGTGGCTTCCCAGTAATTCTCAGTGACATTTCTATTTTGTGAAGATTGGCCAAGTATCCATATCGAGATGCTTATTTCATCTCCAGTTTACTTCTCCCTGTTTGTTTTGTCAGCATAAGCATAGCATGACATACATTTATTCATACAGATATACATGACATATACGCATTTTGCCTGTTTGTGATGTTTGCTTGATTTATTCACTTTGGTTGTGTTCATCCCCAAGTGACTAGGTTTGTCCCCTCTCTCCAATAGAGTCGTCATCCCTAAGCAGAAAGTGTACATCCTTGCTAATTCTCAACCGAGTTTGGCCCTCGTAGAAGATGGTTGCTTTAGTTTTGTTTTCCATTTTTGGATAAAGATAAACCCCTAGTTGAGTTCATTCCTCACTGGATAGAGTCTTGCTTGACCATTTCTCTTCAGTTATTTCCTAAATTGAACTTTGGTCCCTGATAGTCACTATGTTAAATCTCCCTAGGATGTTAAACCTATGCCGAGTGTGTATTTATTTCACACTTTATCTCCCCAGGAAGGATCTATTTAAAGATCATCATTAAAGACAGAATTCCCTTCTCCAGCAATTCATACCCAGGCGGAAACTGACAGTCTCTTTATTTGAGCAACTTGTTTTATTCTCAGATTTTCTATTTGGATAACAAATGGCACTCTCTTTCCAGGACAGTTTGTCTATTCCCAGTTATCAAGATTATCGATCGTTCTTCCATCAAATGGCATCTCTTCGTAAATACGTCAGAGAAGTTTGTTGAAAACTTTACAAGTGTTTCTCTTTATTTGAGAATTCCTGTTACAAGGATTTTATTCGCTTCAATGCGACTTCAAACTACAACAATATTGCTCCTCAGTGATGTTCTCCCAGTGAGTCCACTATTCAAAGTTAATTCCATCAAATAGAATCTTCTTGAGAAGTTTGGTGAAGACTCAGTTGATCTTGCTCTTTATTTGAGAAGATATGTTTTACAAATTAACCGACCTGTATCACTTTTAAAGATCCCCGATGATATTTCCTAATCTCCAATAAGTTATGGATCCCCACTGAAGTCACAGATCTCCAGTGAAGTTCCAATCCCCTGTGAGGATGCCCTCCAATAAGTATTCATCTTTCCAGGAAGAAACTGATACCCGTTTGTGGCTTGTGACCCTAGGCACGAGAAGTTTATTTACCCTTTTTAAATGGATCGTTTAGTTAAAGAAGAAGTTGAATCATATTTTGATCATTGAAGCTTATTTTGGTCAGATGCCTTTGCTTACGCAACCATACACTTGGTAGTAGGTAATCTTTCCTGCAGGTTCAGACACCTTTGCTTAGGCTACCGGGTTTGGTAGTAGGCGATCTCCTTTTTTCAAGTCTATTACCTTTGCTTAGCCTATCGTATGTTTGATAGCATGTAATATATCTATCTATTCTGAGTGATTACCTTTGCTTAGGCAATCATATGTTTGATAGTAGGTAATGCATCTCGTCTTTTGGGTCAGGTACCTTTGGTTTAAGCTATCGTTTTTCTGGTAGTAGGCACTCTTTCCTTTAAAGTTTATCACCTTTGTTTAGGCTATCATGCTTGATAGTAGGTAATACACTACACCTTTTGGGTCGGTTACTTATTGCTTAGGCTACCATACACTTGGTAGTACGTAATCCTTCCTTCAAATTTGGATACCTTTGCTTAGGCTGCCACAAGTTAGTAGTAGGTGATCTTTCTTCTCAAGACTATTATCTTTGCTTAGGCTATCATATATTTGATAGTAGGTAACATGTTTATCTTTTTGGTCAGATGCCTTTGCTTAGGCTACCAAGTTGGTAATATGTTTATCTTTTGTCTATTACTTTTGCTTAGGATATCATGCTTGATAGTAGGTAATACACTATACCTTTTCGGTCAGAGGTCTTTGCTTAGGCTACCAGATGTTGGTAGTAGGCCAACTTTCCCCGAGTTTATTACCTCTGCTTAGGTTATCATCTGTTTAATAGTAGGTAATATGTCTATTTTATTTTTGGTCAGATGCCTTTGCTTAGGCTACCATGTTGGTAGTAGGTCATATTTCCTTTTGTTTATTACCTTTGCTTAGGCTATCATATGTTTGATAGTAGGTAATATATGTTCCTTTATTTCAACTGGATACCTTTGCTTAGGCTACCCTCTGTTGGTAGCAGGTCATCCCGTCTTTCAGGTTTATTATCTCTGTTTAGGCTATCACGTGTTTGATAGTAGGTAATACACCATATTTCTTGGTTAGATGTCTTAGCTTAGGCTACCATGTGTCCGGTAGTAGATTATCTTTCCTTTCAAGTTTACTGCTTGTTGCTTGGACTAATATATCTTGGGCAGTGGGCGATACGTATTCTTTTTCTATTGGGAGTACTCTGTGTTTAAGCTATCCCCAGTGGAATTGAGTCTCTTCCCTTGAAGTTTTCAACCTTTCCCCAGTGGAGTTGCAACATTTTCCCAGTACAATTATCCTCTGGGAATCTTTTCCACCACAGATTTCTTGTCTTGCATTTCATATCATGTCATATCTTATGCATTTGGTGGCATCTTAGGGCCAAAACTTGTGCATGTTTGTATTTAAGTCTCTCCTATCATGTTGAGACGAAGATTTCAATCCTCATATCTCCGGATAAAAGAAACTTAAATAGGGGCATCTGTCACACCCTAATTTTTAACCCTAAGATCTCATCCCCTTTTGCATCATCTTGCATCATTTTAGGTCAATCATATATGCATGAGTAACCCATCTTTCTAGCTTTGTGTTGTTTGCTTTTGGTTCATCTATGGATTAGGGTTTACTCCAAAGAGCCTCAATGATTGGTCAGTCAATTTTGAGAGCATCATCAACCAAGCAAGTTCTCACATTCCCAAGAGTCTCATCTCCATCAAATGACAAGCACAAAATGGCCTCATATCAAGTTCTTCAAAGGTCAAGTCCATCTGGGAATAAAACTAGGGTTTTCAACCAAAGTCAACTGCAATCTTTGGCTTTAGGGTCAAGACAAGATCTCAAGCCTTGGGACATGATTCAAGACATACAAACACTACTACAAAACGCGTAAACAACAACGCCATGGTCACCACGATTCTTCCCTACACTGTTGTGACATCTCTAAACTAAGGCGCTATCATAATATTATTGTTTTTTGATTAAAAATTATTTGTATATAACAACAGTTAAGGAGCCAACTGTTGTGATACCTTCAAGCTTTCATGGGGTTGAACCTCAGGGCCCTCATATATGTTATTCCTTTAATGTTAAGTGGCGCATTTTCTTTTTTAATTATTTTTAAATAAAAAACTTAAAAGTTTATGACGATGATTGGAGAGTTCCACCGTTGTTAAGTCGCGCCTTTTCATTTTTAATTATTTTTAAATAAAAACTTAAAAGTTTATGACTACGGTTGGAGACTTCCACTATTGTTAAGTCACGCCTTTTCATTTTTAATTATTTTTAAATAAAAAACTTAAAGGTTTATAACTACGGTTGATGATTACAACCATTGTGATATATTTTGTTTTTTATTTAAAATTTTTAATTGTAAATACTCTGACGTTTTTTTATGAAATTTCACCATGAAAGTAAATTATCACTACTGTTGCATGTATTAGCCGTTGTGGTAGCTTGATAATATTATACACTCCTAGTTAGCTTGTCTCTTCAGTATCCTTTTTTCCATTGCAAATAGAAACTAGATGAAACAATACACAATTTCAACCCAAACCCTAACGTTCAATACTGTGAAACATTACACGATTTCATCCAAAACACCATCGTTCACCCTTCATTGTGTATTTGTCATTGTCGTCATCATCGTCAACCAAGTTGACAAGACCATCAAGATCAACCAAGTTGTTACCGTCTAGAAGGAAAACAACAACAACACCTTCGTCACCACAAGGAAGGAAGACAACACCATCACCAACACCAACATTATTTACTTAGTCATCACGTTTAGGGTACGTAAAATATTTTTCCCCATGCATCTACAGTAAACTTCATTTGCCATTGTTGTGGTTGTTGTTGTTTTATTTTGTGGTTGATGTTTATGTTCTTGTTGTTCATGTTGTTGTTGTTGTTGTTGTTTTTTTTAACTTAGATGTCGACCTTGTCGAGTTCTACATCAGAAACTAGAGAAGAAACTCAAACAAATGAGAGGATAGCCAATGAAACTCAAACAACTGAAACTCAAACAAAAAGATCACAAAGAAAGCATATGGACTGACGTTAAGGTATTACATACTATAATTTTCATATATTGCCGATATCAATATCTATAATTTCTAATACATACTTATATATTGATTTAAATGTAGTTGAATTTTGAGTTTACCGATGACTCAAATTTGAAAAAAAAAGTGGATATCATATGCTGGTACTCGTTGGAGGGGATTTAATATCGAAGAAGCAATGGAAATTTTTTGCAAAGATACGTCGTTCTGAGGAATTCAAGGTTAGTAGTATTCTCTTGTAACTGATAATGTTATGCTAATGAGTTATAGATACTAATCATATATTTTTTTTCACTATGTTCATAGCAGGTTAAAAGCGAAGTCGGAATACTCAATAAGGCCAAGAACATGTACCCCTATAGATTGTCTTGTGGGGGTTAAAGGAAACTTGAGAAAAAAATCATGCTTGAAAAACAATCAGAAACAGGAGATGATCGCATCCCATCTCCACCTTCAAGACATGAGAAATGGAAGAGGGCTCGATTAAGACCAGATGGAGAGTACACCTCTGAGGCGTCAAGAGTAGTTGCCAAAAAAAATGTAAGTATGATTTGTTTTGCTTATGTTATTTGTTATTTAAATGTGTTGGTAACAATATATGTAAGTTTCTCATGTTGTGTAGGATAAGTCGGTTGAGGCAGCTCGTGAAGGCACATTTGTTCCGGAAGCACGACATGACATATTAGTAGAAGCTATCGGATCAGATGAGCATGGTGAGTGTGTCTGTGGTGTTGAAGAAGGTGTCGGCTTGAGGTCATTCTTTGGGTCTCAAAGAAAAATGGAGAATGTTAGAAGAGGAGAAGGAAAAAAGGAAGAAAGATGTGGAAATGTTTCAAGAGTTATATTCGGTATGTACTTTATTTGAGTTGTTAGTTTTTTATCGAAAATGTATGATATATATTATACTTATTTTTGTTTTATGTTTTAATTGAATATTATGATGTAGAGATTAAGTGAAAACCTTGAACAACAGACAAATGAAGATCACTATAATGTTGATGGTGATGATGATGATCGAACTCCAAGTAGAAGTGTTGTACGTCATGCTTCTACAAAAGGAAGTAATTGTTCAGCCCATCCCCCCTGCAGATAACCGTAATGATATAATGGACCCTAACCCAAATGAAATCACAACGTTATACTTGAAAGTTGCGGTGATAAATGAAACGCAACTTCTCCCGCTAGAACATTGTCCATGTTTGGAGTTATTATATTACAGTCCTAAAGATATAAGGGATTTTCTTGGTGGGTATACGTGGCTGGACGTCGGGATATTACAAGTTTGGTGCACGTAAGTATATAGTTAAATATACATGTCATTATAGAACATTATCATTTATAGAACATTACCCCTAATTTATTCATTTTCTTTAACCATTTAGGTACATTCACCGTGTTTGTATAGAGTTGAATAAATCGAGTACTTACGAAATCTTGGATCCGCTTTTTATTCGATGGGCTTTTAATCAACCAAAAGATATCCGAGAGTACTTGAAAAAACAGTTAAATGATGGAGGAAAAGAATGTTACTTAGCACCATTTCTCTGTTCGTAAGTATTTTTGGAATTGATGTTTATGTATTCTATATTTAGTTTTGTTTTAGAAAATACCATTAATATATATATATATATATATATGCTCTTGTTTATTCAGTGGTCATTGGCAATTGATCATCATATCATTTAGGACGAATACGATAACTTTTATGCGTTCCTTGCATGATCCACTAGAAAAGAAAATGAAAGATATTATTAATTCGTAAGTGTATGCTTAATTCATTTTCTTTGACATTGTAATTAGGTTATCATGTAATATGTTTAATTCAAATTCAATGTACAGTGCTATGGAGTAAGCGAATATGATGAACAATGTTAGAAGAAAGCCCACATGGATCTGTCCTAAACTAAGTGGCCCGATTACATGTTTCTTTCATTTACATTAATGTGTGGTTGTATTCATATCATTTTTTCTTAAATTTGTAGACAAGGAAACAATCTGGGACTTACGAGTGTGGTTATCATGTTATGAAACACATGTTAAACATTGTTCTTGTCGGCATTGTTGATTCATGAGATAAGGTATACATGTCATAAAATGTTTACATATATTAATATATAAGTTGACTATTGAATTATTATCATACATGTTATTGGCTCTTTCTTATGTAGATGTTTAACGACGAAAGCTCATTCCCCGTTGAGGACTTTGTAGATCTTCGTAAATGTTGGGCGTATATCCACAATGTTCTTAAGGGTCCTGTTGATTGATGATGTGAATAACACTTTTCTGTAGAGATGATGTGAATAACACTTTTCTGTATTGATGATGTGAATATATTGTTTGGTGTAAATATGGTTATAATAGTTACATTACTTACATAATTAATAATAGGAAGAAATTTTGGCATTTGTCAATGAACAATGTTAGCTGTATTTTATGCTCTTTATGCATGTATACCTTATCTGTTATGGTTAAAATAGTTACAGGTTAAAAAATGGGATGAATTTGAATTGTTGAGAAATACATATTTAAAACATAGGAAGTTTTGACAGCGGTTATAAAACCTAGTCGTGGTTGTATATTTGTGCCTGCAGAATATATAACGACGGTTATATAATTTAGCCGTCAAAATATCTCGCGCGCTGCACAGAAAAAAATAAATATCAAAACGGCGCAGCTGGGAATTGAACCAAGGACCATTATATTTATCACAACGGTTCGTTTGAATAATTGTTGTGATAGGGCGCACTGTTTCTAGGTTATTACAACGGTTAATGGGCTGTGATTATAAGTATCATTTTACAAAGACACTCTATATAACAATGCCTACGCTTGCGTCATTACATACATTTCCCAACCGTTATTAATTGGTTTTCAAATAGTAGTGAAATGTGCCCTTGGAGTCCATCAATGGTATTCAATTGGTTCAAGAGTTTGGTTTCATTGAAGATCAAGAGGTGAAGATTCATCTGATGAAAAGTTAACTATTCCTCCAAATCAGGATTTGACTTTTGGTAATCTTGGTCAACTAGAGCTCCCTTAAGTCATGAATAATGATAAAATGTGGTTTGAGTCATAATCAATCAAGAAAAATTAAGAAATTGGAAGTTACTTGCAAAAAGGGCAACAAAGAGAAAGTTGAATTTTTCTAAGTTATGGATGATAAGTGATTTCATGCCAACTTGTAAGGGTCATAACTCACAATCCACACATCCATTTCCCTTGGTTCAAAGACCAATTTAAAGAGCTCTTTCCATACTACAACTTTTTCAATGTGGGTGTATTCTTAAAAAATGCATGGATTTCAAGTTATGAGAGTTCAAAGTTAGGAAAAATAAGATTTTGGCATTTGGTACTTAGAATTTTTCTAAGTATGGAATTTCAACTTGGAGGATGAGTTTTTAAAGCTTCCTTTCTCATGGTCCTAGGCTCCAATTCATTTTTCTTTCCACATGAAAGTTTTTGTATGCCATCCAAGCTTTACACACATACCTAGAACTCCTCCATTGGATCAACATAACTCAAGTTATGATGTCTTGAAGTTAGGATGATAATGATGTCCAATTTTATGAGGCTAACTTCAATAACATTTTTCATGAACTTCCAATCTTCAAATCTACTTTCTTTCCACATGAAGTTTGATCCTCTTGTTCCAAGCTTTCCATGGATAAAAAGAACTCTCTCATTAGATGAATAGAGGTCAAGATATGTGGCTTCAAAGTCAAGGTTTCAAAATGGGCAAAATTCAATAACTTAGAAATTTTTCTAAGTCATTTTTGACATAATGGTGGACATACTTTCAACTTAATTTTTCTCATGAATCCAAGCATCATTTCAAGATCATGCAAACATGAAATGTGTTCTCTAATTTCCCTACTTTCCATTGAGCTCAAGATTGCACCATTTTGAATCAAATTCATTAAGTTATGGATGATTAAAGTGAGTTACATGGATTGATGTTCATACACATGTTCTTGTCATATTTTCATGCACCTATTCATTTGTTTCTTGCAGCAACCTTATTCCCACAAATTCATGCGCATGAAGCCTTGCCAAACCTTTTCTAAACATTTCCAAATCAAGCAAAACATTCCCACATGTTCATGTACCTTTTTGAACCATTTTTGCCAAAAGTGGAAAAGACACTACTACGTGTCATACCCCAAATTTTGACCACTAAGATTTCCCATCATTGTGTAAATCATTACCACAATATGGATGAACCATCATGCCTCATCAGCCTCCCCAAAGATGGGTGAGCATTCACCACAAACATGAATTAGGGTTTTGAGCCCTCTCTAAGCCTTAGACAAAAGATCAATCAAGAAGTGACATGATCTTCAACTTGTCTAACCTCTCAAACACCTATAATGGATCAATAGGACTCCCACATCAAGAATCAAGCACAAAGTTGCAGCATTCCAAGTGGATTAAGCCTCAAGATCACCAGTGTCACCAAACTAGGGTTTTGGTCGACCAAGGCCTCCAGGTGGAAATTTTCCTCTGGGCATGAGCCAATGCTTCAAATCATAACCTAAGATACTCCAAGGGACCTCATGGACCCAATCATCAAGTCAATTTAACCTCAGGGGATGCATTCACAAAAAATCAGGAATTAGGGTTTCTTGACCTAATTCACCCCTAAGTTGACTTTTGGGACAAAACATGAGCCAAGACCTCAAGACATGATTTGAGGGTCTATAATAAACCATATTGATCCATTTGCAACAATGTATTGATCCAAGAAGCTTGACTCACAAGTTTCATTTTCATCTGGACCACCATTAGGGTTTTGAAGAAAAAGTCAACTGTATCTCTGACTTTTGACCAAGGTATGCTCCCAAACCTTGGGACATGATTCAGTACACCCTATATCACCTATGGAATCCATCTATTAAGTTTGATTTAGGTCAAGGACTTGATTTCATAGAGGATCGCATAGTTTGGAATTCATCTGATAAAAAGTCAACTGTGAACAAAAGTCAAAGTTTGACTTTTTGAGATTTTTCACAATTATGGTTCCTTAACCCTAAAATGATGTTAATATGTGATTGGAATCATCATTCATCAAGAAAAATTAAAGAAAGTGGGATAACTTGTAAAAGGGGTAACCATAAAAAACTTAGAATTTTTCTAAGTTATGAAACAAAGTGGCTAGGGTACCAACTTCCAAGGATCATAACTTGAGATCCAAGTAACCATTTTGAATCATCCAAAGATGGATTTGTAGCTCTCATGGCATACTTTAAAAGTGTCAACTACACCTCATTCCAATTCCTCAAGGATTTTAAGTTATGGAGTGACCAAAATGACAAAAACATGAAAATGCCACTTTTTCCAACACTTAATGAAATTTTCACTAAGTCAGAATCTGTTTCACTTTTTTCAAAATTTAGGGGCATTTTTCACTTGGATCCAAAAGGTGTCAAGACAAAATATGATCACACATATGTTGTATCATATGATAGCTTTCCAAAATGGCCAAGAACTTCATCAAATTCCACCTGAGCTAGGAGTTATGACAACTGCAACATGCCTTGCTACAAACTGTCTTGGCAAGGCATATTTGTACACAAGAGCTCGATTTGTCCAAATTGTGCAATTCCAAGCATGCTTATCCGTCTGCACACCTCAAGGGGGAACAACCAAGGGACAAACACTAATTCATCAGCCTCCAAAGTCCAAAAATCTACAAGTAGTATGCCAAACCTAAAAAGCCAAAGATGCTTCAAGACTCCAATTTTGTTTTGGAGCATTTAATAGATGCTTAGAGGTGGCATGTATCAGAGCAAAAATGAACACTTCAGTCAAACCTTATCCTTGAATTAAAGAACCATAGGCATGTGCTCTAACCTCTAGTCAATGGCTAGAGGAGACTTAAGATTCCAAAGTGATCCAATTGGCCAACAGCCTGCTGCAGCCATCATTCACTATTGCTTGCAAAACAAACTTGATCTACTATAAATAGAGCTCATTTATGCTCAGTTTAAGTACACCAAAGAAACCAAACTGATGCTTTCCTCAAAATCTCCTCTTTCACTCTAAAATTTCCTTCTAAGGCAAGTCACTATCGGGTTTTGAGTTTGAGAGACATTCCAACCAAACCAATCACACACACACCTCATAAACATCATATAGAAGTGATCCAAACACTTAAACAACATCTGGAACATTGATTTCTCATAATCACTATCCAACTGCTCAAGCTTTTAGCAGACTTGCAGTTGGGGTACCATCTTAAGTTCCAGCTTGTTTCCAACCACTCCAAGCATTCAGACACACTCCATAGCACATAGGGAAGCTGTCCACGTCATTGGACCAAGCTATAACACCTCCAACACAAAACACGATCACCAGCTGTAAGAGGTAAGCCTCAACTTGTTCATCTCTTAATCTATGCATATTTTCTCGCACAATACTTTTGCCAAATGTTCATAATCATGCATAGAATGTTTCCCCTCCATTAATTGCCTTGTATGAATCGTGTGTGGAAAATTTGAGCCTTCATGCAGAATTTAGGGTTCTTGAGGTTTCTCTTTGATTTCTTATTCCATACTTAAAATAAATGAAATTAAAGACCATAGACAAGATCGTGAGGTGAAAACGAGTAGATTGATATGTGGATTGTGTGATTTCATCAAGTATTCAGGGAGATTGATGAGAAAACACAAATCAGCCAAGAACAGAGCACGCGGGCAAGACCAAGGTGTTCTTGGCGCCCTTTTTTAAATATTTGAATTTTTGAATTTTTGTGATTTTATTTAATTGATTCAAAAATTAATTTCTCTCTGGTTTTTAATGATTTTGAGTTGATTCTTTTTTAAATAATTCACAAAAATGTTAAAATATTTTATTTTACCAAAAATTACCAAAAATATTATTTATTTCATATATATGATATTTTTGCAAAGAATTAATTTTTATGTGTTTTTAACATTTAAAATATTTTTTCTTTCTTGATTTTCCAGACTTAATTGATTTTCAATCATTTTGTGGATAAAAACATGATATTCGAAGCATTGATCCAAGATCACCACTCATTTTTCACATGTTTTCAATAATTTTTATTAGTTTTTAAACAAAATCAATTACATTTTAAACAAAACTAGGGTTTTGATTAATTCAACCCTCATCAATCTTTTTCAAACACTCATGGGCCTCTAATAGAGTGTAAGACCCAACCCCTTTTGAAAACCAAAATAATTTGGGCCTCGGTCATCGTATAAGACCCACTGTGTTTTCAAACCTCGGCGCGATCGCCATTTTTCAAACAAATAATCATTTGGGCCTCTCCTCGAGCTATAAGTCCCATTCCTTTTCTTAAAAACTCTTTGCTCCTCTAATAGAGTGTAAGACCCAACCCTTTTGTAAATAAACTATTGTGGGCCTCACTTATTGTATAAGTCCCTCAGTATATTTTCAAACGTTCAGCGAGATCACCGCCTTCTTAACAAAATCAACTGGGCTTCTCCTTGAGCTATAAGACCCATATTTGTTCAGTTTCAAACTCTTTGGGCCTCTCCTTGAGGTGTAAGACCCAATCCTCTTTTGACCAAAACTTTTTGGGCCTCAGTCGTTGTATAAGTCCCGATACAAAACAACAGTGCCCTCACTGTTAAAATTTCGGCCTCTCCCTGAGCTGTAAGCCTCGATCTCTGTTCAAAATACTTTCTCCTTCGATTTTGAATCCAAATGTATAGTTGCTATCAAAACTTTCTTTAATTTATTTGTTGAACAACTAACAAAACAGCATGGAAGCTCTACAACGGGTAAGTGTTTATCCGCTTTCTTTTATATGCTTTCATATACATAACTGTATTGTGGGAAGCGACGCATGGTTAGTCTTATTTCATTCTTTTAAATGCTTTCATATACATAACTGTATTGTGGGAAGCTGCACATGGTTAGTCTTCTTTCATACTCCTTTAAATACTCGTCATATATCAACTATATATATACTAGTATAGTTATTTAGAGTTTTCCCCGACAACTACGTCTAGAACTAGGTAAAGCCCTGTTGGTCACTCTTTAAATACAAACAAAACTAGATCCCCATAGGATTTCCAGATACAGTCTTCCCTTCTCTTGGGATTAATCAATATGGAACAAAGAGAAAGGCAGTATTATCGGTGAACCTTTTCTCAGACTGTCACCCCTAGAAATTGTCAAAGAAATTCTACTCCCCAGAGTTGATCTATTCTCTGTGAATAGCATCTCTTGAGTTTCTTCCAAATACTTGAACTTTCCTGGAATGATCTCTTCTTTGTGAATTGCATTTCTTGAACTTCTCTTGGTTTGGGGACCCACAGGCTTCCTAAAAGCATCCTCGCCTCCTCTTGGGCTTTGTACAAGGACCCTTCGGCTTCTTAGAAGTTCTCATGCCTTCTCTTGGGCTTAATACAAGGACCCTAACGAACTCTTAAAGGTATAAGACAGAACTTAGTCATCCTTTGCTAGAGCAGTCTTTCTAGTGTCAAATCTCTGGCCACTTTAGGGTTGATTCTTATCCCTTAAGGCCCTTGCCCTCTTTTGGGCATCCTACAAAAGATAAAACTCTTCAACACCAGTAGACTTGGACAGTATAAACCCCTTTTAAGTCTCAAATACATCCTCAAGTTCCTTTCAAACATAGGAAAAACACCGATCACTCTGAATTAATCTCCTACAGAAACCCGGTCTCTCTCATGAGAGTTCCCCACCCTTGGGCCTGCATATGGATCTAATCCTCAGCAGTAAGATAGCCTCCTCTTAGGCTTTGTATAATGATTTTTCCTCAGCACAGTCAGCCTCCTCTTGGGCTTTGTACAATGATTCTCCCCAGCGGAGCTAATCTTTTCAGACTCTCTTGTTGAGTCAACCACTTCATAGACTCTCTTGTTGAGTCAATTACTTTTCAGACTCTCTTGTTGAGTCAATCACCTTTTCAGTCTCTCTTGTTGAGTCAACTGCTTTTTTGACTCTCTTGTTGAGTCAATCACGTTCCAGACTCTCTTGTTGAGTTACCCTTTTTAGCCTCAATCTCGGGCTTTGTACGAGACAGATAAAAAAACACTCTCTTGTTGAGTCAACCCTTTTTTAGCCTCAATCTCGGGCTTCGTACGAGACAGATAAAAGCACTCTCTTGTTGAGTCAAACCCTTTTTTGCCTCAATCTTGGGCTTTATACAAGACAAATATATTCCCCAACGGAGTCAATTCCTCTCAGCCTACTTTTAGGCTTTGAGAAATATTATCCTCAGTCGAGTTAGTCTCCTTTTAGCATCAATCTTGGGCTTTGTACAAGACAGAAAGAACATTTTCCTCGGAAAAGTCAAACTATTAGCCTCCTCTTAGGCTTCATATAAGGATATCCCCAAAGAGTCAATCACTTTTTTGCCTCAATCTTGGGCCCGGTACAAGACATATCCACTCTCTTGTTGAGTCGGTCTTATCCAGCCTTCTCTTAGGCTTTGTATAAGGACTTCCCCAGTGGAGTCAATCAACCTCTTAGCTTCAACCTTGGGCTTTGATCAAGGCACACAAAAATCAACATCTCCCTTTAGAGATGACAAATTCTCTCTCAGCCAAAACCCTTTAGCCTCATATCTTGGGCTTTGAACAAGATACAAATCCCTTTTAGCTTCAATCTTGGGCTTTGAACAAGACACAAATAAACCTTTTACCTTCAATCTTAGGCTTTGAACAAGACACCAAAACATCTTTTTCCTCCCATAGAATAAGAGGAACTACGATTGCTCTGATTTCTCTATTTCGTTTAAACGGGAATACGTAGGTATAAGATTGCGAAATCTTAGCGAGCATAGCAATAAAAAACTCTAGGTCCCATACCTACATACACCCATCAAAACTGAGGTCCAATACCTCACCAAAATCATCAAAATCTCAATCTTACTCTCTCATATCTCCCAAAGAAGAAACTTTCCCAACCCATTAACGGATAAACACCATCAATTATAAACAGAACCTAAAGCTAATATCCTGTGGATAACCACATATAGGATGGGTAATTGACAACTACCCATTGTATAACCTGACCCCGGACCCCCCAATCTCTTTAAGTGTTTGTTCAGTTAGACATTCGCGTACAAGGTTAGTTTTAGATACCGTCCCTTTCCCTTCCAGCTTCACGGGATAAATAAGAAATCAGAAAGTAGCACCCCCTCCTCCCATGGCGGTGAGGAAAACCCAGCGATAAGGTGGTCGCGTCACTGAAAAAATGGCTCGGTACAGTAAAATGGCGACTTCACTGGGGAGTTCCATTAGGATCTGTCTTACCTTAGTCATCGTTCGTCACCATTTTCCACAATAAAATGGCGACTTCACTGGGGACGCATTTTATTGTTTAGGACTAGGATTATTATAGCTCCTAAAAGGTCTAGGATGTTAGTTTTAGGAACAAATATATATACTGCTTTTCCTAATTATATCCGTGTTTATTTTTCTGCTAATGGGAATGCGTGTGATGCCGCATATGGAAAGATTGAGTATACACCTAAGATAGGTGATGGCACGAGACGGGTAATCTTACTGGGAGTGAATCCCAAGTAAGAGATCCCTGTAGACCATCGAATCAGTGGAGATGCCCTTTGCAGATTCAATGCCTATACGACTTCGGCTGTTGAAAGCAGATTGTTTGATTGGGTTATCTGAGAAGCCGAGGATTTTAGTAGACTGAAACCATGTTACTATTTTGTAGTGCGGAAGCTATCAGAAATAGTTATCACGCGATACTACCCTCATTTGAGATTACTCTAAGATACATCAGCTCGCTCGGGTGATTCCAGCCTGCTGCTGTTATCCCAAGAGGGATCAATGATTTTGCGGACAGGTGCAAAAAATCACCAGTAAAAACCTTTGGGGATGGGTAGAGCCTTGACTTCATGACACTGACCCTTTGACCCCATGTTTTTTCTATGTTTTTGTGTGCTGCATTCATGCATTCATTTCATTAAAAAAATTTAAACAAAGAAAATTTTCTCTTCTAGTCTCTCTTTTTCAAATTAAACTGAGACAATGATTGCAAATGTCAGAGAGAAAAAGATTGCGTTATGGATTCCGGTAGAAGGAAGACTCACAAGTACACCTTTAAGGTTCCAAAACTAGAGGATTTGAAAGGATTGGCGAGGATGATCACCAACCCTGATGCTTTCAGAGATAAATATGGAGGACTGCTGTCTCTGTTAAGGGTCTATGTAATTGAAGGAATACTGGCTACGCTCATTCAGTTTTATGATCTGGTCTATCACTGTTTCACATTCCCGGATTATCAACTTGCACCAACACTAGAGGAGTACCCTCACCTGACTGATTTACCTATTACTGACCAAGCTCCCTTTTCTGGACTGGAAGAAATTCCAAAATATCAGACCATTGCAAGAGCAATTTATTTGGACGAGTCAGAAGTCAGGACTCACATGACCACTAAGGGTGGAATCCAGGGTTTTCCAGCCCAGTTTTTGATAAAGAAAGCCCTGTACTTTGCTTGTATAGGGAATGTGCCTGCTTTCGAAAGCATCTTTGCCTTACTCACCTACGGGTTATTTCTGTTTCCTAACATTGATAGTTTCATTGATATCAATGCCATTAAGATTTTTCTGATTAGAAACCCTGTGCCGACCTTGCTCGCAGATGCGTATCATTCTATACACTTAAGGAATTTGTACAGCGGAGGAATGATCACAGGCTGTGTACCCTTGCTATACAAATGGTCCACTTCCCATTTACCCAAGTTTGCCGCATTTTGGGATCAAAAGAGTACTTTACGTTGGTCGCAGAAAATCATGTCTCTTACCAACTCTGACATCGATTGGTACAATCGAATCTATGACGGGATCAAGATCATTGACCGTTGTGGAAATTTCCCTAATGTACCCCTCATAGGAATTAAAGGAGTAATTAATTATCATCCAACTTTAGTTCTTCGTCAATTCGGATACCCGATGAGGCATGTCCCGCGTAATGCTCATCTGGAAGGTCTTTTCTTCAAGGAAGGAGAAAACGACAGGGCACTAAAGACAGAATTAGTGCATGCCTGGAAACATGTTCAGTGAAAAGGAAGAGAGTCTCTAGGAAAACCAAATTGTATCTTTATGGAGCCTTATCTCCGATGGGTACAAACTAGAGCTCTCAAACTGAGGATGCCTTACCCTCGTCAAGAAGTTCTTCCATTAAGGGAATCTATCCTTTATTTTATGTCTGATACGGAAAAACTTCAGGTTACTCTCGCCAAAGTTCAACAAGAGAAGAGCTCTTGGAGGAACAAATATCGTATTCTCAATGTGGAGTGTAACAAAAGAAAGGAATTTGCTCGCTCCAACTGTTAAAAGAAAAAGATGCTCGGATCGAGATTTTAGAGCAACACGCTGTAGAGAATCAAGATGAACAAAGGAATTTGCTCGCTCCATTCACTTGGCAAAGGAATGGCAACCCGACAACGACTCAAGAGCCCCGATCAAAGAAAAGGAAAGTACCAGAACCAGTACGTGAGCTCTCCTCAGAGAGGACTCAGGATCCATTAGTTTAGACATTTCCTTTTACTGCACTTTGTAAATTACTGTATTTCCATTTCCGCAATATTTGAATTCAATAAAACGGGGTTTCCCCACTGTTTGATATTTGCAATCCAATTGTCGAAGTTTATTTTGATTAAACAAACAAAATAATAATAATAAATATAATCATTGCATACCATTCATCATTCTCACATAACGCATTCTTCTTACCTATGAATCTCACATTTGTGTCTCGATTCTAGAGAGTCAAACTGTCTCATTCGTACAATACTCGGGACAATCGACAAAAGAAAATGGATGATCTCGAGGAAGAGAATAGAGGGTTGAGAGAAGAAATCGACACTCTGAAAGAAGATCTGAGGAAATTTCACAATGACATGCAATCTCTAGCAGCAGCCCAGATACAACAACAAAGGACTGTGATCTCAGAGATCACATCGACGCCCATAGTGGAAAAGTATGAGCCTCGATATAACATGCCAAAGGATCGTCCCTAGGGCATGCCACTCAACTATATCATGGAAGATTCAGAAACTGCAGCAGGAACCGCTGGGCCTGAAGGTTATAAACTTCGGGAAAGCGAAGATGCAAGGGGCATGACAGTAATTCCTGAAGGTTACAAACTTCGGGAAGCACTAAGAGTCACTGCCGTAATGACTGTACCACCACCCGTGGTACACACTATCCCGGAAGGACAGATTCCATAGATACCTTCTGGTGGAAATGAGAGTATGAACGATAAAATGAAGGAATTCCAGGAACAATTCTTGGAGATGCAGAAAGAACTGCAAGCCATTCGCGGTCAGGATCTATTTGGAAAGGGCGCCGCAGACCTTTGTTTGGTCCCCAATGTGAAAGTTCCGCTCAAATTCAAGGTGCCCGAATTTGAAAAATACAAGGGTAACTCTTGCCCTCAAAGTCACTTGGTGATGTATGCTCGGAGGATGTCTACTCAGACAGAGAATCAACAGCTACTGATCCATTACTTCCAGGATAGTTTAACCGGTACCGCACTCAAATGGTACATGGGTTTAAACCGCACTAAGATCGTCACTTTCAGAGATCTTGGCGCTGCCTTTGTTCAACAATATAAGTATAACCTGGACACCGCACCAGATTGGGATCAACTCAGAGCAATGTCGTAGAAGGAAAAGGAAACCTTTAAGGAATATGCTCAGAGATGGCGTGAAATTGCCGCCCAGATTTGTCCACCTCTCGAGGAGAAAGAGATGACAAAGATCTTCTTGAAAACCTTGAGCTCATTTTACTACGACAAAATGGTCGCCAGTGCGCCCAGTGACTTCATTGAGATGTGGGCATGGGAGTTCGTCTTGAGGAAGTTGTCCGAGAAGGACGTTTAATTAAAGACGCTGGACCATCAGGTAATACCAAAAGATACGGTAGTGCTTTCCCTAAGAAAAAAAAACCAAGATATTGGTAATATCTCTCTCGAAAAGAAAAGGCGACGTTACCAACCAGTAGCAGCTGTAACTCCTGCTATTAACCCTGCGCCTGTTCCAATGTATCAACCTCAGGTTGCTCAGAGCCAACCGAATCAACAACAAAATCAACAAAGGACACAACACCCTCTTCAGCAGGCTCGTCCTCAGTACAACAACAACCGTATGACGCGACCACTAGGGTTCGACTCTATACCCATGTTGTACGCAGAATTGTTTCCATTACTACTGGTCAAAGGGCACATCTAGACCAGGTCTCCTCTTACAGTACCGGAAAATCTGCCTTTTTGGTTCAAAGCGGATCAGACTTGCCCTTACCAACAAGGAGGACCAAGGCATAACACATAAAATTGTCTCAGTTTCAAATTCGATGTGCAAAAACTTGTCAGGAGCGGGGTCTTATCCTTAAAGGATACAAATCCAAATGTTCAAACGAACCCGTTGCCTCAACACGGAAAGCTGCAATCAATTTGGTAGAGGAAGAGTCTAACCACAACTATCAAATTCATGATGTACTCTTATTAAGGGCTAATCTGGTTAAGATGCATCGCAAATAGAGCGGGTACTGTCATGTACCACCTCATAACTATCACCAGTGTGATATCTGCATAAAAGATAATCAAGGATGTTCTATGGTGCAATCAGCTCTACAGGAACAGTTGTATCTCAGTTGGATCCAGGATCACCGAATTCGTGGGGTCAACATGACTTATACGAATTCCAACACCATTCAGAACCACGACAACCGTGCGATGAATGTCAACTTGGTGGCAATTCACTCAAGGCAAAGCCAACATCATAATCTACCACAACACGATTATGATTCCTGTCTGATTTGCTCGGTAAACAATCAGGGATGCTCTTTTATACAAGAGGCCCTCCAGCGTCAGATGAATCTTGGATGGATCCAGGATTACCGTGATAAGAATCCCTATCAGGTCAACATGATTCAAATCTTCGATATTCACATGATGAATACCAGCTTGGTGGAGTTACACGCTAAGCAAGTCCAGCTTGGTTTTCTGACTTCGCACGACTATCAGAACTGTAAGGTGTGTCGGGAGAGCAACCAAGGCTATGCACTCATTCAAAGAACTTTAAAACACTTGTTAAACCATTGGTGGCTTCCGATCCATCTAGATGAAGACACACAACAAGTCAATATGATTAATGGGAACCCTACTAGGCATCAAAGTCAGGATGTTCGGTCAATGGAAACCGATCTTGTGAAGTTGCACTGCATTCAAAGCGGACGTGGCCGGGTGCCACCACACAACTATGAGCGCTGTAGAGTCTGCTCGGAGAATAATCAAGGATGCTACCTAGTGCGAGCTGCCCTTCGAAGTAAGTTGGACCATAATGAAATTCAACCATGGTCAAGCTCTAGTTCAATGTCAAACTATCATCCTGATCAAAGCAAGGATGTTATCTTGATCCCTAAGCGAGAAGTGGCCAAAGACGTATGTGCCATAATCCCTCTACTCCGTGAATCAAGAGTCCCTCTTAATGGTGGAAAGGTTCTCAATCTCGAACCGATTGAGGCTGGTTACGATGGTCAGAAAAATCAGAAGGCTTCTGTGGTTATCTATTTGCCAGGACCAATACCGTATCAATCCGATAAGGCGATCCCTTACAAGTACGGTGCAACCACAATTGAGAATGGAAAGGAAAATCCATTACCCTCCGTCGTGAATATTTCAGACATCAGTCGAGTAACACGGAGTGGTCGAATCTTCAACCGAGGAGTTGGAGAACCCAACAAAGAAAAGGAACTTCAAACAAAAGTTCCCGATCAACCGGTCGGTCAGTTCAGTGGTCCCGACCTTTCAACAAATAGCGATGAGATGCTGAGGCTCATTCAAAAGAGTGAATACAACATTGTTGATCAGCTATTGCAAACACCTTCAAAAATCTCTATGTTATCTCTTTTACTCAGTTCCGAAGCTCACAGAGAGGCTCTACAGAAAGTCTTAGAGCAAGCTTTTGTGGAACAAGATGTGTCAATAAGACAATTCGATAGCATCATTTCCAACATCACTTCCTACAACAACTTGGGGTTTAGTGACGAGGAATTGCCAGAAGAAGGAAAAAGTCACAACATGGCACTCAATATTACAGTCAGCTGCTAGGATGATGCTTTAGCCAGCATACTGGTAGATACCGGATCGACCTTGAACGTTATGCCAAAGTCCACATTAATGCGACTATCATTCAAAGGATCCCCGATGAGGGGTAGTGAGGTTATCGTCAAAGCATTTGACGGATCCCGGAAAGTAGTTATCAGCGAAGTCGATCTTCCCATAACTATTGGTCCTCACACTTTCCTAGTCACTTTCCAGGTCATGGACGTCCGGGCAGCATACAGCTGTTTATTAGGAAGACCTTGGATACACCAGGCTGGGGCAGTCACTTCGACATTGCACCAGAAACTGAAGTTCATCAAGAATGACCAACTAATCACAGTCTGTGGAGAACAAGCCTTGATCGTGAGTAACTTATCATCGTCTACTTGTGTAGAACTAGAGGAGGTTGTTGGAAGTCAGTTCCAAGCACTGTCGGTGAGCAATGAGAACCAATCAGAAGGAGGAACATCGATTTCCTCGTACAAAGATGCTCTCAAAGTGATCCAAAGTAACGATGCAAAGGGATGGAGACATCTTGTCATTCCTACTAATAACAAAACAAAGAAGGGTCTCGGTTTTTCTTCAAACCATACCCAGACTGCTACTAACGATGAAAGTTTTCACCCCATTCAGGATTTCTTCCACAGTGGAGGTTTCCTTCACCCAATGCCTCAAGAAGTCCACACCACCAGCGAGGGAGATTCCTCCGGTACAGATGAAGAGTGGAAGTCCTATCTTAACTAGGACGGTTATATGTCTCAAGAAGAGGTGCCTACGCCTTTTGCTATCCCGTACAGAGTCTGAGATTTATAACAAGATCAGATGTCAGTATGATATACGGAGATTGTGATCCTGAAGGATGTCGTGCTCCGCCAAACTCATTAGAGGAGGACACTCTGATGAAAGACAACTTTGACTGCGACTATTATGGCCTAATGGATGGCCTGCCTATCTGACAGCCGTACCCAGGAGACTTGGGGCAAAAGAATCAGCCCAACGATGCTTATCAACTGAGCATCATAGAAAAGAATACCCACATCCCCACCATGTCATGGGATCAACACTCAGGGCATTCAGAAAATATCCAGCACGACGATGAGTTTGCAAAGCTTGCAGGACTAGAATTCATCAGCTATGCTTTTCCCGAGGTCAACGTCATCGAAAGAGATGACTCCTCCAATTCCAAAGAAGTGCGGGACACCTTAGGATAACCAAGTGGCAAGTTCGACTACTTGGTCAAATACACCGCTCCTGAGAGCTCTCGTATCAGGCTCAAAAACATCCAGCCAACTGGATGGGAAAATCCACCTGAAAGTACAAATACTATGCAAGATACAACAGAAGGGTTCGTCTACTACAGCTCTGCCAAGGAAATAGATTCCAACGATCCTGCTCGGCCAGAAATCAGCGTCATTTCTGAGGACAAGACAAGAAGAAAAGTACTAGACTTTGTGATTCACCGAGGGGTTTGCCGCCAATGGGTTGCAGTCAATGTTCCGAAAGTCGTTCATTAGTCTAAGTAATTGTAGTCAATATCTTAACCTTTCACCCTGCCCAGGTGAAACAGATGTTTTGATAGGGCTCACTTTCTGTAAATATATCTCTTCGCTTTTCCCAAAGCGACAGAGTTTTGTTTTATAGGGCTGTAGTCTCAAGAATCGACAAGATCATAAATAAAATAACGTCGTTCTGTAATTTCCGCATTTATTGTTGTTTTCTCTTTTCGCTTTTTTAGAAAATGGTAATCCTAAAAAATAACTCAATAATAAAAACAAGCAGTTTTCCAAGAAAATACACCGCACACACTCTTGCATTCTCTCTATCTCTTCTAAAAACAATCATCACGTTATGCAGATTGCTTGTTTTAAACCCCATTGAAACATACGATCCAATGTCTTCTCCCAACTTTGAATTCTCGGTATTTGAGGCTGAAGAAGAAGTTGACGACAAAATTCTAGAAGAGATCTCCCGATTACTCAGACAAGAGGAAAGGTCCGTTGAACCTTACAAAGAGCCGTTGGAAACGGTCAACTTGGGTTCAGAAGAAGAGAGAAAAGAAATCAAAATTGGGGCACTGCTCAATCCGACTGTCAAAGAAAGTTTGATAAAGCTTCTCAAAGAATTCCCCGATCTATTCGCTTGGTCCTATCAGGACATGCCAGGGTTGGAATCCAGCATCGTGGAACATCATCTACCGTTAAGATCGGAATATCCACCAGTAAAACAAAGGTTGAGAAGAACTCACCCAGACATGGCCATCAAAATCAAAGAGGAAGTGCGGAAACAGATTGACGCGGGTTTCCTCGCCACATCAGAATATCCTCAATGGTTAGCCAACATCGTACCAGTTCCAAAAAGGACGGAAAGGTCAGAATGTGTGTAGACTACAGAGATCTAAACAAGGCCAGTCCAAAGGACGACTTTACTTTATCACACATTGACATGCTGGTTGACAGTACATCAAAGTTCAAAGTATTCTCCTTCATGGATGGATTCTCGGGCTATAATTAGATCAAAATGGCACCGAAAGACAGGGAGAAAACTTCATTCATCACCCAATGGGGTACTTTTTGTTACAAGGTAATGTCGTTCGGTTTGAAGAACGGCAGAGCAACCTATCAAAGGGCCATGACTACTCTATTTCATGACATGATACACAAAGAAATCGAGGTATATGTCGATGATATGATTGCCAAATCTAAGACAGAAGAGGACCATGTGACCCACTTGTCAAAACTATTCGAGCGGTTGATAAAGTACAAACTCTGCTTGAATCCCAATAAGTGCACATTTGGTGTGCGTTCAGGGAAACTGCTAGGGTTCATCGTCAGCCAGAAAGGGATTAAGGTTGATCCTGAGAAGGTCAAGGCCATTCAAGAGATGCCTTCTCCAAAAACTGAGAAACAAGTAAGAGGATTCCTGGGACGTTTGAACTACATTTCCAGATTTATATTCCTCATGATCGTGACATGCACGCCAATCTTCAAATTACTCAAAAAGAGTCAGGACTGTGTTTGGACAGAAGACTGCCAAACCGCCTTCGACGGTATTAAGGAATACCTGTTGAACCCACCGATTATATCACCTCCAGTGGAAGGAAGACCACTGATCCTCTACCTAACAGTCTTGGAAGACTCAATGGGTTATGTACTTGGCCAACAAGACGAACCAAAAAGAAAAGAGTTTGCCATCTACTATCTGAGCAAGAAATTCACCGACTGTGAGACTCGGTACACTATGCTTGAGAAAACTTGTTGTGCTCTGGCTTGGGAAGCCAAACGTCTTCGCCAGTATATGATTTGTCACACTACTTGGTTAATCTCATAAATGGATCCAATCAAGTATGTCTTTGGAAAGCCTGCTCTCACGGGAAGGATTGCCCGTTGGCAGATGTTGTTATCAGAATATGACATAGAATACCACGCTCAAAAAGTCGTTAAAGGAAGTATTTTAGGCGATCATTTGGCTCATCAACCGATTGAAGATCAGAAATCAATCAGGTTTGACTTCCCGGACGAAGATGTCATGTATTTGAAAATGAAAGATTGCGATGAACCACTACCCAGTGAAGGGCCAGAACCAGGTTCCCAATGGGGACTAATCTTTGACGGAGCTGTAAATCATTACGGAAGCGGAATTGGGGCAATCATTATAACACCTCAGGGTACCCATATTCCTTTCACTGCCAGATTAACGTTCAAGTGTACCAACAACGAGGCCGAATACGAAGCCTGTATCATGGGTCTCGAAGAAGCGATCGACTTAAGGATCAAGAACTTGGATGTATATGGCGACTCAGCCCTAGTTATCCATCAAATCAAAGGAGATTGGAACACATACCAATCAGGACTGATCCCTTACAAAGATTATGCGAGAAGGTTGTTACCCTTCTTCAACAGAATCGAGTTTCATCATATCCCTCATGAGGAGAATCACATGGCTGATGCATTAGCCACTCTCTCTTCCATGATTAGTGTAGGTCAATGGAATGACGTACCTAAGATCGACATAATGCGCCTGGAACGGCCCGCTTACATCTTCACGATTGAAGCAGTCATAGATGATAAACCTTGTGTTGCGGTGAAAATTGGATAACAAATTATTAATTAATTTGCATCATTTTCTTTTACAACCGACTTTGATTTATCTAAAGGAAAGGTTCAAGATCGTTAGAAAAACCTAAAGGGGGAAGATCTAAGGTTCGGGGGTTGGTTACGCCTAGGGAAGGTATTAGCATCCTAAACGTCTGTAGTACTCTACGGGAACCTCTTGTTAATGTTATCTTATGTTTGCTAAAGGTTCTATGCTAAAGGTTGAAAACCCTATGGGTTAGTATCTAAGTATACTCGATAAGGCATCGCACCTTATACCTACGTATCCTCGGGAATAGAATCAGAGTATGCGTAGTTCTACTTCTACTGAATGATTGACTGTGGTCAATATTCAGAGGGGAAATGAGTGTGAGCTCATTGTAGAGTGTAAGAACTCTCTAAATCTAGTTGTAATGGACCTATGTTATGTTTTAGTCAGTAGGGGAAAGTGATGATTCATTATGATGAATATCACTAAGAGTTTAAGAACTCTCTCCTAAAGCTAGTTGTAATTCCTATGGCTCTGATGAGGCCAAGAAATAAAGTTTTCTCCTGAGAGGTTACTTAGGTTAAGGTGGGAGGTCATGACTTTAGGAGTCAATATAGATCACCTTCCTTTGGAATAAGGGGATAGTAACAGTTGTAAAGATTACTAAAAGATAACAGGTTAATAATTCAAATAAGATGATGTAAAATGGACATGAATAAGATAATGAGATAAGATAAAATCATGATATCCATGCAAAGTGAGAATTAAACATGTTAGACAAAGATTAAATATGAGATGATATAAAATAGAAATAGTCTCGTCTTAATCATGATTTAATCGAGAAATCGATAACCAATGATTCTTGACTTTCATCGACTAAAAAGAAAGTGGAATCGAAGTGACAAATAAAATCAGTCTCGTCTAAATCAAGATTTAATCGAGAAATCGATAATCTTATATTTTGAATTTCAATGACCAAAATAACATCGAAATAAAAATAACAAGCTGGTCTCGTTTAAATCAAGATTTAATCGACAAATCGACAATCTTAGATTTTTAACTTTCATCGACCAAAATGGAGAAAATAGAAGGCGACCTCCTACAAATCTAGACTTTTAGTGATTTTGAGATAATCAACAAAGTCAGAATTTATATGATATCATTGGCCAAAAAGATTAAAATAAAATGAACCACTAAAACCAAGTCATTTCAAAATAAAATAAAACCATGTTTAGTGAAAAAGGGGGGTGTGCTGGATTTAGAAGGGTGTGTGTAAAAAGAAAAAGGTAGGATGGGATCCTTTGGGCTTGAAGCCCATCACCCAAGGCAGCACGGTTAAAAAAAAGAAAAGGGGGGGTGAGGCGTGTGAAATAACGTGGGTGTGTGTGGAAATCCACCATGGGCTACAAGGCCCATTAACACCACAGGGTTAGCTTTAACAAGAAATAAAGGTAGTGTGTGTGCATGGGATAGTGCAGAAGTATTTGAGGTGTTTATTAAGAAAAACAAATACGGGCTCAAAGGCCCGCTAGTAAACAAAGGTGAAATAAAAAAACAAAAACACAATAAACATGAAGGTGAACATCATTAGCAACAACACTTAACCACGGCCAAAACGAAGTCACACAAACGAGAAACAAAATCAGTCAAAGCACCACCTCATGAACACTAAAAACTCAGACGCTCATCACCATCCTCACACAGTTCCAATCGCCAATCCCTCTCCGTCTCGCTTGGTATTCTTATTCCTCTCTCGCTATCTTCCTCCTTTCCATTTTTTCGTCAGTCTCTTGTGACTCATCCAAACTCAAAGACGTTTTACTCAGGTTTGTGAGTTTTTGCTTCGAATATGTTGAATCTCCCTCTTCATCTCGATTCCTTGTTCGATTTTTGGTTCTCTGGTTTGTGAGCACGATTTGAGTTATTTGAGGGTGGCGGTTTGGGTTATTGGTTTATGGATTTGATTTGGGTTTGGCGGTTGATTTGTGGGTTGAAAAAGAAGGGTTTATGGTTGGGTTCAGATGTCTGATGAAGGAGGTTCGTGTGATTGAAGAGGTTGGATTTGGTTTTGAACAGGGGTAATGATGAATGGGTTTTCCGGGTTATGTTCGACGATGACGGTGAATGGTGGTTGTTGGGTATTGATGAGGGTTGTTTTGTATTGAAGGAAAATGGAAAAAGAGTGATACGGTTTTCTGGAGAGATGTGAAGAGAGAAACAAGATTGCAGGGGATTTGAGGTTGATATTGGTGAAGGCGGAGAAGCTGGGTTTGAAGGGTGGCGAGGGGCTTACGCTAGAGGTTTCCAGTTGGTTCGTGGGGAAAAGGTTGAGGGATGATGGTGAAGGCGGAGAAGCTGAGTTTGTTGTTGTTTGAGATAATTTATTTCTGGTTTTTTTTGTTTGAAAGTGTAAAACCCAGAAATGCAAGCTATGCCTCTTACGGTCGTTTGAACTCCCCCCCTCCCCCACCTCTTCTCTTCCTCTGCTCTATATATCACCCAGAAAAACAGAACTTGTTTTAAATTTTATTATGAAAATTTGAACGTTGCTGAGACGTCAATTTCAGGCTGCAGAGGGAGAGTACAGTTTCGCAGATGGCAGCAGATCGTACGCGCGCCAACGGATCGAAAATTTGGAATGAGTTGGGACGAGTTTGAAATTTTCCTTTGCTTCTACAAACCAGATACGCGACAAAAGGAAGAAGAAGATATTGGCTTCTTTTCCTCCCTCAAATGCCACACGGCCCTCCATCATTGGCCAATGTCCAGGGTTGAAAAGTCAAAGATAAATAATAATAATAATAATAACACGGGACCAATTAGAAAGGGACAGAGGACATGAAAAAAATTCCTTTCTTTTTAAAAAAAAAAAATGAATAATAATGTGATAAATAATAAATGATAATAAGAAAACTAATTAATAACCTAAATTAAATAATTAGAAAAAAACTAAATTAACAATTAATCTAATTAGTTAAACTAAATTTTAGAATTAAATTAAATTGAGATTAATTTAAATTAATAAAAACAAAACAACCTAAATATAAATAAAATTAAAAAAAAAGCCATATTAAACTAAAATAAATACAAATAAAAATAAAATAAAAACTAAAATAATTATTAAATTAGAATAAATAGAGAAAAAAGATAAAACACCAACTAGCAAAAACTGAGGGTAAAATTTGGGGTACAACAGTTGCCCCTATTTAAATATCTTCACCTGATGACATGAGAGATGAAGATCCTCATGTAATCGACAGTGAAAGATATTTAAATACAGATAACCAAAAATTTTACCCTCAGATGCACACACATGCAATGCAGCAAACATGATGCCAAGAAGATGCAAGAAAAATGCAGACACAACAAGACACCAAGGGGTAAACAGGAAGCAAAAGGGACCAGAGAGCTTCACTAGGGAAGGACGAAAGGTTAGTATCCATGAGAAACACTTCACTAGGGATACAAGCTAACCAACAAAAGAGACCCACCGGGGAGACTCCAAAGAAACACTGGGGAAAAGACCACAGACAATCTTCACCGGGGAAAGATCCGGGGAGATAGACTACTGGGAACAAAACAAACTCACACGCTTCCTGGGCATGAAACCAGAAAGAAAAGACCTGTTCACCGGGGATCAGTCTACAAAAGACAGACAGCCAAGCAAGGACTTCCTGGGGAATATACCGAAGAGCCCAAAATGGGATCTTCAAGAAAAGCCAGGAAGACCGAGACAAACCCTGCGCACCAGATAGGAGTCTTAAGGTTGAAGAAAAATTGTTCCGAAAAAAGCTTAGCTTAAAGCAAGTTTTCAAAAATCCAAGGTAAAGGTTCAATGTCTGACACGATTCGAACAAAAACGGTTTTAAAACAAGAAGACAGTGCTTGACACGATTCATGCAAAGTCCAAGTTCAAGTTTGACACGATTCAAACAAGAACGAGTTTTAAAACACGAGACGATGCTTGACACGATTCAAACAAAGTCCAAGTTCAAGTCTGACACGATTCAGACAAGAACAAGTTTTAAAACACGAGACGATGCTTGACATGATTCAAACAAAGTCCAAGTTCAAGTCTGACACGATTCAGACAAGAACAAGTTTTAAAACACGAGACGATGCTTGACATGATTCAAACAAAGTCCAAGTTCAAGTCTGACACGATTCAGACAAGAACAGTTTTAAAACAAGAGGCAGTGTCCGACACGATTCGAACAAAGACTCTGTTCAGGTTTGACACGATTCAAACAAGAACAAGTTTTAAAACAAGAAGACAATGCTTGACACGACTTAAGCAAGGTCCAAGTTCAAGTTTGACACGATTCAAACGAGAATAGTTTTAAAACAAGAGGCAGTGTCCGACATGATTCGAACAAAGACTCTGTTCAGGTTTGACACGATTCAAGCAAGAACAAGTTTTAAAACAAGAAGACAATGCTTGACATGATTCAAACAAAGCCCAAGTTCAAGTTTGACACGATTCAAACAAGAACACTTTTACAAAATCTTTAATGTTAAACTTCTTGGGGAACAGCAGAAGGTTTAAAGATTCAAATCTGGCATGCAAAGGTTAAGACCGAACAAGCACGACACAAAGCAAACCGGGAATGTCTTTACTTCACTAGGGAAATAATGACAGACCCCAACAAAAGACCACAAGCAAAACAAAGCACAAGGATGCACAGATGCTAGGGTATGATGCATATGCTTAGCTATATGCTAGAAACGACGCGAACGACGCGAAACAGGAAAGAAGAAAGGATAACACAAGCCAACACCCTGAAACCCAAACATCAAGGATAATCAGGGCAATCTTCTTTTCCTGGAGATGGCAGATCCATGCCAAAAATACAGTACTACTAATTTTTCTTGTACAAACTTGATTCCAAAACGTCTTAATTCCAGAGTAAAACTTAGTTCATCTCTGTGTTTCCTTAAAACTTTTCCGCTTCCAAAAATCAGATGAAGATGACGAACTCAAAGACCAATAACAACTCTAGTGACTAAGAATTCTGGTCGTCCAACAGCTGACTTCTCCGGGGACTCCTACATAAAGAGCTGGGGTTTAAATGGGAACATGGTTAATGAGTCAAGAATAGACTCTGGTACTCAAATAAGAGTTGGTTGAGATAACACATAATCTGCTTCATGAAGGAAAACCGGTAGGAGCCAGAAAGGTAACCTCATTGGAGATAGAACCAAGAAATGGGCTCCAATAAAGGTATCTAGAATGATTGATCATCAAGGCTAAACGCAACTAGATGACATTCTAGAAAGGATCCGCAATGAAGGTTGAACCGAAAAATGGTCTTCACTGGAAAAGATATCCAAAGTGATGGAACAACAGGTTCAAGCATGACCGGTTGGTACTTTGGAAAAAGAAGAACCTTATTGGAGATTGAACCAAGAAATGGGTCCCAGTAAAGTATCTAGGATGATTGATCATCAAGTCTAACGTAACTAAATGACATCCTAGAAACACCTCTAAAGTGATGAAACAACAGGTTCAAGTATGACCGGTTGGCTCTTTAGAAGTAACCTCTAAAGTGATGGAACAACAGGTTCAAGTATGACCGGTTGGCGCTTTAGAAGTAACCTTGTTGGAGATAGAACCAAAAAATGGGGTCCAACAAAGTATCTAGAATGATTGATCATCAAGGCTAAACGCGACTAGATGACATTCTAGAAAGAATCCGCAATGAAGGTTGAACCGAAAAACGGTCTCCACTGGGAAAAGACATCCAAAGTGATGGAACAACAGGTTCAGGTATGACCGGTTGGCACTTTGGAAAAAAAAGGACCTTATTGGAGATTGAACCAATAAATGGGCCCCAATAAAGGTATAGAGTCTGATAGGTTAGTACCGGGGTTGCATAACTGAAGATAAAGCTTCCTGAGGAATACCCATTATGGTTCCCAAAAAGACTGAATAGTACCAGAGATAGATAAGCTGCTTATAAGAGATTGCCAAGCTTCTTCAAGAGATTGCTGCTTCAAAGATATGATGATATCACAATAATGTGGGAGAAATAATCTTGTCCTGAATAAGGGTTGGCAAAAGATTCGTCTTGCGAGAAAAGGTGCAAAATAAATGCACGTTCAAAGATAGGTTTGAAAACCACACCTTCCAGGGACCAAAGTTCAATCTAGGAACAAGCTAGAAAGAAACGGTCAAACAAGACTCCAATTGAGGAATGAACTCAAATGGGGATTTATCTTATCCACATATGGAAAAGATAACTAAAACGACCATCATCCATGAGGATAAAACTCTGTGGGGAATTCAGAAAAGAATGGGCACTTTATGCCTAGGGCTGACTTTCTATTGGAGTGAATAGACAAACCCAGTCACTTGGGGAGAAACGCCAAAGTGAACCAAAACAGGAAAACACCAGAAAAGGAAGCAGAATCACTAAGATGCTATGCATATGAGTGCTTATGCCATGCTTATGCTTATGCTAACAAAACAGACAAAGGAAACGAGATCGAAGATGAAATAAACGTCTCGATAAAGGGCACCCAGCCAAACTCAACAAGTTGGACCAATACTGGGGATGAAGAAGAATCAACAACTTCACTGGTGAAAAGGGGATTCCACTTGAGGTATAACATCATGAGGATTGCCATCATGAGCTTGATCTCTTTTTTGGAGGAGAATCCATGGAGAATTGTCAAGATTAGCCGAAATAACAGCTTATTGGGGAGCTGGCAAAGGATACTGACATAATGATCATCTTCAAATTTTATCTGTCCCAGGCTATATGGTCTGCCAGAAGATGATAACAAGAGGATTTTATAGAAGAATTGGCATACAAGGTGTTTTAATATCTTCAAACTCTTGGAGAGATCTCGGCGCAACTGCCCCAGATTAACTGCATTCACACAACAAGGTCCTTGAACTCGCTTTAGACTGGTTGTTTGGCGATTTAGGGAAGATATGCCCCAGACTGATTGGCCTTTTAGAGATTTACCGAATCTCGACTTAACTGCCTCTGATTAATTGGCTTGTGAGGGTAAGTCATCAAAAGGATTTTACAGAAGAATTGGTATACAAGGTGTTTCAATGTCTTCAAACTTTTGAACGGAAATGAACCTAGACATAATTGCCCTAGTTCAACTGTATTCGTAACACTCAAGTTGTAGTAGAAACGACTGGGGAACAAAACTTGCCCCTGCTGATGGGTCGCTAGAGTCCACACTTGTCATAAGATGGCCTGGAGAAGACTTGTCCCAATATTCTGAACTTGAAGAGTTCTGCCCCTGATTCGGCAGATTGGCAAATCCTTCAGCTTGGTTGCCCCTGACTGAGATTCCTTTATCAAGTCGAATCCCTTAGCTAGCTGTACTTGTTGGGATTCTTTTGATATTGAATTGTCTTGCAAACAAATATTGTTCATTACAAATTGGCAATTTCAATGCAAAGTTCATGCAAGCTTTTGAAATCAAGTTTATTGATGAAAACACACATGGTGGAATGATTAAATCAAAAGCAAAGGTGGATCTAGCCATTTACGGAATGACAGATGAAGTGATCAACACACGCAAGTAACAAAGATTATTAGGAGTCAGGTTAATCAACCTTGCTGTAGTATGCTTTCAACACAACCTTACCTCAATTAGGTCTTTTAAGGGTTGTAATGTGGTGTGGTTCATGGTTTTATGAAACAAAGGATAAAGGCTCAAAGTTTATTTGTCCCACCCAATCTTCGTGATGAACTTCAGTCCTATGCTCAGTTAATTCAAGCTATACATTCAAATTTCTAAAAGCTAGGAAGTCATTTGTTTTGAAAGAGTTGACTAGCATCTTGCGCGAAGCGCTTGCATTTGATTGCATAACCAAATTAAACTGAGAACTACCCTGCCCCGAGGTTGAGACTTAAGGTTTTTTATGCAAGAAAAGGAAGCTCCTACTTCTAGGCTCGAAGGGTAATCAAGGGATTATCTTCCTTATTTCTCCAGTGTTGAGGAATTGAAACAATGCCTTACATCCTCGGAAAGGTTTAATCGGCAGCATACCACAGCAATTATGAGCGTAACGTTTTCATCATCCTTCCCAATCTTTGTTTAAACAAACAGTTGAATAAAGGGAAAGAAACAAGACGAAGATATTATTATATATTTTTTCGTATAGCGATAAAAGTAGATGAGTGAAACGAATGGACTTAATCCAAAAGATGCACAAACATTTCATTAATCTTGCCAACTTGAAAAACAACAAAGCTTATGAGCAAATACAAATTCAAAGTGCAAAGGAAATACAATAAAATTGCTGAAACAGCCAAAAGATTGCCAGCTTTAGGGAATCAAAATACAGAAAATCAAAGAGGAGACACCTCATCCCTCTTTGTCTTGATGCATCCTCCGTATCATTACTTATCTCATGAGCGGGTAAGGATTGTTCTTGATATTAGGCTGGGAGCCATCGAAAGACAAAATGTTTCTCTCCACTAAGTCCTTCACAATATGCTTCAGAGCAAAACAACCTTCTAAATTGTGGCCTGGTGCACCTTCATGGAATGCACAATGAGCATTGGGATTGTAAGAAGGTGGAAGCGGATCAGGAGGTGGGCCTGATGACCTTGTAGTTATTAAACCTTGTTGCATCAAAACAGGATACAATGTTGTATACGTCATAGGAATGGGAGGAATCGGAGGCCTTCCACCCATTCTTTTTCCTGGAATATTCTGACGAGAAACTTGAGTCCGTTGGCGATAGGCAGGAGCGTTGGGCGCTCGTTGATACACTGGTGGTTGAGGAACCGGCTGATAAACAGAAGCTTGGTGGTTGAATGTTGGCGTAATGGCGGCCACATAAGGTTGCTGAATAGAATAACAATGTTGTTGCTGCTGACGCTTCCAGAACTGATTTTTCTTCCTTTTGTTCGTCATCACCACATTGGTATCTCCTTCCCTTTTGAAGTATATCTTGGCATCTTCGCTCGAACTGCCAGCTCTCTTGGTCATTTTTCCACTCTTCAGACCAAGCTCTACTTTAACCCCCACAGCCACGATATCAGAAAAATTAGCAGACACGCTACTGATCATCCTTTCGTAGAATTCTGGTCTCACCGTTTCGACAAACCAATCAGTCAACTCTTTTTCAGATAAAGGTGGCTCTACCTGTGAAGCCAGATCTCTCCATCTTTGTGCATACTCTTTAAAAGACTCGGTATCGCGCTGTGACATGCTCAGTAGTTGTCTACGCTCTGGTGTCAGGTCCATGTTATATCTATAATGCTTTACAAAAGCATCAGATACATCTTGAAAACATCGGATCCTAGATTGGTCCAAAGTCAAATACCACTTTGCAGCAGCTCTTTTCAAGCTATCTTGGAAGCAGTGGATCATCAACTTATCATTATCCATAAATGCAGCCATTCGTCGGTAATACATGACCAAATGCGACTTAGGACAGGTCGTTCCTGAGTATAAGTCAAAATTGGGTAGTTTGAACTTGGGTGGAATAACCAAGCCTGAGACTAAGCACATGTCTTTAACATTAGCCTTAGATACATTGCTCCTCTCCATTGCTTCCAATTTCCTCTGCACTGTCTCTACACTTTCCTCCAACCTTTCATGTCGATTATCCCCTTCTTCGGACCTATTGACATGATCATAAACCGGATGTAGATTCTGAAAAATTGGGCGCGCCTGAGCTTGCACTGTTGCTGGAGTGAAGGTATGAATAGCTTAAAAAGCCTCATTAACCAAGGGAACAGCTTGTTGAGTAGAAGTGACGGACGGAGCACGTATAAAGTTAAAAGGCATACCCAAAGTGGGGTTCACAATAGTAACGGGAGGTTCTACAGTTGTAGCAACGACTTCTGAGACTTCGGTGACCTGCGTATCCACCTTTGCTCGTATAACATTCAAAACTTCCATGATCTGCCCCATTCCTCCTCGGAGCTCACTCAATTCATTGTTGACTCTGTCCATTTTGCAATATTGTTCAGACATCCTTTGTCGAGTTTGGCTTGTGGTGTCAATTCAAAGACGATTCTGAAGGGAAAACGGTGACATGAGACAAAGACAGAGAGGAAATGCACATGCTATGACATGATGCAAATGAGATGCTAATGCAAGCCAAGTGGTTTCAAGGAACTCAAAGGCAAGTTGCAAACTTTTTGGAAAATTGAAGAGTTTTTGTTTTTTTTTAAATCTCTGATCTGTATTGATTTTTTGAAAAGGAAACAAACATTTGAGTTCCTCGAAACCAAAAGGGCTAAGAATGCTTGAATGTTGAGATGTATGCAACACACAAACAAAAGGGCAAATACATATGTACACACAACAAAGTAAACAAGCCCTAGGTTTATAGGTCTCATGAATTGAGCCATGGTCTACCCATCCCAATAGGTATGTACTACTGGTTTTCACCTGCAGAACAGGGTTCTAAAAAGTTCCCAGAGTCGACAACCCATCTTTTGGATTTTATCGACTTCCCAATTGCTCGGTAATCAATAAAATTCTCAAGAGAGTCTCGTCTGAGTGTAGTATCGCGTAGCAACCATTTGGGATTACTCCCTTACAGTCCTCGCACTACGTCCTAAATAGGCCAAGTTGGGTTAAAGGGATAACTAAAGGTCATCAGTATCTCTGGCTCCTAGGTCGAAAGTAGTAACGCATTCACGATTGCTCGTTCGACATATACCACTTCCGAGAGGGCCTCAACTGAGTGTGAACTTCAAGTTCCCTCCTTCGGGATTTCTCCCTCGAAGTTCCCTTGACTATGTCCACGGTTCCTAAACATATGTGTTCTCTCAAGTCCGGGTTAGGACTTATCTCACTTATAGATACCAGGTCAACCCAAATTAAACAGAAAAATGTCAAGCAAGAACAGATATATAGATATGTAGGAAAATATGACATACATAAGCATATACAAGTAAATAAGCAAACATGAATAACATAAAACAAGATAGGCTTAACCCTCTTAGGAAAGGACCAACAATAGGTCTAACTTAGCATCCCTAGTGAAGTCGCCATTTCTATTGCGGTGAAAATCGGATAACAAATTATTAATTAATTTGCATCATTTTCTTTTACAACCGACTTTGATTTATCTAAAGGAAAGGTTCAAGATCGTTAGAAAAACCTAAAGGGGGAAGATCTAAGGTTCGGGGGTTGGTTACGCCTAGGGAAGGTATTAGCACCCTAAACGTCCGTAGTACTCTACGGGAACCTCTTGTTAATGTTATCTTATGTTTGCTAAAGGTTCTATGCTAAAGGTTGAAAACCCTATGGGTTAGTATCTAAGTATACTCGATAAGGCATCGCACCTTACGCCTACGTATCCTCGGGAATAGAATCAGAGTATGCGTAGTTCTACTTCTACTGAATGATTGACTGTGGTCAATATTCAGAGGCGAAATGAGTGTGAGCTCATTGTAGAGTGTAAGAACTCTCTAAATCTAGTTGTAATTGTTAGTTTCTTCGATTGGCTGAAATTTTGGTAAAACAAAGGTATGTTCAATGTTGAAGTCAAGGTGATGATGTTGCAACATTGAGTCTTAACACTGGGTTGTGTTAAGAGTTAAGTTGGATGTCTGATGTTACATGCGATGTTGTGACATTAGATCTGCATAATTAATAGCATCAGGTTTTGTGATGTAGTTAGGGTTTGCGTGTTAGCTGGAATTGTGGAGAGCTGTTAGTCTCATTGGATGCGAATATCTTGGGATAGATATTTTCTGTTACATAGAGATTTGATGCAGATTTGTAGGGAGGTTTAAAAGCTGAGATTTAAGAAGATTTTAAGAGAGAAAATCTGTTTTGAAGATTCAGTTTTAAACAACAAATCAGATCAGATATTGTAGCAGGTCCAAGCCCAATTCAAAGAGCTATATAATGCACATCATTCCTGAAGGAAAAGTAACGAAGAAAAAGAGCTAAAGACTGAGAGTCGATTGAGTCTTCGTGTTTGTAAACCATTCGAGTGTGAATTGGTATTGATGTTTTGAGTTGTTCTTGATCAAAGCTGTGAAGCAGAATCAAGTTGTGTTTTTCAAAGTGTGTGATCTTTGAATTGTGTCACTGAAGTGTTTTTAGGGATTGAGTAGTGTTCTCATATCTAAGTGGTTTCTTAGGTAGAAAGTCACTAGTAGGAATTAAGATTAGGAGATTGTCAACTGGGTTGTTGAGTCTGTAATTTAATTCTACAAGTAGTGAATTTCATCCCTGGCTTGGTAGCCCCCAGACGTAGGTAGTTAGACCGAACTGGGTGAACAATTCTGTGTGTTGATTTATTGTTGTTATTGCATTGTCCATTGTTCAGAGTGTGTTGTTGTGACATCGCACTTAACATCACACATCTGGTACCAGAATTTTAATTGGTATTAGAGCAGGCATCCTGTCTGTCTCTGGGTGAGATCTTGGGAAGTTACTTTCTGGTAAAGATGGACAAAGAGGTTGGAAGATTTGTCAACAGACCCCCTATTCTGGATGGCTCGAATTATGATTATTGGAAGCCAAGGATGATCACCTTTTTGAAATCCTTGGACAACAGGGCTTGGAAGGCTATCGTTAAAGAATGGAAAGCACCTGTTGTGTTTGAAAAAGATGATGCTGGGAAAGATAAAGAGGGCACCTCAAAGCCGAAGCCTGAAGAAGAATGGACCAAGGAAGAAGATGAGCTTGCCCTTGGCAATTCCAAAGCTTTAAATGCAATTTTCAATGGAGTGGATAAGAACATATTCAGGTTTATCAATACCTGTGAAGTTGCTAAGGAAGCTTGGGATATTTTGAAGGCTACACATGAAGGAACATCTAGAGTTAAGATGTCAAGACTTCAGCTTCTAACATCGAAGTTTGAAAGTCTAAAGATGAAGGAAGATGAGACTATCCATGACTTCCACATGAGTATTCTTGAGTTGTCCAATGCATCCAGTGCTCTTGGAGAAAAGATGTAAGAAGAAAAGCTTGTAAGGAAAATCCTTAGGTCCCTTCCTAAGAGGTACAAGATGAAAGTGACTGCAATTGAAGAAGCTCAAGACATCAGCAAGATGAGGGTTGATGAGCTCATTGGATCTCTTCAAACTTTTGAGCTTGGGTTGAATGAGGAAGAACCAGAAAAGAAGCCAAAGAGTATAGCCTTGGTTTCAAATGATCAAGAAGAGGAAGGGAATAGTGCTGAATCCCAGGAGGATCTATCTAAGGCCATTGTGATGTTGGGAAGGCAGTTCAACAAGGTGTTCAAAAGAATGAACAAGAACTTCAAGCCTAATGTCAAGAACATCGCCCTTTGGCTAATTTTGGCTAAAACAATCTCTGCACCTTCAGAGACTTCAGCAGCGGAATAAAATATTTGAAACTTCAAGCAGCAGCATCTTTAAAACATATGCACCTTCAGAGACTTCAGCAGCGGAATAAAATATTTGAAACTTCAAGCAGCAGCATCTTCAAAACATAAAGACTTCACTCCACAAAACAGCTACAATTTTCAACAATCAACAATGGTGCTCCCCCTCAAGACAAGTACCAGCATAACCAGCTGTTCAACAGATCAGCAATTACTCCCCCTTAATTTCTGCACTTCTGCACTATAACATCAGCAATCAGCTACATCCTCAGCAGCAACAGCCATCAACTCCTTTGACAGCATTTGACATAACAGAATATTTGAGAACTCCAACTCCTTGGCTACTTCTCCCCCTTTTTTTGCCACAATTTGACAACCTTCAATCAGAAGCCCTACTTACACCAGTTAGTACTAACCTAGCCCTCATTGTCAGTCTCACAGACAGCAAAAAGACATAACAAATCATAGAGCAGAACAATTTGGTGCATATACTTGCACAATATTCATATTACAAACCCAGCACAACAGTGCAGAATCAAAAGCAGCATAAACAAAAACTAAAACTACTATCTAAGAAAAACAGTAAAAGCTTTAATCTTCTGGGCTGAGATCATCATCATCTTCTTCATCTTCTTTTGAGCTGTCATTATCAGATTCATCTTTCTTATCAGCAACTTCTTTCTCACTTCCTTTTTCTGTCATCTTCAGAGTCATAAGTAATCTTTTAAACTTCTCCTTTCTTTTAGTGCTTACTCTGATGACTTCATCTAATTCTTTACAGGCTTCCTCCAGTTCAGAAATCATATCAGTCTTGACATGAGTATGATGAGTAGATGTTGAGGCAGATGTCTTGACATGATCAGCAACATGTTTCCCTTCAAATAACTTCTGATGAAAAGACAAGACAGGCTTCCTTCTACAAACACTATCATACTGGTGAAGAATCCCAGGATGCTGAGACAAAATTATCCCACAAATGAGAGATGGAAATGCAATAGGCAATTTCACAGCTCTTGTTGCAGCATGCTTGATAGTCTGATTATAAATGTAAGAGCCATAATCAATTAGTCTCTTTGTTCCAATGGCATAAACTAATTTGCCCAAACCAGTAGAAACAGAGGTCTTGTGGTTTGTAGGAACCCAGTTAACAGCACCTATTCTATGAAGAATAGCATATTTCACACTTAATAAACTTGCTGACAGCTTTCCATTTGAGGGCCAAACTTCTACCTGACCAGCTGTGATTTCTTTGCAGATAACATTATTAGAAACTTCTAATTCTTCATAGTCTTCCTCACTTCTTCCTAAGTAGGCATTAATCACCTTAGGAGAGAACCAGACACACTTGCCCCTAACAGTAACTCTTCTGAAAGTTAGGCTTTTGCTGTCATTAATAGACTCAGGGATATTCACTATAAATTCTCTGACCAGTCTATCTAGCAACTAGTCAATCCTGATACAGTCCTCATGAGACCAGCAAACTTAATTAGATCTACAATTTCAGTAGACTCTAAATCATCTGTAACTAGCTCTCTTTCCAGAGCTATCCTTCTCTGGCTCACACAATTCCACATGGATGCATTACTGGCATAGTGAAATGAGATGTCATCAGGAACTTGATCAGCAGCTCTGTTCCTCACAGGGTTGATGTCTTGAACATCACACTCTGAATCTGATTCTTCCCTGATTCTCCTCTTTTTGCCAGAAATGGCAACTTTGCTCCATGACTTGGGAGAGCCTGCAACTGAAGTCCTTTTCTTATCCTTGACCACATTTTCATTAGGAAGTGACTCCACACCTTTCCCTTTCCTATCCTCCCTCCTTCTTGCTATCGCATTACCAATGATATCACTATCAGATGAGTCCTTAACATCCATAACCTCAACCTGGTCCTTCCCTTTATACCTGTGACTTTCAACCCTAGGGGAAGATGTTCTGACATCAGGGATGACATCAGTATCTTTAAGATCTTCTCCTTTACTACCACCTTCAGCATCTTGAATCACAGACAAGGCCAGTCTATGAAGATTGGTGTCCTCACTTTGAGAGCCCACCTGTTCAGCAAGCATTTGCCTTAAAGGGACAGAAATCCCTTTCACACGTATTCCCTTCTCAAGAATTTTGGTGGCAATCTGCTCCAAATGCATGTCCACATCATACTTCTCCTCAACAGCTTGAGAGGATGATGACCTAGTTTCAGTTTTATTTAACTTGGTTGAAGGTTTAGAGTTACCTGAATCTGGGAGTGCCATAGGAATGTGTTCTTTGTCACCATATTCTTTTTCCGATGAAACCCTAGTTCGTTCATGCGCAGGTCTTTGAGAATCAGAGTTCTTGGATGAAGAAGACATCGTTCCTTTGTAACAGACTAGGTTTAGAGAAGATTTTTCTATTCTGTTGAGATTAAGGGAGATAAACAGTTGAGAAGAGAAAGCTTTGATGAATCTTGATATAGAATCAATATGGTAAGGCGCCTGATTTTGAGTACCTCTTAATGACCAATCGCTGATTTTCTCCCTCCAGATTAAATTACCTTTTAAAAATTCAAAATGATTTACATCAGAGCTCATTAAAACTGATTGACCTTTCAGCATCCTTTCACACCTGATGTCATAGTCTGATGTTATAACATCAACTTGAACATCATCAGTTGAATTAACTTCAAGAGGTATCCACATATAGCAGTTATCTTTGGATCTGGCACCCTTCATAACAACCTGATTACGCTCATCAGCTACCACACACTCATCTTTGGTGTAGTTAACTTTGTAACCTTCATCACATAGCTAACTTACGCTAATCAGATTAGCATTCAAACCTTGGACAAGGATCACACTATCAAGAGTTAGACCATCATGATTCTTCACTCTTCCAACTCCTTCTACTACTCCTTTTTCTCCATTGCCAAACACAACCTCATTTGCATGGAAAGGATTGAACTCCACCAAATGCTCCTTGGATCCAGTCATGTTCTTTGAACATCCACTGTCAAAGTACCATGCATCCATGGAAAAATGTCCATCTGAGGTATGAGCCAATAGACATGTGACCTGAGCTTTAGGAACCCATTGTTTCACCACCTTGGGCCTAACCTCCTTCTGTCTAGGTTGAGGAGCAGAATTTGGATAACCATGAAGCTTGAAGCACGAGGACTGCATATGTCCAAACCTGCCACAATAGAAGCATTTGACTCTGTCATCTCTGAAGTGGTTAAACCTTCTGCCACTTTGATGATGATACTGTTGGTTCTGCCACCCATAATGATGACTCCTTCTACCATAGTTGGCTTGTCTTCTATGGTGCGGTTGTCTTCTCCTGTACTGAGGATGCTGTCTCCTCCTATGGTGATGAGGCTTCCTTCTTCCATAGTAATGAGGCACAGCATTGTTGTATCCATATCCATATTCATACCAGTTTCCCTGATGTTGTGACATCTGATGAGACATGTTCTGTTTGAACCTGGAAGCTTGCATGCTCTTGTGATATTGGGGAGGCATATACTAGCTAGCTCCTTGGGGCTGCATCTTCCTCTGATGTGGACCATTCTTCTTCTCAACATCCTGAGGCTGTGAATGAGCACCCTTCTCAGGTGTAGGATCCTGTCTCTTTGTTTGATGTTGAGACATTGGTTGGGACACCTCCTTCTTTGTTCCTGAAGTGCTTGCTTCAGCATAAACCTTTTTCTTAGCCACAAATCCTATGCCTGACTTATCACCCGCAACCTTTTCTATCTGAAGGATCTTATCCAGTGTGTTTGTACCACAATTCAGCATCCTAACATATTTGGTCATATGATCAAGATGAGCTTTGACCAGTGAGACTTCATTTTCCAAATCAGCTTTAGCAGTCTCAAGCTGAACAATCTGTTTCTTTTGACTCTTGTTTTCTTGACAGATTTCAGCACTCTTCAGACATAGATCTTGATAAGTAGAAGCTAGCTCCTCAAAAGTTATTTCCCCATCACTAGAATCATCATCAGAAACAACAGTTCCTGTCAAAGCTCTAACATGCTTTGCTGACTCACTTCCACTTTCACTATCAGAGTTAGACCAGGAAACTGTCATGCCCTTCTTCTGCTTCTTCAAGAATGTGGGACACTCTTTCTTGACATGTCCATACCCTTCACATTCAAAGCACTGAACTCCTTTATCTTGGGCAGTCTTCTCTTCATCCTTATCAGAGGCGATGTTCTTGACATTAGGCTTGAAGTTCTTATTCATTCTTTTGAACACCTTGTTGAACTGCCTTCCTAACATCACAATGGCCTGAGATAGATCCTCCAGGGATTCAACACTATTCCCCTCCTCTTCTTGATTATTTGAAACCAAGGGTATACTCTTTGGCTTCTTTTCTGGTTCTTCCTCATTCAACCCAAGCTCAAAAGTTTGAAGAGATCTAATGAGCTCATCAACCCTCATCTTGCTGATGTCTTGAGCTTCTTCAATTGCATTCACTTTCATCTTGTACCTCTTAGGAAGGGACCTAAGGATTTTCCTTACAAGCTTTTCTTCTGACATCTTTTCTCCAAGAGCACTGGATGCATTGGACAGCTCAAGAATACTCATGTGGAAGTCATGGATAGTCTCATCTTCCTTCATCTTCAGACTTTCAAACTTCGATGTTAGAAGCTGAAGTCTTGACATCTTAACTCTAGATGTTCCTTCATGTGTAGCCTTCAAAATATCCCAAGCTTCCTTAGCAACTTCACAGGTATTGATAAACCTGAATATGTTCTTATCCACTCCATTGAAAATTACATTTAAAGCTTTGGAATTGCCAAGGGCAAGCTCATCTTCTTCCTTGGTCCATTCTTCTTCAGGCTTCGGCTTTAAGGTGCCTTCTTTATCTTTCCCAGCATCATCTTTTTCAAACACAATAGGTGCTTTCCATTCTTTAACGATAGCCTTCCAAGCCTTGTTGTCCAAGGATTTCAAAAAGGTGATCATCCTTGGCTTCCAATAATCATAATTTGAGCCATCCAGAATACGGGGACTGTTGACAAATCCTCCAACCTCTTTGTCCATCTTTACCAGAAAGTAACTTCCCTAGATCTCACCCAGAGACAGACAGGATGCCTGCTCTGATACCAATTGAAATTCTGGTACTAGATGTGTGATGTTAAGTGCGATGTCACAACAACACACTCTAAACAATGGACAATGCAATAACAGCAATAAATAAACACACATAATTGTTCACCCAGTTCGGTCTAACTACCTACGTCTGGGAGCTACCAAGCCAGGGATGAAATTCACTACTTGTAGAATTAAATTACAGACTTAACAACCCAGTTGACAATCTCCTAATCTTAATTCCTACTAGTGACTTTCTACCTAAGAAACCACTTAGATATGAGAACACTACTCAATCCCTAAAAACACTTCAGTGACACAATTCAAAGATCACACACTTTGAAAAACACAACTTGATTCTGCTTCACAGCTTTGATCAAGAACAACTCAAAACATCAATACCAATTCACACTCGAATGGTTTACAAACACGAAGACTCAATCGACTCTCAGTCTTTAGCTCTTTTTCTTCGTTACTTTTCCTTCAGGAATGATGCACATTATATAGCTCTTTGAATTGGGCTTGGACCTGCTACAATATCTGATCTGATTTGTTGTTTAGAACTGAATCTTCAAAACAGATTTTCTCTTTCAAAATCTTCTTAAATCTCAGATTTTAAACCTCCCTACAAATCTGCATCAAATCTCTATGTAACAGAAAATATATATCCCAAGATATTCGCATCTAATGAGACTAACAGCTCTCCACAATTCCAGCTAACACGCAAACCCTAACTACATCACAAAACCTGATGTTATTTATTCTGCAGATCTAATGTCACAACATCGCATGTAACATTAGACATCCAACTTAACTCTTAACACAGCCCAGTGTTAAGACTCAATGTTGCAACATCATCACCTTGACTTCAACATTGAACATACCTTTGTTTTACCAAAATTCCAGCCAATCCATGAAACTAACAGTAATGGACCTATGTTATGTTTTAGTCAGTAGGGGAAAGTGATGATTCATTATGATGAATATCACTAAGAGTTTAAGAACTCTCTCCTAAAGCTAGTTGTAATTCCTATGGTTCTGATGAGGCCAAGAAATAAAGTTTTCTCCTGAGAGGTTACTTAGGTTAAGGTGGGGGGTCATGACTTTAGGAGTAAATATAGATCACCTTCCTTTGGAATAAGGGGATAGTAACAGTTGTAAAGATTACTAAAAGATAACAGGTTAATAATTCAAATAAGATGATGCAAAATGGACATGAATAAGATAATAAGATAAGATAAAATCATGATATCAATGCAAAGTGAGAATTAAACATGTTAGACAAAGATTAAATATGAGATGAAATAAAATAGAAATAGTCTCGTCTTAATCATGATTTAATCGAGATATGGATAATCAATGATTCTTGACTTTCATCGACTAAAAAGAAAGTGGAATCGAAATGACAAATAAAATCGGTCTCGTCTAAATCAAGATTTAATCGAGAAATCGATAATCTTATATTTTGACTTTCAATGACCAAAATAACATCGGAATAAAAATAACAAGCTGGTCTCGTTTAAATCAAGATTTAATCGACAAATCGACAATCTTAGATTTTTAACTTTCATCGACCAAAATGGAGAAAATAGAAGGCGGCCTCCTACAAATCTAGACTTTTAGTGATTTTGAGATAATCAACAAAGTCAGAATTTATATGATATCATTGGCCAAAAAGATTAAAATAAAATGAACCACTAAAACCAAGTCATTTCAAAATAAAATAAAACCAAGTTTAGTGAAAAAGGGGGGTGTGCTGGATTTAGAAGGGTGTGTGTAAAAAGAAAAAGGTAGGATGGGATCCTTTGGGCTTGAAGCCCATCACCCAAGGCAGCACGGTTAAAAAAAAAGAAAAGGGGGGTGAGGCGTGTGAAATAACGTGGGTGTGTGTGAAAATCCACTATGGGCTACAAGGCTCATTAACACCACACGGTTAGCTTTAACAAGAAATGAAGGTGGTGTGTGAGCATGGGATGGTGCAAAAGTATTTGAGGTGTTTGTTAAGAAAAACAAAAACTGGCTCAAAGGCCCGCTAGCAAACAAAGGTGAAATAAAAAAACAAAAACACAATAAACATGAAGGTGAACATCATCAGCAACAACACTTAACCACGGCCAAAACGAAGTCACACAAACGAGAAACAAAGTCAGTCAAAGCACCACCTCATGAACACTAAAAACTCAGACGCTCATCACCATCCTCACACAGTTCCAATCGCCAATCCCTCTCCGTCTCGCTTGGTATTCTTATTCCTCTCTCGCGATCTTCCTCCTTTCCATTTTTTCGCCAGTATCTTGCGACTCGTCCAAACTCAGAGACGTTTTACTCAGGTTTGTGAGTTTTTGCTTCGAATTTGTTGAATCTCCCTCTTCATCTCGATTCCTTGTTCGATTTTTGGTTCTCTGGTTTGTGAGCACGATTTGAGTTATTTGAGGGTGGCGGTTTGGGTTATTGGTTTATGGATTTGATTTGGGTTTGGCGGTTGATTTGTGGGTTGAAAAAGAAGGGTTTATGGTTGGGTTCAGATGTCTGATGAGGGAGGTTCGTGTGATTGAAGAGGTTGGATTTGGTTTTGAACAGGGGTAATGATGAATGGGTTTTCTGGGTTATGTTCGACGATGACGGTGAATGGTGGTTGTTGGGTATTGATGAGGGTTGTTTTGTATTGAAGGAAAATGGAAAAAGAGTGATACGGTTTTCTGGAGAGATGTGAAGAGAGAAACAAGATTGCAGGGGATTTGAGGTTGATATTGGTGAAGGCAGAGAAGCTGGGTTTGAAGGGTGGCGAGGGGCTTACGCTGGAGGTTTCGAGTTGGTTCGTGGGGAAAAGGTTGAGGGATGATGGTGAAAGCGGAGAAGCTGAGTTTGTTGTTGTTTGAGATAATTTATTTCTGGTTTTTTTTGTTTGAAAATGTAAAACCCAGAAATGCAAGCTATGCCTCTTGCGGTCGTTTGAACTCCCCCCCCCCCCCCCCCCCCACCTCTTCTCTTCCTCTACTCTATATATCACCCATAAAAACAGAACTTGTTTTAAATTTTATTATGAAAATTTGAACGTTGCTGAGACGTCAATTTCAGGCTGCAGAGGGAGAGTACAGTTTCACAGATGGAAGCAGATCGTACGCGCGCCAACGGATCAAAAATTTGAAATGAGTTGGGACGAGTTTGAAATTTTCCTTTGCTTCTGCAAACCAGATACGCGACAAAAGGAAGAAGAAGATATTGGCTTCTTTTCCTCCCTCAAATGCCACACGGCCCTCCATCATTGGCTAATGTCCAGGGTTGAAAAGTCAAAGATAAATAATAATAATAACACGGGACCAATTAGAAAGGGACAGAGGACATGAAAAAAATTCCTTTCTTCTTTTTTTTTTAAATGAATAATAATGTGATAAATAATAAATGATAATAAGAAAACTAATTAATAACCTAAATTAAATAATTAGAAAAAAACTAAATTAACAATTAATCTAATTAGTTAAACTAAATTTTAGAATTAAATTAAATTGAGATTAATTTAAATTAATAAAAACAAAACAACCTAAATATAAATAAAATTAAAAAAAGGCCATATTAAACTAAAATAAATACAAATAAAAATAAAATAAAAAAAACTAAAATAATTATTAAATTAGAATAAATAGAGAAAAATGATAAAACACCAACTAGCAAAAACTGAGGGTAAAATTTGGGGTACAACACCTTTGTATCACGATATCAAATGCTTCCTTCAGAAACAAGAGTACCCACCTGGGGCACTAAGGAAAGACAAAAAAACCCTCAGAAGGATAGTAGGCAGCTTCTTTTTGAGCGGTGACACACTTTATAAGAGAAACTTTGACATGGTCTTCCTCCGATGCGTAGACAGACCAGAAGCAAACATACTGATAAAAGAAATTCACGAAGGTTCCTTTGGCATTCATGCCAACGGACACACAATGGCGAGAAAAATTCTAAGAGCAGGATACTATTGGCTGACAATGGAATCTGATTGCTACAAGTACATGAGGAAGTGTCACAAGTGTCAGATATACTCAGACAAAATCCATGTACCGCAAACGCATCTCAAAGTTCTTTCTTCTCCATGGCCTTTTTCCATATGGGGAATCGACATGATTGGCATGATTGAACCCAAAGCTTCAAATGGACATCGGTTCATCCTGGTAGCTATTGACTACTTCACCAAGTGGGTCGAAGCAGCGTCACACGCCAATGTAACCCAATAAGTGGTAGTCCAATTTATCAAAAATAATCTCATCTGCCGTTATGGTGTTCCTGGCCAGATCATTACTGATAAGGGATCTAACTTGAACAATAAGATGATGAAAGAGTTGTGCACTGAGTTCAAGATTGAACACCATAACTCATCTCCCTACCGACCTAAGATGAACAGAGCGGTAGAAGCGGCTAACAAGAACATCAAGAGGATTGTTCAGAAAATGGTTGTAACCTACAAAGACTGGCACGAGATGCTGCCCTTTGCTCTTCATGGTTATCGCACATCTGTCTGCACTTCAACAGGGGCAACCCCTTTCTCTCTAGTATATGGCATGGAAGCAGTGCTCCCCATAGAAGTAGAGATCCCATCAATTCGGGTATTGATGGAAGCTAAGCTAACAGAGGCTGAATGGTGTCAAAGTCGACACGATGAACTAAATCTGATCGAAGAAAAGATAATAACGGCACTATGCCACGGTCAGCTGTATCAGCAAAGAATGAAGAAGGCGTTTGACAAAAAGGTTCGACCCCACGTCTTCAGGAAAGGAGACCTTGTGCTCAAAAAGATACAATCATTTCTCACTGATTCCCGGGGCAAATGGACTCTGAATTATGACGGCCCCTATGTGGTCAAGAAATGTTTCTCAGGCGGCGCCTTGAGACTCGCAACCATGGATGGAGAAGAATTTGCCTACCCCACGAATGTTGATGTAGTCAAGAAATACTTCGCCTAAATAAAAAAAAAGAAAAAAAAATGTCTCGGTGGATTGAAAACCCAAAAGGGCAGTCTAGGAAAAAATTAAAGACATAATAAAAAATCATCCCAATGGATTGGAAATCTCAAAGTACAATCCATGCAAAAGTTAGGGATAATGGCAAGTAACTACGTCCAACAAGGGCAAATTCCCCAGTAGCAGTTATGCCGTCCATCAGGAAAATTCCAGTTAAGGTCATCTTCGACAGAATCTCAAGATGTCTAGAATTCAAAGTTGGTAGAAGGATAGTGGTCGTTATATTTCAATGTAGCCTTTTTCCCTTAAAATTATCATTTTCTAACTTTCTAAATACTCTATGGAATCACGCGTTTGGCTGATTTCCATCCTATCAATAAAATTTGAGCCCTTGTGCTTTTGTTTGCAATTTTTATTTGTTTTAGCTTTACAAAACGACGTTTTAACATGATTAACGATTCTTGAAATAAAACAAAAATGAATTTACTTGTCAAATTTTTCTGCTTTTAAAATATAGATGGCAATTCTTTTGACTGTTGAACATCAAAAGAACATCGATTGCTTCTCCAAAGGTGTTCGAGCTTCAAAGTGCAGAATCAAAGTACCCCTTCTAAACCAGTACACCTGAGCGAAGGATCAGCTATGTCAGATGCAAATACTCCATCTGACATCCCCGACAGAGTTCTTATCTCCTAAGCTCGACCAATGTTTTCCCCACGGGGACTATCTCTCCTAAGCAAGGCGGAATTGCTATTTTGAACCAAGGATACTTCTTCGTCCCCCACAGTGGCCGAGTATCCAGTCGTGTTCAACCGTTAGTCTGTATGTCGCGTCAGTTTTGTCAGCATATACATACATACATCATGCATTATTGATTTACATTCATATTCATATTGCATCACTATCACTCTAGTCGGTCTTATCCCCTAGTGATAAAAGTCCCCTTGTCAATCGAGTTGTCAGTTCTTTCCTCGTCAGGAAATGTCGCGTCTGAACAATCTCTCTCCTCAAGTTTATTTCTCGATTGGAGTTGGCCCTTGACCACTTTGATAACTTGAACCTCTGAAAGACAAGAAAACGTTCGACAAATGTCACTCTTCGCCATTGAAGATGATATCTTCGCTTTCCCGGATTAAGGAAAAATCCCCAGAGAAAGCCTCACAGCTAAAAGACTCTCAGCAACACATTGATTTGTCTCTCCAAGAGAGTCAATGTTAATGAAGTCATCGGCACCTCTAAATTGGGGTACATTGTATGGCATTTCTCCGAGAAGATCTTGAAGAAAAATATGATGTAATACCCCCAGGCCGAAAGCAGTCTCTCAAGAGACTCGTTTTCCGTAGTAGAGTCGATAAATGGCGTCTCCAAACAGAGAAGTTTATACACCTCTACAACTCAGACGAATGGGTTCCCCAGCAAGTCTGACATCAAAATTCTCCCATCAAATGGCATCTCCCCAGGAAAATTCGGCGAGAAGTTTGAGGAAAACCGCTACGAATAACGTCCCTTGTCAAGAAAGTTTATTGACAAAAGAAACTGAGACCAGTTCCTTGGTAGGAAACCAGGATCGAGGGGAAGTTTATTTCAGAAACTGAGACCAGTTCCTTGGTAGGAAACCAGGATCGAGGGGAAGTTATTTCAGAAACTTAGGACAGTTCCTTGGTAGGAAACCAGGATCGAGGGGAAGTTTATTTCAGAAACTTAGACCAGCTCCTTGGTAGAAAACCAGGATCGAGGGGGAGTTTATATCAAAAACTGAGACCAGTTCCTTGGTACGAAACCAGGATCGAGGGGAAGTTTATTTCAAAAGAAAACTTAGACCAGTTCCTTGGCTGAAGACCAGGATCGAGGGGAAGTTTACCTTTTCTAAGTATCCTTGCTTAGCGAAAGAAGATGGATGGGAAAACTGCCATTCATAACCACCGTCAAAATTTCACGCATTCCGATATTTAATCATCTTGCATCCTGAATGCCCGAATACCTTCGCCATTCACACCTTCAGATCCAAGAAGATTAAATAGGTGCATCTGTCATACCCCAAATTTTGACCACTAAGATTTCCCATCATTGTGTAAATCATTACCACAATATGGATGAACCATCATGCCTCATCAGTCTCCCCAAAGTTGGGTGAGCATTCACCACAAACATGAATTAGGGTTTTGAGCCCTCTCTGAGCCTTAGACAAAGGATCAATCAAGAAATGACATGATCTTCAACTTGTCTAACCTCTCAAACACCTATAATGGATCAAGAGGACTCCTACATCAAGAATCAAGCACAAAGTTGTAGCATTTCAAGTGGATTAAGCCTCAAGATCACCAGTGTCACCAAACTAGGGTTTCGGTCGACCAAGGCCTCCAGGTGGAAATTTTCCTCTGGGAATGAGCCAATGCTTCAAAGCATAACCTAAGATACTCCAAGGGACCTCATGGACCCAATCATCAAGTCAATTTAACCTCAGGGGATGCATTCACAAAAAATCAGGAATTAGGGTTTCTTAACCTAATTCACCCCTAAGTTGACTTTTGGGACAAAACATGAGCCAAGACCTCAAGACATGATTTGAGGGTCTCTAATAAACCATATTGATCCATTTGCAGCAATGTATTGATCCAAGAAGCTTGAATCACAAGTTTCATTTTCATCTGGACCACCATTAGGGTTTTGAAGAAAAAGTCAACTGTATCTCTGACTTTTGACCAAGGTATGCTCCCAAACCTTGGGACATGATTCAGTACACCCTATATCACCTATGGAATCCATCTATTAAGTTTGATTTAGGTCAAGGACTTGATTTCATAGAGGATCGCATAGTTTGGAATTCATCTGATAAAAAGTCAACTGTGAACAAAAGTCAAAGTTTGACTTTTTGAGATTTTTCACAATTATGGTTCCTTAACCCTAAAATGATGTTAATATGTGATTAGAATCATCATTCATCAAGAAAAATTAAAGAAAGTGGGATAACTTGTAAAAGGGGTAACCATAAAAAACTTAGAATTTTTCTAAGTTATGAAACAAAGTGGCTAGGGTACCAACTTCCAAGGATCATAACTTGAGATCCAAGTAACCATTTTGAATCATCCAAAGATGGATTTGTAGCTCTCATGGCATACTTTAAAAGTGTCAACTACACCTCATTCCAATTCCTCAAGGATTTTAAGTTATGGAGTGACCAAAATGACAAAAACATGAAAATGCCACTTTTTCCAACACTTAATGAAATTTTCACTAAGTCAGAATCTGTTTCACTTTTTTCAAAATGTAGGGGCATTTTTCACTTGGATCCAAAAGTTGTCAAGACAAACTATGATCACACATATTTTGTATCATATGAGAGCTTTCCAAAATGGGCTAGAACTTCATCAAACTCCACCTGAGCTAGGAGTTATGACAGCTGCAACATGCCTTGCTGCAAACTGTCTTGGCAAGGCAGATTTGTGTACAAGAGCTCGATTTATCCAAATTGTGCAATTCCAAGCATGCTTATCCATCTGTACACCTCAAGAGGGAACAACCAAGGGACAAACACTGATTCATCAGCCTCCAAAGTCCCAAAATCTACAAGTAGCATGCCAAACCTAAAAAGCCAAAGATGCTTCAAGACTCCAAATTTGTTTTGGAGCATTCAATGGATGCTTAGAGGTGGCATGTATAAGAGCAAAAATGAACACTTCAGTCAAGCCTTATCCTTGAATCAAAGAACCATGGGCCTGTGCTTTAACCTCTAGTCAATGGATAGAGGAAACTTGAGATTCCAAAGTAATCCAATTGACCAACAACCTGCTGCAGCCACCATTTACTATTGCTTGCAAAAAAAACTTGCTCTACTATAAATAGAACTCATTTGTGCTCAGTTTAAGTACACCAAAGCAACCAAACTGATGCTTTCCTCAAAATCTCCTCTTTTACTCCAAAATTGCCTTCTAAGGCAAGTCATTATCGGGTTTTGAGTTTGAGAGTCATTCCAACCAAACCAACCACACATACACCTCATAAACATCATATAGAAGTGATCCAAACACTTAAACAACATCTGGAACAATGATTTCTCAAAATCACCATCCAACTGCTCAAGCTTTTAGCAGACTTGCAGTTGGGGCACCATCTTAAGTTCCAGCTTGTTTCCAACCACTCCAAGCATTCAGACACACTCCATAGCACCTAGGGAAGCTGTCCACATCATTGGAACCAAGTTGTAACACCTCCAACACAAAACACGATCACCAGCTGGAAGAGGTAAGCCTCAACTTGGTCATCTCTTAATCTATGCATATTTCCTCGCACGATACTTTTGCCCAATGTTCATAATCATGCATAGAATGTTTCCCCTTCATTAATTGCCTTGTATGAATCATGTGTGGAAGTTCTGAGCCTTCATGCAGAATTTAGGGTTCTTGAGGTTTCTCTTTGATTTCTTATTCCATGCTTAAAATAAATGAAATTAAAGACCATAGACATGATCGTGAGGTGAAAACGATTAGATTGATATGTGGATTGTGTGATTTCATCAAGTATTCAGTGAGATTGATGAGAAAACGCAAATCAACCAAGAACAGAGCACGCGGGCAAGACCAAGGCGCTCTTAGCGCCATTTTTCAAATATTTGAATATTTGAATTTTTGTGATTTTATTTAATTGATCCAAAAATTAATTTCTCTCTAGTTTTTAATGATTTTGAGTTGATTCTTTTCTTAAAAATTCACAAAAATGTTAAAATATTTTATTTTTACCAAAAATTCCCAAAAATATTATTTATTTCATATATTTGATATTTTTGCAAAGAATTAATTTTTATGTGTTCTTAACATTTAAAATATTTTTTCTTTCTTGATTTTCAAGACTTAATTGATTTTCAATCATTTTGTGGATAAAAACATGATTTTTGAAGCATTGATCCAAGATCACCACTCATTTTTCACATGTTTTCAATAATTTTTATTAGTTTTTAAACAAAATTAATTACATTTTAAACAAAATTAGGGTTTTGATTTAATTCAACCCTCATCAATCTTTTTCAAACACTCATGGGTCTCTAATAGAGTGTAAGGCCCAACCCCTTTTGAAAACCAAAATAATTTGGACCTCGGTCATCGTATAAGACCCACTGTGTTTTCAAACCTCGGCGCGATCGCCATTTTTCAAACAAATAATCATCTGGGCCTCTCCTCGAGCTATAAGTCCCATTCCTTTTCTTAAAAACTCTTTGGGCCTCTAATAGAGTGTAAGACCTAACCCTTTTGTAAACAAACTATTGTGGGCCTCACTTATTGTATAAGTCCCTCTGTATATTTTCAAACGTTCGGCGAGATCGTCGCCTTCTTAACAAAATCAAATGGGCTTCTCCTTGAGCTATAAGACCCATCTTTGTTCATTTTCAAACTCTTTGGGCCTCTCTTTAAGGTGTAAGACCCAATCCCCTTTTGACCAAAACGTTTTGGGCCTCAGTCGTTGTATAAGTCCCGATACAAAACAACAGTGCCCTCACTGTTAAAATTTGGGCCTCTCCCTGAGCTGTAAGCCCCGATCTCTGTTCAAAATACTTTCTCCTTTGATTTTGAATCCAAATGAATAGTTGCTATCAAAAATTTCTTTAATTTCTTTGTTGAACAACTAACAAAACAGCATGGAAGCTCTACAATGGGTAAGTGTTTATCCGCTTTCTTTTATATGCTTTCATATACATAACTGTATTGTGGGAAGCGGCGCATGGTTAGTCTTCTTTCATTCTTTTAAATGCTTTCATATATATAATTATATTGTGGGAAGCTGCACATGGTTAGTCTTCTTTCATACTCCTTTAAATACTCGTCATATATCAACTGTATATATACTAGTATAGTTATTTAGAGTTTTCCCCGACAACTACGTCTAGAACTAGGTAAAGCCTTGTTGGTCACTCTTTAAATACAAACAAAACTAGATCCCCATAGGACTTCCAGATACAGTCTTCCCTTCTCTTGGGGTTAATCAATATGGAACAAAGAGAAAGGCAGTATTATCGGTGAACCCTTTCTCAGACTGTCACCCCTAGAAATTGTCAAAGAAATTCTACTCCCCAGAGTTGATCTATTCTCCATGAATAGCATCTCTTGAGTTTCTTCCAAATACTCAAACTTTCCTGGAATGATCTCTTATCTATGAATTGCATTTCTTGAACTTCTCTTGGTTTGGGGACCCACAGGCTTCCTAAAAGCATCCCCGCCTCCTCTTGGGCTTTGCACAAGGACCCTTCGGCTTCTTAAAAGTCCTCATGCCTTATTTTGGGCTTAATACAAGGACCCTAACGACCTCTTAAAGGTATAAGACAGAACTTAGTCATCCTTTGCTAGAGCAGTCTTTCCAGTGTCAAACCTCTGGCCACTTTAGGGTTGATTCTCATTCCTTAAGGCCCTTGCCCTCTTTTGGGCTTCCTACAAAAGATAAAACTCTTCAACACCAGTAGACTTGGATAGTCTAAACCCCCTTTAAGTCTCAAAGACATCCTCAAGTTCCATTCAAACATAGGAAAAAACACCGATCACTCTGGATAAATCTCCAACAGAAACCCGATCTCTCTCATGAGAGTTCCCCACCCTTGGGCCTGCCTATGGATCTAATCCTCAGCAGTAAGATAACCTCATCTTAGACTTTGTATAATGATCTTTCCTCAGCACAGTCAACCTCCTCTTGGGCTTTGTACAATGATTCTCCCCAGCGGAGCTAATCTTTTCAGACTCTCTTGTTGAGTCAACCACTTCATAGACTCTCTTGTTGAGTCGATTACTTTTCAGACTCTCTTGTTGAGTCAATCACCTTTTCAGAATCTCTTGTTCAGTCAACCGCTTTTTCGACTCTGTTGTTGAGTCAATCACGTTCCAGACTCTCTTAATGAGTTACCCTTTTTAGCCTCAATCTCGGGCTTTGTACGAGACAGATAAAAAAGCACTGTCTTGTTGAGTCAACCCTTTTTTAACCTCAATCTCAGGCTTTGTACGAGACAGATAAAAGCACTTTCTTGTTGAGTCAAACCCTTTTTCGCCTCAATCTTGGGCTTTATACAAGACAAATATATTCCACAACGGAGCCAATTCCTCTCAACCTACTTTTAGGCTTTGAGAAATATTATCCTCAGTCGAGTCAGTCTCCTTTTAGCCTCAATCTTGGGCTTTGTACAAGACAGAAAGAACATTTTCCTTGGAAAAGTCAAACTGTTAGCCTCCTCTTAGGCTTCATATAAGGATATCCCTAAAGAGTCAGTCTCTTTTTTGCCTCAATCTTGGGCCCGGTACAAGACATATCCACTCTCTTATTGAGTCGGTCTTATCCAGCCTCCTCTTAGGCTTTGTATAAGGACTTCCCTAGTGGAGTCAATCAACCTCTTAGCTTCAACCTTGGGCTTTGATCAAGGCACACAAAAATCAACATCTCCCTTTAGAGATGACAAATCTCTCTCAGCCAAAACCCTTTAGCCTCATATCTTGGGCTTTGAACAAGATACAAATCCCTTTTAGCTTCAATCTTGGGCTTTGAACAAGACACAAATAAACCTTTTAGCTTCAATCTTAGGCTTTGAACAAGACACCAAAACATCTTTTTCCTCCCATAGAATAGGAGGAACTACGATTGCTCTGATTTCCCTGTTTCGTTTAAACGGGAATACGTAGGCATAAGATTGCGAAAACTTAGCGAGCATACCAATCAAAAACTCTAGGTCCTGTACCTACATACACCCATCAAAACTGAGGTCCAATACCTCACCAAAATGATCAAAATCTCAATCTTACTCTCTCATATCTCCCAAAGAAGAAACTTTCCCAACCCATTAACGGATAAACACCATCAATTATAAAGCAGAACCTAAAGCTAATATCCTGTGGATAACCACATATAAGATGGGTAATTGACAACTACCCATTGTATAACCTGACCCCGAACCCCCCAATCTCTTTAAGCATTTGTTCAGTTAGACATTCGCGTGTAAGGTTAGTTTTAGATACCTTCCCTTTCCCTTCCAGCTTCACGGGATAAATGAGAAATTAGAAAGTAGCACCCCTCCTCCCATGGCGGTGAGGAAAACCCAGCGATAAGGTGGTTGCGTCACCGACAAAAATCGCTCGCTACGCTACGTAAAACCCATTTAACAACGGTTGAAAAATACATGTAATAACGCAGATCAAGGCGTTGTTATGTGGAGTGTTGTGGTAAATCCGCTACTTATAATCACTGCCCTGGGACCGTTGTTGTATTCTGAAAAGCGCGTGTTATATCACAACGGTTATTCTTAACAACCGTTGTGATACATAGGGTACTGGGTTCGAAACCCAGCAGGAAATTAATTACATTAGATAACAGTTGTTGTAGACAACCGTCATGGAAAGTACCCATAGTTTATTATATACAAATGTATATTGCTTGGCTTACCATACACCTATTTAAAGAAATACAACCATTCAAATTGGCAAAGAAATATATAATCTGAAAATTAAAATATTCTTGAAAACCAACTTAAACACAACAATTTTTTTTTGAATTGCATCCGTCTCATTCAGCACATTTTATGTTCTTTAACACATAATATACAATTCAATGGTCTGATTCCCTTTACTCATTGATATCTTTTATTATAGTTTACCTCATCATTGTCGCTTATCAACGCGATTGTAAATTATATCGATGAATTGAAGCAAACAGACCATTCAACCATATATTATGTGTTAAGGAACATAAAATGTGCTGAGTGAAATGAATGCGATTCAGAAAACATTGATTGATATAGGTTGGTTTTCAAATACATCTTAATTTTCAGAATATAAGTTTCTATGTCAATATAAATTATCGCATTTTCATTAAAAGGTAAGTGAAACAAACAATATACATAGTATATAATAAACTAAACTTCTCAACCTGCATAAGAATTTAAAGAACAAAACATTGCTAAGTCATAAGAAGCCTTTATCTTGTGACCTAGCAATGTTTTGTTCTTGTTTTAAGAACATTTGTCAACAACAACAACATTCAACAAAACAACATGCAACACAATAAAAAAACATACATTATTTAAGCAACAAAACCCCAAGTGGGACTGTAAAAAACCAACATACATTGAGTCAATAACGCACCTCTTATTGAAAATAATCGTGGAACTGTAGCAAATCAAGATATATATCAAGTTCATCCAGTTTTTGATGCCATGAAGAAGAAATATAAGGTGGGTGAAGTTTATACAACAACTTCATACTTCTTATATTTTTCTTCATTGCTTCAAAAACCATATGAAATTTCACCATAGTATACGCTTGCTACCACCATCATCACCATGTATCTACAAGGATACACAACAAAAATCAAACTTAACCCTAAAACATCATTAACATAATGTTTTCCACAACATCCTAAAACCAAAACCTAAAACAATATTGTTAGAAAGAAGAGAGCAGGAGAAAATACCATCTTCGCCGCCGTAGGAGTCTGCGCCGGACTTTGCTCCCGTCAGATTTTGGTTAAGATTCATGAGAGGAAAGGGTTGTGTTGGGGTTTTCTTTAGAGAGAAACGACAGATATGAAGTAGGTCACATATAGTTTCGTTTATATATTAAAAACTAACACTTTTCGTTACGGTTGTTAACTACAACCGTATTTATAATTTATATTTTTAAATAATAGCAAACTATATAACGACAGTTACAAATAATAACCGTAGTGATAGATAAAAAAGAAAGGAGCACCTATCATATCAGTTATCCTTACAACCGTTATTATACTATATACAATTTTTAATTAAAAAATATAATATAAAGTTAGTGCCTGAGTTTAGAGATATCACCACGGTTTTGGTAGACCCGTGGTGACTTGGGTTCATATATTTTTCATTTAAGGTTATGTGATGAGTTTACCACATATGTGATAAAGTTTTCATTCAAGTTCATATATTCAAGGTTAATTAATGAGTTTACTACATATGTAAATATTTTTAAGAAGAATATGACAACAAAATGCAAGTTTCATATAAATTAGTAAACTCCAACAAAATGCAAGTTTATATTTAAAATAACAAAATTAAAATCTTGAATATTGAAAATAACATAGACACTTTTAACTTTTAAATATCAAATCTAAATGCCCTAGCTGACATAAAATTACTCCAACCAAACGGTGCTTCGTCCTCATCATCTGAATCGAAAATAGTTGTCCTTCTTCTCTTTCTTCTTGATCTCCTTCTTCTTCTCCTGGCTCGTATTTCTTGCAAGGCGACCTCGTTTTGGGTCTGTACAGCTTGTTCGGGCTAGAAAACTGGTTGGACCTCTGAAGCCTCTGCAAACTGGACTTCTTCTTGGACATCTACGACCTTGGCAACTTCTTGAACATCAGCATCTTTAACCACATGCGCAGTTTGTTGGACTTCTTGGACAACTTCTTCTTGAACATCTACAATTTGTTGGACTTCTTGAACTGCATTGTTGGAATTCATTTTGATTAATTCTCTTCAATGATGCTGCTTGTGTGATGGTAATAAGAGCGTTAGTTCTTGGATTAGCTAGAATTTTGGTAAAACAAAGTTGTTCAATGTTGATGTCACATGGGTGATGTCTTAACATTCAGTCTTAACATTGGATAATGTTAAGTGTTTAAGTTGTTGAAGTTTTGAAGTCTGATGTCACATGCGATGTCATGACATCAGATATGCAGATCATTAAAACACCAGGTTTGAGATATTTTTAGTGTTAAGCGTATTAGCTGGATTTTGGGAGAGCTGTTAGAGTTATTGGATGCGAATATCTTGGAGGAGATATTTTCTGTTGCAAACAGATTTGATGCAGATTTGTAGGAGTGTTTAAAGGCTGAAGATTTAAGAAGATTTTGAGAGAAAATCTGTTTTGAAGATTCAGTTTTAAATAAAAAAATCAGGTCAGATATTGTAGCAGGTCCAAGCCCAAATCAAATAGCTATATAAAGCGCATCAATCCTGAAGGAAAAGGAACGAAGAAATAGAGCTAAAGACTGAGAGTCGTTTGTGTCTTCGTGTATGTGTTGTAAACCATTCTAGTGTGAATTGGTGTTGTTGTTTTGAGTTGTTCTTGATCAAAGCTGTGAAGCAGAATCAAGTTGTGTTTTTCAAAGTGTGTGATCTTTGAATTATATCACTAAAGTGATTTAGGGATTGAGTAGTGTTCTCATACCTAAGTGGTCTCTTAGGTAGAAGGTTCATTAAGTAGTGATTAAGTTTAGGAGATGTCAATTGGGTTGTTGAGTCTGTAAATTAATTCTACTGATAGTGAAATTCATCCCTGGCTTGGTAGCCCCCAGAGTAAGTTGTTTAACTGAACTGGGTGAACAATTCTTTGTGTCTTTTCTGTTGTGTTATATTGTCCATTGCAGAGTGTGTTGTTGTGACATCACATGTAACATCACATATCTGGTACCAGAATTTCAATTGGTATCAGAGCAGGCATCCTGCTCTGCATCTGGGTGAGATCTAGGGCTGATACTTTCTGGTAAAGATGGACAAGGAAGTTGGTGGATTTGTGAATAGACCCCCTATTTTGGATGACTCTAATTATGATTATTGGAAACCAAGGATGATTACCTTTTTGAAATCCTTGGATAGCAGGGCTAATTATGATTATTGGAAACCAAGGATGATTACCTTTTTGAAATCCTTGGATAGCAGGGCTTGGAAGGCTATCATAAAATAATGGAAAGCACCTGTTGTTGTTGAGAAAGATGATGATGGGAAAGAAAAAGAAGGCAGCTCAAAACTGAAACCTGAAGAAGAATGGACCAAGGAAGAAGATGAGCTTGCCCTTGGTAATTCCAAAGCTTTAAATGCTATTTTCAATGGAGTTGATAAGAACATATTCAGGATGATCAATAACTGTGAAGTTGCTAAGGAAGCTTGGGACATCTTGAAGACTACTCATGAAGGAACTTCAAAGGTTAAGATGTCAAGACTTCAACTTCTGACATCAAAGTTTGAAAGTCTAAAGATGAAGGAAGATGAAACTATTCATGACTTTCATATGAGTATTCTTGAGCTGTCTAATGCCTCTAGTGCTCTTGGAGAGAAGATGACTGAAGAAAAGCTGGTGAGGAAAATCCTTAGATCCCTTCCCAAGAGGTATAAGATGAAGGTGACTGCAATTTAAGAAGCTCAAGACATCAGCAAAATGAGGGTTGATGAGCTTATTGGATCTCTTCAAACCTTGAGTTAGGGTTGAATGAGGAGGAACCTGAAAAGAAGACCAAGAGTATAGCCTTGGTATCCAATACTCAAGAAGAGAAGAAAGGGAATGATGCTGAATCTCAGGAGGAGCTGTCTCAGGCCATTATCTTGCTGGGAAGACAGTTTAATAAGGTTATGAAAAGGATAAATAAGAGTTATAATCCTAATGTTAAGAACATCACATCTGACACCAACAGATCAGGAGATCAGGGGAACAAAACTAGTGATGAAGAAAAGTCCAATAAGGGAGTCCAATGCTATGAGTATGAAGGGTATGGTCATGTCAAGAAGGAATGTCCTACTTATCTCAAAAATTAGAAAAAGGGGTTATCTGCTTCCTGGTCTGATAGTGAAAGTGAATCTGAAGATGAATCAGCTAAGCTTGTTAGAGCTATGATTGGGGTTTGTGAGTCAGATGATGATTCGTGTGATGATGAGGTTCCTTATGAAGAGCTTGCTGCCTCTTATAAAGAACTGTGCATGAGAAGTGAACAAGTGTGTCTTGAAGGAGAGAAGCTGAAGAAAACCATAGTGCAGTTAGAGGCTGAAAAGACTGGACTTGAAAATAAAGTCAGTATGCTTAACTCTAAATTGGATTCTATGACCAAAACTGTCAGAATGTTGAACAATGGTACTGATGCTCTAGACAACATTCTTAGTATTGGGAAAATTACTGGAGATAAAAGTGGCTTGGGATTCAACAATGTTGCAGCTTCTGATGATGGTATTACCAGTTCCAAACCAGTGATGTTAAAACAGATGCTTAAACATCCTGACAGGAGTCCTTCTAGGAAGAAATTCAGGCGCTGGAGATGTCATCACTGTGGTTGTTTTGGACACATAAAGGCCTCTTGTTATAAGTTACATGGGTATCCTCAGAAGGCACATCAGTATACTCCCACACAGAAGTTTGCCATAGGTAATCAGGCTTTGAATTCTAAGAAGCAATGGGTTCCAAAAGGTAAAGTTACCAGCTTAATAACTCACACCTCTCTTAGGGTTTCCACCAAAGAAGATTGGTACTTTGATAGTGGGTGTTCAAGACACATAATAGGAGTTAAAAATTTGTTGGTAGATGTTAAGCTTCAGTCTTCAGGTCATGTTACATTTGGTGATGGTGTTAAAGGAGAAATCAAGGGGATGGGAAAGCTGAATTGTGCTGGTGCACCTAGACTGGATGATGTTCTACTTGTCAAAGGGTTGACAGCTAACTTGATCAGTATTAGTCAACTTTATGATCAAGGATTCAAAGTAGACTTTACAAAATCTGAGTGCAATGTCACAAATGAGAAAGGAGAAGTCATCATGAAGGGTGTTAGGTCTAAGGGCAACTGTTATCTATGGCAGCAACAAGACTTAAGTACCTCAAAATGTGTGTTTGCTAGAGATGGTGAAGTCAAAATTTGGCATCAAAAGTTGGGACATCTTCATCTGAAGGGAATAAAGAGAATAATATCCTCAGAAGCTGTCAGAGGAATTCCTAAACTCAATATTGAAGAGGGAAGAGTTTGTGGAGATTGTCAAATAAGGAAGCAGACCAAGATGTCACATCAGAAGCTTCAACATAACACCACTTCCAAAGTTTTGGAACTTCTTCATATGGACTTGATGGGACCTTTGCAAGTAGAAAGTCTAGGAGGGAAGAAGTATGCTTATGTTGTTGTAGATGACTATTCTAGGTACACCTGGGTGAGCTTCATTAAAGACAAATCAGAGGTGTTTGATGTTTTCAAAGATCTTTGTCAAAGACTCCAAAGGGAAAAGGAAAGTAATGTTATTAGAATAAGGAGTGATCATGGAAGAGAGTTTGAAAATAGCAAGTTTGCTGAATATTGTTCTGCTGAAGGCATAAGTCATGAGTTCTCTCCTCTAATCACTCCTCAGCAAAATGGAGTTGTTGAAAGGAAGAATAGAACTATTCAAGAGTCTACTAGGGCAATGATTCATGCCAAAAAGCTTCCTTACCATTTCTGGGCTGAAGCTATGAACACTGCTTGCTATATTCACAACAGAGTTACTTTGAGAAGGGGCACTTCAGCTACTCTGTATGAACTATGGAAAGGAAGAAAGCCAAATGTGAAGTACTTTCATGTTTTTGGAAGCAAATGTTACATCTTGTCAGATCGTGAACAGAGGAGAAAATTGGATCCTAAAAGTGATGAGGGAATCTTTCTAGGATACTCTACAAATAGCAAAGCTTACAGGGTTTTCAACTCCAGAACAAAGGTTATGATGGAGTCTATAAATGTGGTGATTGATGACATTGATAAGCAGGAAGATGCTGATGTCCTGGATGATGTTGAAACATCAGTTGAAGAAGTCACAGAAGAAACTAAAGACAGAAGTGGGTCTCCTAGTCAAGTTGATGCTGAGCCTGAACCTGAACAATCTAATAAAGAACCATCTATTAGAGTGCTAAAGGACCATCCCAGGGAGCTTATCATAGGTGATTCTAAGTCAGGGGTTAACACTAGATCAAGGGAGGTTGTGTCAAATTCTTGCTTTTTTCTAAAATTGAGCCCAAGAATGTCAAAGAAGCCTTGACTGATGAGTTTTGGATTAATGCCATGCATGAAGAGCTGGAACAATTCAAAAGGAATGAAGTGTGGGATCTTGTACCAAGGCCTAATGGAGTTAATGTGATTGGCACCAAGTGGATTTACAAGAATAAATCTGATGAACAAGGAGTGGTCACCAGAAACAAGGCCAGATTAGTTGCTCAGGGATACACTCAGGTTGAAGGAATTGATTATGATGAAACCTTTGCTCCTGTGGCAAGACTGGAATCTATCATATTGCTCTTAGGGGTGGCTTGTAATTTCAAACTCAAGCTTTTTCAGATGGATGTTAAGAGTACCTTCTTGAATGGTTACTTAAATGAAGAGGTGTATGTTGATCAACCAAAAGGATTTATTGATCCAACATTTCCTGACCATGTGTACAAACTAAGGAAAGCTCTATATGGTTTGAAGCAAGCACCAAGAGCTTGGTATGAAAGGCTTATTGAATTCCTGGTTGTGAATGGCTACAGAAAAGGAGGGATTGACAAGACTTTGTTTGTTAAAGAGGAAGGAGGAAAACTGATGATAGCTCAAATCTATGTTGATGACATAGTATTTGGTGGGATATCAGATGCAATGGTGAAACATTTTGTGGAACATATGCAGTCTGAGTTTGAAATGAGTCTTGTTGGTGAGCTAAACTATTTTCTTGGTCTACAAGTTAGACAAATGGAGGACTCCATATTCATTTCTCAGAGCAAGTATGCAAAGAACATAGTGAAAAAGTTTGGTCTAGAGAATGCTAATCACAAGAGGACACCTGCTCCTACTCATTTAAAGTTGTCCAAGGATGAACATGGTGTTAGTGTGGATCAAAGTGTATACAGAAGCATGATTGAAAGTCTATTGTATCTCACAGCTAGCAGACCTGATATTTCTTTTGCTGTTGGAGTTTGTACCAGATATCAAGCTGAGCCTAAAGTTAGTCACTTGAATCAAGTGAAGAGGATTCTGAAATATGTGAATGGGACTAGTGACTATGGAATGCTTTACAGTCATGGATCAGGCACTGAGTTATGTGGTTTTTGTGATGCTGATTGGGCAGGGAGTACTGATGATAGAAAAAGTACTTCAGGAGGGTGCTTCTTCTTAGGGAATAATCTGATATCTTGGTTTAGTAAAAAGCAGAACTGTGTGTCTCTTTCTACTGTTGAAGCTGAGTACATAGCAGCAGGGAGTAGTTGTTCTCAACTTGTTTGGATGAAGCAGATGTTAACAGAATACAATGTCAAGCAAGATGTCATGACATTGTACCGTGATAATTTGAGTGCTATCAATATCCCTAAGAATCCTATTCAACATAGTAGAACTAAGCATATTGATATAAGGCATCATTTTATAAGAGATTTGGTTGAAGACAAAGTAGTTGCTTTGGAACATATTGCTACAGATAAACAATTAGCTGACATTTTTACTAAAGCCTTAGATGCAAATCAATTTGAAAGTCTAAGAAGCAAACTGGGAATTTGCATTTATGAGGATTAGGTGTGCTGGAAGATGTATTTGTGCAGTTATGATATGAAAACAACATTTTATTTAACTGCTAAAAGCATACAAAATTGGATTTTGGTACATCAATAGCAATATCTAAAGATTGTCCCAACCCCCTGCATCAAGAAAAGTTTTCCAATCTTCATCCCATTCATCATCAGAAGCATGGTGCTGCACTGGAGGTTTCTTGATGGTTTTTGTCTCTGTTGGTTTTCTTGTTCTTGTTGCTCCTGAAGAAGTTCCAGCTGTTGTTTGTGTTTTGTTCTTCTTCTTCAGTGGATCTGGTTTCTTGTCCTCCTGCTTAAGGTTCTTTGCTGCATCTTTGGAGTTTGACTGGCTCATTCTTGGTTGATGTGTGGTGCTGCTAGAAGGAAGAAGGCTTGTTTTTATAATGCAAACAAGGAGCATTGTTTGTATCGCCTGACCAGTCAAGGTTTTGGAACTTGTTTTTTTGGGAAAGCTTGGTGTTTGACTGTGTCATTTATTATGTCACGACATTGTGTTTGGTGATTGTCCAATTGTGGCTAAAAAGGGGGAGAGTTAGCCTAGCCTTTGTGTGTAGAGTGTGACATATCTCAGTTCTGGTGTGGTGCAGATGTTGAGGGGGAGTGTGCATGTTGAACAACTGTTTATGCTGGTTCTGGTTTTGAGGGGGAGTTTGCCCTTTGTTGATAGGTGGTGTGCATCATTTTGAAGTGGGAGCTGTTTGTTTTAAAATTTTTATCCGCTGCTGAAGTCTCTGATGTTGTAGCGATTGTTTTAGCCAAAATTAGCCAAAGGGGGAGATTGTTAGTTCTTGGATTGGCTAGAATTTTGGTAAAACAAAGTTGTTCAATGTTGATGTCACATGGGTGATGTCTTAACATTGAGTCTTAACATTGGATAATGTTAAGTGTTTAAGTTGTTGAAGTTTTGAAGTCTGATGTCACATGTGATGTCATGACATCAGATGTGCAGATCATTAAAACATCAGGTTTGAGATGTTTTTTGGGTTAAGTGTATTAGCTGGATTTTTGGAGAGATGTTAGAGTTATTGGATGCGAATATCTTGGAGGAGATATTTTCTGTTGCAAACAGATTTGATGCAGATTTGTAGGAGTGTTTAAAGGATGAAGATTTAAGAAGATTTTGAGAGAAAATCTGTTTTGAAGATTCAGTTTTAAATAACAAATCAGGTCAGATATTGTAGCAGGTCCAAGCCTAAATCAAATAGCTATATAAAGCGCATCAATCCTGAAGGAAAAGGAACGAAGAAAGAGAGCTAAAGACTGAGAGTCGTTTATGTCTTCGTGTATGTGTTGTAAACCATTCTAGTGTGAATTGGTGTTGTTGTTTTGAGTTGTTCTTGATCAAAGCTGTGAAGCAGAATCAAGTTGTGTTTTTCAAAGTGTGTGATATTTGAATTATATCACTAAAGTGATTTAGGGATTGAGTAGTGTTCTCATACCTAAGTGGTCTCTTAGGTAGAATGTTCATTAAGTAGTGATTAAGTTTAGGAGATGTCAACTGGGTTGTTGAGTCTGTAAATTAATTCTACTGATAGTGAAATTCATCCCTGGCTTGGTAGCCCCCAGAGTAAGTTGTTTAACTGAACTGGGTGAACAATTCTTTGTGTCTTTTCTGTTGTGTTATATTGTCCATTGCAGAGTGTGTTGTTGTGACATCACACGTAACATCACATATCTGGTACCAGAATTTCAAAGAGGAATAACGTATTTATAATGATTTCTCTGATTCTTCATCTTCTCTTTACATTGAAAATCTAATCGTTTTAGTTGAAAGTCATTATTATTTCTTTAATTCAAAAACCATTGCTGATTCTTCATCTTCCTCATTCATTTTTCATCTTCCTCTAACAACGGTTGACTTTCTCCACCGTTGTAAAATTATTTAAAATTTTATTTTTTTAATAATTCACATAAGTGACACAAGCGTATAAGAACGGTTGTTTTAACTAACCATTGTAAAATAATATACATTTTATTTTTAATTTAAAGGACTTAAGTGACACACGCTTAATGTACTCTAAAAAATGGAAAAAATAATGTTGCTGAGAATCGAAGCTTGTCACACATCATTTATTACCACGGTTTTTAATGACAACTGTCATTAAATCACTGTTCTTATATCCATCTACTGACTGGCGCGAAAATTTAATTTATTACAACGGTGTATATTTCTTCCGTGGTAAACCTGGCGTTGTTGTTTACATATTTTGTAGTAGTGAGAGCAAAACTTGCTCACCAAGTTTGTAAAACCATTCTCCCATTCTAATTTTTTCTTCTCCTCTCCAAAGGATAACTATGATAACCTCTACCATATTCTATGCGTACCACACCATCATCCACCATTCATTTTTTCAATTTTGTACACAAATCTTGAACCACCTCCTTTAACCATAGTAATACATTTTAACCATATAAAAACCTTGGTATAAAATCACAAAAACCCTAGCAAAGAGAGCAGCCACTTCATTTGGATCAATATCAAAACCCTAGAGCTCTCTCACTCTCAAAAAACCTCTCTCTTCGAATCTTAATCTTTAAGCATTTCTCATCTCATTTCATGCTTCCATCTTCACCCCTGAGGGTTTTTGGAGCTAAAGTAAGAAAGTTGTGGAAGTTTTGAGCAAGTTTAGAAGGTAACCGAGCTTTCTACTTTGGTGAATGTTCTTTATCCTAGTTCTCTTGTATTTACGTGTGTTTGAACTTGTTGTTTCTCTTTTAAGTTTTTGTGATCATATGGATTGAGATTGTATGGATGTTGTGCTTGTTTGTTGAGATTTCAGTTTGGGTGTGTAATTTTCGTGGCTAGATTTAACGCCTTTAGAGTGTTTAAAAATGAAAATTGATGTTGGAAATGGAACCTACGTGAAAAACTGAGTGGAAGGGTGTCTTCATTTGCTTGTTTTGATGTGACTTGCAGAAACTCTGACGCACTCGTGCCGGAGAAGAAGATCGGAGCTTTGCTCCAGCGTCTAGGGCTTTTTGGTTGGCGTGGCAGGTCTGTCCCTTTGACCTTGCCCAGTCGGCGCTGACTGGATGCCATGTGTTTTAGTGATTGCTGCGTGGCATTGCTTGTTTGATTGTTTTATGGATTCAAGTGATTGGGATTATTTTACTTTCTGCACTCCCTCTTTCTTGGCCCAATATGCACACAACATAACTCATATTCTTTCTCATTTTACTTTCACACCCCCTTTGTCTCATATTTCTTTTTTGTTTTATTTTATTTCTGTTCTTGTTTTGATTTTATTTAAATAGTTCCAAATATCATAAAATTCCACAAAATTATTTTCTAGATACTTTGACATTTATTTTATTTTTCATAATTTTTATTTTTATTTTATTTTGATATTTTATTTTGATTTATTTTCATGATGTGTTCATTTGACCTAGTTTTGAAACAATGTCTTGGTTCATGCCTCGTCTAATTGCTTCTTGACCCAATCTTTTGGAAACTTTTAAGCACATGTATTTAGGACATTTTAATGTTCATTTAAGGACTTAATCATGTATTTTGGCTCTTGTTTGAAATGCTTCTTGATGCCTAACTTGTTTGGTTAATGGTTGAATGTTTGCCTAATGCTTAAGATGTTTTAGGTATCTTTTGTACACATTCTTAGGCAATATTTTAGAACATATTTAGCCACTACCATCTTGATGCTATGACCATTTTCCATTATTTTTGAAGCCTCTTAACTATTTTTCATGTATGATGCATTGTATGCTTAATTGTTTGAATGTGTTTGAACTTTGTGGATTGATTAGGGGTGCACTTGTGCAACCACTTAGGGTTTGTTTTCCCCTCTTATTCTTGATTGAAATATCATGAGGTAGATCCCTTATTTGAGTTTCATTAGGTCATTTCTTCCATCTTGCTTGATGACTAGTTGTAGCTTATGTCTTTTGTTTGAATATGCTTAGTGTTTGACCTAGTCTTTTAAACCTTTTGATCACTTGTGCTTGATTGAATTTTGAATTGCTTTTGAATGTGATTAAATGCTGCCTTAGCTTGATTATGGCCTTAATTTCATTACCATTTGTCTATTTTTCTTATTTTTGGTTAAATCCCTAAGTTGATGATGTTTTGAACTTACCCCTTTTGTGCTTGACCTAGTTTCTCAAGGTACTTTCTTGTATGACCTTAATGGTTAATTGTGAGTTCTTATGAATTTAATTTGACTTGGTTTGAGTGTTTGATTTCATGATATGTTTGTCATTGTTTGATCTTTCTTCTTCCCTTTCTTCACATGATCATCTTTGTTCCTTTATGAGTGGTTTGAATGGTGTTTGCCTAACTCCTTTGAGCATGTTGCTTGTGGACTTGGTTTGATATTTTGGAATTGAATGTGAGATGATACATTTGAGTATGATTCTGACTTTGATGCTATGGTATGTCTTACTTGATCATATGTGCTATATGCCTTGCTTGAACATTTCCTTTTCTTTAAGGATGATCATGATGTGTGCTTGCTTAACCTTGATGTATGTTTTGGATTTAATCCTTGTTGTTTCTCTTGTTTATCCATAAGTGGATGCTTAAATTGATGTTCATGATTATGTTGTTGCCCTTACTTGGTTTATAACCTTAATTCCACATGGCTAATCTTTTAAAATGTGTTATGCATGAGTTATGTGTTAGCATTTGTTTGAGCTTTGGTGTGATGCATGTCTTGTATGCTTTTACTTTTATTCTAGTCTTTGTTATGAGTTGAATATGATGTGATGTAGCTACTTCCCTTCTTTGTTCTCACTTCATCTTTGTCTATCTTACTTGGTTACTTTGACATTTGATGTCTGTTTAGGGTGCTCTACCCTTATGTGCTTTGCATACCTGTTTCTCATTTGTGTTTAACATGAGACATACTTGATTCATGATGTGATACTTTGTCTTATGAGTTGATTGGATGTCATATTTCTTGTCTCACATGGTGATTTTCATTATCTATCTTCGGCTTTAACCTTTGATGTTCATCATCTACATTCTTTGGTTATTTTGGTTGCCTCAGTTGTGAGTCCAAGGGAAAGACTTTTGGTTGACTATACTGTCATGTGCATTGCATCTCTTTTGCATCCCCCTCTTCTTCTTCTTACTTATTTGCTTGATCCTTACTCCCCTTTAGGTTGATTACCCTAGTGTAATTAGATGTATCCCCTTTAGACTAACATTTAGTCAATATTCTTAGGTTAGTTTCTCTTAGGATGTTTTCACCTTTAGATAACCTACAATTAGGTTCCTTTATTCTCCCATGAGATAATTAGACATGAGTCATCCCTAGTTGAGATGTAATTCTCCTACCCCATGACATAGTTGAGAAATGTATAGATTCTTTTCCACTTGAGAGAGGTATGTGGCATACTTGTCGATTCTATATCTGAGTTGGAGCCCTTCTCTTAACGTGAAGCAAAGATCCATTTTCCACATGTTTGTGGTGGTTTAGTTGAGTACTCTCATTAAGATGATAACTTGTCTCTTCTCCTAAAACCAACCAACAAACTTTGTTACCCTTAGTGAGGGGAACTACGAATGCTCTGATTCTTTTTAGCCAAGATACGTAGGCATGAGATGCAATGTCTTGGCGAGCATACTTAGGAATAGCACCTTAGGTCTTCCTTTTCTTTACCCCTAGCAAACAGATAACAATTAACAAATAACACAATAAGACAGGAGGTTCCTATAGAGTATTGTAGATACTTAGGATGCTAGCACCTTCCCTAGGTATAACCAACCCCTAAACCTTAGATTCTCCTTTACTTTGCATTGCATTGCATGTTTATAGGTTATTCGTTCTTTTTCCCTTCCATTGGATAAATTAAAGATCGGTGGTGAATAAGATTTGTGGTTCAAGTTAATTCAATAGCTTGATATCTGATTCTCACCGCGACGCCATGGACAATTTGTATGACCTTAGCATCTTGGAGTATTTTTACATGCCTCTTATAATCTTTATCATACTTTCCTTTTATTTCTTTAACTTCCTAGAAGTTTGTGTGTAATCCCCCGTTTATGGGTTAAATGTTCCCTATTCCTATTAATATTGTAATAGTTTAGAGTGATCCATCCCCCCATGGTGGGTTCATATGCCTCCTCATTCCCATGAGCATGTAATAGCTTAGGATTTATCGATTTGATTGTTTGTATGCTTGGATGCCTTAAATGATAAAAAGATAAAACAAAAAACGATAGAAAACAAATTCAAAAACAAAGACAAAAATAAAGCTTGATCCAACATCAAGCTATTTTCAAACTAAGTAATTTAATTTCATCTTTCACCCCACCTTAGGATTTCCACACCTTTTCATTACTTATAAGTCAATTGCTTAGGCATCGCCACCAACCTTCATCCAAGTCATTCCACCACTTAACACAAAAGCAAGCCTTGCATGTTCTTCACCTGTAAGTCAATTGCTTAAGCATCGCAACCAACCTACCTTTACCCAATCCACCACCCTTTCACTTTTATCCACTCCACCTCATTCATTCATTCTTCAGTAAAACTAAAACTTTGGTTCTTGTACCAAGTTCCTTTTCAAAAACACTTTTCTAAGCAAACTTGGAATGGTAGTGGAGTGGTTAAGCGAATGCCTTGTCCTACCCTAAGTGTTTAACATTACCTTTAAGGTTCATTTTTTAAACACTTGCTTTCCAAAGTAAAACACTTCTTAAAATAAAACGAGTAATGTCCTCCTTGTATTTGACTAAAAAGGGAAGATTGAGTGCATATTTCTTCTTCTCCGAGGATGCTCACTTTAAAGTGTTTGGTCCCGATACTTGTCTTTCAATACGAAGACGTGACTATACTTGCCACACATCTTTCAAAGCAAACATTTTTTAGTTATAAAGAATTGGGTACTACCTGTAGAGGTTCCTCTCCAAGGACTTATCTCCCCCCTAAAATCAATTTTTCCAATCAAATGTGGCACCTTGCCTTGAGGGCGTAACTCAAAACCTTTTCATAAAAGGGCATGTTATTTCCGATCTACCGCAACACAGGCTAAAGCATCAGTTTCCACAAGTGCGAGCAGTAAAACCTAATGCTAGAATGAGAATGTTAATATCAACCACTAAAATCAACAAACCCCTACTTATTTTTTACTTCGAACTACGAAGCTCTGATTCCTTATTTCAATATGAGGATACGTAGGCACGAGGGCCCCAATACTTGGCGAGCACACTAATTTAAAAATCTTTTTCCCTTTAATAAAGCATTCATAGCGAGAATAAACCCTTAGCAACATCCTCACTCATAAGACAAACGAACAGTTCCCATTGAGTATAATGTATGTGAGGGGTGTTAATACCTTCCTCTCGCATAACCGGCTTCCAAACCGATATCTTGGTTGCGAGACCACCTTATCCTTCCTTTTGGGGTTTTCTATATGTTTCCCCTTCCCTTTGGAATAAATAAAGTTCGATGGCGACTCTATGCTTTTTTCGCGTAGCGACACTTAGGCTTTTGAGATTCATTTCTAATGCAATTGAGATCTCCCGTTGAATTTGCTTCTATCCATATTATGGACCAGTCTCTGATCTCCATATTTTTCAATGTTATCATAATAGAGAGAAGCTCGACATGCAACACCTTACTCGATCTTAAACTAACCGAAAAATCACCTCGGAACTCACCATGGTAATCACATACAATAGCCACATCTACAATGAAGTTGTCCCAAACTTAGTCATGCATGTTAATTTTCATCCACCCAATATTTAGTTATTGCCAAATGTTAGTAACAATTGTGACATTCTAAACTCAAATTATAATTTTTTTAAACATTTGCAAGAATATTTAGATAATATGAAGGAGCCAGATTGACAAAACATTCAACTTATATTTCAAATGCATTTTTAAATTTCAAAACATCACATATTATTTCATTTTAAAATGAATCATAACACATAACAAAGTATTCATAACCCGATGTTACAATATCATAGTGAAATATGAAATAATACTAATAGCCGATAAGGTCCGGCAAAAAACACAACACAAAGAAAACAAACAAACTGAAGAGGGAAACTATGCCATCCTCCACAAAACAAACAGATATCACTCCTCAATCTCAACTTGGAAATTATCTGCATATAGGTACATATGTGAAAACATGAAAACAAGAAGGGGTGAGAAAATATTCCGTTAACAAAATAATGTAAAGCAACAAAGATAGTACACAACATCATTTATAGTCAACACAGATATACAATTCGCAACATAGACAAATTAAGTAAGCAATGCTTATTTCGGCTACTCCCATACATGTTGTACCAATCACTGGATATCAGAGGTATGTTACTGAGTGATACTAAACACTAGACCAGAGTTCTACAATGTCGGACCAAAGTCGTAAATCACCATAATGAAGTCAAAAATCTCCAGACCGAGGTCGAAAAATCGCCATACCAAGGTCGAAAAATCCCCAGACCGAAGTTCCATCCTAACTCCAATATATATGATGCATGATAATGACAAAAAAAATGCAAATATCTCCATCAGAACCTCTAAATCCTCCACATTGGTTACAACAACATGATCAACACTGGTTCTTAGAAACCTAATACAACAACAGAGATCAACACTGGTTCTCACGACATAAGACAACAATAAGCCTCAACACTGGTTCTCACGGAGCTAAGACAACAACAAGCCTCAACACCACTTCTCACAAACCTACTACAAAATCAAGTATCCACATTAGACTTGCGTCCTAACCTTAACAACTTAACTCATATACATATTATCAAGACATTGGACCGAAATTCTAAACATATCCACATATTATTTCACACAAATATATCATAAAAACATTGGGCCAATGTTTTAAAATATCCACATCACATTTTCCTCAAATGTATCATCAAAAATTGGACTGATGTCCTAAAATATTCACAACATCATTCACACGTATAAACATCATTAATTCATCACTATAATAAAGATATATGTCTTAATTTTCCAATGTAACTGGTCGCACTCCAAACGGACTTACGAAACCCAAGCCATGCGTGAAATCAGACAACCAATATCGGTCGAGAATCAAGTATCCACATTAGACTTGCGTCCTAACCTTAACAACTTAACTCATATACATATTATCAAGACATTGAACCGAAATTCTAAACATATCCACATATTATTTCACACAAATATATCATAAAAACATTGGGCCAATGTTTTAAAATATCCACATCACATTTTCCTCAAATGTATCATCAAAAATTGGACTGATGTCCTAAAATATTCATAACATCATTCACACGTATAAACATCATTAATTCATCACTATAATAAAGATATATGTCTTAATTTTCCAATGTAACTGGTCGCACTCCAAACGGACTTACGAAACCCAAGCCATGCGTGAAATCAGACAACCAATATCGGTTGAGGCATGACTACACTTCTGGTATAAGAACCATATAACTGCTACTGTTGTAGCACACCCAAACCTCATTTCATTATTTCAACATAAATTTTATCTCGTTAGCTTTTCAACGTAGCTGACTACACCTCAAACGAACTTACGAAACTCAAATTAAACGTGAAACAAGACAACCAATACCGGTTAAGACTTAACTACGCATCTGGTATAAGAACCAGACAACTGTTACTGTTGTAGCACTTGTAGGCTCTATTTCCTTATTCTAATGAAAATATTATCGCATTACATTTCTAGCGCAATTGATTGCACCTTAAACAGACTTAATTATGAATTTTCAATTATCGCGTTATATATATATATATATATATATATATATATATATATATATATATATATATATATATATTTCTTGTGTCTCTTTCATCTTTTCTAGCTTTACTTAAAATAATATACAACTTGTATGCATGTTCTCACATAATTGATTAGTTTACACCAATGATTATGTATATTGTAGTTTTTTTATCTTTCTCTTTTTCTTTGTGGATTATTATTTTATTTTATATGATGACTCTCATCATTATTTTTTTATGCCTCCTTTAATGTATTAATTTTCTATTCAAAAGTAGATTTATCATTATACACGTTATGTATATTTTTTTAATAAGATAATTTTTTAGTAGTTTAGTCTTGCTCTTTGTCCATTACATAATTGAATATTTTATTCACTTTAGAATTTTTCTATTAAATTCTAATAGTATATTATGGTAAACTCGGTTTTTTTAGCAAACAATTTTTATTATATATACAAACAACAAATATACATATAGCGACTAGATATTATCCAGAGAGAATAGTAACAAAATAAAAATAAAGAAAAGCAGAAAAGTTAAAAATTTGTCGAGAGATAAGCAATCTCCCAAAATGTTCCTCCATCTCTCGGTCCTTAATATATATATATATATATGAGTAAAAGTTTAAAAAAATTATATGTTCTTATAATTATTCCATTCGTTTCGGAGTTCTCAAGATATTTGAGTTTTATTTCTAATACAATTGAGAGCTCCTATCCAATTTGCTTCTTTCCATTTTTGGACAAGTCTTTGATTGCTGTATTTTTCAACGCTATCATAATAGAGAGAAGTTTAGCATGACAATGACCAAAATCAATTCGAAAATGGTTTAAAATTTGATTCGAAAATTAAATCGTTGAACTAAGTTTATGAATCAAATGAGCTGAATATGAGTTAAAAACTAAGTTCGTTAACTAAATGATCTGAACTTGAACTATACATAATTCGACTCGTTAGGTTTATGCGTCAATTCGATTATAGATGAGATAAATTATATTGTCTTTAAGAGTAGGTTTAAAGATTTATTCTAAATCTTAGTCTCATATATTTTTTTTAATCTAACGGTTTTAATTGATAATTTATATTCTTAAGTGAGTAAAATATTTCTACGAATAATTATACAAATAAAATTAACATCGTATAAATTCCAATCTTATAACTTTTATTTTATTTCTATATTTTTTATTTAAAAAATATTAATTTAAAATGTCAAATATATAAAAAATAGACTTTAAAAAATTACTTTTAAGTATGTGAAATAAGCGAGTTGAACCTAACAAGATAAATTTAATGAGTTGAACCGAGATATTCGTGAACTTCTAACAAATTGAGTTTGACCTGCAAAAAAAGTTCGTGATGAACCCGAACTCGGCCAATTCTTAACGAGTCGAGTTTAAGCTGAAAAAAAAGTTCGTGATAAACTCGAACTCGGCTAATTTTTAACGTGTCGAATTAAACTAAGACGAATTCGACTCGACTCGACTCATTTTCAACCCTAATGCAACACCTTACCAATCCTAAATTAACGGGAAAAGTATCTAGGAACTTACCATAGTGATTCCTTGCAATAGCTACACCTCCAGCGAAGTTGTCCCGAACTTAGTCAGCCATGTTAATTTTCATCCACTATATATTTATTTATTGCCAAATGCCCGTAATAATTCTAGAGGGACTTCTATATTTATGTCCTCAATCCACATTTTGTCCAGAATATCAAACTCTATCTGACGTTAGAGCTTGACATTATGTCATACACTACACATCAATAATTATGGTGCTAAACTTAAAAAAAATCTAAAAATTGTAAAAAAAAAAATAAATAGGACTAAAAGTTTAGTTTTAAAAATATAGAGAAAAAGTTAATTTTTATTAAACTAGAAAATTAAATTTGCATTTAAATTTATTTTTGTAGATTTAATAATAATTTTAGCCTTTTATGTCTTTCTTTTACAAAATTGTTCTCCCATCTTAAGTTTCATCCGATTTTATTTCTAGATCATATTTATATACTAAAAATGATGATATGATATATTTTAAATGTCGCGATGTTATGATGACAAACGATACCTTTCAACAAATAAAAATTGAAAAACAAAGTTCTTGGGTGAACGATGAAAACGGTTAGAACAAAGAGAGAAAGAAGAAAGGATAAAGAAGAAAGAAGAAGAAGGATTAGAGCAAATTGTTTACTATTCACTTTCTCATTTAGGGTTTACAAATGATTACAAATGAATAACAATTGGCCTCACTCAACAACCTGAATGATCTAGTCTATTTATAGACTAACTATCTAACTTATATTACAAGCTAACTAAACAATTGAATCCTTAACACAAGACCCAATTCGACATAATAAGTCAACATTATATTTCGACATTACATACTAGAACTAGCTTCTACTACATTATGTAACCCTTCTACATCAGCATGTGACGCAGCTTCGACTTCATGCTTGTCTCCTGTCGAAACACATGAATGCTATCTCTCGACAGAGGTAGAGTTCAATTTAAAATCTCACAAATCTCCACCTTGGATCTAACTCTACAAACAACAGGAAATAAACTAGCTTTCATCATACAGCTTTATCAACTGCATACAGTGGAAAAACTTACAACTCGACAACATCTTGGTGATCATATCAGCAGCATTGTCATCAGTCGAAACCTTTAACACTTGGACTTCACCACGCTCGATTATCTCTATGACGAAGTGCAACCTCACATCGATGTGCTTTGTTCGCTCATGATAGGCTGAGTTCTTCGACAGGTGTATTGCACTCTGACTATCACATTTAACAGTGATACTTCGACCTTGAAGTTTTAGCTCCTTTGCAAAACCTTCAAGCCACAATGCTTCTTTCACAGCTTTAGTGAGGAAAATATATTCTGCTTCAATGGTTGATAAGGCAACAACCTTCTGAAGCGTTGCTTTCCAACTGATTGTTGTGCTGAACATAGTGAACACATATCTAGAAATAGACTTTCTAGAATCCATACAACCTGCATAATCAGAGTCGACAAACCCTTCGATTTCGACTTTGCTATCATCACCGCAGGCTCCATCATAAATCAGGACTCTTTTCAGAGACCCATTTATGTATCTGAGAATCCACTTCAAAGCTTTCCAGTGCGCCTTTCCAGGACTGGCCATATACCTGCTTACAAGGCTCACTTCATACGCTATGTGTAACACCCCAAATTTATTAGAATATTTATTTAATTTATTTAAATATAATATTCGCTATTTTTGGTGAATTTTGGTGTTTTGGGCATTGTGCGGAATTTTGTGGAGTTTTGGTCATTTAATTAAATAATAGTATATAATATGAATATACTAGTATTATTATTAATTTAAATAATATTAGAGGGGTAAGGGTAAGATGGACTTTTGAGGAGGATTAGTGAGGGTATTATTGGAAAAGCCCATTTTGGAAGCCCAAGGGTTTAACAAAAAGGAATTGGGAAAAATAGGATTCATTTTGGTTAGATCGTGAAAAGAAGGGAAAAGTGCAGATGTCTGAGGAAAGAAGAAAAGGCGATGATTCGAGAAGGTTTCCGAAGAATCAGTAGAGAAAGCTCCGGATCGACAATCTAAGGTATGAGGAGTATTGCCTTTCATTGTTTTTAATATAGGAAGTGATGTGTTTAAAGTGGATTTTGGGGTTTTTGGGGGTTTTGAAGGGTTTATGAGTTATTGATGATTTAGAGGTATTTTTTAGGATCGGTGGTGGATTATTGAGGGTTGAATCGATTTGGGTAAAAATAAGCCTTCGAGGCTAAACCTTTTTTATGATATGTGGGATCTTGTATGAGAAAGGGATTTATGGGAACCTTGAGAGTTGTGAAGGTTTAGGTGATTTTGAGTTAGGATAGTGGAATTAATCGACCTACATGTCGTAGGTTTTATGCCTCTGTTTTGCCATGATGTCTTGGAAATGTTTTGGGGATGTTTTGGGTGAACTGAGGTTGAATTCGTAAGGTGTTTTGGGTTTGTTATGCTACTAATCTGTAGCAGCGATTTCGTAAAGCGAACCATTTCTTCGCAGGCAAACACTCGCCCAGACTCGCAAAGCGAGCAGCGCAGCGAATGCGCGATGATTGTGTGATGATACTGAGATGAACTCTGGGAGGTGACTTTTGGGGCTCGCAAAGCGAACGTCCCAGCGAAGGGCTTCGCCAAGCGAATAGAGGTAGCGAGGAGCGGCAGAAGGGGGAACTCTCTGGTTTTTGTGTGGGATATTGGGGTTCGCTGGAGTTCGCTGGAGTTCGCAAAGCGAACGTCCTAGCGAACATGTTCGCAAGGCAAACGTTGTAGCGAACATCTACTGTTCGCAAATTATTTTATGTTTCTTGAGCTGTTTTGATGCTGTGACTTTTCTGATGAATTTCCCTTATTTATTGATGATCATATGATGATGATTTCGTGATGTTTGATGATTAATTGATGATATGAATTACCGTGATGTATATTGATGATTATGAGCTGTTATATATGATGTTTGATGATTTAAGTGATGATATGAATTACCACGAGTGTATTGATGATTATGAGCTGTTTATACCTGATGTTTGATGATTAAATACTGATGTGAATTAACATAAGCTATGTTGATGATGATAAGACGATGATGCATAATGTTTTGATGAATAAATGACGATATGAGGATATGAGATTATGATGAATGATGATGCACGTGATGACTTTTATTGATGATGATGATTATGACGTTGTGCATCATGCATTCATAGCATATTTTGGTGATGATGTTAGGACTTCGGTCCAGTGATGATGAGTTTAGACTTCGGTATATTGTGGCTTCCATTCCATTGTGTGGATGTGAAGTGGTTTATGACGTGCTCCGGTTCTTGTGTGGAACCGATCCTAATGACGGGGATCTTTGGAGGGTGATGGCCTAAGTGTCCATCGATTGTGACGATTGGTACCACATGCATGAGTCTTATTGTGCATTGCATTTATGTGGCATATTGTTGTGATTTATGATGTCGTGCTTTGATGTTTTCCTGTGATGACTCTGATGATGCTGTATATGATGATGACGCCATTAGGGATGGCAATGGGTACCCGTGGGGACGGGTACTAGTCCCCCGCTACCCGCCCCGTTTAGTAAATATGATACCCGTATCCGCCCCATATCCGTGCGGGTATCTGGCAGACGGGTACCCGTGGATTTTGAGATACCCGCGGGTATTAACGGATATCCATGGATATTTTTTTTAATTGTAATTTACTAATTTTTCTTTTGTTAAATAGAAATTTTATCTTTTTTGTAATTAGAAGATTATGTGTAAATAGAAAATCTATCTATAATTTTTCATGAAAGTCATGATTCAACAAACTTGAAACAAATATATATTGAAACTAGGCTTTGAGAATGTGAAAAAAATGATCACATAATGCATATTAATTTATAGAAATATCAAATCAAACATATAACAATATATTACACATATGATTTAGTACAAATACCATAAATTGCACATAAATTACACATGTGATTTAGTAGAATCTATTCTATAATATGTGATTAATTTTTCCAAAGGATAAGTAATTAGTATATATTAATTTTAAAGGATATTTAATTAATTTTATTAATTATAAACGGATACAGATACCCGCGGGTACGGGTACCATTAAATCCGTATCCGTGCCCGTAATGAAACGGGTAATTAAATATCCGTTTATATTACCCGTGGATACCCGTTAAGCCATCTTACTCGTACCCGCGATGGATTTTATCCGCGGGTACCCGTGGGTACGGGTTTTTTTGTCATCCCTAGACGCCATTTTATGCATATCCTGTTTTATATTGATTATAATGAATTGTATTACTCACCCTGCCTGTTTGAATGTTGCCTCCACGTGGGTAACGTGCAGGTGATCAGGATTAGCTATGGATGCTTTTAAGGACTTGTGAAGCTATTTGCATTTTGGTCGATGTAGAGGGTCTTGCTCTGATAGTGTAACATCGGGTTGGGTCTTTGAGTCGAACCATGTTGAGTTTTATTTGGCTATTATTTTATTTATTATTTGATGACTATAGTTTATTTTAATAAACCCTTTTGTGGGATTTTTGTGGTTATGGTGGTTCTGCTGCCCTTTGAAGGCATTTTGGGTTATTTTGAGGAAAACCTGTTGTTTACGGAGCAATTTTGTTGATTTGAATTTATTGAGAAATTTGCACCCTTTGAGGTGATTCTGATTTTACTATGATTTTATGTTTAATCCGCTGCGATATTTATGGGGTATAAAAGGGTGTTACATTAGTGGTATCAGAGCAGGTCGGTCCATCCGACCAAGTTGTCTAATGTTGTCTAGTCCCTAGTGTGCGACATGTGTGTTGCATGGTCACCCTTAATCTCTTGTTGATAATAGACGGGATCGTGTTGCATGGGATAGACGTGTCTTACGAGCTTAAGTGGTGTGCGCAGTGAATTATTTAGAGTTAAGCCAAGTGCTTACAGATGGTTTTGATGAGTCGATGCAGGATGGTGCTGATGTTTAAGTTGAGGGTAACTTGGAGTATTAGTGAAGGTGGAGAAGTGGGTGTTTTGCCTGGTGTTTGTGAAATTTCAGAAGTGTTTCCTGATAAAGTAAGTGATTGGCCTCTAGAGCGTGAGGTAGAGGTTGTGGAGGATTTGATACCAGGTATGAGTCCGGTGTCAATGGCTCCTTACCGGATGTCTGCATCTGAGTTGGGAGGATTGAATGAACAATTGGAAGAGTTGTTTGGGATGAAGTTGTCGACTAAGTGTTTCTCTGTGGGGTGCTCCTACGTTGTCGGTGAGGAAGAAAGATGGTACTATGAGATTGTGTGTGGATTATAGATAGTTGAATAAAGTGAAGATCAAGAATAAGTAGCCACTTCTAAGGATTGATGATTTGATGGATCAATTAGTGGGCGCTTACGTTTTAGCAAGATTGATTTGAGGTCTGGTTATCATCAGATCCGTGTTAAGCCTGATGATATTCTGAAGACAACTTTCAGAACGAGGTATGGTCACTATGAATACATTGTGATGCCGTTTGGTGTGTTCAATGCACCTGGTGTGTTCATGGAGTATATGAATAGGATTTTTCATGAGTATCTGGATCAGTTTGTGGTGGTTTTCATCGATGACATCCTGATATATTCTAAGTCTGAAGAAGAGCATGCTGAGCATTTGAGAACTGTGTTGCAAGTATTGAAGGAAAAAAAGTTGTATCGAAGCTGTCAAAGTGTGAGTTCTGGTTAAAGGAAGTGAATTTTCTTGGGCATGTGATTTCAAGTGGCAGAATTGATGTAGATCTTTCCAAGATTGATGTTGTGTTACAGTAGGAGACTCCGAAGTCTGCTACTGAGATACGAAGTCTTCTGGGATTGGAGGGTTATTACCGCAAGTTTATCGAGGGCTTTTCTAAGTTGGCATTACCTTTGACTCAGTTGACTCGAAAGGGTCAAGCTTTTGTGTGGGATGTAGCTTGTGAGGAGAGTTTTGTGGAATCGAAGAAGAGATTAACGAACGCTCCAGTGTTGATTTTGCCTAATCCGAGCGAATCTTGTGTGGTGTATTGTGATGCATCGAAGATGGGTCTTGGAGGAGTATTGATGCAGAATGGACAAGTTATTGCCTATGCTTCGAGACAATTGCGAGTTCATGAGAGGAATTATCCTACGCATGACTTGGAATTGGCCGCTGTGGTGTTTGTGCTGAAGATTTGGAGACATTATTTGTTTGGCTCTAAGTTTGAAATGTTCAGTGATCATAAAAGTCTGAAGTACTTATTTGATAAAAAAGAATTGAATATGAGGCAGAGAAGGTGGTTAGAGCTGTTGAAGGATTTTGATTTTGATTTGAGTCATCATCCGGGCAAAGCAAATGTAGTGGCCGATGCATTGAGTAGAAAGTCATTGCATATGTCGATGCTTAGGGTGAAAGAATTGGAATTAATTGAGCAATTCCGAGATTTGAGTTTGGTGTGTGAAGAGATTCCTGACAGTGTTAAGTTGGGAATGTTGAAGTTGACTAGTGGTATTCTGGAAGAGATTAGAGTGGGACAACGATCTGACTTGAAGTTAGTTGACTAGTTAACTTTGATCAACCAAGGTAACGGAGGAGAATTCCGAATTGACGAGAATGGTGTGATGATGTTCAGAGACAGGGTGTGTGTTCCAGATGTCCCAGATATTAAGAAGAGCATTTTTGAGGAAGGACATCGAAGTAGGTTGAGTATTCATCCCGGTGCTACGAAGATGTACCAGGATTTGAAAAAAATTATTTTGGTGGCCAAGTATGAAGAAGGATATTGCGGAGTTTGTTTATGCATACTTGAATTTTCAGAAGACGAAGATTAAGCATCAGAAGCCTTTAGGTATGATGCAGCTATTGAGTATTCCAGAGTGGAAATGGGATAGTATTTCCATGGATTTTGTGTTGGGATTGCCAAAGACTGAGAGAGGGAATGATTCTATTGGGTGATTGTGGATAGATTAACTGAATCAGCTCATTCCTTGCCGATACAGATTAATCATTCTATGCAGAAGTTAGCCGAGATGTACATTGAGGAAATTGTGAAGTTGCATGGGATACCTTTGAATATTGTGTCGGATAGAGACCTGAGGTTTACGTCAAGGTTGGAAGAGTTTGTAAGATGCTTTGGGTACTAAGTTGAGGTTGAGTTCTGCCTATCATCCGTAGATGGATGGACAGACATGGAGGACTATCCAGCCTTTAGAGGATTTGCTGAGAGCTTGTATGTTGGATCAAGGTAGATCGTGGGATAGTCATTTGTCGTTTACGACAACAGTTTTCATGCTAGTATTGGGATGACGATGTATGAAGCCTTGTGTGGAAGAAAGGGGTGGGACTCCATTGTGTTGGTATGAATCGGGCAAGAGTGTTGTACTCAGACCTGAGATTGTGCAAGAGACGACCGAGAAGATTAAGATGATCCAAGAAAGGATGAGAGCGTCGCAGAGTCGCCAGAAGAGCTATCATGATAAGGGGAGGAAGACACTTGAATTCCAAGAGGGAGATCACGTGTTATTGAGGGTGACGCCAGTGACTGGCATGGGTCGAGCTTTGAAGTCTAGGAAGCTCACTCCATGTTTTATTGATCCATATCAAATTTTATAGAGGATAGGAGAGGTGGCCTATCAAATTGATTTACCGCCGTCACTTGCAAATTTGCATGACGTGTTCCATGTGTCTCAGTTGAGGAAGTACATTTCGGATCCGTCGCATGTGATTTAGATGGATGATGTACAAGTGAGGGATAACCTGACAGTGGAAGTTTTACCGGTACGGATTGACGGTCGAGAGATGAAGCAACTTCGGGGTAAAGACATAACTTTGGTGAAGGTGTTGTGGGGTGAATCAGATGGCGAAAGTTGAACTGGGGAATGTGAAGATCAGATGAGGGAGTCGTAACCGACTCTATTTCTTTGAGGTAATTTTCGAGGGCGAAAATTCTGTAAGTGGGGGAGAGTTGTAACACCCCAAATTTATTAGAATATTTATTTAAATATAATATTCGCAATTTTTGGTGAATTTTGGTGGTTTGGGCATTGTGTGGAATTTTGTTGAGTTTTGGTTATTTAATTAAATAATAGTATATAATATGAATATACTAGTATTATTATTAATTTAAATAATATTAGAGGAGTAAGGGTAAGATGGACTTTTGAGGAGGATTAGTGAGGGTATTATTAGGAAAGCCCATTTTGGAAGCCCAAGGGTTTAACAAATAGGAATTGGGAAGAATATGATTCATTTTGGTTAGATCGTGAAAAGAAGGGAAAAGTGCAGAGCTCTGGGGAAAGAAGGAAATGCGAGGATTCGAGAAGGTTTCCGAAGAGTTGGTAGAGAAAGCTCTGGATCGACAATCTAAAGTATGGGGAGTATTGCCTTTCATTGTTTTCAATATAGGAAATGATGTGTTTAAAGTGGATTTTGGGGTTTTTGGGGTTTTTGAAGGGTTTATGAGTTATTGATGATTTAGAGGTATTTCTGAGGATCGATGGTGGATTAATGAGGGTTGAATTGATTTGGGTAAAAATAAGCCTAAGAGGCTAAACCTTTTTTATGATATCTGGGATCTTGTATGAGAAAGGGATTTATGGGGTTTATGCGAACCTTGAGAGTTGTGAAGGTTTAGGTGATTTTGAGTTAGGATAGTGGAATTAATCGACCTAAATGTCATAGGTTTTATGCCTCTGTTTTACCATGATGTCTTGGAAATGTTTTGGGGATGTTTTGGGTGAACTGAGGTTGAATTCGTAAGGTGTTTTGGGTTTGTTATGCTACTGATGTGTAGCAGCAATATTCTGAAATCGCGGGTTCGTAAAGCGAACCATTCCTCCGCAAGGCGAACACTCGCCCAGACTCACAAAGCGAGAAGCGCAGCGAATACGTGATGATTGTGTGATGATACTGAGATGAACTCTGGGAGGTGACTTTTGGGGTTCGCAAAGCGAGCGTCCCAGTGAAGGGCTTCGCCAAGCAATAGAGGTAGTGAGGAGAGGTAGAAAGGAGAACTCTCTGGTTTTTGTGTGGGATATTGGGGTTCGCTAGAGTTCGCAAAGCGAACGTCCTAGCGAACATGTTCGTAAGGCGAACGTCTACTGTTTGCGAATTGTTTTATGTTTCTTGAGCTGTTTTGATGTTTTGATGTTGTGACTTTTCTGATGAATTTCCCTGATGTAACACCCCAATTCACATCGCGAATAAATAATACATAAATAAATCAGAGTAACTAAAAATTTATTTTTCCGACAGAAACAAGGATGCCACATTTTAAAGTAAGAAAACACAATCCATGCTCAATTATTTGATACATAACACATAATAGAGAAAATCATTAACGGGAAACTTTTTCCATCTAAAGGGAAAGGTCAATTATGGAATAAAGCGGAAAGATCCATAACCGACTTGTTTTACAAAATAAATCATTTTAGAACATCAACTATATATACAAAGGTGCTACAAAATACATTCAACAAATGTATACATATATATATATATATAATCGTTCCCCGACTCACGTGCTACGTATCAGAGCAGACACCAAGACCGACAACAGAACGGAGGGCTAGTCTTCACAAAAAGACCTCCAACAACTCTAATCTGTAATGCCTCATAGAGCATTATAAAACAGCAGAAGGGTGAGAAATAACAACTAAACCAAGATTGCATAATAATATGCAAACACATAACAATTCACATGCATAGTTATTCTCACCACAAACACCACATACTAATACATATAACCTACCACATATACGTAACATATATCTATTAATCCCACAATATAGCATATATCAAGTATCCAATATACTCACATATTTTCACATAAGGCATACCAAGTCATAACATTTAGAAACACATCACACATCACATAGCACATGTCTACGTATAAACATATTATCCACAACCAGTGCATTTATCACATATACACATCAAATTACCAATGCTATCACAATCTCAACACATAACAAATCGATGCACAATTTCCACACATAATCAATCAAATCATGATTTTCCACACATAATGCATCCATGATTTATGCAAATGCACAGAGACCGACACAACGACTCTATACAAATGCCATGCGGTACCGACTTCCAACATTTCTCATCACTAGTTCACTCAGGAACTCTGTTGGAACCATCGCTCATTACTTAGTGTAACTCCCCGCCGGGCATACGATGTTCCCCGTCGCTCACACCCCACACGGGCACACGACATTTATGGACCGCTCACACCCCACACGAGCACACGACCCGATCGCTCACACCCCACATGGGCACACGATCGTCTATAACCATCGCTTTCGGTCCTCTTATTTTTAAGGCAATTTATACCTCTTATTTTTAAGGCTCACGATGTTATAGCAGATTCCCTCTGGAACCAATCCGTCACTCACGACGTCACAAGAATGCATATCATGATGCTTGGCATACAATGACTCATGACATTCAAAATGCACACATATACACATCCACAATCATGCATATATCATCAACTCATCAATTCCATACATTCATAATTCAACAATATGAATTATCTCATCATCAATATTCATGCATTCGAAACCAATTCAACCAATGCATTTACTTGCCATAAGGCCACCAAATAACACTCATTCAATTTCACATACACAAAGCATTTCATCACAAACCACAAACCACAACAATCATACAATCACAATTACTTCCACAAGGGATTCACACCACAAGGCTACCCACAACACATCATAACAACATGCATCAACACCATATAAACCACATAAAAGCTCAATGTTATGCAACAATAGCACAACACACGGTAAAACACCAACCGCACGCATTTAATGCGATAAAAACCCGACAACCCGACTATTTTTCAAAAACACGAATTAATTAAATCATATTTTACCATCCAAACCATTTTTAATAGAAAGAACATTTCATTAGCTTTCCAACGCTTCGAACGGGGACCAAAACGGACTTACTGTTCAAAAGTTATGAAGAAAACAAAATCGGACATTTTGGAAAATTCTGTGATCATGCGTCGACGCATGAGGCTGGGACTCAGCGCATGATCCTGGAAATTTTGCCCGGGTTAGCACATAAACCTGGGGGTTAGCGCATAATTCTGGGGGTTAGCGCATGAATGCGCAGATTTTGCTAAAAACTCAGTTTTCGATCGTTAAATGCCTTCCGGACCTCCGATTTCGATTCCGTAAAACGTTGCGATCTCAGAATTCAACGTACTACAATATTTTCACCATTAAAAAGCCATCCAACACATTTTCCATTTTTGAAATATTTTGAAACATAGTTTTATCAATTTACCCCAACTCCAAACTCGCTCAAAACCACTCGAAAACACAAAAACAACCATTCCCGATTAATTCCTATCCTTACCCGATTAAATATCAACCTATACCAATGTTACCAAACATATCCAAACACTTTTACTCGATCACAACATCAATTTGCACAAAAACATCGATATATATCAAAAACTCAAAAGTTACAGATTCAACTCGATTCAATCAAACGATCACGCTAAATCACGACCCAACATCACACGACTCTACTACGCAATTTATTCCGACTTTCGTCCGTAAAAACATCGATTTCTACTCATTTTCACCATTTCGACCTAAAATGAAAACTATAAGAAAATATCCAAAACAATCCAAGAAAACATACACATATACATACACAAGCAAGATATAATTGAAACTTCTCACCCTTACCCGATTAATCGCGCTTGAAACGGAGTTATGTCGATTTTTCCACTTTTCCTCTTCTCCCTTTTCTTTCCTCTCTTTTCTCTTATCTTCTATTTCTCTTCTTTCTTTTTTTCTTTTCCTTACTATCTTTTCTTTCTATTTATATAAAAACATAAAACTTACCCAAGCAAAACACCAAAATACCCCTCAGCTCAAATATCTCCTAAACGCTCTCAAAATGCGATAAAACATAAACAACGATGAAAAATAATATATTGTCAAATAAAAGTCAATAATAAAATAATATAAAACAAAAATAATTAAATCGACTCAATTAAATAAATAAGACAAAATGGGGCGTTACAACTCTCCCCCACTTAGACATTTTCGTCCTCGAAAATATAACTGAGACGAACAACTCGGAATACGACTCTCGCATCCGACTAACCAACTAACATGCCAACACTAGGCACACCACGAATAACACCAACTGACAAACCACCTTGCTAACAACAACTACTACAACAACACGACACGACGACAACTACAACGACAAGATGCAAAGCCCATACAATGCACTTGACGACCAACTCACTACTCAAAGACTACCCAAGTTACGAACACACAGGAATTAGCTACTCCCACTAGAACCAACACGATAGAAACGAGGCAACAACACAAACAAGAACACAAGTTCCACAACCCAACATCCTTGTCACACAACATTATTACAACAATTCTACGATTCACCAATCGAACATACAACCAAAACATCCATCTACATAGTAGCTCATGCATAATATTTAAACCTTCCACCTATCACTTCCATTCCGGAACGTCTAATGGTCTCATCATTCCTACATGTTTACAATGTTCAACCTATGAACTCTTACCAGTCACGCACATATATACGAATTGTGCCACATCACGCTTTCGATGCGCACTCTGATTACTCGTAACCATCAAAACTACCAATTTCACGTCCAAAGTATAACTCCTTCTCATATTCACCAAAAATCATTGTTAACTGTTAATATTCCCAACGTCACACTCTTCTGTGTTATCTCACACACCAGACACAAGTCTCTGAACTGCTCAAACAATTCTAACTCCCTGACCATCAAAACTGACATGTATAAAAACTTTCGACTTAAATTTTCAGGCACAACCTTAGCCTTTCCCGAAGGATAATCCAAGCCAAATTCATAACTCGTCACGAATTCCAACTCTCCTCGTTGTCTCATACTCTATTCCTTCAGACCAAACAAGTACTCTAAACTCTTGCGGTTACCAAACCCTTCGAACCTAGAACCATAAAGATGATACCTCCAAATATTCCAACACATTGCAACCGCAACCAATCCCAAATCCGAAATAGTATAGATCCTTTTATGAATCCTCAATTGTCGTAAAGCATACGCCACGGCTTTACCCTCTTGCCTCAACACACTGCCTAAAATCATCAAAGACACATCACAATACCTCACAAACGGTTTATTAGGATCATCCAGAATCAAAACTGAAACCGCAGACAACTTCTACTTCAGCTCACCAAAACTTACTCACAACGAACATCCAAAACAAACGACTCACCCTTTGCAAGTCAACTGAGATAACAGAAGTACTAACTTAGCAAAGTCTTCCATAACCTGCAGTAACAACCAACTAAGCCCAAAAGTCTCTAATCTTCTTAACCAACTTTGGAGCCTCTCATTGTAGAACTACATCTACTTCCGATGGATCCATAACCATACTCTCATCCGAAATAGCATATCCAAGAAACTAACCTTTTTCAACCCAAATTCTCACTTGAATAACTTAGCATAACACTCTGTCTCCTTTTCAACACTTGCAATTCCAATCTCAAACACTCTACCTGTTCTTCCTCTGAGTTTATAACAGATCTGAATATCCTCAATCAAAACCACTACGAACTTATCCAAATAAATATGGAAGATACGATTCCTCTACCCTAAAACATTACAGACGCATTACAACACCAAATAACATCACTGTACGTTGTAATTCCCAACCAAACTCCAAAAGATATAAATTCTTAAAGCTTTGCAAAAAATTTCACTAGGTAACTGGTTACTCACATACAAGCTTAACCGAGTAAATAACAGCCTATCCCGATGATAACAAACATAATCGGTCTCATTAAATCGATTAAAGCCTCAACTCATACAATTCACCACTCTTATCAAACATCCCAAACAATTGTAATTTCACTCAAACTCAACCAAACCATTCCAGTTATCTATTCTTGAAAGTGGACACTTATTCTCAATCGTTACTTTATCCAACTGTCAGTAATCCATACACAATTTCTTCTCTTGACCGTCCAATTCCACAAATTCCAACATGTCACCACAACCAAGCCAAGAGAACTCTTAAATATTACACCCACACCTAGGGTTTCCTCAAAATTTCCATTAATGCTCTAAAACTCCAAAGACTCCAAACCTCACCAGAACTCCAAGTTTTACTTTCCATAGTCTCAATACCAATACCATCATGCTTGTTATTCCATTCAATCATCATTCCCTTTTGGTACTAACAAAGCTGGAGCTCTCTAAGACCACACCTTAATGTTCCATCCAAAAACACATCCGAAAACCATGCACAACTGACGGCCCATCACTATGGCTTCCTGCCAATTTCCAGAACACTATCATCACAGACAAAATAAACTTCTTAGTCCCATCTACTAAGAGTTTCCTACTTACTTAGCAGATATAAACCTCAACTATTCATCTTCGTCCAATTAAGTTCAATCTCTACTCTCTGAGAAGCAGTCCTTAATAATACCCAATCATTCTCTCTCAATAACTTCTCAACTTGACCAACATACGGAAACCTCGAATCCGTCTCCTCTTCCAATATAAGAAACTTCTTTGACTCAACAAAACAATCTGTAACCATTTCCTTAATTCCAAACAATTCATGGCACACACTATCCAAGCCGGAAAGACCCGTCTATTCCATCAAACATAATTCCCGTCTACTATCAACAAGAGATTAAGGGTGATCAGTTCCTCAATTTGTCAATAGACAGCCGACAATCATGATGGGGCATAAACTGTCTTCACCAAACTATAATAACGTTTCTTGCATCCTGTGTACAAAACTACCTAAGGCGAAAATCCTTAGTTGACATAAACCTTACCTCCGCAATCCCTCCAGAATCTGGAACAACACTGTCCAAACAACACTTACACTCTTGCAACCAACGGCACACTGAGCCCACGCTCCATGACCGAAGCAACTTGGAGAAGTTCCAGCTTCTCCCCCACTTATCTCGTTCTCAATCCTGAAGACAAAGGATTAGAAAAACCAGAAAGTACTGACAGTGCTTCCCCACACATATCAAGTACTAAAGAACAAACAACATCGACAGTATTCAACTGTCACACCAAACTGACTCAACAACTTGGTCGGACGGACCGACCTGCTCCGATACCACTAATGTAACACCCCAATTCCCATCGCGAATAAATAATACATAAATAAATCAGAGTAACTAAAAATTTATTTTTCCGACAGAAACAAGGATGCCACATTTTAAAGTAAGAAAACACAATCCCTGCTCAATTATTTGATACATAACACATAATAGAGAAAATCATTAACGGGAAACTTTTTCCATCTAAAGGGAAAGGTCAATTATGGAATAAAGCGGAAAGATCCATAACCGACTTGTTTTACAAAATAAATCATTTTAGGACATCAACTATATATACAAAGGTGCTACAAAATACATTCAACAAATGTATACATATATATATATATATATATATATATATATATATATATATATATATATATATATATATATATATATATATATATATAATCGTTCCCCGACTCCCGTGCTACGTATTAGAGCAGACACCAAGACCGACAACAGAACGAAGGGCTAGTCTTCACAAAAAGACCTCCAGCAACTCTAATCTGCAATGCCTCATAGAGCATTATAAAACAGCAGAAGGGTGAGAAATAACAACTAAACCAAGATTGCATAATAATATGCAAACACATAACAATTCACATGCATAGCTATTCTCACCACAAACACCACATACTAATACATATAACATACCACATATACATAACATATATCTATTAATCCCACAATATAGCATATATCAAGTATCCAATATACTCACATATTTGCACATAAGGCATACCAAGTCATAACATTTAGAAACACATCACACATCACATAGCACATGTCTACGTATAAACATATTATCCACAACCAATGCATTTATCACATATGCACATCAAATTACCAATGCTATCACAATCTCAACACATCACAAATCGATGCACAATTTCCACACATAATCAATCAAATCATAATTTTCCACACATAATGCATCCATGATTTATGCAAATGCATAGAGACCGACACAACGACTCTATCCAAATGTCATGCGGTACCGACTTCCAACATTTCTCATCACTGGTTCACTCAGGAACTCTCCTGGAACCATCGCTCGTTACTTAGTATAACTCCCCGTCGGGCATACGATGTTCCCCGTCGCTCACACCCCACACAGGCACACGACGTTTATGGATCGTTCACACCCCACACGGGCACACGACCCGATCGCTCACACCCCACATGGGCACACGATCGTCTATAACCATCGCTTTCGGTCCTCTTATTTTTAAGGCTCACGATGTTATAGCAGATTCCCTCTGGAACCAATCCGTCGCTCACGACGTCACAAGAATGCATATCATGATGCTTGGTATACAATGACTCATGACATTCAAAATGCACACATATACACATCCACAATCATGCATATATCATCAACTCATCAATTCCATACATTCACAATTCAACAATATGAATTATCTCATCATCAATATTCATGCATTGAAAACCAATTCAAACAATGCATTTACTTGCCATAAGGCCACCAAATAACACCCATTGAATTTCACATACACAAAGCATTTCATCACAAACCACAAACCACAACAATCATACAATCACAATTACTTCCACAAGGGATTCACACCACAAGGCTACCCATAACACATCATAACAACATGCATCAACATCATATAAACCACATAAAAGCTCAATGTTATGCAACAATAGCACAACACACGGTAAAACACCAACCACACACATTTAACGCGATAAAAACCCGACAACCTGACTATTTTTCAAAAACACGAATTAATTAAATCATATTTTACCATCCAAACCATTTTTAATAGAAAGAACATTTCATTAGCTTTCCAACGCTTCGAACGGTGAGAAGTTTTAATTAAATCATATAATTCTTTAACGCCCATTTCATTAGCATGAATGCACAAAAACATCGATATATATCAAAAACTCAAAAGTTACAGATTCAACTCGATTCAATCAAACGATCACGCTAAATCACGACCCAACATCACACGACTCTACTACGCGACTTATTCCGACTTTCGTCCGTAATAACATCGATTTCTACTCATTTTAACCATTTCGACCTAAAATGAAAACTATAAGAAAATATCCAAAACAATCCAAGAAAACATACACATATACATACACAAGCAAAATATAATTGAAACTTCTCACCCTTACCCGATTAATCGCGCTTGAAACGGAGTTATGTCGATTTTTCCACTTTTCCTCTTCTCCCTTTTCTTTCCTCTCTTTTCTCTTCTCTTCTCTTTCTCTTCTTTCTTTTTTCTTTTCCTTACTATCTTTTCTCTCTTTTCTTTCTATTTATATAAAAACATAAAACTTACCCAAGCAAAAGACCAAAATACCCCTCAGCTCAAATATCTCCTAAACGCTCTCAAAATGCGATAAAACATAAACAACGATGAAAAATAATATATTGTCAAATAAAAGTCAATAATAAAATAATATAAAACAAAAATAATTAAATCGACTCAATTAAATAAATAAGACAAAATGGGGCGTTACACCTGATGTTATTGATGATCATATAACGATGATTTCGTGATGTTTGATGATTAATTGATGATATGAATTACCGTGATGTATATTGATGATTATGAGCTGTTATATATGATGTTTGATGATTTAAGTGATGATATGAATTACCACGAGTGTATTGATGATTATGAGCTATTTATACCTGATGTTTGATGATTAAATACTGATGTGAATTAGCATAAGCTATGTTGATGATGATAAGATGATGATGCATGATGTTTTGATGAATAAATGACAATATGGCGAATATGAGATTATGAAGAATGATGATGCACGTGATGACTTTTATTGATGATGATGATTATGACGTTGTGCATCATGCATTCATAGCATATTTTGGTGATGATGTTAAGACTTATGTCCAGTGATGATGAGGTTAGACTTCGGTCTATTGTGGCTTCCATCCCATTGTGTGGATGTGAAGTGGTTTATGACGTGCTCTGATTCTTGTGTGGAACTGATCCTAATGACGGGGATCTTTGGAGGGTGATGGCCTAAGTGTCCATCGATTGTGATGATTGGTACCACATGCATGAGTCTTGTTGTGCATTGTATTTATGTGGCATATTGTTGTGATTTATGATGTTGTGCTTTGATGTTTGCCTGTGATGACTCTGATGATGTTGTATATGATGATGACGCCATTTTATGCATATCCTATTTTATATTGATTATAATGAATTGTATTACTCACCCTGTCTGTTTGAATGTTGCCTCCACGTGGGTAACATGCAGGTGATCAGGATTAGCTTTGGATGCTTTTGAGGACTTGTGAAGTTATTTGCATTTTGGTCGATGTAGAGGGTCTTGCTCTGATAGTGTAACATCAGGTTGGGTCGTTGAGTCGAACCATGTTGAGTTTTATTTGGCTGATATTTTATTGATTATTTGATGACTATGGTTTATTTTAATAAACCCTTTTATGGGATTTTTGTGGTTATGGTGGTTCTGCTGCCCTTTGAAGGCATTTTGGGTTATTTTGAGGAAAACCCGTTGTTTACAGAGCAATTTTGTTGATTTGAATTTATTGAGAAATGTGCACCCTTTGAGGTGATTCTGATTTTACTATGATTTTATGTTTAATCCGCTGCGATATTTATGGGGTAGAAAAGGGTGTTACACCATGTCTGGCCTCGTACAGACCATAACACATATCAAAGAACCTATTACACTAGCATATAGAATGCTACTCATATAGATTCTTTCAGCTTCAGTACTCGGACTTTGAGCAATACTAAGCTTAAACTGAGGATTTGTTGGAGTCACAACAGGCTTTAAATTTGACATACCAACTTGTCGAGAAGCTTCCGTATGTATGTCTCTTGAGATAAGCACAACTTCGAATGCTTTGCATCTCTCTGGATGTCAATCCCAAGAATCCTGGTGGCAGCTCCCAGATCCTTCATTTCGAACTCCTTACTGAGTTCACCCTTCACCTCCATTACATCCTCGACACTGTTGCTAGCTATAAGGATATCATCCACATAAAGCAACAAAATAACAAGTGAGTTTCCTGGTCAAAATCTGAAGTAAACACAGTGGTCGAACTGACTCTTAGTGAAACCAATGTGTGCCATGAACTTGTCGAATCTCTTGTTCCACTGTCGAGAAGATTATTTCAGGCCATACAAATACCTATCCAGCTTGCACACATAATCTTCCTTATCCTTTTCTACATACCCTTAAGGTTGATGCATTAGGATCGTTTCGTCTAGGTCACCATACAGAAATGTTGTCTTCACATCCATTTGCTCAAGTTCCAAGTCGAACTTTGCCACCACGGTTAACAACATTCGAATGGATCTATGTTTTACAACAGGCGAGAACACATCATTGAAGTCGACACCTTCTTTCTGAGTGAACCTCCTAGCAACCAACCTTGCCTTAAAGTGCTTCGACACCACCCCTTCGATTCCTTCCTTGACCTTGAAAATCCACTTACAACTGACTAACCTTGCTCCTGCAGGTTTCTCAATCAGCTCCCAAGTGTTATTATCATGAATAGATCTCATCTTGTCACCCATGGCTTTTCTCCATTCAGTCTTGTTTCGACTCCTCGTAGCTTTATTGTAATCTCTAGGTTCTTCCTCAAGTACCTCACTTGCATAGATTAAGGCAAAAGCTATAAGATCTGCATAACCAAGTCTCTAAGGTAGCTTGATGACTCTTCTCGACCTATCTCTTGCTAGTAGGTAGTCATCAATAGTTTCCTCAGTCTCTTCAACATCTTGCTCTTCTTATTCGACTTCATCTGGGTTATGCACCTCAGCATCACTATGCTCCACCTCAACTGGAATTTCTACCTGTTCCAGCTCCTCTTCAGAGATTTCTGCACTTCGACCAACATCACTAGTTTTCTTGAACGCCATTTCGACTTCATTGAAAAACTACATCACGACTTATGATTCATCTTCTGTGACCTGGTTCTAGGCACCACAGCCTATAACATTTGACTCCCTCAGGATATCCAAGGAACATGCATCTCAGAGCTATAGGTTCGACCTTGTCCTGCCTAATGTGAGCATAGGCCAAACAGTCAAATACTCTCAGTTTGTCGAGATCTGGTAGTTGACCCGACCAAACTTCTTTAGGTGTCTTCATTCCCAAGGCAGTCAAAGGACATCTATTTATCAGATAAGCTATTGTCAAAACAGCCTCCGCCCAAAACACCTTCTTCAATCCAGCACTAACCAACATTCATCTAACCCTTTTGAGGATTGTTCGATTGAATCTCCCAGCTAAGCCATTTTGTTGAGGAGTACCTGCTACAGTCTTATGCCTTGCAATCCCAGACTCGACACAGTAACTGTCGAAAGCTTCATTGTAGAACTCAAGACCATTTTCAGTTCTCAACCTCTTAAGCTTTTTGCCAGTTTGAGTTTCAACCAGAACCTTCCAACTTTTGAAATTCTCAAAAGTTTCATCATTAGTCTTCTAAATGAATACCCATAATTTTCTGGAATAGTCATCAACTATGGATATAAAATACATTGCCCCTGAATGTGAAGGATTCCTTGCGTAACACCCTTTTCTAGCCCCAAAATGTTGCAGCAGAAACAACTCAAATATCAGAGTAAAGCATAAAAATCCCTCAAAGGGTGCACATTTCTCATTTAAAATCAAAATAATACACTTGCCCTGTAAACAAAGGGTTTTCCTCAAAATAAATAAAAAAGCCTTCACATGGCAGCGGAACTCAAAATTTTCAAATAAAAGGTTTTCAACAAACATCATAATAATCAAATAAAACCATATCATCAAATGACAACAAAAATAAGGAAACAACATAGTTCGACTCAAAGGACCCCAACCCGATGTTACACTATCAGAGCAAGACCCTCTAAACCGACCAAAAGCAAATAAACTTCAAGGTCCTCGAAAGCGTCCACAGCTAAACCTGATCACCTGCACGTTACCCATGTGGAGGCAACATTCAAACAGGCGAGGTGAGTAATCACGATTCATAATAATCAATATAAAACAAGATATACATAAAATGGCAGTATCTTCATATACAACATCATCAGGGTCATCATCAAGGAAAACACCAGGAAACACCATATCACAAATTCATCAATGTCACATAAAATGCAATGCATAACAAGACTCATGCATGTGGTACCAATCGTCATAATCGATGGACACTAGGCCATCACCTCTCCAAAGATCCCCGTCAATAGGATCGATCCCGCAATCGGAACCGGAGCACGTCATAATTACCTCATATCCGCACAATGGGAATGAAGCGTCATCACAGAGTATGCATATGAATGTATGATACACAACATCACTAATCATCATCATCAAATAAACATCATAATGTGAATCATCATTCATTCATTCTCATATAAATTATGTCATCATATATTCATCAAAATTTCACAAATCAGCACCTCAATACCTTCAAGAACACCATGGTAAATCATCATAAATATCACAACATCAAACACCAGAACAGCACAGCAACAGAAAAGAAATTTCACGAACAACAGACGTTCTCTCCAGGATTCACTAGGCGAACATGTTCGCTAAAACCTTTGCTCGGCGAAGCGGCCAGCGAATCCCACAAACACCACACCAAGACACCAGAAAAACACCCTCTGTCATACTCGCTAGTTTATTCGCTGGGCGAAGCTACTCGCTGATTCATTCCCTTAGCGAGTCTTCCAGCGAATCCCCACTTCCACTCCCTTAGCGAGTCTTCCAGCAAATCCCCACTTCCACTCCAGAACCGTCTCAGTACCTACACTCATGTTATCGCGCACTCGCTGCGCTGTTCGCTTTGTGAACCTTGGCGAACATTCGTCTAGCAAAGCGATGGTTCGCTTAGCGAACCTGCGATTACAGCAAATAGCTGCTACGCACCAGTGGTTCCACAGCCTCAAAGGTACCTACAATTACAGCTCCAAATGACCCAAAAACATCCCTACAACAGTCCTAATGCACCACGGAAATCAACAACACAAAACCTACATCTATTAGGTCGATTCAGGACACTGCGGGAACCTTGAATTCCCTAAACCTTCACAAACCCAATTGCCCCTACGACCCTTACAATCCTCTTTTCCACAGGGTCAAAACAACTCGACAGGGAATCAACCCCTAGGTCTATTTCATCCAATTAAATTCAACCCTTAATAATCGATTCACAAAATACCCTCAAAATCATCAATTCATCACAAAACCCCACAAACCCTCAAACACAAAACATCCATTTCAATTACATCGAATCCTATATTGAAAACAATGAAGGCAATTACTCCCCATACCTTAGATTGTCGATCCGAAGTGTTCTCTTTTGAGCCTTTGGAAACCTTCACGAAATCCTCGTCTTTTTTCCCTTTTTCCTCAGAGCTCTCCTTCTTTCCTTCTTTTCACGTTCTATCCAAAAAGAACCTTATTCTCAAAATCCTCCTTTTATATTCACTCTAACCCTTGGGCCTCAAAATTGGGCTTTCTCCACAATGCCCTCACTAATTCTCCTCAAATGTCTACTTTACCCTTAATTCCCTTAATATAATAATACAATATATTCCCTAATACATACTATTATTTAATTAAATAACCAAAACTTCCCAAAATCACCGACATCGACACAAATCATAGAAATTCACGAGTATAATATTTAAATAAATTAAATAAATATTATTACGAAAATTGGGGTGTTACAACTCTCCCCCACTTAAAGAATTTTCGCCCTCGAAAATTACCTCAAGGAAATAGAGTCGGATACGACTCCCTCAGTTAATCTTCACGTTCCCAAGTCCAACTCTCGCCAGCTGGTCCACCCCACAACACCTTCACCAAAGCTATGTTTTTACCCCGCAACTGCTTCATCTCTCGACCATCAACACGCACAGGCAATGCTTCCACAGTCAGATTATCCCTAACTTGTAAATCATCCATCTGAATCACATGCGACGGATATGGAATGTACTTCCTCAACTTAGACACATGGAATACATCATGCAAATTCGCAAGCGACGCCGGTAATGCAATTCGATAGGCTACCTCTCCTATCCTCTGCGATATCTGATATGGACCAACAAAACATGGAGTGAGCTTCCTAGACTTCAAAGCTCGACCCACACCAGTCACTGGCGTCACCCTAAAAAACACATGATCTCCCTCTTGGAATTCAAGTACTTTCCTCCTCTTATCATGGTAGCTTTTCTGACGACTCTGCAAAGCTTTCATTCTCTCTTGTATCGTCTTAATCTTCTCAGTCGTCTCTTGCACAATCTCAGGTCCGAGTACAACACTCTCGCCCGACTCATACCAACACAAAGGAGTTCTACACCTTCTCCCATACAAAGCTTCATAGGTCGCCATCCCAATACTAGCATGAAAATTATTATTGTATGTGAACTCAATCAACGGTAAATGGTTATCCCACAATCCTCCATGATCCAACACACAAGCCCTCAGCAAATCCTCTAAAGATTGGATAGTCCTTTCTGTCTGACCGTTCGTCTGCGGATGATAGGCAGAACTCATCCTCAACTTGGTACCCAACATATCTTGCAAACTCTTCCAGAACCTCAATGTAAACCTCAGATCTCTATCCGACACAATACTCGATGGTATCCCATGCAACTTCAAAATCTCTTCAATATACATCTCGGCTAGCCTCTGCATAGAATGATTAATCCTCATCGGCAAGAAATGAGCCGACTTAGTTAATCTATCCACAATCACCCAAATGGAATCATTTCCCTTAGCAGTCTTCGGCAATCCCACCACAAAATCCATGGAAATACTATCCCATTTCCATTCTGGAATACTCAATGGTTGCATTTTACCTAAAGGCTTCTGATGCTCAACCTTAGACTTCTGACAAGTCAAACACGCATAAACAAACTCCGCAACATCCTTCTTCATACCTGGCCACCAAAACAACTTTTTCAAATCCTGGTACATCTTCGTAGCACCGAGATGGATACTCAACCCACTCCGATGTCCTTCTTCAAGAATACTCTTCTTGATTTCTGGAACATCTGGAACACACACTCTATCTCTAAACATCATCACACCATTCTCATCAATCCGGAATTCTCCTCCGTTACCTTGGTTAATAAAAGTCAACTGGTCAACCAACTTTAAGTCAGATTGCTGTCCCATTCAGATTTCTTCCAGAATACTACTCGTCAACTTCAACATTCCCAACTTCACACTGTCAGGAGTCGCTTCACATACCAGACTCAAATCTCTGAATTGCTCAATTAGTTCCAACTCTTTCACCATAAGCATCGACATATGCAATGACTTCCTTCTCAACACATCGGCCACTACATTCGCTTTTCCTGGATGATAACTCAAATCAAAATCAAAATCCTTCAACAGCCCTAACCACCTTCTCTGCCTCATATTCAATTCCTTCTGATCAAATAAGTACTTCAGACTTTTATGATCGCTGAACACTTCGAATTTAGAGCCAAATAGATAATGTCTCCAAATCTTCAACACAAACACCACAGCGGCCAATTCCAAGTCATGTGTAGGATAATTCCTCTCATGAACTCGCAATTGTCTCGAAGCATAGGCAACAACTTGTCCATTTTGCATTAATACTCCACCAAGACCCAACCTCGATGCATTGCAGTACACCACAAAATATTCAATGGGATTGGTCAAAATCAACACTGGAGCAATCATCAACTTCTTCTTTAATTCCACAAAACTCTCTTCGCAAGCTACATCCCACAAAAAAGCTTGACCCTTTCGAGTCAACTGAGTCAAAGGTAACACCAACTTAGAAAAGCCTTTAATAAACTTGTGGTAATAACCCGCTAATCCCAGAAAACTTCGTATCTCAGTAGCAGACTTCGGAGTCTCCCACTGTAACACAACATCAATCTTAGACGGATCAACAATAATTCCACCCCTTGAAATCACATGGCCAAGAAAGCTTACTTTCTTCAGCCAGAACTCGCACTTAGACAACTTTGCATACAACTTCTTCTCCTTCAAGACTTGCAACACAGTCCTCAAATGCTCAGCATGCTCTTCTTCCGATTTAGAATATATCAGAATGTCATCAATAAACACCACCACAAACTTATCCAAATACTCATGAAAGATCCGATTCATATACTCCATGATCACACCAGGTGCATTGGATACACCAAACGGCATCACCGTGTATTCATAGTGTCCATACCTCATCCTGAAAGCCGTCTTCGAAATATCATCCGACTTAACTCGAATCTGATGATAACCCGATCTCAAATCAATCTTGCTGAACACACAGACACCTACTAGCTGATCCATCAAATCGTCGATTCTCGGTATCGGATACTTATTCTTGATAGTCACTTTATTCAGCTGCCGATAATCAACACACAACCTCATACTTCCATCTTTCTTCTTCACTAACAGCACAGGAGCACCCCATGGAGAAACACTTGGTCGAACAAACCTCTTCTCAAGAAATTATTCAAGCTGTTTCTTTAATTCACTTAGCTCAAAAGCTGACATCCGATAAGGAGCCATCGACACTGGACTCGTACCTGGTATTAAGTCCACTGCAAACTCTACTTCACTCTCTACAGGCAAATCACTGATGTCATCTGGAAACACATCTGGGAATTCACAGACAACAGGCAACTCCACACTCGTAGCTTCACGATCAATTTGCAACGAGGCAAACATTGCAAACACCATGGCTTCTTCTTCCACAAGTTCGTCCACTTACTTAGAAGATAAGAACATTAACTCCCCACTATCACCAAACTCGGAAAACTCTACAGTCTTGGTATAACAATTAATATAAACACGGTTGAACTCCAACCAGTTCATTCCAAAGATCACATCGATCTGGTGCAAGGGTAGGCACACCAAATCCATCACAAAGTTCTTCTCAAAAATCATCACAGGACATCTCAAACACACAAGGGTAGTAGTAACATAACCATTAGCTGGAGTTTCTATTACCATATTCCCATTCATATCAGATAACTTCAAACCCAATCTATTAGCACATTCAAGTGAGATAAAAGAATGAGTAGCACCAGTATCAATAATAGCAACCAACTCGATATTATTAATAAAACAAGTACCTCGAATCAGGTTGTCCTTCTCTGGCACCTCTGTACCACTCAAAGCAAACACTCTGCCACTGGTCTGAGCGGCAGTTGCAGTCTTCTTCGGCTTCTGGAATTGAGTATTGATATGATCTTTCTCACCACAATTGAAACAGGTCAGACCCTCATCTTTGCAATCAGTAGCTCTATGACCTTTCTTGCCACATCTATAGCACCTCAGCACATTGATGGTACACACATCAACACGGTGACCTTGCTCGCCACACTTATGACACTTTCCAAAAGCGGAAGCTGCTCCCCCACTTGACTTTTTCCCTTCTGCAGCCTTCTGCTTTCCCTTGTCAGCTGTAGTAGTATAAGGCTTCCCCCTATACTGCCCTTTCTTCACACTCAACTGCTTGTAGTGAGCAGATCGAGCTCGACTGTCCTTATCGTAGATTCTGCTCTTGTCAACCAACTCAGCATACCTGCGGATCTGTTGGTACCCAATACCCTGCTTAATCTCTGGTCTCAGGCCATTCTCGAACTTGAGACACTTGGACTTCTCAGCATCTACACGATTGTAGTGACCGGGAAAAACTTCACCAAAGCCTCGAACTTTGCGGCATACTCCGCCACAGTCATATCTCCTTGCTTCAGCTCAAGGAATTCCACTTCTCTCTTGCCACGAGCATCCTCTGGAAAATACTTCCCCAGAAACTCCTGCTTAAACACAGCCCAAGTTATCACAGTGCCCACATCTGCAAGTCTCTGACGGGTGTTATCCCACCAGTCCTCAGCCTCTTCTTCCAGCATATGCGTTCCGAACTGAACATGTTGCTCTTCAGAACACGCCATCAGCCGTAAAATCTTATCGATCGCCTTCAGCCACTTGTGTGCACTTGCTGGAGCATGCGTACCCATAAAAGTCAGTGGATTGTTCCTCTGAAACTTCCCCAAAGCACGAAACTCATCAGGAGCTCCACCATTTGGATTCAGCTGCGCCACCACTTTAGCAACCGATTCCAACGCATCAACAATCGCACGATCATTTCTTCCAGCCATCCTGCACACCACCAACAAGGTTAGAAGAACTAAAACATCGACAGTCTACACACACTCGTCGACTGACAGGGGACTGACATCACGTAAAAACCTGGCCGGACGGACCGGCCTGCTCTGATACCACTAATGTAACACCCTTTTCTACCCCCAAAATGTTGCAGCAGAAACAACTCAAATATCAGAGTAAAACATAAAAATCCCTCAAAGGGTGCACATTTCTCATTTAAAATCAAAATAATACACTTGCCCTATAAACAAAGTGTTTTCCTCAAAATAAATAAAAAAGCCTTCACAAGGCAGCGGAACTCAAAATTTTCAAACAAAAGGTTTTCAACAAACATCATAATAATCAAATAAAACCATATCATCAAATGACAACAAAAATAAGGAAACAACATAGTTCGACTCAAAGGACCCCAACCCGATATTACACTATCAGATCAATACCCTCTAAACCGACCAAAAGCAAATAAACTTCAAGGTCCTCGAAAGCGTCCACAACTAAACCTGATCACCTGCACGTTACCCACGTGGAGGCAACATTCAAACAGGTAGGGTGAGTAATCACGATTCATAATAATCAATATAAAACAAGATATACATAAAATGGCATTATCTTCATATACAACATCATCAGGGTCATCATCAAGGAAAACACCAGGAAACACCATATCACAAATTCATCAATGCCACATAAAATGCAATGCATAACAAGACTCATGCATGTGGTACCAATCGTCATAATCGATGGACACTAGGCCATCACCCCTCCAAAGATCCCCGTCAATAGGATTGATCCCGTAATCGGAACCGGAGCACGTCATAATTACCTCATACCCGCACAATGGGAATGAAGCGTCGTCACAGAGTATGCATATAAATGTATGATACACAACATCCCTAATCATCATCATCAAATAAACATCATAATGTGCATCATCATTCATTCATTCTCACATAAATTATGTCATCATATATTCATCAAAACATCACAAATCAGCACCTCAATACCATCAAGAACACCAGGGTAAATCATCATAAATACCACAGCATCAAACACCATAACAGCACAGCAACAGAAACAAAATTTCGCAAACAGCAGACGTTCGCTCCAGGATTCGCTAGGCGAACCTCTTCGCTAAAACCTTCGCTTGACGAAGCGCCCAGCGAATCCCACAGACACCACACCAAGACACCAGAAAAACACCCTCTGTCATACTCGCTAGTTTATTCGCTGGGCGAAGCTACTCGCTGATTCATTCTCTTAGCGAGACTTTCAGCGAATCCCTACTTCCACTCCAGAACCATCTCAGTACCTACACTTATGTTATCACGCACTCGCTGCGTTGTTCGCTTTGCGAACCTTGACGAACATTCGCCTAGCGAAGCGATGGTTCGCTTAGCGAACCTGCGATTACAGCAAATCACTGCTACGCACCAGTGGTTCCACAGCCTCAAATGTACCTGCGATTACAGCTCCAAATGACCCAAAAACATCCCTACAACAGTCCTAATGCACCACAGAAATCAACAGCACAAAACCTACACCTATTAGGTCGATTCAGGACACTGCGGGATCCTTAAATTCCCTAAACCTTCACAAAACCCCAATTGCCCCTACGGCCCTTACAATCCTCTTTTCCACAGGGTCAAAACAACTCGACAGGGAATCAGCCCAAGGTCTATTTCATCCGATTAAATTCAACCCTTAATAATCGATTCACAAAATACCCTCAAAATCATCAATTCATCACAAAACCCCACAAACCCTTAAACACAAAACATCCACTTCAATTACATCGAATCCTATATTGAAAACAATGAAGGTAATTACTCCTCATACCTTAGATTGTCGATCCGAAGTGTTCTCTTTTGAGCCTTTGGAAACCTTCACGAAATTCTCGTCTTTTTTCCCTTTTTCCTCAGAGCTCTCCTTCTTTCCTTCTTTTCACATTCTATCCAAAAAGAAACTTATTCTCAAAATCCTCCTTTTATATTCACACTAACCCTTGGGCCTCAAAATTGGGCTTTCTCCATAATGCCCTCACTAATTCTCCTCAAATGTCCACTTTACCCTTAATTCCCTTAATATAATAATACAATATATTCCGTAATACATACTATTATTTAATTAAATAACCAAAACTTCCCAAAATCACCGACATCGACACAAATCACAGAAATTCACGAGTATAATATTTAAATAAATTAAATAAATATTATTACGAAAATTGGGGTGTTACACCTTGCAGGTCCCCAAAGATCAGCATGGATGTAATCAAGGGATCCTTGTGTTCTTTGTTTACCTTTGTTAAACTTCTCCCTACAGGATTTTCCAAATACACAAAGTTCACAAAACTCCAACTTCTCGACTTTTTCACCACCTAGCAGGTTTTGTTTTCCCAGTTCGACAAGGCCTCTTTCGCTGACATTGCCCAATCTCATATGCCATAATTTTGTTTTCGACACAGGTTTCGTGGATGCAAAATCTGCTGAACCACTTACAACCTCAACCTCAAAGGTATACAAACCTTGTTTCTTCACGCCTCTCAAGGCTTCCTTCGACCCCTTCATGACTTTCAGGATATCTTGCTCTCCTTTGAAGACATATTCTTTCTTGTCGAATTCAAAAAGAAAAATTAAATTGTCTCCTGTCGAAACACATAAAAATTATTCCTCGACAGAGTTAGAGTTCAATCCAAAACCTCACACGCGATATGTAATATGATGATTTAGAATGAACAAGACTCCTGGAATTGCAAGAAATTCTCATAAAAACTTCAATTTTAATTTCTTAAATTATGTACATAACATAATAAATTCATCTGAATGAGTTTTTGTCATATCGAGTCGTATATAACATCACTTAAAACATGTGAACAGTCGTGTTTTTAGTCCAAGAATAATAGAAAATAGTCAAAAGTGATTGATTTTAAAAACCTATCATTTTAAATAATATTTGGTTGCATAATTATAAAAATGTCTATTTGAAATTGCAATTTGTCTTTTCAAAAACTATCATCTTAGTCCTTCTTATTCAAATATTAAAAATGACGTCAATTTTCTTAGCCTATTTTTTAATTCTCTTTAAAGTCTAAGTGCCCAGCCTGTTTTCTAATTTTGTTCAGACTAATAGCCTATTTTCTAAGTTCCCTCCCGAGGAAATCCTCAACACTTTGGATCCAGTTGTTGGAAAGCTCTTTAGACAGATCGGACGCGTGAGGATAATAAAATTAAAATAATACTATATGGACAATGAGTGGCATATTCTAAAAATTCATATTTGTGTCTCTTTCTTCTTTGGTAACTTTAATTAAAATAACAAACATGTGTATGCATATTCTTACATAATTGAATACTTTACACCAATGCTTATATTGTTAAATAAAAAATTTTAAGGGATCAATACAAGAGAGAATTTTTTACTTAGAGATTTTTTTTATGAACACACTTTCTAAGAAACCAACCACATCCTCATTTAAAATTTTTTTAAGGTGATATATGTATAAAATTTTTTAGGCTTAAATAATGTTTTCGTCCCTGTAAGTTGGCGAATTTTTTGTTTTCGTCCCTGAATCTTTTTTTTTAGATTTTAGTCTCTATATCTTACTTTTTATTGGTGTTTAGTCCCTAAAGTCAAAATTCGCAGGAAAATCCGAAGGTTTCCTGCGGATTTTTCTTAAAACCAAAATCTGCAGAAAATTCCGCAGGAAACCTCTGTAAGGACTAAACACCTACAAAAAGTAAGATATAGAGACTGAAACCGAAAAAAAATAAAAATTCAGAGACGAAAATCAAAAACTCGCCAACTTACAGAGACGAAAACATTATTTAAGCCAATTTTTTATTTATAAATGGTCAAAATATTCAAGTCTCTATTTTTCTAATAAATATAAATTTTCTATACTTTATTTCTCAACAATTTTTGACTCACACGTGTTTTTTCTCAACTAAACATGTATATTATAATTTTTATATCTTTTTCATTTTCTTTTTGGATTATTATTTTATTTGTATCTGATGACGCTCATAATTCATTTTTTTATTCATATTACTTTTTTGAACTTGAAAATAATTAATATTCAAGAGTAGATTTATCACTTCAAACGTTATGTATTGTTTTTCCTAAATAAGGTTATTCTTTTTTTTTAGAAATCTTGGTATCTGTCCTTGCGACCGACTAATTCAAAAGGAATTAATTCCACCATTCACTAACAGATGCCCTTTTTAAAGCTGGAGCAAAGTTCTGTATGAACTGACCAACACATAAAATTATTGTTTTTAGTGTTTTTAATCTTGCTCTTTCTCCAGCACAATATTGAATATTTTATTCATTTTAGAGTTTTCCTATTAAATACCAAGCCAGCATTTAAATATATTTTCAAAATTAAAATTGACTTTTAGCATTTTTGTTGTTAAATTTGAACTTTAAGTCCTCAACTTTTAATTTTTTTACACTCTCATTTTTTTATGAAATGGTGTTGCTTGAGTTCCACTAAACTCGTGCAGCACTTCTTTTCTAAGATATAATGGTAAACTCAATTTTAAAAAAAAAGGGTAACACATTTTATTTCCATAATCATAAACTTGTGTTAAGTGGGATGAAGTTTATATGTCAAAGAGCCGAGAGGGTTAAAAGATAGGAACCTTCCGTTAATTAATCTTGTCCTTTTGACAAAGTGGAGATGGAGGGATTTTTCAGGTGCATCAGGTGTTTGGAGTGATATTCTTGTAGCTAAATATAAAGCTTCAATTATTTTCTTTCCTTGGAAGAGGAGGTTAACATGTTTATGCTCTTCCTCCTCTTGATGGAAAGGGGTGTCTCTTCTTGAGTTCAAAAATGATTATAGTTCAGATTGATTTGTAGATGGTATCTTTAGAAGAGTAGGATCTGGCATCTATACTTTCTTTTGAAAGGACCCTTAGTTAAATCATATTCTCTTAAAGTCTAAGTTCTTTAGCCTATTTTCTAATTTTGTTCGGACTAATGGGCTAGTGGAAGAGATGAGTTTGATAGTTAATGGGGATCTGGTTTGAGATCTTAAGTGGAGGGGGCCCTTTTTTCTTACAGAGATACATGTGTTTGAGACCCTTCTCTCTCTGCTTTCTCAGTTACCTCTACTTATGATGTTCATAGGGTTAGTTATATTTCCACTTCAGCATTTCCTCTAGCTGAGAGCATGATCATCCCCTTTATTTGAGATGGTTGATCTCTTTCTAAGGTTTTGATTTTCTCTTGATAACTTTTGCAAGACAAATCCCTTCTAGAGAGAACATGTCTAAAAGAGAGGTGGTTACTAATCCTAATCGGATTTCTTATCTCTTGTGTGGGGAATTGGTTAAGTCGGTTTTGTTGGACAAGTAACTCCAAACACAATACGAGCGGTGAATTATGTTGCTTTGAAAAAATGATGTCCGATTAAAAATATATTTTATAAAAGCAATTTTTAAAAACAACTTTAAAAAGAATTAGCAACCACTACTACAAAACGCTAAAACAACAACGACAGGCTTACAACGGATTCGTATCCCACCGTTGTAATAGGTTAAAAATTTTGCAGCTGATTTATAACGCCATATTTAACGACGGTCGTACTAAAAAACCGTTGTAATACATAGTGTGTAACAAGCTTCGATTCCCAGCAACTACATTTTTTTTCATATTTTTACATTTTAAACACACTTGTATTAAAACACCGTTGTAATACATGGTGTGTAACAAGCTTCAATTCCCAACAACTACATTTTTTCCATATTTTTAGATTTTAAACATATATTTTATTTCTTTTGTTAGTGTTAAGGGGATTTAACCTCAAAACTCAAAATTCATCTTTGTTTTTCTATTTTTAAGTGCAAGAGAATAGGTTGAAATAGTTTGATCATAACTTCTTTAAAATAAAAGTGAAAGAGATGCGTATATATAAAAGAAAACTTTATTAAGATTACAGATAAGAAAAGTACATTAATAATCATATATTACATATATTTATCAATGTCAGAGCCCATAGCTGCAAATGCATCTTCATAATCCAGGACTCTCTCCTCACTTCCCTCATCGAAATCATAATAAACAGTCCTGATCCTTTTCGTCTTTTTCTTTTTCTTCTTCAGCTTCTTCTTCTTCTTCTTCTTCTTCTTCTTCTTCTCCATCTTTACCCTTAAAGCATCCCTGACGTTGGCCTCTAGTTGGACCTCCTCATTTGGCGGTTGGCGTTGTTCATTTGTGCCCTAATTGGTGATGTTTCTAGCATTCTCATTTGTAGAACTCATTGTTATGAAGAATATATTATGAAGAAATGTAAAATTGTATATTTATAGATGAGGTTGAAGATGGAAAGTCTGATAGTTTAATGCTTGCAATGATGATAACTTGTAAATGGTTGATATTCTGGAACGATATTTTTTGAAAAACGGAGAAAATTTTAAATCATTATTATACTTGGCCAGAGTGTTCTCTATTCCGGGAAAGCAAGAGTTATAATATTACATCGGTTAGTAATAATAACCGTAACGATACCCCTTATACTTGGTACAAGGTTCGACTCCAGGCAACAACATTTTTCTATTTTACGTAATTATAGAAAAATGTTGTTTCCTGGAGTCGAACCTTGTACCAAGTATAAGGAGTATCGCTACGGTTAATATAACTAACCGTTGTGATATTATTAAAATAATATATATACTTATCATTACGGTTATTTTAGAAAACCGTTGTGAAATATATACCTATATAAGGGAATTAACTTTCCCTTATTGACAGTAGCGGCGTTTCCTTCACAGCGAAACCCTAGTAACCATTTTTTCTCTACATTTTTTGCAGCAAACTTCATCTTTTTTTAGAATCTGCGAAAATAAATACAAGAAGTATGAAGCTTTTGATTTAAGCTTCCTCCTCCTTGTATTTCTTCTTGCAGAGTCTAAAACTAGATGAACATGGTGATGATGCTGGCGGTAGCAAGCTTAATGTACATATTGTTTATGGAAAATAAGGTATTCTTCTACTTCAATCTTTTTGTTAGATAGTTCCCATTATCTCGTTTGCTTCATGTTGTTTTTGTTGATTGTTCTCATTTTGTGCAGATTCAACTTCAATGCTTCACAAGCAAGGTGAACTTCATAGTAATGGTATAGTCCCACTTCTTAGGGTTTTGTCAACTTTTGCTTGTTTTGTTTTGAATACTAACTAATTTTCTTCATTGCTTCCCACTTCTTAGGGTTTGTTTCACATGGTGATGATGATGGTGGTACATATATATGAATTCATTCTGATATTGTATATGAAATTTAGTTTATTACATACTATGTATATTGTTTGTTTCACTATCCTTTTATTGAAAATGCAATCAGTTAAATTGATATAGAACATTAGTTTATTATATACTATGTATATTGTATATAGTTAAATTGAATACTAACTAATTTTCTTCATTGCTTCCCACTTCTTAGGGTTTGTTTCACATGGTGATGATGGTGATGGTACATATATATATGAATTCATTCTGATAAGGTACATATATATGAATTCATTCTGATATTGTATATGAAATTTAGTTTATTATATACTATGTATATTGTTTGTTTCACTATCCTTTTATTGAAAATACAATCAGTTAAATTGATATAGAAACTTATAATCTAAAAATTAAGATGTATTTGAAAACCAACCTTTATCATGTCAATGTTTTCCGAATTGCATCCATTTCATTCAACACATTGTATGTTCCTTAACATAAAATTTATGGTTCAATGGTCTGTTTGCTTCAATTCATCGATATCTACAATTCTACTTTACCTCATCGTCGTCACTAATCATCGTGGTTGTTAAGATCATGATTGTTATAGTGATAAAATCGCGATGATTTGTGGCGATGATGAGGTAAACTATAATAAAAGATATCGATGGATTGAAGGAAACCGACCATTGAACGATAAATTTTATGCTAAGGAACATAAAATGTGTGGAATGAAATGGATGCAATTCGGAAAACAGTGGTGTGTTTAAGTTGGTTTTCAAGAACAGTTTAATTTTTAGATTATATAGTTCTTTACCAATTTTAATGGTTGTATGTCTTTCATTAGGTGTATGGTAAAACAAGCAATATACATTTTTATTTAATAAACTAAGGGTACATTCCACAACGGTTGAGACACATAACCGTTGTGATAGTTAATATATATTACAACGGTTGAAATACCTAACCATTATAATATAACACGCGCTTTCCAGAATACAACAACGGTTTCCAGACCGTTGTAGAAACAACGAACTTACAACGATAATCTACATAACAACACCTTCGCCCGCGTCATTATGTGTCATTCCCAACCGTTGTTAAATGAGTTTTTCGTAGTAGTGACCATAATAAATAAAACGAGTAAAATCAGAGTTAAACACAATATAAATAAACAAACAATGGAAATAAAGAGAGATAACGAACAAGAAGAATAAACCAAAGATTTATAGAGATTCGGCCTAACAACTTGGCATACGCTCTCTCCCAAAAAAAAAACTTCTTGAGAGTTCCACTATACGAGTGAGCTTTTCAAAGGTATGCCAACAACCTTCTTACAAACAAAATTGGAGTTTTACATTGGCTATCCACCAAACCAAGCATGAGAACTTCTATAAGGTTAGTCCTGAACCAGATGAGAGCTTTTATACCTGGTGAAACTCATGAACCAAACACAAGATTTTGACGAACAATCTCATAAACCAATGATAGAGCTTTTACAGCAGACGAAACTTATGAAACAAACACGAGATTTTTCCGAACAACCTCACAAACCAAACAATATGTTTTTCAATTGGTTTAGCTCAAAACCAAACAATAAAATCTTAAAAGAGATATTAAAAAGTTGCACCAACACTAGAACTAAATACCTCCCAAGTAAATTTTATATTCAAAGCACTAAGTAAAAAATGAATAGGAAATAAAAATCGAGAAGAAAGTGGAGAGTGAGAAGAGCATTCAAAATATATTTTCTGTTGTGAATGAAACAATAAATGAGCCATCTATTTATTGGAGAAAGTGTAGCTCAAAAACAAAAAAGAATCCATTGTATTTTTAATGCTCATAATTAATTATGATTATAACAAAATATATTATGCAATTCAAATATGGAAAATATTCAAATGGTGCCATCATTAATCGATTATAAGCCCTAATAATTAATTAGGAGGTGTTACATATGAGATAATCGATTAACCCTAATGTGATAGTCAGTGATCTAGTGTAAACTACACTCCTAAAGGATTATTTAAGCTAGTAGCCATCTTGCTACTTCTGTAAAACATTTTCTCATTATTTTATAAAAGTAGAGAGGCTTTCTGATCATTCAAAAGTGTGTGTTTGTGTGATTTTCCTTAGCAATTCAAGGGTTATTCTCATTCATTTATTGACAAAGATCACTCAACATTGACAAGGAGAGACTTCACACTTACTCTCTTTCATAACTTAAAAGATCCAAGATCCCTTACATGATACAAAAATGACTCGACGCTTCATATGGGACTTGAAATTACTTCCATCTAATGGGGCTTGATAAGGATTCTTGGTAGGTAACATCATCATAGAGATAGTTTTATTGAGACCATCATGGATTTCCCCGAATTCCACTTGACATTAAGTGTTTTCCTTCAAATATTACCTTTAACATCTTGATATCCAAGCACACCAACTTGATCATCACATTAGATGAAGACTTCACCTCATTGTGTTGTATCAAAACCAAATAGATTAAATAATTGCTTCTATAATTATACATGCAAGCGCATAGCTCCATATTCTGCCTCTTTTAAATTATGACAGTAAATCTCTCAGGGAGGTGGAAAAACAAGAAAACAAATGTAATTGATTGGAGTGGTTAACCTCTCCCTAAACAAATGGAGAGTATACTTTTACCCCTTTGGCATTATCAAAAAGGCGAGAAAAAAAAAAAACAGATATAGAAGCCATTCAAGAATATAGATCACGATATGAGAGGTAATAGAAGAACATGCATTCAATAACCAAAATAATTCATTAATTAAAAAATGGAAATTCAAATTCAATAGGAAATTGCAAAAGGCATAAAAATCAAAAGAGAGGCAAAAGACTACTCTGAATCTTCATTATCGTCACAAAACACTCTAGTAGGCAGTTAAGATCCATTATGAGTAAGCAAGCAAGCTAGGATGTTGATCTTTATGTTTATCTTCTTGTGCCTCTTGATGATAGTGCTGAGAAGATCTTCTGTAGGAGTGGTCTTCGGGATCTCATAATCAAACTCTTATAAAATTGAAGGCTCTCCTTGTAACGCCCCAATCTGTTTTGTCAGTTTTGTCTTTTTAATTAATTGAGTCGTTTTGAGTATTTTATTATTGTATTATTTTATTTCTGACTTTTATGTGAAAATATGTTATTTTTCATCGTGATTATATTTTATCGCGTTTTGGGAGCGTTTGCGAGATATTTGAGTGTAGGGGTATTTTGGGTCATTTTGCTTTATTTTGTTAAGTTAAGAATATAATAGAAAGAATAGAGAGAAAAATAGAAAAGGAAAGAAAAAGAGAAGAAGAAAAGTAGAGAGAAAGAAGAAGAGGAGAAAGAAAAAGAGATAGAGAGAAAACTTGGGAAAAATCTAGAAATCGATCAACCGACTTTTCTACACGCTATTAAATCGGGTAAGGGTGCGAAACTCGATTATTCTATGTTTGTGTATGATTATGTATGTGTTTGCTTGTATGTTTTCATGTCTTTCCATAGCTTGTGAATTCTAGGTTGAAATGAGAATTTTGTGAGAACTCGATACTTTCGCGGTTGGAAATCGACGTAAAAGTGGTAGAATACTTGTTGCCATGATTGTATTAGGTTCTGATCGATATATGGTGTTTTGAAAATGTTTTGGTTGGGAGAAATATCATTTTGGGTTTTCAAACAGCGCTGCAAAATTCTGGGTTTTCCTTGGTTCGCCTAGCGAACCTGGGGCGAAGCAATAGCGAGTGATGTTTTCGAGGGTTCGCCTAGCAAACCAGTTAGCGAAGGTCAGTGAAGGTTCGCTGAGTTGTTCGCCTAGCGAACTTTGTATGTTTTTGGTTCTGGTGGTTGCTGCCTTGGTTCGCCAAGGTGTTCACCTAGCGAACTTTGTGTCTGTTTTTAGCTAGCAGTTGGTTCGCGGGACATTCGCCTAGCGAAGGTGGTAGCGAATGCTCGCTAGAGGGTTCGCCTAGCGAACATGGCTGTTTGTGCAAATTTTGTTTTCTGCATAACTTTTGATCTGTGGTTCGGTTTGAGGCGTGGTTTGATGCGTTAGAAAGCTTATAAAATGTTCTTTCGTATGATGATGGTTTTGAGATTGTTGGCCGATTAAATTAGGTCGGGAATTAGAAAATATGTTGTTTTGTCGACTTTTGCCGTTTTAATGGTGTGAACTTGATGTGTATATGCCATATGCTGTTGGTGTGGATAATGTATGACCTGTGTACTGTTGTATGATGAAATTGCATGAAATACATATTGTGATGATGATTGGTGGCCTTACGGCAAGAAAATGCGATGTGTGGTATTGATGATATATGCATGATGACGGATGTGTATATGTGTGCATTTTAAATGTCATGAGTCGTTGTATGCCAAGCATCATGATATGCATTTTTGTGACGTCGTGAACGACGAATTGATTCCAGAGGGAATCCGCTATAACATCGTGCGCCTTAAAATTAAGAAGACTGAAAGCGATCTGATATATCCTGCGCCTTAAAAATAAGAGGACTGAAAGCGATGATTATAGACGATCGTGTGCCCATGTGGGGTGTGAGCGACCGGGTCGTGTGCCCGTGTGGGGTGTGAGCGATCCATAAACGTCGTGTGCCCGTGTGAGGTGTAAGCGATGGGGAACATCGTATGCCCGACGGGGAGTTACAGTGATGTAACGAGTGATGGTTCCAGCAGAGTTCCTGAGTGAACTAGTATTGAGAAATGTTGGAAGTTGGTACCGCATATGCATTCATAGAGTCGTTGTGTCGGTCTCTTTGCATTTGCATAAATCATGGATTAATTGTGTATGGAATTATGAATGTGACTGATGAGATGGAATGTGTATAATTGTATTGATGATGAGTGTATTGTGTATGACTGATGTGTATTGGTATTGGATACCTGAGAATTATACTGTGTTGTGTTGTATTTGATTATGGTGCATTTGTGGTGAGAATATTTTACTTGTGCATTTCTGTGTTAATATATAATTATATGCAACTATATTATGATTGTTTTTCTCACCCTTCTGCTGTTTTATAATGCTCTATGAGGCATTGCAGATTAGAGTTGCTGGAGGTCTTTTTGTGAAGCTAGGGTGTTTATTCTTTTGTCGGTCGGCTCTGATATGTGACACCGGGTAGTTAGGGAGGCCGTTTGTGATTATTTGTATTATGTATATGTATCTTTTAGATTGTACATGTATGATTGTATTTGGCAGACCAACCTTTCATGATATATATATATATATATATATATATATATATATATATATATATATATATATATATATATGAAATTTCAGTACAGATTTTCCGCTTTTATTCAGTATTTGAATTGTGGGTGTATTACTACCTGAATTGTTGCATATCTTTATGAGCAGGGTTGTTGTATGTTTGTTTCAAATTGATGTGACCCCCCGGTCTATGCCGTGCATGTTTTACTATACTCTGATGAAATTTTGAATTTTATTTACCGCTTTAATAGCTTGGGGGTATAGATTGGGGGTGTTACATTAAGTGGTATCAGAGCCAGTCCGTGTCAGTTCGTGTTAGTTTGTGTCAGTCCTTTGTCGGTGTTGGTGTTTGGGGTGAGCTATTCGTTTAACCATAGTTTCTGTTATTGGAAATGAACAGAATATGGCTGGTAGGAATGATGCTATTTTGGCTGCTGCTATGCAAGCTATGGCTCGGGCTGTGCAGGGTGCACCTCATGCTACTGGTAATGATGAGTTCAGGAAGAACAAACCGCCTGTCTTTAAAGGGAGACACGATCCTGATGGTGCACAGATTTGGTTGAAAAAGATTGAAAGGATTTTCTGAGTTATGGATTGTGCTGAGGATCAGAAGGTGAGACTGGGTACTCACATGTTACAGAAGGAAGCTGATGACTGGTGGGTTAGTACTCGTCAGGTGTTGGATGCTGGGGATGAAAAAGTTACTTGGGAATTGTTTAGCCGGGAGTTTCTGAGGAAGTATTTTCCCGAAGATGTAAGAGGAAAGAAGGAAATTGAGTTCTTGGAACTGAAATAAGGTAATATGTCTGTTGTTGATTATACTGCTAAGTTTGTGGAGCTTGTACAGTTTTATCCTCATTATGCTGAAGCGACTGCGGAGTTCTCTAAGTGTGTGAAGTATGAGAGTGGATTGCATCCTGAGATTAAGCAGGCTATCGGTTATCAAAGGATTCGAAGGTTTTCTGATTTGGTGGAATGTTGTAGGATTTATGAAGAGGATAGTAAGGCTCGTTCTACTCACTATAAGAGTGTGAGCGAGAGGAAAGGGAAACAACAGTTCCGTAGTGGTCCGTATGTGACACCAGCTGATAAGGGTAAACAAAGAGGTACTTTTGATCGAAGGTCCAGTGGTGGAGGTATGTCTGGTCCTCTGAGGTGTTATAGGTGTGGTGAGTTGGGGCATCGTCAGTTTGAGTGCAGGAAAGATATGAGGAAGTGTACCAATTGTGGGGGTTTAGGACATGTTGCAGCTGGGTGCAAAAGGAAGAATGTGGTGAAGTGTTTCAACTGTGGTGACCCTGGTCATATTAGCACGAAGTGTCCAAAACCGAAGCAAGTTCCATCTGGTGGGAAAGTTTTTGCATTGGCGGGGACTCAGACTACTAATGCAGATCGTCTGATCAGAGGTACTTATTTTATTAATAGTACGCCTTTAGTTGCTATTATTTATACTGAGCGACTCATTCGTTTATTTCGTCTGAGTGCGCTAAGTGTTTGAATCTTGTGTTGTCTTTGATGGATGGTGAGATGGTTATTGATACTCCAGCAATGGGGTCAGTAACTACTTCTTTGGTTTGTTTAAGTTGTCCTTTGACCATTTATGGTAAAGACTTTGAGATGGATTTAGTGTGTTTGCCGTTGGAGGGTTTAGATGTGGTTCTGGGAATGAATTGGTTGCAGTTTAATCGGGTTCATATTGATTGTTATCATAAGTTAGTAAGGTTTCCTTCTCTTGAAGAAGATGAAGACCCGAGTTTCTTGTCTACCAAAGAGTTGAAGAAACTTTTGGCGGATGAAGCTCAGTTGTTTGGGTTGTTTGCGTCATTGACTGTGGATAGTCAAGTGTCGCTTGATGTGTTTCCTGTTATGTGTGAATTTCTGGAAGTGTTTCCTGAGGATATTTCAGACTTGCCGCCAGATAGAGAGGTGGAGTTTTCGATAGATCTAGTTCCTGGTACTAGACATGTTTCTATGGCACCATATCGAATGCCGGCATCTGAGTTGGTTGAGTTAAAGAAGCAATTGAGCGAATTATTGGAGAAGAGGTTTGTGAGGCCAAATGTTTCTCCTTGGGGTGCTCCAGTTCTCTTGGTGAAAAAGAAAGATGGAAGTATGCAGTTGTGTATTGATTATCGCCAGTTGAATAAGGTGACGATTAAGAATAAGTATCCTCTTCCAAGAATTGATGATTTGATGGATCAGTTAGTTGGTGCTTGTGTGTTTAGTAAGATTGACTTAAGGTCGGGGTATCATCAGATTAGGGTGAAGGAGGAAGATATTCAGAAGATGGCTTTTATGACACGTTACGGTCATTATGAATATTCGGTGATGCCGTTCGGGGTTTCTAATGCGCCAAGTGTGTTTATGGAGTACATGAATCGTATTTTCCACGAGCATTTAGATCGATTTGTTGTTGTGTTTATTGACGACATATTGATTTATTCTAAGTCTCGGGAGGAGCATGCGGAGCATTTGCGTATTGTTTTGCAGGTTTTGAAAGAAAAGAAGCTTTTTGCCAAATTGTCCAAGTGTGAGTTCTGGTTGTCGGAAGTGAGTTTTCTTGGACACGTGATTTCAGGTAATGGTATTGCTGTGGATCCATCTAAAGTAGAAGCAGTTCTACAATGGGAGGCTCCGAGATCTGTTACTGAAATTTGAAGCTTTTTGGGTTTGACCGGATATTATCGAAGGTTTATTGAAGGTTTTTCTAAGCTAGCACTTCCTTTGACCCAGTTGATTTGTAAAGGGCAAGCGTTCATTTGGGATATTCGGTGTGAGGAAAGTTTTAATGAGCTGAAGAGAAGATTGACGACAGCTCCTATTTTGATTTTGCCGAATCCTAATGAACCGTTTGTGGTGTATTGTGATGCGTCCTTGATTGGTCTAGGTAGGGTGCTAATGCAAGACGGTAAGGTCGTGGCTTATGCTTCGAGGCAGTTGAGAGTGCATGAGAAGAATTACCCTACGCATGATTTAGAGTTAGCGGCTGTGGTGTTTGTATTGAAAATTTAGAGGCATTATCTTTTTGGTACGAGGTTTGAAGTCTTTAGTGATCACAAGAGTTTGAAATATTTGTTTGATCAGAAGGAATTGAATATGAGGCAACGAAGATGGTTGGAATTTTTGAAGGACTACAACTTTGGCTTGAATTACCATCCTGGTAAAGCTAATGTGGTAGCCGATGCGTTGAGTCAGAAATAGTTGCATATGTCCGCTTTAATGGTTAAGGAGTGGGAGCTTTTGGAATCGTTTAGAGATTTGAGTTTGGTATGTGAAGTGACGTCGGATAGTGTGAGGCTGGGTATGCTGAAGGTTACTAATGATTTTCTGATGACGGTAAGTGAGAAACAGAAGTTGGATGTGAAGTTGGTGGATGTGATGTTGGTTGGCGGAAAGGATGCGAGTGGTGATTTTCAAGTGGATATTAATGGTGTTTTGAGGTTCCGAGGCAGAATTTGTATTCCGGACGATTCGGATTTGAAACGGATGATTTTGGAAGAAGGACACCAGAGTAATTTGTGTATACATCCGGGAGCGAACAAGATGTACCAAGATTTGAAGAAGATTTTCTGGTGGTCTGGATTGAAAAGAGATATGGCTCAGTTTGTGTATGCTTGTTTGACGTGCCAGAAGTCGAAAGTGGAACATCAGAGGCCTAGTGGTTTGTTGCAACCGTTGGATATTCCGGAATGGAAATGAGATAGCATTTCAATGGATTTTGTAACGGGGTTGCCGAATACTCAGCGAGGGCATAATGCTATTTGGGTGATTGTGGATAGGCTGACTAAATCGGCTCATTTCATTCCGATTGACATCAGTTTTTCTTTGGAGCGGTTAGCCGAGATTTATATCAGTGTGATTGTGAAGTTGCATGGAGTTCCATTGAGTATTATTTCGGATCGAGATCCAAGGTTTACCTCGAGATTTTGGGAAAGTTTACATAAGGCATTGGGTTCTAAATTGAGGTTGAGCTCGGCTTATCATCCGCAGACGGATGGGCAGTCGGAGAGAACGATTCAGTCTTTGGAGGATTTGTTGAGGGCTTGTGTTTTGGAACAAGGTGGTGCGTGGGATAGTTATCTTGTGTTGATTGAATTCACGTATAATAACAGTTTTCATTCTAGTATTGGAATGGCACCGTTTGAAGCATTGTATAGATGGAGGTGTCGAACAGCGTTGTGTTGGCACGAATCTGGTGAGAGGACGGCGGTGGGACCGGAGTTGGTGCAGCAGACTACGGAAAAAGTGAAGTTTATTCGTGAGAAAATGAAGGCTTCTCAGAGTAGACAAAAGAGTTATCATGATCGGAGACGGAAGGATCTTGAGTTTCAAGAGGGCGATCTTGTATTTTTGAGGGTTACGCCGGTAACGGGTGTTGGTAGGGCATTGAAGTTGAAGAAGCTTACTTCTCGGTTTATTGGTCCTTACCAGATATCCGCGAGAGTGGGGGATGTGGCATATAGGGTGGCGTTGCCGCCGAGTCTATCAAATTTGCATGATGTGTTCCATGTTTCACAGCTTCAGAAGTATATTCCAGATCCGTCGCATGTGATTCCGATGGATGAGGTTGAGGTAAGGGAGAACCTTACAGTCGAGGCTTTACCGGTGAGTATTTTAGATCGCGAGTTGAAGTGGTTGCGGGGCAAGGATATTGCACTTGTGAAGGTAACGTGGGGAGGCGCTGCTGAGGGCAATTTGACTTGGGAGTTGGAGAGTCGGATGCGGGAGTCGTATCCAGAGTTGTTCGTCTCAGGTAATATTTTTTAGGATGAAAATTTCTAAGTGGGAGAGAGTTGTAACGCCCCAATCAGTTTTGTCAGTTTTGTCTTTTTAATTAATTGAGTCGTTTTGAGTATTTTATTATTGTATTATTTTATTTCTGACTTTTATGTGAATATATGTTATTTTTCATCGTGATTATATTTTATCGCGTTTTGGGAGCGTTTGCGAGATATTTGAGTGTAGGGGTATTTTGGGTCATTTTGCTTTATTTTGTTAAGTTAAGAATATAATAGAAAGAATAGAGAGAAAAATAGAAAAGGAAAGAAAAAGAGAAGAAGAAAAGTAGAGAGAAAGAAGAAGAGGAGAAAGAAAAAGAGATAGAGAGAAAACTTGGGAAAAATCTAGAAATCGATCAACCGACTTTTCTACACGCTATTAAATCAGGTAAGGGTGCGAAACTCGATTATTCTATGTTTGTGTATGATTATGTATGTGTTTGCTTGTATGTTTTCATGTCTTTCCATAGCTTGTGATTTCTAGGTTGAAATGAGAATTTTGTGAGAACTCGATACTTTCGCGATTGTAAATCGACGTAAACGTGGTAGAATACTTGTTGCCATGATTGTATTAGGTTCTGATTGATATATGGTGTTTTGAAAATGTTTTGGTTGGGAAAAATATCATTTTGGGTTTTCAAATAGCGCTGCAAAATTCTGGGTTTTCCTTGGTTCGCCTAGCGAACCTGGGGCGAAGCAATAACGAGTGATGTTTTCGCGGGTTCGCCTAGCGAACCAGTTAGCGAAGGTCAGCGAAGGTTTGCTGAGTTGTTCGCCTAGCGAACTTTGTATGTTTTTGGTTCTGGTGGTTGCTGCCTTGGTTTGCCAAGGGGTTCGCCTAGCGAACTTTGTGTCTGTTTTTAGCTAGCAGTTGGTTCGCGGGACATTCGCCTAGCGAAGGTGGTAGCGAATGCTCGCTAGAGGGTTCGCCTAGCGAACAGGGTTGTTTGTGCAAATTTTGTTTTCTGCATAACTTTTGACCTGTGGTTCGGTTTGAGGCGTGGTTTGATACGTTAGAAAGCTTATAAAATGTTCTTTCGTATGATGATGGTTTTGAGATTGTTGGCCGATTAAATTAGGTCGGGAATTAGAAAATATGTTTTTTTGTCGACTTTTGCCGTTTTAATGGTGTGAACTTGATGTGTATATGCCATATGCTGTTGGTGTGGATAATGTATGACCTGTGCACTGTTGTGTGATGAAATTGCATGAAATACATATTGTGATGATGATTAGTGGCCTTACGGCAAGAAAATGCGATGTGTGGTATTGATGATATATGCATGATGACGGATGTGTATATGTGTGCATTTTAAATGTCATGAGTCGTTGTATGCCAAGCATCATGATATCCATTCTTGCGACGTCGTGAGCGACAGATTGATTCCAGAGGGAATCCGCTATAACATCGTGCGCCTTAAAAATAAGAGGACTAAAAGCGATCTGATATATCGTGCGCCTTAAAAATAAGAGGACTGAAAGCAATGATTATAGACGATCGCATGCCCATGTGGGGTGTGAGCGATCAGGTCGTGTGCCCGTGTGGGGTGTGAGCGATCCGTAAACATTGTGTACCCGTGTGGGGTGTGAGCGACAGGGAACATCGTATGCCCGACGGGGAGTTACAGTGATGTAACGAGTGATGGCTCCAGCAGAGTTCTTGAGTGAACTAGTATTGAGAAATGTTGGAAGTCGGTACCGCATATGCATTGCATAGAGTCGTTGTGTCGGTCTCTGTGCATTTGCATAAATCATGGATTAATTGTGTATGGAATTATGAATGTGATTGATGAGATGGAATGTGTATAATTGTATTGATGATGAGTGTATTGTGTATGACTGATGTGTATTGGTATTGGATACCTGAGAATTATATTGTGTTGTGTTGTATTTGATTATGGTGCATTTGTGGTGAGAATATTTTACTTGTGCATTTCTGAGTTAATATATAATTATATGCAACTGTATTATGATTTTTTTTCTCACCCTTCTGCTGTTTTATAATGCTCTATGAGGCATTTCAGATTAGAGTTGCTGGAGGTCTTTTTGTGAAGCCAGGGTCTTCATTCTTTTGTCGGTCGGCTCTGATATGTGACACCGGGTAGTTAGGGAGGCCGTTTGTGATTATTTGTATTATGTATATGTATCTTTTGGATTGTACATGTATGATTGTATTTGGCAGACCAACCTTTCATGATATATATATATATATGAGATTTCAGTACAGATTTTCCGCTTTTATTCTGTATTTGAATTGTGGGTGTATTACTACCTGAATTGTTGCATATCTTTATGAGCAGGGTTATTGTATGTTTGTTTCAAATTGATGTGACCCCCTCGGTCTATGCCGTGAATGTTTTAAATATACTCTGATGAAATTTTGTATTTTATTTATCGCTTTAATAGCTTGGGGGTGTTTCACTCCTTACTAAGGTTGAACTTGTTGACTTAAGGAGCTTTCTTTTTCCTTTGGGAGGCTTGTGAGACTAAACCCCTTTGGTGAAAATTATTCTCATTTTCCCTATTGTATTACTTTTTATCCTAGTGTAATCTTGGTCGAAATCCCCATCCTCAAGGTTGAATCCAATGTACTCCAAGAGTTTTGTTATCAACCCACCAAATTGTAACTACATATTCTTTCTTTTGTTAATTATCATATGATGGATCAAAACACTAGCCTAATTTGTTTATACTTTATTAGCAAGTAACCAAACTGCAACAACATCAGTTTTGGTTAGTTTCCAAAAGTTATGTTTCCTTTGGACAAGAATATGTATAACCACATAATGAGTGAGACGAATATCTAGGAGCACTACTAGAAATACATGATTTTACCTCAGTTGGAAAAGGTATTTTACCTTGGTTTGGTGGCCAAGGTTTAAGAAGCGTGCCATGGAAAGTGTGCTACTTTTCCCCTCGGTTGAACTGTCAACCAAGGGAAAAGTGGAAATGGTCATGGGTTCGATCCCCAACAATAACATTTTTAGGACACTGATTACAATCATTAATACGAGTTTTCGACAGTTGGATGGTCGACATAGACATGTGATAAAAGTAGAGTGTCGTTGTCTACACATAACCTGTATGGATGATAGCTCAGATGGTATGTATCTATATTATTTGTCATATTGAGAATGATTTAGATGACTATTTCAAGTTCATAACCCATAGTGGAGAAATGAACAAAGGTGTTGAAGATTCACTCGCTTTAGTTGTTGTTGTCGATTAGTTTATTAATATGTGTGTTGGAATTTATTTAATGCAACTTTACTTTGTAATCGAAAGTTTTGAATATTAAATATATTCTACAACTTTGTTTGCATATGGACAATTTACTTTGTTCGCACATGACAACTTCATTTTGCTCCAAAGATATTACATAAGATAACTAAAAACTTTACCAAAAGTCACACTAAAAACCAAACATAATCATCTAGGCAGACTTGCAACATTTGGGCATCTTTTATGCATATGGCCAATTTCACGACAAATCTCACGCCTTCTTTTTTCTTTCTCAACATTGTTTATTTCTGTTTTAATCTGAGTACTATGTAGCCTTCTTTTCTTTTTTCCTTTGCATAGACTCATCGTGCAAAAGAGTAAATCTTTCATATTGTGGCCAACTATCCTCGTGTGGAAGTTCAAGGAAGCTTTCCTTGTAGACCTTAAATACTTTAAGAATTTTGAACGTGTCTAGTATGTTCATGGAGTTGTCATGGCATATACTAGACACTACTACAAAATGCCCAAACAACAACGCGAGGTTTACAACGGCATCCTATACACCGTTCTTATAGTGCGTACTGGATGCGTGCACATTATTTTAATTAGAAATCTCAAGGGTATAATAACGGTTGTTATGGAAACCGTGGTGATACAATCTAGCTATCATGGGTTCGAACCTCATCGCCCTCAAATAGTTTATCCCTTTGACGTAAATGCTCCCTTTTTAAGTTTTATTAATATTTAACTAAAAATAATAATGATATCACGACAGCTTTTTCTTTAAACCGTTGTTACAAACTGTTATGTATTTTAAACACCAAGTATATATCAATTTATCCATTGAAAAAAGAAACAAGACGAAACAACCCTAACACCAACGCCGTCACCATTGTCGGGAAGAAGACAACAACAAAAAGAAAGTGTTCTACTTTAAGGTGTTGCAATGTCACATTTGAAGACAAAATCATCCAAAGGTGTTTCTACGTCTTCTTCCAGTGTAAAATATCGATCTGGAAATTTTTGTGGTTGTGATGGTCGTATGGTTTCGTATCAATGCAAGAAGGGACGAAATAAAGGAAGGCTTTTTTGGAGATGTCCATTTTGGAGGAGCAATGAAACATGTAATTTGTTCATATGGGATGAAGACGCGGGAGAAAGAGATGGAAATGACGATGAGAGCATTATGAAGTCAGAGTTGGAAGTTGTGGGCTATCTGAAGGTTATGTATGAGGATTTAAAGAAAAAGAACAAGAATTTGAAGAACAAACTGAAATCAGAGATATTTTCTGGAAATATCAAGATGTTATGTTTTCTTGTCTCCTTTATGTTTAATGTTTACTTTGTTATGAAATGTAATAGTTGAATTAGGGATTGAATTACATTGTTGATGTTTAAGCTGCAGATCCATTGTGAATTACATTGTTGATGTTTAAACTGCAGATGCATTAAGTGAGAAGTTAAGGCGCACCTTTTATTTTTTATTTATTTTAAAATTCACAAATAAAAGGGTTATCAGTATGGTTCTCCTGGTCAACCGTAATGATATATTTATAATAAATAAATACCTATCTATAGGGTTTTTATTTATTTTAAAATTCACAGATAAAAGGGTTATCACTACGATTATTCTAGTTAACCGTAGTGATATATTTATAATAAATAAATACCTATCTATACGGTTGTGATTGCTAACGGTTGTGAAATAGTTTACCCATATATAATTAAAATAACTTTCACTTAATTGACAGTAACGTCGTTGCCTTCAAAGTGAAACCCTAGAACCCATTTTTTCTCTTCGTTTTCACCATTAGTCGTGAATCATACATTAAGGTATTCTTCTTCTTCCATCTATTGTTAGATATTTCCCATTATCTCGTTTGTGGATTGTTGTTTTTGTTGATTGTTCTCATTTTTTCAGATTCGTTTTCACTACCTTAACTAAGACCATGCTTTGGAAACTTTATAATGTTTGCGTAGCTATGGAAAAAAGTACAAGAAGCATGGAGCTATGATAGAAACTTCATCCACCTTGTACTTTTTCTTCATAGTTTCACGAACAAGATGTTAGTAAATGAAGAATCAACACTGTAAGCAAACTTTATCTAGTTTTAGAAACAATGAAAAGAAGTATAAGAAGTATGAAGCTTTTGTGTAAGCTTCTTCCTCCTTATATTTCTTTTTCATTGCTTCCCAAACTAGTTCAACATCATAACTGATTCCTGTTCCGCGATTAGTTTCATTAAAAGGTGCGTTATTTCTGTTCCTCTCTTTACTCTTCACTGGATTATGGTTTTAGGGTTTGTTTCCAACTGAGGATGCTCATTTTTGAAGTTTGCTTTGTTTCCTTTCAGGTTAATGGGATGATACTGGGTGATGATGCTGGTGGAAGCAAGCGTATTATATCAGTTTATAATTTCTGGATCTGGTATAGAATGTTGTTTGAGTTTATTATATTCTATTTACATTGTTTGTTTAACTATCCCTCACTTAAAGTTTGCTGGTGGTAGTAAGCGTATTATATGAGTTTATAATATCTGGATCTGGTATAGAATGTTGTTTGAGTTTATTATATTCTATGTAGATTGTTTATTTCACTAACCCTCACTTAAAATACATTCAATTAATTTGACATAGATACTTATAATCTACAAATTAAGTTGTATTTGAAAACCAACTTAAACAAACCATTGTTGTTTTCTGATTGCATGCCTCTCATCATTTATCTCACGTTCTTTTATATATAGATTATGGTATAATGATCTAGCTCCTTAGATGCATCGCCATCTTCCATTATATTTAAATCAAAGATGAGGCAGATTATCCAATGTCTTGTTGATCTTATGGAAATTTAACTATAATCGAATATAGCGATATATCGAAGGAGTCAGATCAATAAACCACAATATATGTAAAAGAGCGTGAAATGCAGGATGATACGAATGCAATCAGAAAACAACATTGGTTTGTTTAAGTTGGTTTTCAAGAAAAATTTAATTTGCAGATTATAGACATCTTCATCAAATTGAATCTATGTATATTTATTTAGTGAAGTGTTTGGAAAACAAGCAATCTACATTTAATATAATAAACTTACGGTACTTACAACAATGGTTATCTATTGTAACCGATATCATAAGTAATTTATGTTTTATATAATTTCGCTGCTGACGGGTTTCGAACCCAGAACCTAAGTGTATGTATCACAACGGTTTATTATCATAACCGTTGTGATATATGGCTCGCGCCCTACCTTTCAATAACGGTTTCCAGCCCGTTGTAGAAACAACTAACTTACAACGACAATCTACATAACAACGCCTTCGCCCGCGTCATTATATGTCATTTCCAACCGTTGTTAAATGGGTTTTTCGTAGTAGTGAGAACTTTTCGTGATGACACATGAGAAAGGTAAATGAAAGGCCCAAAATTTTCCACAATTGAACCACTGCTTCCTAAGGTCAATGCTGAAAGTACCTATTGGCTGACCATCGTCCTGGTTAATTTTTTCATTAACCATGAAATAAAATCTCTCACAATCAAATTTCATGACATTATGAGTGTTAGCTTTACTCACTCCTCCAGTCATTCCTTTATTGAAGTTATCAGTGAAAACTTGCCCAAAAGCCAATATTTTTGTCCATTGGTGGCCTCATTTACCAAATAGAGATCACAACCAATAATATGTTGATTGGAACAGAGAAGTGATTGGAAAGTTGCAGGTTTCCTTAAGTACCGAGTTCATTGCTTCAGCTAGGTTTGTTGTCATGTGTCCCCAATATTGTCCACCGTCAAATGCCCTTGTCTGCTTTTCCCGTGGAATGTATTATATCCACTTTAAGGCCTCTATGTTTGTTCTTCGTATTTTGCTTCGGTAGTAATTAAATGTCGCCTTGGTCAACGCATTATCCTGTATTAAAAATATCAACAAAAGGATAAAAAAAAATATGAATAAAATGGTATAAAAATTTGTAATAAGGGTAAATTTAGATTGTTACACATGTTAACAACTTTTTTGTGTAGTTCCATTACTACAAATAATACATTTCATGACAAAGATTTCATTTCGCTCAACCAAAAACCTAGGTAAAAATGTCAAGACGCGCCATGTTTAATTTTTTTAATAAATACCATATATTCCCTCGACTTCTAAATAGGATCGATGAGAAAATAATTCAGGACATGCTTCGAATCCCAACAACAACGATTTATGTTTTTATTTCTTTAAAAGTGGTGTCTGTCTTTTTTTTATTTGTTAAAATCAATGATCTATTCCTTCAGTTATATTAGATTATTATATTTTACTATAAAATCACTCGTTAATCAGATTTAACTCTAAACATAATTTATATGTAGATACTCCAAACTTGTACACATCATTCTTTGAGATGGATTGCAAGATATAAAAAATCTTCAATGTTCTTCATATGTTGTCAATCAAAGAAAACATTGAAAAAATTACTCCTAAACACAATCATCTTTTTCTCTTTCGTGTGAAAGAATTTTCCAAGAAAACATATGCTCAAGATAATAAAATCTGTAATACCCCGTATTTTATTACTCCGGATAATATTATATTGTGATTGACTAAGCCCAGTGTACTCTGAGAAAATTATTTGACAAATAAATTAGAGTAACTGTGGAACTTAGAATAAATCCAATTAATACTATCTGACTCTGAGGTATTTTATTAATTTGGACTTTAGAGACTTTTTGGACATTTAGTAGTATTATTTCTAATACTAAGTTACTATATTCTTTTCCTCTCACTTTGCAAACAAAAGAAAAAGATAGAAACATTGAAGGAAAGAAGAAAGAAAGGAAAGGAAAGGAGAGAAAAGAGGAAAGAGGAGAAAAGCTCAAGAACATCAAGATCATCATCATCCATTCATCAATCTTCATCCAATCTTCTCAATCATCTTCATCTTGCTCATCTCAAGGTGGGTTCTAGTTAGAACTTTAGTTTTAGAATTTTTGGAAATGTTTGAGTTAGGTTAGAATTATTGGAATTGATGTTCTAATGGTTGAAATGTGTTATAAATTGTGTAGCATGCTCAATATATGTGTGGAATCATCTGTTTATAGTTGTTATGAAGTTTGATCATGAATTGAATGAGTTTGGGTTGGAAATGTGTGATTAAAAACAGAGTTTTTGGCTTCTGCAACAGGGTTAACCGGTTATCGGTATGGGTTAATCGGTTAAAGGTATGGAAAAATGGTGTTTTACGTGAAAATTGAAATGGTTAACCGGTTAACCATATGCCTTAACCGATTAACACTGTAACTTTTGGAAAATATTTTTCTAAAATTCATAACTTTTTACTCGGGTGTCCGATTTAAGCGTTCTTTATATCGATGTGAAGCTAAGGAAATATTCTATGCAATGGAGCTGATATATGTCAAATTTACCGACCGATTAAATAATTGGGAAAGTTCAAAAGTGATATAATTATGTTTTAAATTGTGGTATATTATTCTATTATGCTATTATGATGTGTTTTGCTTATCCTATTATTGTTTAACATGTTGTGAGTGAATATGCATGTTAATGTAAAAATGAAATAGGAAGAGTGAGAAAAACATCAACCTTGACAATAAGAAAACCTAGGAAGAACTAGGAATGGTAGACAACTCTAGATGGCAATACTTGGGCACGTGTTGTAAGAAAGTGCATCCTTTCCGGTATTGGCCTAGTCGAGAGTGGAACACTAGTATGAAACATGAGGTTAACTTTGTGGTTTGACGGACAAGAAAGGCCTTGAGGCATTATGGCCTAGGCATTGTCGAATATATTATTTTGTTGTGTGATCATGTAATCAGAACCATTTTATTTTGAGTTTCCCTTGAAAGGCCTTCATGAGTCTCGAGCTCCTCTGAAGTGCAGGCAGGATTACTTGGTAGGTTTGATTCCCTACGTGTAGTACAATTAGAAACCTATGCAATGGGTATGAGACTTGTGATGGTTTACAGGCCATGAGAAGTGACGGTTCACGGTTTATAGGCCGATGATCCCGAATCCAATTGTATACCAAGTAACTACAAGGATCTATAACTCGGGTCGCCTTCTAGACGTAGAAGCAGACGGGAATAGGAGATACCTTGGTACCGGTTATCGATTAATGATGTGGTGAGTTAATGAACTCATGTCATGTTTCCATATAGTGTGAGAGTATCAAGTGTGAACTCAAGAGTCCTTCCCTTCCCCGGACTTGAGTTAGGATTGTTAGAACCGTGAATAATCTGAGAGAATCCATAAGATAGGGAACTCACTGAGATTTGATGTATCTCACCCCACGTTGTTGATGTATTTCAGGTGGTTCAGGTTCCGAGAAGGGTAAGGACAAGGTCGTTTGATCCTTTCTTTACTGGTTGATGGCTAGCTTCCGCTATGTTGTTATTTTGAGATCATTGTTATGATCTAGTTCTTAGTTTTTATCATTTTGGAACATCTTGTATATGTAATACCTTAGAATTTAAGTGTTATGTATTAGAGGCATTTATGTGTATAATGTGTTAACTAGGAACTTATTGTATTTCAATACCAAATACTTGGATTCATATATATAATTTATGCTTTGATGTATGGATTCTATATATGGGTGTTACAGTTGGTATCAGAGCAGGTCGTATCCTCGACCTAGCCATGAAATAGTATAAGTATTTCTTTCCGTTTCATATGCGTTGTGTCGCCATTGGTCTTAAGTGTTATATTTATGGCATTGAGCCTGATCAACTTAATCCTATCTGTATGACATTTAGGAACATGGCTGACGGGCGCAGAAACAACCGTGGTAGACCGAGAAATGCTCCAGCAGGGACTAATCCGCCGGTTGGCGAGGGGAATGCTCCTTTGTATCAATTCATGCAGCAGATGCAACAACAACAAAATCAGTTTATGCAACAAATGGTTTAGCAGATGGAGGGTGGTCTACATCCTCCAGTGGTTGTTCCTGAGGTTGCAGGAGGAATGGGATTTCATTCGTTTGAATCCTCTGGAATTTCAGGGAGGGTTAGACCCAGTGAAGGCTCATGAATGGATATTAGGTATGGAACGGGTTTTCCAAATAGTTCAGTGCAGTGAGGAGAACAAGGTGGTCTTTGTTTCCCACTTGTTGAAGGGTCCTGCCATGAGGTGGTGGGAGAGCGCTTCAGCTTTAATGACAATTCAAGAGGTACCGAAGGTATGGGAACAGTTTAAGGTAACTTTTATGGAGAAATATTTTCCAAGTTCCTTGAGATCTCAGAAGGAATTTGAGTTTCAACAATTGAGACAAGGTAACTTGACTGTGGCTTCTTATGCTGAGAAATTTGAAACTGTGGCCGCTTATTCTAGACAAGCCATGTATGCTCCTGATGAGAGGTGGAAGATTGATCAGTTTCTGTTTGGGTTAAGGGCTGAAATTTCACATAGCGTGTCTCAACGAGAATTTACTACTTATGCCGAAATGTTAAGACAATGTTATGTGGCGGAGCATAGTTTAAAAAAGGTTCGAGATGAAAGTGTAGCAAGTCGGGTAACTCAAGGTGATCGTGGAAGGTCTAATCAACCATTTAGACCTAGGCCACAATCCTTCAAGGGGAAACAGGTACAAGATACAAGGGCGAGTACACCTCCCGTGTGTCGCACTTGTGGCAGGAATCATCTCGGAAGGTGTGGTTATGAAGGGGTGAAGTGCTTTCAGTGTCAGAAGATGGGTCATATGAAGAAAGATTGTCCTCAGAATAGGACTCAGACACAAGGGAGGGTTTATACCTTAGATGCAAGGAAGAAGAAGAGTGACAATTCCTTAATTGCTGGTACGTACTTTGTTAACGGATTTCCTTGTTTTGTTTTGTTTGATTGCGGAGCTACACATTCTTTTGTATCGATGCAATGTATGAAGCGACTTGGGTTACGGTCCGTTCCTTTGTCTCCTCCTATGGTGGTCACTACCGCCATGGATGAAATAGTTGAAACACCGTTGATGTGTGAAAACTGTGTTTTGTCTGTGGACGGTAGAGTTTTTCAGATTGATCTTATTTGTCTACCGCTTAAGAAAGTTGATGTCGTTTTGGGAATGGATTGGCTTTCTGCTAATTCGGTGTTTATTGGGTGTGAGGAGAAGCTTATCATCATTCCGTCTGTTGAGGCTACACCAAAGGATGTTTTAACAACTATTCTAGAAGGTACGGTTGGTATGATAAATCTCTTGTTTGAAGAAGAGAAATCTGCGCTGTTGGTTCTCACTAAGGAAAGGAGTAGCGACCTTCAAGTTTCGAACATTCCTGTAGTTTGCGAGTTTTCCGAAGTTTTCCACGAAGATGTCACTTCTCTTGCTCCGGAGAGGGAAGTGGAATTTTCTATTGACCTGGTACCGGGAACGGCTCCTATATTCGTTTCTCTGTATCGGATGGCACCAAGGAAGTTAAAGGAATTAAAGGATCAGTTAGAAGAGCTTATGGCAAAGCATTTTGTTAGACCTAGTGTTTCACCGTGGGGAGCTCCAGTTCTGTTAGTAAAGAAGAAAGACGGTGGAATGCGATTGTGTATCGATTATCGTCAGCTGAATAAAGTCACCATTAAGAACAAGTATCCCTTGCCCAGGATAGACGACCTTTTGGATCAATTGAAAGGAGCGTGCGTGTTCTCGAAGATTGATTTGAGGTCGGTTTATCACCAAATCCGAGTGAAGAATTCCGATGTACCTAAGACGGCATTTAGGACCCATTATGGTCATTACGAATTCTTAGTGATGTCTTTCGGTGTGACTAATGCTCCAGCTGTTTTTATGGACTACATGAACCGTATATTTCAAGCTTACTTGGATCAGTTTGTTGTAATCTTCATTGATGATATTCTTATTTATTCTCGTACTTCACAAGAGCACGAGGAACATCTGAGAATTGTGTTATCCGTGTTGCAAGAGAAGCAATTTTTTGCTAAGTTAAGTAAGTGTGAATTTTGGATGGCGGAAGTTAAGTTTCTTGGTCACGTTATATCACAAGGTGGTGTAGCAGTAGATCCGTCGAAGGTAGAAGCAGTGATAAATTGGGAGAGGCCGAGAAATGCTTCGGAAGTCAGAAGTTTCTTAGGGCTGGCAGGTTACTATAGGAGGTTCATTGAAGGTTTCTCTCAGTTGGCTTTGTAACGCCCCGATTTATTTAACCGTATTTAATTATTCTATTTATGTGAAATTTTGTGAATTGTGTGATTTATTGTGTTTCATGTTAATGCATCATGCTTGGGCATTGAGAGTTTGTGGCATAAATGTGTCACATTTTGAACTAACATCCACTGGTAGAAGTTAGTGTTATTTTTGGCATTTTTGGGATTTGTCACGTTTTGCACTTAACTTCCACTGGTGGAAGTTAGTGTTATTTTTGGTCTTTTTGGATTTGGTCACGTTTTGCACTTAACTTCCACTGGTGGAAGTTAGTGTTGTTTTTGGCTTTTTTTGATTATGTCACATTTTGAACTAACTTCCACTGGTGGAAGTTAGTGTTATTTTGGCCTTTTTTCGAATTGTGTAAATTAAATGAGTTTTACCTGTTGATTGGATAATTTCTCTGATAGGTAAAATATTTGCAATAAATTATAATTTCTTTTCAACTTTTATTTCCCGAAATATATTTCATCGGTATGTTTATGTTTTATCGCATTTTGAGAGCGTTGGGAGATATTTGAGCTGAGGGGTATTTTGGTCTTTTTGGGGTTAGATATTTTGATTTCTTATAAAAATAGAAAAGTTAGTAAGAGTTTCCCAAAAGAGAAGAAAAAGAGAGAAATAGAGAAGTGAAGAGAAAGTGAAGACAAAGGGGAAAAATCACCAAGCAAGTTTTAGGAATCGGATTGTTATCGGGTAAGGGTGCGAAACTCGGTTATTATATCATTGTGTACGATTATATCCGTTTGTTTTTGAATTGTTTGGATTGTGTAGGAAAATATTGAGTTTAGGTTAGTTTTTGACATAATCGATAAAATCGGGAGTTTTTACGGATGAAATTCGAAACAAATTGTGTAGTTTAGTCGTGTGAGGTGAGGCCGACATTATAGGAACTCGTTTCGTCGAAATCGGTTGATGATTGAAGTTTTCACGTTTTTGGCTTTTAAAAGTGTGAGGTTTTCGTGAAAAATAAAAGACGAGTAATCGGGTTTTTCTTGATTCTAATATGTCCGTATGTATTTATGTGATATTACCATGTGTTTGTTTCGAAGGAATTATGTGAATCGGTCGGGTTTTCGGACGAAAACGCCGAAAAATAGCAGCTGCACCAGTAGAACCCGCAGGGCTGCATTGCTGATTTTTCTGGTTTTGTGTAATTGTCGGAAAACTTCGGAAATTCATATCTCTTGAACCGTAAGTCGGTTTTAACCCCTGTTCGAAGCGTTGGAAAGCTAACGAGATGTTCTTTCTAGGAAAAATAGTTTTGGGGTCTGAACTTGGTCCAATCGGTACAGTTTTTACGAACCGTTTCGTAGTGTCGGGCGTCCGGTTTATGTTTTTGCGTTATTTTGAAATATTCATATCTTGTTAACCGTTTATCGTATTTAAGAGTTCTTTATACCGAATCGAAGCTGTCGATGAGTACTTTATCGTATATCTTAAAAATTAAATTAGTATGATTATTAAATATAAGAGATTTAAATAAAATATACAAAATTACCTGTGTGGACCCACAAATACTGGTTTTTTACGCATATTTTTACACAAATTAAAAAATAATAAAACAAAAAAAATTGTTTTAAAAATTAATACCGTTTATAATAATATTTGAATTAATCATATATTGTTTACCCGTAATTTGATATTATTTATATAAATATTTGAATCAGTAGTATAGTTTTCTCATATATAAAAATAATATAGCTTATAAAAATATAAATAGATTGTTTTCCTGTATTTTGACATCATTATCGTAAGTCATTTGAAATAAAAACACTTCTATATTATAATAGGCAAAAATACTGTATAAGTTATTTTAAAATATCAAGTTAGTCCTTTAAGTTTTTTTTGTAACGCTTTGGTCTTTTATGTTAAGTAACGTTTGCGTCGTTGACCTTTTTAAAAATCTCAGTTACAATAAATTGCAAACTCATATACCATTTGAACTTGTTCTTTATACGGAATCGAAGCTGTCGATGAGTTCTTTATCGTATATCTTAAAAATTAAATTAGTATGATTATTAAATATAAGAGATTTAAATAAAATATACAAAATTACCTGTGTGGACCCACAAATACTGGTTTTTTACGCATATTTTTACACAAATTAAAAAATAATAAAACAAAAAAAATTGTTTTAAAAATTAATACCGTTTATAATAATATTTGAATTAATCATATATTGTTTACCCGTAATTTGATATTATTTATATAAATATTTGAATCAGTAGTATAGTTTTCTCATATATAAAAATAATATAGCTTATAAAAATATAAATAGATTGTTTTCCTGTATTTTGACATCATTATCGTAAGTCATTTGAAATAAAAACACTTCTATATTATAATAGGCAAAAATACTGTATAAGTTATTTTAAAATATCAAGTTAGTCCTTTAAGTTTTTTTTGTAACGCTTTGGTCTTTTATGTTAAGTAACGTTTGCGTCGTTGATCTTTTTAAAAATCTCAGTTACAATAAATTGCAAACTCATATACCATTTGAACTTGTTTTTCACGCTGATCACGAATATTTAATTAGTTTTGCGTTTGATTGTGTATTTTGGTCAGATCGAATGAATTTTCATTATGTATTTGTTCACTTTTTTCCTTGATTCTCATGAACCGTAACTTGTTTAATAAATTTGATTGCATATTCGTGATCATCGCGAAAAATCAGTTCAAATGGTATATGAGTTTGTAATTTATGGTAACAGAGATTTTTAAAAAGGTCAACGACGCAAACGTTATTTAACATAAAGGACCAAAGCGTTACAAAAAAAAACTTAAAGGACTAACTTGATATTTTAAAATAACTTAAAGGACCTAGACAGTATTTTTGCCATTATAATAATACTCATTGTTTTGGAATTATTCTCAACGAAATTGAAAATCACCTAAAGCTACCAGAAAAACTAAAAATAAGAAATCATAGAGTTTAATAAAATTCACTAATGATCTTCCATCAAGGAAATCTATTCTTATTTTCTATTGATAAAATATAATTATGATTAACTAAATACACAAGAAAAACTAATTAAACTTCATACAACATTAGATGTTGACCCGCATAATGCGCGGGTAGACTTGAAAAAACTAAGTAAAACCTATTCTCATATATTTTTAAAATATTTGTTATCTTAAGTGTTTTGAAATTATAATTTATTAAGATTATAATGTTTATAAATATAAAAATCTTAAAGCATGCTCTTCGGCTTTCTTCTTTTGTCTTTTGCTCATGATATTTAGAAATTTTTTCGAGTTTAAAATTATACAATCTAAAATAAAAATGTTATCATCAATATTGTGCATATATATAATTTCCACTTTAATGAAAATATATATTTTATCATAGATATTTTTAATTGTCAATTAATAAGTTTGGATATAATATTTATTAATCAAATTCTTTATTGATGTGATTTTACATATATAGTATCTTATGTAAGATATTGAGAGAACAAATTAGAGTTATCGGTGAAGTGAGAGGGAATATTTTTGTAGGTCTAACGCTTTCAATTTTTTTAGAGCTTGTAACATATTATTAAACTTGTTAATATTATATAATTCATTGGACAAGAATTGAGGTCATATTCAATACATTCTACATCAAACTTGAAGAAATTGTTCTTCTTTTTTTGATAGAAAGTATTGACATATATAATTGCAATAAAATGAACACTACAATAAAATAAAATAAAATTGAAATTTATAAAAGATTAATTAAATAGTCAAATAAAATAAATAGAAGAAATATGAAGAGAGTAACTTCAATAATGTTTTTAGTAATGTTTTTGTTCATCAAATATCTTAATAAATTTTATATCTGTATGGATATGAAATGTTGTGAGGCTTCGTACTAAGGTCTTGCACATTAATTTAGACCATTTACAATAGAGTTTTCAAAGTGTATTAAAAATAGTCATATTGTATACACGATTAAATTTCCATTTTTAAAGATTGGGGAGGTGGAGAACATCAACTCCTTTGGTTCTCATAAACAACGATTTCAATAGAGACAAATATTGAGTAGGTTTACTATTGAATTGCCAATATTGAGGGGAAAATCCTTACAATATGTGAATTAAATAAAAAATATTAGTAAACACAATAGTCATAAAACTACTAATCTAATACTAATAATAATAAAAAATATTTAATTAATGAAAATGAAGAAATAGACATCTTATATCTAAAGTTTCATGGATAGAACAAAGTTCTTACCAAAAATAATAATTAACTACAAACAAATGATGAGAAGGTTTAGACATATTCTAAAATCCTCGTATGTGAGAAATCAAGGGTAAGAAGTGAAAGAAAATTGGAGATAAATTTTTTTATTTATACTGATAAACTATTGAGGGATTTGGGGAATTTAGGTGGTTTTCTATGAGTTATTGAAATGAATGGACTTTTTAGGTATAACCAATCAACTAAAGAGACATCGATAAATTAGTAACGCATCTAATATCAATGGTAGAATGAAAACACAATAGAATATATTTATAACTGAAAGATACTATTAATATAAATTAGTTGATAAATATTTTAGTTAAGTTTTGTAATTATAATGTAACATATATAACTGACTTTTATATTTATGATTTATCATTTGTATTTATTATTTATTATTTTATTGAAACAATGATTCGTATTAATTATTTTTGAAAACTAAGTAATTAAAAATTTATATAAAAATATGAATAATGTAGTAAATAATTTTATTTTTACTTTATTTTTTATTTTTTAATTTTTTCTCAGTAGTAATTATTAATGAATTTATTTTTTATTTTTTTTTATAATCATCATTGTAGTGTATTATTTATAATTTTAGTGATTATTAAAACAAAATTTATTTTTATTTTTTACTTTTTAAATTAATGTTAAAAGAATGAAGATTTTTATAAAGAAAATATAATTATATCAATTTTATTTTATTAAATAACCTTTGTAACTGGAATAGAAATGTAAATATTTTTATGTGCTTTATTTTATTAATTTATAATTGAAATTAGAATAGGAATATGAACAATATTATATCATTATTATTAATATCAATTAATAGAATAAAAGTTTCATAAAGAAAATATAATTATATCAATGGATGATTGATGATGTGTCAATGAGTTTAGAAAGTAAATGAAACATTTCTTTTGGATTGTTTTATTGTTAATGAACAAATTGGTCACATATACAAATAAGTTGATGTGACATATTTTAGAGTTATAATTGATGATGTGTCGCTATAATATTCGATGCATTAGATTTAATATATATAAATAGATTTGAGGAAATATTTACAATGAATATAAACAATGAAACTCCATTTAAAAGTAAAGAGACCCACGTTGCTGTAGAGTACTCTATTTCTAATTTCCACAAATAAAGAAAACAAAAATAACAAGATTATGATTCAGACACCATCCATCTTAGGAATCACCTCTTAAATTAGCTCTCTAAGTTATGAACTTCAAACATGTCAAAATTTTTCAAGAATTGAACACTTTGACAAAGAGGTTGAGTTTGTGTCAGCATTAATCTGTCTGCATAAAATAAAAGTGTGTAATTCCTCAACAGCTTCATCATCTACATTAGACAGAACCACTCCCTTCCCACATAAATCCCACCTCCAAATGTTTTCTGCCCAGAAACCACAATCTTTGACTAAAACATACTTATTAGGCGATGAGTTATACAAAGCTGGAAAAAGAACATTAAGAGCATTCCCTCTTATCCACCGAGACTGCCAAAACATAGTGTTACAACCATTACCAATTTTCCAATTTAATACCCTAAACACTCCTTGAGAATTAGAAAAAGAAGCAAGACGATTCAAATCTTTCCACCAGTTAGAGCACATATAATTTGGGGTCTCAAATTGGTTAAGAAACATGCTGTTGAAATCATCCTTGTATCTAGCTTTAATGATGTTTTTCCAAATAGGTTCATGCTCATTGACTATTCTCCACAACCATTTCGCCACCAAAGCTTTGTTAAATACACTAACATCTTTGACACCAAGACCTCCTTGCTCTCTTGATTTGCACACTAAGGACCACTTAACCCACGCAATGCTCTCCTTATCGCCCTTTCCAGACCATAAGAACATTCTTTGAATACCTTTTATAACCTTTAAAACAGCGTCAGGTGCTAGAAATAAAGAAAAGTAATGTACTGGTAAGTTTGTCAGAACTGAATTCAACAAGGTAACCCGACCACCAATAGACATTGTTTTACTCCTCCACTTTGACAACTTAATTTTGAAAAAATCAATAACAGGTTTCCAGTAAGCAATGGATTTGTGACTGCCCCCAACAGTCAAACCAAGGAATTTGAAAGGGAATTTACCCACTTTACAATTCAAAAAGGTGGATACAGCAGCAGTTCTATAACCATCTACTCCAAAACTCATAATGCTACTCTTACTATAATTAATTCTCAAGCCAGACAACGCTTCGAACCCTCTCAAAACTGATTTTATACCCCAAATATTGGACCAAGACTCGTCACAAATGATTAAGGTATCATCTGCAAACTGCATTAGACAACTTGCTGTCAAACCTTCTATGCTGATACCCCTTGTCTAAGACCCTTTTTGATTTTAAAATCCTTTGAGGAGCTTCCATTAACCAAAACCGAACCATATCCTTTGCATATTAAACCTATTATCCAAGCTATCCATTTGGGGCTAAAGTTCATTGCACTTAACACCTTGCATAAAAATTTCCATTTCCAACTCATTTGGGCCTAGGAAGATTGACAACTCATTTAGTGTCAAGGAATGCTATGAAAGTTGGATGTGTAGAGGTGGTGAAGAAGTATTGGAGAATAACACGATAGCTGCGCTTGTTTCTCTTTGGAAACTAAAACTCCCGCTGAAAATCTTGATCTTTGGTTGGCGACTAATGCTGAACAGACTACCAACTCATAAGAATCTTAGCATTAGGGGTATTATCTCTGATCCTAACCTTCTGCAGTGTGTTTTATGTGAATCTGAGATGGAGGATGTCAATCATATTATGCTTGGATGTGAGAAAATTAAGTTGTTTTGGAAAGATTTGGAAGGTTGGATTGGAATTAATCTTCCTCTCGGCTCCAGTTGCATTGAAATTGAAATTCTGGCCTGTATATCAGATGTCCTATCGAGATGTCGAGACACTGACATACAACAACAATGAACAAGTTCAAAATAAAAGTGTGCAAAAAATGTAAAGAACACCAGAAATTGTTAACCCAGTTCGGATCCAACTATCCTACATCTGGGGGCTACCAAGCCAGGGATGAAATCAATATTCGATAGTATCAATTCACTGATAACCACACCCGGTTCAATCAGCTCACTTAACCACTACCCTTCCTATGACTTCTACCTAAGACTCCCCTAGGTATGAGGCCCTCCTCAAATCCCTCTTCAATCACAACCCGTGACTGGTTCCTTACAAGACAAGTAACAATGGTCGAAACACAAATTCTCAATACTTAACAGCTTATGAGAATTAACACACAGCTACTCAATGCTTAAAAGCTTATGAGCAACCTTACACAACTTACACTACAGTCCTTATACTGTTATCATGAGATACCAGTTAGGCTCACAAAACACAAGCACACAACCCTAAAAATACATGTAAGTTCGACACCTAAAACTAGGTTTACATAAGTCTATTTATAGCTTGAAATCTGGACTGAATTGGGCTTCAAAAACGCAGCAATTAGGCTGCTCACAAATCTGCAAAATTAACTCCAATAAAATAGGTCTTCAATCCAAAGTTTCCTATTATGTCTCCATAATTAGAAACAGCAGCAAATCCGAAAACCAACAAATAACCCTAATCCAAAAATGCTTTGGATGTCACATAGGATAACCAAATATTCACAGAATATTCAGTTACAAATCATAGTAACAGAATCTGCAATAAAACTGACTTCACAACGCGATGTCCTATGAGCTGCCATGGAACATCTTCATACGACATGTTGAACAAAGAGTAATGAAACATATTATTAGACATCTTCATTCAACATCTGCTGCTACATGAGTTTTAGCAAAATAATGCCAACCATAAAACCAAGGAAATAACAATCTCTCCCTTTGGCTTATTTTTGGCTAAAACTCCACACACACTTAAATACCATCAGTATCAGCAGCGGAAAAAAAACACCATTAATAGCAGCAAAAAAAACTCCCCCTCAGCTGCATATACATACACAGTCCAGCAAACATCTCATCATAGCAACTCCCCCTCAACAGCAGCAACACACCATCCACCTACAGCACACAGAATCTACCTGCAACAGCACAAGCACATAACAATGCTGCTCCCCCTCACACTTACTAATGCTGCTCCCCTCACACTTACTACTCCCCCTTTTTAGCCACAAATATGACAAAGAGAGGTCATAGACAAATGTAACCAAATCACATAGCAGTATATGTTCAAAATCAAAACATAATTAAGTTGTCCAAAAAAAACAAACAAAAACCAGAAAGTAAACTTGCAAATAGCCTATAGCTATTCAGCACTGTCCTCTTCAGCGACCTCCTCACTTTCACTCTGCACTACTAGAACCTCCTTTAGTCTTTTCAGTCTGGCAGCCAGAAAGCACATTGATTGCTATAGGTCTTCATGAATGCACACCCCAAGTTTGCTCCTCAGGTTTTCAAACTGAACTGCATCCAGAGCCTTGGTAAATATGTCAGCAAGCTTATTTTCTGTGCTCACATGCTCAAGTGTTATGACTTTGTCCTCCACAAGTTCTCTGATGAAGTGATGTCTGATGTCAATGTGCTTTGTCCTGCTATGTTGGATGGGATTTTTGGAAATATTAATTGCACCCAGGTTGTCACAAAATAGTGTCATGACATCTTGTGTGACATTATACTCTGACAACATCTGCTTCATCCATACCAGTTGCGCACAACTGCTACCAACTGCTATGTACTCAGCTTCAGCAGTAGAGAGGGATACTGAATTCTGCTTCTTGCTAAACCATCAAAATAAGATTATTTCCTAGAAAGAAGCATCCACCTGAAGTGCTTTTCCTATCATCTGCACTTCCAGCCCAATCAGCATCACAGTATCCTCTTAAATCAGTCCCAGAATCATGGCTATATAGCATCCCATAGTCACTTGTGCCATTCACATATTTCAGAATCCTCTTCACTTGATTTAAGTGACTCACCTTAGGATCAGATTGATATCTGGCACACACTTCAACAGCAAAGGAAATGTCAGGTCTGCTTGCTGTGAGATACAATAGACTTCCAATTATACTTCTGTACAAGTTGTGGTCCACACTTACTCCATTCTCATCCTTGGATAACTTCAAATGGGTGGGAGCAGGTGTCCTTTTGTGATTGGCATTATCCAGGCCAAATTTCTTTACTATGCTCTTAGCATATTTGCTTTGAGAAATAAAGATAGAATCCTCCATTTGTCTGACTTGTAATCCAAGAAAGTAGCTAAGTTCTCCAACCAAACCCATTTCAAATTCTGATTGCATTTGTTGAACAAACTGTTTCACCATAGCTTCTGTCATTCCCCCAAATACAATGTCATCTACATAAATTTGGGCTACCATTAATTTTCCGCCTTCTTCCTTGACAAACAAAGTTTTGTCAATCCCTCCTTTTCTATAATCATTTGCTACTAAGAATTCTGTCAGCCTCTCATACCAGGCCCTTGGAGCTTGTTTCAAGCCATACAGCGCTTTCCTCAGTTTGTACACATGATTGGGGAAGTTTGGATCAGTGAATCCTTTAGGTTGATCTACATAGACTTCTTCATTCAGATAGCCATTCAGAAAAGCACTATTCACATCCATTTGGAACAGCTTGAATTTTAGATTACAAGCCATCCCCAAGAGTAGTCTGATGGATTCTAATCTAGCCACTGGAGCAAAAGTCTCATCAAAGTCAACTCCCTCAACTTGAGTATAACCTTGTGCAACAAGTCTCGCTTTGTTTCTTGTAACCACTCTAAGCTCGTCAGACTTGTTTTTGTAGATCCACTTTGTTCCAATAACATTCACCCCTTCTGGTCTTGGTACAAGATCCCAGACATCATTTCTTCTGAACTGCTCCAGTTCTTCTTACATAGCATTTATCCAAAACTCATCTGTCAGAGCTTCCTTGACATTCTTTGGCTCGATCTTTGACACAAAGCAAGCATTTGACACAGTCTCCCTTCTTCTGGTTCTCACACCTTCATTCAGATCTCCAATAATTAATTCCCTAGGGTGATCCTTCTGAATCCTTATAGAGGGTCCCCTGTTAGCATCCTCTACCTCTTCATTCTCAGGTCTGGTGTTGATTTCTTGAGCACTATCTTCTACAGACTCAATGTCTGGAGAGTTTTCATTGTTCATGGGCAGACATGCTCCAACATCATCTGGGACATCTTCATCGTTGCCAGAATCATCAACCACCACATTTATGGATTCCATCATCACCTGAGTTCAGAAATTGAACACCCTATATGCTTTACTGTTTGTAGAGTAACCCGAAAATATTCCTTCCTCACTCTTAGGATCCATCTTTCGCCTTTGCTCACGATCCGCTAAGATATAGCATTTACTACCAAACACATGGAAATACTTCACATTTGGCTTTCTACCTTTCCATAGCTCATAAAGAGTGACAGAGGTACCTGATCTGATAGTCACCCTGTTGTGTATATAGCAAGCAGTATTCATGGCTTCAGCCCAAAAATGATATGGAAGCTTTTTGGCATGAATCATGACTCTTGCACATTCTTGTATGGTCCTGTTCTTGCGTTCCACCACACCATTCTGCTGAGGAGTGATTGGTGATGAGAATTCATGAGTGATTCCCTCTGATAGGCAGAACTCTTCAAACCTGCTATTTTCGAATTCTTTCCCATGGTCACTTTTGATTCGAATAACACCACAATCCTTTTCCCGTTGAATTCTTTGACACAATTCTTTAAAGGCTGCAAACACTTCAGACTTTTCTCTGATAAAACTTATCCAAGTGAATCTAGAGTTGTCATTTACGACAACATAGGCATACTTCTTCCCACCAAGACTTTCAACCTGCATAGGTCCCATTAAGTCCATGTGAAGAAGTTCCAGAACTCTAGAAGTTGTGGTTAGATGTTGAAGCTTCTTGTGTGACACCCTTGATTGCTTCCCAACTTGACATTCACCACATATTTTGTCCTCATCAATCTTCAGCTTGGGAATACCTTTAACAGCTTCACTTGACATAACCTTCTTCATCCCTTTCAGGTGTAAGTGACCAAATTTCTGATGCCACAGTTTGGTTTCATCTTCCTTTGACATCAAACATGTAGACAGATTTTCAGGTTCTTGAGGATTCCACAGATAGCAATTATCCTTAAACCTGGTACCCTTCATAACAACTTCACCTTTCTCATTGGTTACCAGACATTCAGATTTGGTGAAATTTACCTTGAGCCCTATATCACACAATTGGCTTATACTGATTAAGTTTGCGGCCAGTCCTCTGACAAAGAGAACACGATTCATATTTGGTTGTCCTGTGTATTCCAGCTTTCCAACACCTTTTATCTCACCCTTTGATCCATCCCCAAAGGTGACATAATTGGTGGAGTGAGGCTTAATGTCAGACAGGAACTTCTTCACACCAGTCATGTGTCTTGAACAACCACTATCAAAGTACCAATCTTCTCTGGCAGATGCTCTAAGAGAAGTATGTGCTATGAGGCCAGCCATCATTTGTCTAGGAATCCATCTTCTCTTCACTTTACCCCAACTCTGTTCTTTATTTTGTTACTGAGCAATTTTGGGATAGCCGTGCCGCTTGTAGCAAAAGGATTTTAAGTGACCAATCTTGCCACAGTAATGGCATCTCCATGGTTTATACTTTGATCTACAAACTCTTTTCTGATGCTTCATCTGATGTTGAAACATGTGATTTGACATCTCCACTTCTTGCTTTATTTTCTGAGGAACAAACTTCAATACAATCTTCTTGGAAGTCTCTGTTTGATCGTTAAAACCAAGGCCTTGCACATTTCCAGCTTCTTTCCCATTATGAAGGATCTCATCCAGCTGCATGGTACCATTGTTCAGCATTCTTATATATTTGGTCATATTGTCAAGTTTTGACTTTTGCCATTCAACCTCCTCCTTCAGATCAGCAATGGTTGATAGATGTTCTTCCTTCTCAGCTTCCAGTTGAGCTATCAAGATCTTCTGCTCCAATATAATCTGGCACCTTTCTTCATTCTTGATACACAATTCTGAAAACCCTAAGAATACTTCTTCCTTAGTGAGTTCTCCAACATAAGATTCTTTGTCAGAGTCAGATTCACAAGAAGTTTCTCCATCAGCCTTACAGACTCCAGTCAAAACTGTCAACAATTTTGCTGATTCTTCTTCAATATCATTCTTAGACTCTCCTTCTGACCAAGACACGGATAGGCCCTTCTTCTGCCTTTTGAGATACGTGGGACACTCAGTCTTTATGTGCCCATATCCCTCACATTCATAGCATTGAACTCTCTTCCCTTGATTAGAGTCTTCTTCAGTTCTGGATCTTCTGCCTCCATCCTGGTTCTTTCTGATGTCGAGTGACTTGTTCTGAGCATTTGCTCTCGACTTCCAGTCAATCCTTTTCAACACTTTGTTAAATTGTTTACCAAGTAATACCAGATCTTTAGACACATCTTCATCTTTGACCAGTTCTCCTTCATCATCTGAGTCATCAGCATTCGACACAAATGCTATACTCTTCTTCTTTTCAGCTTTTTCACTGAATCCTAACTCAAAAGTTTGGAGAGATCCCATAAGCTCATCCACCTTCATCTTGTCAATGTCCTGAGCTTCCTCTATAGCAGTAACCTTCATATCAAATCTCCTATGAAGAGACCTGAGAATCTTCCTGACCAGCTTCCTGTCAGACATCTTTTCTCCTAAGGCACTAGAGGCATTAGCTATCTCAATAATGTTCATATGAAAATCATGAATGCTCTCATCCTCTTTCATCTTCAAACTCTCAAACTTGCTAGTGAGAAGCTGAAGCTTTGACATTTTCACCTTTGAGGTCCCTTCATGAGCAACTTTCAAGACCTGCCAAGCCTCTTTGGCAATAGTACAATGCTCAATCAGCCTGAAGATATTTATGTTGACACCATTGAACAATGCATTCATGGCTTTAGAATTTCCAACAGATCCTTTGTAGTCAGCATCATCCCAGTCCTCTTCTTCCTTCAGAACATCAGTAAGATTTCCTTCTCCATCTCTTACCTTTGGAGACTCCCAACCTTTGAGAACAGCTTTCCATGCTTGATCATCCATGGACTTGATGAAAGCTATCATCCTAGGTTTCTAATACTCATAGTTAGAACCATCCAACAGAGGTGGTTTATTCAGAGCTCCTTCATCCTTGTCCATTGTACAAGAAAGTACCTTCCCTGAATCTCACCCAGAAACAACAAAGGGTGCCTGCTCTTGATGCCAATTAAAATTCTGGCCTATATATCAGATGTCCTATCGAGATGTCGAGACACTGACATACAACAATAATGAACAAGTTCAAAATAAAAGTGTGCAGAAAATGTAAAGAACACCAGAAATTGTAAACCCAGTTCGGATCCAACTATCCTACATCTGGGGGCTACCAAGCCAGGGATGAAATCAATATTCGATAGTATCAATTCACTGATAACCACACCCGGTTCAATCAACTCACTTAATCACTACCCTTCCTATGACTTCTACCTAAGACTCCCCTAGGTATGAGGCCCTCCTCAAATCCCTCTTCAATCACAACTCATGACTGGTTCCTTACAAGACAAGTAACAATGGTCGAAACACAAATTCTCAATACTTCACAGCTTATGAGAATTAACACACAGCTACTCAATGCTTAAAAGCTTATGAGCAACCTTACACAACTTACACTACAGTCCTTATACTGTTATCATGAGATACCAGTTAGGCTCACAAAACACAAGCACACAACCCTAAAAATACATGTAAGTTCGACACCTAAAACTAGGTTTACATAATTCTATTTATAGCTTGAAATCTGGACTGAATTGGGCTTCAAAAACGCAGCAATTAGGCTGCTCACAAATCTGCAAAATTAACTCCAATAAAATAGGTCTTCAATCCAAAGTTTCCTATTATGTCTCCATAATTAGAAACAACAGCAAATCCGAAAACCAACAAATAACCCTAATCCAAAAATGCTTTGGATGCCACATAGGATAACCAAATATTCACAGAATATTCAGTTACAAATCATAGTAACAGAATCTGCAATAAAACTGACTTCACAACGCGATGTCCTATGAGCTGCCATGGAACATCTTCATACGACATGTTGAACAAAGAGTAATGAAACATATTATTAGACATCTTCATTCAACATCTGCTGCTACATGAATTTTAGCAAAATAATGCAAACCATAAAACCAAGGAAATAACAATCTCCCCCTTTGGCTTATTTTTGGCTAAAACTCCACACACACTTAAATACCATCAGTATCAGCAACGGAAAAAAAAACACCATTAATAGCAGCAAAAAAAAAAACTCCCCCTCAGCTGCATATACACACACAGTCCAGCAAACATCTCATCATAGCAACTCCCCCTCAACAGCAGCAACACACCATCCACCTGTAGCACACAGAATCTACCTGCAACAGCACAAACACATAACAATGCTACTCCCCCTCACACTTACTAATGCTGCTCCCCTCACACTTACTACTCCCCCTTTTTAGCCACAAATATGACAAAGAGAGGTCATAGACAAATGTAACCAAATCACATAGCAGTATATGTTCAAAATCAAAACATAATTAAGTTGTCCAAAAAAAACAAACAAAAACCAGAAAGTAAACTTGCAGATAGCCTATAGCTATTCAGCAATGTCCTCTTCAACGACCTCCTCACTTTCACTCTGCACTACCAGAACCTCCTTTAGTCTTTTCAGTCTGGCAGCCAGAAAGCACATTTATTGCTATAGGTCTTCATGAATGCACACCCCAAGTCTGTTCCTCAGGTTTTCAAACTGAACTGCATCCAGAGCCTTGGTAAATATGTCAGCAAGCTGATTTTCTGTGCTCACATGCTCAAGTGTTATGACTTTGTCCTCCACAAGTTCTCTGATGAAGTGATGTCTGATGTCAATGTGCTTTGTCCTGCTATGTTGGATGGGATTTTTGGAAATATTAATAGCACTCAGGTTGTCACAAAATAGTGTCATGACATCTTGTGTGACATTATACTCTGACAACATCTGCTTCATCCATACCAGTTGCGCACAACTACTACCAGCTGCTATGTACTCAGCTTCAGCAGTAGAGAGGGATACTGAATTCTGCTTCTTGCTAAACCATGAAATAAGATTATTTCCTAGAAAGAAGCATCCACCTGAAGTGCTTTTCCTATCATCTGCACTTCCAGCCCAATCAGCATCACAGTATCCTCTTAAATCAGTCCCAGAATCATGGCTATATAGCATCCCATAGTCACTTGTGCCATTCACATATTTCTGAATCCTCTTCACTTGATTCAAGTGACTCACCTTAGGATCAGATTGATATCTGGCACACACTCCAATAGCAAAGGAAATGTCAGGTCTGCTTGCTGTGAGATACAGTAGACTTCCAATCATACTTCTGTACAAGCTGTGGTCCACACTTACTCCATTCTCATCCTTGGATAACTTCAAATGGGTGGGAGCAGGTGTCCTTTTGTGATTGGAATTATCCAGGCCAAATTTCTTTACTATGCTCTTAGCATATTTTCTTTGAGAAATAAAGATAGAATCCTCCATTTGTCTGACTTGTAATCCAAGAAAGTAGCTAAGTTCTCCAACCAAACTCATTTCAAATTCTGATTGCATTTGTTGAACAAACTGTTTCACCATAGCTTCTGTCATTCCCCCAAATACAATGTCATCCACATAAATTTGGGCTACCATTAATTTTCTGCCTTCTTCCTTGACAAACAAAGTTTTGTCAATCCCTCTTTTTCTATAATCATTTGCTACTAAGAATTCTGTCAGCCTCTCATACCAGGTCCTTGGAGCTTGTTTCAAGCCATACAACGTTTTCCTCAGTTTGTACACATGATTGGGGAAGTTTGGATCAGTGAATCCTTTAGGTTGATCTACATAGACTTCTTCATTCAGATAGCCATTCAGAAAAGCACTCTTCACATCCATTTGGAATAGCTTGAATTTTAGATTACAAGCCATCCCCAAGAGTAGTCTGATGGATTCTAATCTAGCCACTGGAGCAAAAGTCTCATCAAAGTCAACTCCCTCAACTTGAGTATAACCTTGTGCAACAAGTCTCGCTTTGTTTCTTGTAACCACTCCAAGCTCGTCAGACTTGTTTTTGTAGATCCACTTTGTTCCAATAACATTCACCCCTTCTGGTCTTGGTACAAGATCCCAGACATCATTTCTTCTGAACTGCTCCAGTTCTTCTTGCATAGCATTTATCCAAAACTCATATGTCAGAGCTTCCTTGACATTCTTTGGCTCGATCTTTGACACAAAGCAAGCATTTGACACAGTCTCCCTTCTTCTGGTTCTCACACCTTCATTCAGATCTCCAATAATTAATTAGCTAGGGTGATCCTTCTGAATCCTTATAGAGGGTCCCCTGTTAGCATCCTCTACCTCTTCATTCTCAGGTCTGGTGTTGATTTCTTGAGCACTATCTTCTACAGACTCAATGTCTGGAGAGTTTTCATTGTTCATGGGCAGACATGCTCTAACATCATTTGGGACATCTTCATCGTTGCCAGAATCATCAACCACCACATTTATGGATTCCATCATCACCTGAGTTCTGGAATTGAACACCCTATATGCTTTACTGTTTGTTGAGTAACCCAAAAATATTCCTTCCTCACTCTTAGGATCCATCTTTCGCCATTGCTCACGATCCGCTAAGATATAGCACTTACTACCAAACACATGGAAATACTTCACATTTGGCTTTCTACCTTTCCATAGCTCATAGAGAGTGACAGAGGTACCTGATCTGATAGTCACCCTGTTGTGTATATAGTAAGCAGTATTCATGGCTTCAGCCCAAAAATGATATGGAAGCTTTTTGGCATGAATCATGACTCTTGCACATTCTTGTATGGTCCTGTTCTTGCGTTCCACCACACCATTCTGCTGAGGAGTGATTGGTGATGAGAATTCATGAGTGATTCCCTCAGATAGGCAGAACTCTTCAAACCTGCTATTTTCGAATTCTTTCCCATGGCCACTTCTGATTCGAAAAATACCACAATCCTTTTCCCGTTGAATTCTTTGACAGAATTCTTTAAAGGCTGCAAACACTTCAGACTTTTCTCTGATAGAACTTATCCAAGTGAATCTAGAGTAGTCATCTACGACAACATAGGCATACTTCTTCCCACCAAGACTTTCAACCTGCATAGGTCCCATTAAGTCCATGTGAAGAAGTTCCAGAACTCTAGAAGTTGTGGTTAGATGTTGAAGCTTCTTGTGTGACACCCTTGTTTGCTTCCCAACTTGACATTCACCACATATTTTGTCCTCATCAATCTTCAGCTTGGGAATACCTCTAACAGCTTCACTTGACATAACCTTCTTCATCCCTTTCAGGTGTAAGTGACCCAATTTCTGATGCCACAGTTTGGTTTCATCTTCCTTTGACATCAAACATGTAGACAGATTTTTAGGTTCTTGAGGATTCCATAGATAGCAGTTATCCTTAGACCTGGTACCCTTCATAACAACTTCACCTTTCTCATTGGTTACCAGACATTAAGATTTGGTGAAATTTACCTTGAGCCCTACATCACACAATTGGCTTATACTGATTAAGTTTGTGGCCAGTCCTTTGACAAAGAGAACACGATCCAGATTTGGTTGTCCTGTGTATTCCAGCTTTCCAACACCTTTTATCTCACCCTTTGATCCATCCCCAAAGGTGACATAATTGGTGGAGTGAGGCTTAATGTCAGACAGAAACTTCTTCACACCAGTCATGTGTCTTGAACAACCACTATCAAAGTACCAATCTTCTTTGGCAGATGCTCTAAGAGAAGTATGTGCTATGAGGCCAGCCATCATTTGTCTAGGAATCCATCTTCTCTTCACTTTACCCCAACTCTGTTCTTTATTTTGTTGCTGAGCAGTTTTGGGATAGCCGTGCAGCTTGTAGCAAAAGGATTTTAAGTGACCAATCTTGCCACAATAATGGCATCTCCATGGTTTATACTTTGATCTACAAACTCTTTTCTGATGCTTCATCTAATGTTGAAACATGTGATTTGACATCTCCACTTCTTGCTTTATTTTCTGAGGAACAAATTTCAATACAGTCTTCTTGGAAGTCTCTGTTTGATCGTTAAAACCAAGGCCTTGCACATTTCCAGCTTCTTTCCCATTTTGAAGGATCTCATCCAGCTGCGTGGTACCATTGTTCAGCATTCTTATAGATTTGGTCATATTGTCAAGTTTTGACTTTTGCCATTCAACCTCCTCCTTCAGATCAGCAATGGTTGATAGATGTTCTTCCTTCTCAGCTTCCAGTTGAGCTATCAAGATCTTCTGCTCCAATATAATCTGGCACCTTTCTTCATTCTTGATACACAATTCTGAAAACCCTGAGAATACTTCTTCCTTAGTGAGTTCTCCAACATAAGATTCTTTGTCAGAGTCAGATTCACAAGAAGTTTCTCCATCAGCCTTACAGACTCCAGTCAAAGCTGTCACCAATTTTGCTGATTCTTCTTCAATATCATTCTCAGACTCTCCTTCTGACCAAGACACGGATAGGCCCTTCTTCTGCCTTTTGAGATACGTGGGACACTCAGTCTTTATGTACACATATCCCTCACATTCATAGCATTGAACTCTCTTCCCTTGATTAGAGTCTTCTTCAGTTCTGGATCTTCTGCCTCCATCCTGATTCTTTCTGATGTCGAGTGACTTGTTCTGAGCATTTTCTCTCGACTTCCAGTCAATCCTTTTCAACACTTTGTTAAATTGTTTACCAAGTAATACCAGATCTTTAAACACATCTTCATCTTTGACCAGTTCTCCTTCATCATCTGAGTCATCAGCATTCGACACAAATGCTATACTCTTCTTCTTTTCAGCTTTTTCACTGAATCCTAACTCAAAAGTTTGGAGAGATCCCATAAGCTCATCCACCTTCATCTTGTCAATGTCCTGAGCTTCCTCTATAGCAGTAACCTTCATATCAAATCTCCTAGGAAGAGACCTGAGAATCTTCCTGACCAGCTTGCTGTCAGACATCTTTTCTCCTAAGGCACTAGAGGCATTAGCTATCTCAATAATGTTCATATGAAAATCATGAATGCTCTCATTCTCTTTCATCTTCAAACTCTCAAACTTGCTAGTGAGAAGCTGAAGCTTTAACATTTTCACCTTTGAGGTCCGTTCATCAGCAACTTTCAAGACCTGCCAAGCCTCTTTGGCAATAGTACAATGCTCAATCAGCCTGAAGATATTTCTGTTGACACCATTGAACAATGCATTCATGGCTTTAGAATTTCCAACAGATCCTTTGTAGTCAGCACCATCCCAGTCCTCTTCTTCCTTCAGAACATCAGTAAGATTTCCTTCTCCATCTCTTACCTTTGGAGGCTCCCAACCTTTGAGAACAGCTTTCCATGCTTGATCATCCATGGACTTTATGAAAGCTATCATCCTAGGTTTCCAATACTCATAGTTAGAACCATCCAGCAGAGGTGGTTTGTTCAGAGCTCCTCCATCCTTGTCCATTGTACCAGAAAGTACCTTCCCTGAATCTCACCCAGAAACAACAAAGGGTGCCTGCTCTTGATGCCAATTGAAATTCTGGCCTATATATCAGATGTCCTATCGAGATGTCGAGACACTGACATACAACAACAATGAACAAGTTCAAAATAAAAGTGTGCAGAAAATGTAAAGAACACCAGAAATTGTTAACCCAGTTCGGATCCAACTATCCTACATCTGGGGGCTACCAAGCCAGGGATGAAATCAATATTCGATAGTATCAATTCACTGATAACCACACCCGGTTCAATCAGCTCACTTAATCACTACCCTTCCTATGACTTCTACCTAAGACTCCCCTAGGTATGAGGCCCTCCTCAAATCCCTCTTCAATCACAACCCGTGACTGGTTCCTTACAAGACAAGTAACAATGGTCGAAACACAAATTCTCAATACTTCACAGCTTATGAGAATTAACACACAGCTACTCAATGCTTAAAAGCTTATGAGCAACCTTACACAACTTACACTACAGTCCTTATACTGTTATCATGAGATACCAGTTAGGCTCACAAAACACAAGCACACAACCCTAAAAATACATGTAAGTTCGACACCTAAAACTAGGTTTACATCAGTCTATTTATAGCTTGAAATCTGGACTGAATTGGGCTTCAAAAATGCAGCAATTAGGCTGCTCACAAATCTGCAAAATTAACTCCAATAAAATAGGTCTTCAATCCAAAGTTTCCTATTATGTCTCTATAATTAGAAACAGCAGCAAATCCGAAAACCAACAAATAACCCTAATCCAAAAATGCTTTGGATGCCACATAGGATAACCAAATATTCACAGAATATTCAGTTACGAATCATAGTAACAGAATCTGCAATAAAACTGACTTCACAACGCGATGTCCTATGAGCTGCCATGGAACATCTTCATACAACAATGTTGAACAAAGAGTAATGAAACATAATATTAGACATCTTCATTCAACATCTGCTGCTACATGAGTTTTAGCAAAATAATGCCAACCATAAAACCAAGGAAATAACAGAAGTGTTTAATAATTGGGCGACAATAGGTGGTATATCAGATCAATTAACTTTCATCTGGCTGTCTTCCTGTTGGTGTATTTGGAGGATTCGAAATTCTATCATTTTTAAAGGTGAGGAGTGGAGTTTGAAGAGTTTGCTTATGGATGTTCAGCTGGCATCTTGGAAATGGAGGAGGAAGATGAACAAAAAAGTTGGAATGGGCAGCTTCTATAAGTGGTACAAGATGCCTATTGTTTTGTAATGTTTATATGTAAAGATTTGAGTTTTTGGTATCAGGTGTTGATTTGTGTATAGTTGTAGGGATTTATTTACCTGCTGTTATCAAATGATGATATAGCTGTTTGGTATTCTAGTCTATATTGCTTTCTCTTTTCTTTGGCTGTAGATGTTGGCCAGTAGAAATTAGAAAGGTTTCCTTCATGTATTGATCCTATTGGATTTTATGAATGAAGCTTCTTGATTATTAAAAAAAAAGTGTGATTATCGAAAACTTGAAATAATTTTTTCTATCAAATAAAAAAAGGTGACAATTTATTGTTCAAAGCTTAACAAATCAAAAAGAAATTGACAAACGGATAGCCATGGGATGTTTAAGCATCATAATTGTTATAGATGAAAAAATTGAGACCCCAAAATCTAAAAATTGGAGACTCACAAAAAGAAGAAAAACAATTCCAGATATTTCTTCTTCACCCATTTTCTCTTTGTATCAAGGTTCATACAACTTAATTTTGTAGATTAAGATCTAAATTCATAAGTGAAAGATGAATAAAAAATAGTACATAGTAAATGAAAAACAAACATTATTGAAGAAGCATTGTATCCGTTTTAAAAAGTGAGAAAACTCATTATATGAGAAAAATCTTTTCATGCTCCCATAATCTTTTCATTGTATCAAATGCAAAAATATTTATGCATTTTCATGATCTTCCATCGTCTTTTCTTTCTAAAGAAATACACCTGAAAATAAAAGTATAAAAAAATCAAACAAAGAGGTAGTAAAAAAAATTATAGATGTGTAAATGGCATATGAGGGAGAAAAGAATAGTGTTGGGAGGGTTTTGACAGAAGAGACAAATGAAGAATGTGATGGAAGAAGGTTGAGTAAAAGAAAGAGTTTATCACATAGTAGCCAATAGGCGTAGGTAGAATGAGAGTGATTAGACGTTATAGAAGAATATAAACTAAAAAATCTTAAATTTATTTCATTCATGTTAACAGCAAAACTAAAACTCCAACAAAAATTAAGTAAAAATTAATTAGTTATCAATGATGAAATTTATCAAATCTAAAGTTAAGAAAGAGACTTAAAAAAATCATAAAATTCCAAGGCAAGAAAATAAAATATTCAATATACATTAATTTATATTTTTTTCTATTAAATTCAAATCTGATACCACAACAAAATAAATTTAAAATAAAATAAAATAATTACCTTATCAACAGATTTCTTAGTGGATAAAATAAAAAACAAAAAAAAAAATAATATTAGTATGTTGTTGTTCGTTGTTACTTGAAGAACAAAATTAATACAATATAAAATTATAAGCCAGGAAAATGAGAGAATCAAAATATATAAAAATGAGAGAATGAAAATATATAAATTAATTCTTAGTCCAGTTACATAAAAAATGTATATACAATAAAATAAATAAATAACAATAAAATAAAAAGGGAAAGAGAGACCTTATCAGCAAAATTTTTAGATAAATTCTTCCGTTGACAATAGTAGAGAATAAAAATTTGGCTTAATACCCTTTTTGGTCTTCTAACTATACTCTCGGGTCCAATTTGATTCTCTTTCTTTTAAAAGTTCCAAATAGACCCCTTACGTTGTCTAACTGAAGCATAAATGTCCTTTCCGTCAAATAAATACAAACGGTGTTAGTTTTGCTTACGTGTAGTATGAGTTGACATGATGGATGGCTTAGTCAGCACCTTTTAATTCCCACGTGGATTTTTATATTATTTTTAATTATTTTTTATTTTCCATGTAGATTTTTTTATATATTTATTTTTTAATATTTTTAATATTTCTTTTTGTAATATTTATTTTTTAATTCTATTTTTATAAATTGTTATTTTAAAAATAATTTTAATTGGGCCAGATCAAATCAAATCCACTAACAAACCCATCTAGAGGCCCAATATCAATTTCATTCTCTTTAGCCCATATGTTTTTCATTTGTATGTATATGCACAAGTAGTTAATATAAAGATTAGATTTTATTCTGAAACAGCCAATGTGAGACTAATATAAAGACATGTATTGCAACTAGCTTTTTCTTCTCATTTTTCCAAAACTTTTATTGTTGATGAAGCACTGTTTATGGATCTTCTTCATCTTGTTCTTCACTCTAATGGTTGCACTGTGTATGATTCAAATGGTAAGATAGTTAATAGAGTCGATAACTATGATAAAAAGGGTGGAAGAGAAGTTAATCTGATGAATCTAAAAGGAAATGTTGTCTGCACCATCAAAAAAAGATTACTAGCTTTTGGATGTTGGCAAGGCCACAAATATTGCAGTAGAAATTCTAATAGCAGTAGCCAAGATGAGCAACCATGGTTTCAAGTTAAAAGATGTCTCACAGGGAAAATAGCATGCGAGATTAAAGTTCGGTCCCAAAATTTGTTTATAGAAAGAGTCAGTAAAGGTAAATCATTTGGTTTTCGGATGATAAACAAAGATTGACAAATCATAGTAGAGGCAAAACAAAAACTATCATCCTTAGGGGTTGTTTTGAGTAATGATGTTCTAACGTTGGAATTGGAATCTGGAACAAATCATTCCCTTATAATAGCTTTGATTACAATATACAGATTGATATGCGGAAAATGTAGATATTAATTTCATATTTGAGAGATCTTATATACACAAAACAATTCATATGTAGAACATGATTTTGTAACCTTTTCATATAGTAATTGATTAAACTTTGAATCCATTAGAATTTAACTAGTCTTGTACCTACCGTAGTTAAGCTAACTATCTTAGCTAAGTATAATATATAAATATCACTATTCATTTTTAATCATTAATGAAATATAATAGAATATTCCACAAGCTTTACATTATTAGATCTATGAATACATAGAGAGCTTCACATCTTCATCAAGGGCTGTTAGCTATTTATTCATTGCCAATAAGTTCCTCTCGAAATCCTTTTTCAATTCCTAGTGCAACTATCACGGAGTGATTCACCAAGATTTCAATCGAATCCATCTTTACAAATTACGCACTAGTTATCGATTAAACTCACAAGTCCAATTTCTTCCTTTGGAGTCAAACAAAGTCACCAAGTGTGGGACGAGATTCACAATCATTTCCAAAGTATGCTTGTCATCTTAAAGCTATAACATATTTTCTCATGCTTGTCGACTCTATAAACTATCTTACCATTTGAATCATACACAGTGCAACCATTAGAGTGAAGAACAAGATGAAGAAGATCCATAAACAATGCTTCATCAACAATAAAAGTTTTGGAAAAATGAGAAGAAAAAGCTAGTTGCAATACTTCTGTTTATATTAGTCTCACATTGGTTGTTTCAGAATAAAATCTAGTCTTTATATTAACTATTTGTGCATAATCATACAAATGAAAAACATATGGGTCAAAGAGAATGAAATTGATATTGGGCCTCTAGATGGGTTTGTGTGTGAATTTGATTTGATCTGACCTAATTAAAATTATTTTTAAAATAATAATTTATAAAAATAGAATTAAAAAATAAATATTACAAAAAGAAATATAAAAAATATTAAAAAATAAATATATAAAAAAATCTACATGGAAAATAAAAAATAATTAAAAATAATATAAAAATTTACGTGAAAATTAAAAGGTGCTGACTAAGCGATACATCATGTCAACTCATATTCCACGTAAACAAAACTAACACCGTTTGCATTTATTTGACGGAAATGACCTTTATGCTTCAGTTAGACAACGTAAGGGATCTATTTGGAACTTGTAAAAGAAAGATGACCAAATTGGACCCGAGGGTATAGTTAGAGGACCAAAAATTGTATAGTTAGAGGACTAAAAAGGGTATGGTTCTTTATTAATGTGGATCTTTGTTGTTGTGGTTTGAATTTCATTTAAGGTGAATTTATTTTTTCATGGAAAGAGATGGGTATGATAATAGATTGACAGAGAGAGTTAAGAAAAGAAGAAGATGAAGTTGAAAGTGAGAATTGATAGATAAAAAGATTAGATGCAAAAGCGTGGGATTGGATAAATTTTGCAATTGGTTTGTTGAGAGAGATGGTGTTATTCAAGAAATTGAATTTGTTTTTCCAAAACCAAGAAAGAGAGAGAGATAGTGATCTAAAGGAGATATGGACAAAAGGAAAAATATGTGCACTTCAATAAGGCGTGTTAGGTTTTGTGCACTTCAACGCATTGTAAATATTGTTACACAAAAGGCAAAATTTGATTGCTTTTGGTCCTGTTCGCTAACTTATTAGCACAAAAGTGGTAAATGTAATGCATTAAGGGTGATTATGTTTCAATTAGACACAAATTCGATTGGATTTAATTGCTATTAGACAAAAAATGCCCCTAAAAAAATGATATGGCAACATTAAGAATGTTATTGGGATGATTTCCAGAACAATCAAACTTCTTATATTAAAGATTTGTTAATTTCAAAATTCTTACCATTTAGCATTGGCAGGGTTTAAAAAAGTTCGCAGACTAGTTAAGGATTTTGTAATTTAGGTAGATACAAGTGTTTGAGACATTGATTGTGATCGGTGTAGTGGAAACTAACCAAAATTTATTTTTTAATACAAAAACGACAATAACTATATAAGTATCGTCAAATGACTATATTGTTTATATTGTTTTTTAAAACCATTGTCATCATTCCACATAATAAAATCCTATTAACGGACTGATGTTGAATGTTAATAAAAAAAATGTTTTAATTCTCTCAATGCAGCAATCACCTAGAAACTAAAAACAAAACAAGTACAAAGAATCAAAACAAAATCCATAGCTCCAAATACATTATAACTAATAAAATCCTATTAACAGATTGATGTTGGATGTTAATAAAAAAATGTTTTAATTCTCTCAATGCAGCAATCACCTAGAAACTAAAAACAAAACAAATACAAAGAATCAAAACAAAATCCATAGCTCCAAATACATTATAACAAAATAAGCATTCTAAAGCTAATAACTACAAAAGTTTGAACCATAGTTAGAAATACCAAAACAAAAAATTATTCATCATTCCATTGAAATTGAATCATTCACTATCACAAACACTATCTCATCTCTTTTTCCCAAATAAGAAACGTATCAAAACAGCCACCATAGCAGTCCCTCCTATAGACCCAGCTGCCACAACAGGCCAACTCATCTCCATCCCATTCTCCTTCACATTCATATTCATTAAACTAAATTCCAAAACCCTAACTTTCTCTTCCAAATTCCTATTCTCTTTTAACCATTTTTCTAACTCTATTTTTCTCTCTCTAACAACATTCTCCAATTCCTCAACCTTTCTATTTTTTTCATCAACTTTTTCCTTCATCTCTTCCTCAGCACTAACTCTCTTACTATTCTCTTCAGCTTCTTTCATTTCACTAACTCCAATTTTCCTCTCCAATTCCCTAACCTTCATTTCCATCTCACCATTCTCTTGTCTCAACTCTTTTCCTTCTTTTTCAATCATCTCAATCTTATTTTCTTTCTCTTCTAGAATCTTCCTTAGTTTCTCTACCTCTACCTTCGATTCCACCACTTCTTTACGAAGCCTCGCAGTTTCCGCCTCCAGCTCTGCCGTTGATTCCTCTGAATCCTTGCGTAATTTCTCGATCTCTTCCTTCATTTTATTGATCTCCTCGTTCTTCTTTGCGTTCTCTGCTGCTAGCTCGTCCCGCTCACGTTCCAAAACTGCGGTTTTCTTTTTGGATCCCTTGCCGGGGGATTCCGCCATTGCAATGAGTTAGGTAGGAGAAGAGAGTGATTAGAAATCGAACTTGAAATGAAAAGGTATGTTGAATAGATTTTGATAGTTTTGATTGAAGATCTTGAAGAGATTGGAGAGGTAGGAGCGATGAAGATTGCGATGTAGGAATGATTGGAAATAATTCCGCCAAAATTGCCAAGTGCCAAAATTGCCAAGTCATGAAGACTATGTTTACGAGAAATATTTGGAATATTTTCCGGGAAAATGGAGGAAGAAGTATTCAGTTTTTGCATGTTTTTCTTTAAATTTGATATTGGAGTAAATACTTAATTACCAGTCTAGTTTTCTATATTTTTTACACATAAAAGATCTATCTATCTTTGAATTTAAAAATGTACATTTTTATGTTGTAAAACTTAGTCTTAAAAATATAGAGGTTATTTGTCAGTGTAAAAAATGTTATTTTGTAGATTTGTTTTAAAACTAAAATATTATTATTTTTTGGATATAAAATATTTATAGAAATAAAACAACTTTTACATTCTCATACTTTTATTCTTAATATAATAGGTGAGTATAAGTAATTTTTTTAAAAATTGAAATAAAGTGTAAATAATTATTTATGTATTCTATTTTTACCAATGTTTTAAAAATCAAATCGGTGAAACATTCGGATTAATGTTCAATTGATTTAATGGTTAAACCTACGGTCGAACCGTTTATTAAATAAATTAATAATATGAAACTAAGTTTTAGAGATATATCACACACAATCATATGTTCACAACTTAATGAAATAAATATTTCAAAATTTCATTACAAACTCAATACCACAATATCAATAATATAATAACACAACATAGTTATACACATAATTTCAACCTTCAAATAAGAATAATTTGAACAAATTAAACAATTAAAATAAAATAAGGTAAACTAATTCAAATCAAAATTAGAATAATAGAACATGATAACTAAAATAAAATTCAAATAGTTTTTTTATAAGTAATAATTAATATTAATAACAATAGGGGTACTAGGGGTACCCCAACCCAAATACAATCCTCAAATATCAAAGAAAATTAATAAAGTCCTACGTTTATAAGAAATCTCAAGGATACTTACACCAATCATAGTAACTACAAGTGAAATAATGGTTAGGTCTCTTGGATAACCACAATCAAGAATTTAACACAATCCTCTGCGACACTAATTTTGGATCTCCTATTTTGTTATCGAAGAGGATTTGGTTCCTTGAAAACCAAATGCTCCAACAAATAATCCACCACAATCCAACTGCATTAGGTAGCGAAATCTTCACCATAACTTTCTCTATCCAAGACCACAAATGATCACAACCCCTAGAAACATTTATATCTCCCACCCCAAACCAACAACAAATATATCTCCAAATAGTTTTTGTTTTAGAACAACTAAAGAATATATGATTAACATCTTCATCAAAACTAAAACAAAAAATGCATACCCGCTCATGAGGAATATTGATGATGTCATGGTTCACAAGATTGAGGCCAGTATAAAGCCTATCTAAAATCAACCGTCACGCAAACAGTTTGATCTTAACCGGAATAGACGTTTTCCAAATCAGCTTCAATGTGTTCTTGTTATCCTCATCGAGCATGGTGCCCTCCCGTGTCATTATCAACCTGTTGTAGAAAGGTTTTGCAGTGAAACATTTAGTGACAAAATATGGCCAAATTATGACAACTGTTGCGTTCTTTATCGGGCAAATATTCCACAACAGCAGCTCCATTTCATCAAGTTTCTGTTGTAACAACACATTGCCACCTATTTCAATGCTATCAAAGTTCCAATGCCACATATCTTCAATCCAAGATCCCATTTGAATCACAAATCCTGATTTCAAGTTGGACATGTTGAATAAATCCGAGTATAAGCATCGCAAATTTCTGTCTCCAAACCATCTTGATTTCCAAAATAGAACCTTACTGCCCTCTCCAAGTCTATGAGACAGTTGGTTGACAAAATTACCATCAGTTATACCGCCAAAAAAAGCCATTATATCCTTCCACCATAAGGAAGTGGATTTACCACTGTTGCATGATTCTTTGGACAATATCAATTTAACAAGGTCTCTATATCGCCCCTCAATGATCCTTTTCCAAATAGCATCATTTTCATTTAGTAGTCTCCACAACCATTTGGACAAGAGTGTTTTATTGAACAAGCCAATGTCTTTGATACCCAAGTCGCCTTCCTCCTTAACCTTGCAAATATTTCCCCAACTTACCCAAGCAATACCTCAAGATTCTTTCGAGCCACACCACAAAAACTGTCTTTGAATAGAAACTATGGCAGCCTGACTTTCCTAGGTATTTTGAAAAATGATAGAAAATGTATCAGGATATTAGTGAGGACAGGATTGATGAGCGTGACCCTCCTGCCTATGGACAATAGCTTTCATTTCCACTTGGATAACCTAATCTTCAAACATTCCACCACCGGTTTCCAAAAAGAAATCCTACGATGGTTACCTCTAACATAGACTCCCGAGAATTTGAAAGGAAACGGATATATCCTGCATCCTAAGAATTGTTCTGCCGCGTTTAAGAAACTATCCTCCACACCGATGCCAAATAAAGATCTTTTCCCAATATTGATTTTAAGGCCAGAGGTCATTTCGTAGCCCTTCAAGATTGATTTCAATGCCCACAGATTGGGCCAAGAACCATCGCAGATGATAACTGTATCGTTCGCATATTGCAAAATGTTATAAGACACTCTAGTATTAATCTTAAATTCTTTAAGCAACCATGCGGAGACAACCCTCTTCACCAATAATGTCAAAGCTTCACCTACCTTAGAGAATAAGAAAGGAGAGAGTGAATCTCCTTGTCAAAGTCCCCTCAAAACTTTGAAATCATGAGTAGGACTACCATTAATTAGAACCGACAAGTAGCTATTCATAATTCTTCCCTCCATCCACCTCATCCATTACGCGCTAAAACCCATTGCCACCATTGTTTTCCTTAGGAATGTCTAATCTGCACAATCGTATGATTTTTTGAAATCCACCTTCAATAGGACACAACTCTTGCTTCTTTTTGAAAGTTCAATAATTTTATTCAAAACCAATACACCATTTAACAGTTGTCTACCTTCAATGAATGCGGTTTGAGTACTTGAAATTAGCTTCCACATCACGCGTTTAAGTCTCGCAACCAATAGTTTTGTGATGATATTGTAAGTACAACCAATAAGTGTAATAGGTCTGTAATCATCAATACATTGTGGATTATCGTTTTTGAGGATCAATGCTAAGAAGGAAGAAGATAAGCCCTTAGGTAGCACTACTACGAAAAACTCAATTAACAACGGTTGGGAATGACATATAATGACGCGGGCGAATGCGTTGTTATGTAGATTGTCGTTGTAAGTTAGTTGTTTCTACAATGGGCTGGAAACCGTTATTGAAAGGTAGGGCGCGAGCCATATATCACAACGGTTATGATAATAAACCGTTGTGATACATACACTTAAGTTCTGGGTTCGAAACCCATCGGTAGCGAAATTATATAAAACATAAATTACTTATGATATCGGTTACAATAGATAACCGTTGTTGTAAGTACCCTAAGTTTATTATATTAAATGTAGATTGCTTGTTTTCCAAACACCTCACTAAATAAATATACATGGATTCAATTTGATGAAGATGTTTATAATCTGCAAATTAAACTGTACTCTTGAAAACCAACTTAAACAAACCAATGTTGTTTTCTGATTGCATTCGTCTCATCGTCCATTTCACGCTCTTTTACATATATTGTGGTTTATTGATCTGACTCCTTCGATATATCGCTATCTTCGACTATAGTTAAATTTCCATAAGATCAACAAGACATTGAATAATCTGCCTCATCTTTGATTTAACTATAATGGAAGATGGCAATGCATCTAAGGAGCCAGATCATTATACCATAATCTATATATAAAAGAACGTGAGATAAATGATGAGAGGCATGCAATCAGAAAACAACATTGGTTTGTTTAAGTAGGTTTTCAAATACAACTTAATTTACAGATTATAAGTATCTATGTCAAATTAACTGAATGTATTTTAAGTGAGGGTTAGTGAAACAAACAATCTACATAGAATATAATAAACTCAAACAACATTCTATACCAGATCCAGATATTATAAACTCATATAATACGCTTGCTACCACCAGCAAACTTTAAGTGAGGGTTAGTTAAGAAAACAATGTAAATAGAATATAATAAACTCAAACAACATTCTATACCAAATCCAGATATTATAAACTCATATAATACGCTTGCTACCACCAGCAAACTTTAAGTGAGGGTTAGTTAAACAAACAATGTAAATAGAATATAATAAACTCAAACAACATTCTATACCAGATCCAGAAATTATAAACTGATATAATACGCTTGCTTCCACCAGCATCATCACCCTGTATCATCCCCTTAACCTGAAAGGAAACAAAGCAAACTTCAAAAATGAGCTTCCTCAGTTGAAAACAAACCCTAAAACCATAATCCAGTGAAGAGTAAAGAGAGGAACAGGAATAACGCACCTTTTAATGAAACTAATCGCGGAACAGGAATCAATTATGATGTTGAACTAGTTTGGGAAGCAATGAAAAAGAAATATAAGGAGGAAGAAGCTTACACAAAAGCTTCATACTTCTTATACTTCTTTTCATTGTTTCTAAAACTAGATAAATATTGCTTACAGTGTTGATTCTTCATTTACTAACATCTTGTTCGTGAAGCTATGAAGAAAAAGTACAAGGTGGATGAAGTTTCTATCATAGCTTCATGCTTCTTGTACTTTTTTCCATAGCTACGCAAACATTATGAAGTTTCCAAAGCATGGTCTTTGTTAAGGTAGTGAAAACGAATCTGAAAAAATGAGAACAATCAACAAAAATAACAATCCACAAATGAGATTATGGGAAATATCTAACAATAGATGGAAGAAGAAGAATACCTTAATGTATGATTCACGGCTAATGGTGAAAACGAAGAGAAAAAATGGATTCTAGGATTTCACTTTGAAGGCAACGGCGTTACTGTCAATTAAGTGAAAGTTATTTTGCTTATATATGGGTAAACTATTTCACAACCGTTAACAATAACAACCATATAGATATGTATTTATTTATTATAAATATATCACTACGGTTAACTAGAATAACCGTAGTGATAACCCTTTTATCTGTGAATTTTAAAATAAATAAAAACTGTATAGATGAGTATTTATTTATTATAAATATATCAATACGGTTAACCAGGAGAACCGTAGTGATAACCCTTTTATTTGTGAATTTTAAAATATATAAAAAAGAAAAGGTGCGCCTTAACTTCTCACTTAATGCATCTGCAGTTTAAACATCAACAATGTAATTCACAATGCATCTGCAGTTTAAACATCAACAATGTAATTCACAATGGATCTGCAGTTTAAACATCAACAATGTAATTCATAATGGATCTGTAGTTTAAACATCAACAATGTAATTCAAACCCTAATTCAACTATTATATTTCATAACAAAGTAAACATTAAACATAAAGGAGACAAGAAAACATAACATCTTGATATTTCCAGAAATTATCTCTGATTTCAGTTTTTTCTTCAAATTCTTGTTCTTTTTCTTTAAATCCTCATACATAACCTTCAGATAGCCCACAACTTCCAACTCTGACTTCATAATGCTCTCATCGTCATTTCCATCTCTTTCTCCCACGTCTTCATCCCATATGAATGAATTACATGTTTCACCGCTCCTCTAAAATGGACATCTCCAAAAAAGCCTTCCTTTATTTTGTTCCTTCTTGCATTGATACGAAACCATACGACCATCACAACCACAAAAATTTCCAGATCGAGATTTTACACTGGAAGAAGACGTAGAAACACCTTTGGATGATTTTGTCTTCAAATGTGACATTGCAACACCTTAAAGTAGAACACTTTTTTGTTGTTGTTGTCTTCTTCCCGACAATGGTGACGACGTTGGTGTTAGGGTTGTTTCGTCTTGTTTCTTTTTTCAATGGATAAATTGATATATACTTGGTGTTTAAAATACATAACAGATTGTAACAACGGTATTAAGAAAAAGCCGTCGTGATATCATTATTATTTTTTAGTTAAATATTAATAAAACTTAAAAAGGGAGCATTTACGTCAAAGGGATAAACTATTTGAGGGCGATGAGGTTCGAACCCATGATAGCTAGATTGTATCACCACGGTTTTCATAACAATCATTATTATACCCTTGAGATTTCTGATTAAAATAATGTGCGCGCATCCAGTACGCATTATAAGAACGGTGTATAGGATGCCGTTGTAAACCTCACGTTGTTGTTTGGGCGTTTTGTAGTAGTGTAGCCAAGCAGAAGCGTGGAATTCATGAATACAATTTATGATCTCTGTGCCAACAATGTCCCAACACCGTTTAATAAATTCACCGTTAAATTCTCCCGGGCTCGGACTTTTATTCCCACAATCTTTAAAGATAACTTCTCTAATTTCATCATCGCAAAAATTCGCCTCCAACACGTTAATATCTTCCACAGAGAGCCTTATAATTCCTGAGAAATCAAACTCCGGTCTAGGACACATAGAGGCTTGGAACCTGGCTTTGAAATGTTCTTTTGCAACCATCTTCACCTGTTGAACCTCTTCCACATACATCGTATCAACAAGGATGGAGGAGATACTGTTCATTTTGGTCTTATGTTTAAGCATAACATGAAAATATTTGGTATTTTGGTCCCCATCTTAAATCCATTTAGCCCGCAATTTCTGTTTTAGAATAGTGTCTCTAATGCGCATATTCTTCCACAAATTGATTTGAGTGTGTCCTCTCCTTTGTAACTCTACATCCAAAACCTCCAAAGTAGCCGCAGCCAAGCCATCTTCCACTTCATTAATAATGTCAGCCTCACGTTCCACATTTAAATCTAGCCATCCAAAGATATTTGTGTTCCACCATCTAAGTCTCTCTTTGAGTAATTTGAATTTCATTATCAGGACATGTGTAGCATTACCTTCCACGATGAACGAGTTACATTTCGCTTTGACAAACGTAGTGAATTCGGGATGATCAAACCAACAGTTGAAGGTTTTAAAAAGGTTTGGGGCCCCAATTCACATTTATAGCTTTGAGCCAAACATGCATATAATCTTATACGTCTCTGTTGCCAACAATTTGCACAGCAGTGTTCCAATCCTTCAACAAGCCATCAGAAATTAGGAATTTGTCCAAGCGGCTACAACTTCTCCCATTAAAACAAAACCAAGTAAACTTATTACCCGAAGTAGGAAGATCCACCAGATTTATTAAGTCAATAAACGACCTAAAATCTTCCATATCTGCCCTAATATGACTCGTTTGCTCATACTCTCCTCTACATTTTTTATTGCATTAAAATCACCAGCTAGAAGCCACTCCCCTAGCTCCATTTTAGGCTTAAAGTTCAGAATTTCAGCCCATAAGCGTCTCTTATCAGCCAAGCAGCATGAAGAATAAATATTAACAAAATAAATCTTTTTTTGTTTCTACAATGCATATACACCCAGAAATCCCTATCCACGAAAACTGGCAATATGAGACAAAAAATCCTTTCTCCAAATTGTCAACATATCTCCAGCTAGCCCCGTTGAGTCAGTCGCAGACAAATCGTAATATGTGTCTCCCAAAAGGCTACGAACTGTACTTTCCAACATATCCTTACACTTTGTCTCTTGCAAGAAGCCAACATCTGTCTTTCCTCTTGTGATGGTTCCTTCGATTCTGTTGAACTTAGTACTGCCACTGCATCTTCTTATGTTAAAGGTAACGGATTTCATCTACACGAATTTTCAGCCTTCATCTGAATTTGATTAGGAACTCTATCATTAGCCTCCATATTTCTGATGATACTCTTGAATACCTCATAATCCCCGTCTCCTTCGATACCCAATTTCTTAATTGATTCCCACACCCTGCTTGGAACATCTTCGATTTTCTTCAAAATGCGAGAGTTACTTTGATTTACATCGGAATCCCCAATAGAAGCACAACAGAATACAGAACCTCTAGAGTATTGAGATAAGGAGTCTTTAACAAAGGAAATGGTAAGACAAAGATCGAGATTTTGTGGTAGTGATGAATAAATAGGGAGTTCCAAATTGGGATTATCAGTGAGAATTAGGGATGAATAATAAGAGGGTGAACCTTTTTCTTAGTCATTTCCATCTTAATCAGATTTGACACGTGACCCGTATCCTGCAGTTGAGCCTTTTCCTCATATATATTTCCAATAATGGGCTTTTTGCTCCCCAAATCCACAGAATTAGACACGCCTCCAAATTCTGACAGCTTTTTCTTATATCCATCACCATCATGCCCCCTACACTGCTGCGATCATTGCCTATTTTTTGGAAATCTCATTTTCTCTCTCACCGTTACCAGTTTTTTCAGCGAACTTCCACCTTCATCCTCCACTTCCTCATCCATAGAGTCTCCCCAGTCAACATCATCACCCTCACTACCCGAACTAAAATCTTCAAATGAAATCAACTTCTTGTTCCATTTTTAAGGGTTAATCCTCATAGGCCCATGGGAATCCTCAATCAATTTGATCTTATATACTCTTTCGTTCACCTCAACATTGAATACCTTATTTAGATTAATGGCAAATTTTGTTTTTACTAGAAACCTAGCAACATCCATCTTTTTCAAGCTTTCATTTTCATCATCAGAACGTATGTATATCCCTACTGTTCCCGCTAAAAAATTGAAAAATCGAGAGCACCACGCGTGGCAAGGAAGTCCATAACAGCGCATCCAGGTGAGTCTCTCGTTATCCACATCTTCCGGCGACTATGGATAAACCTCAGAGAACCAACGGGATACCCAGATTACCTCTTCCTTGATAAACTTCTTAATTTCCCCTTCAACCTCCTCTTCCAAGAGATAAAGGTTTGCCCCTATGGGAGTTGCCTTAATGCAGAAAAATCCTTCAGCTAATAACGCATCCTGAATGTTATAAGTCGAACCTGATTTCGCCACAACTCCAACATACGCTTTTTCAAATCTTTGAAGTTCTACTTTATCGACCTTAAATTTCAGGTGTGCAAATGAAGGTTTTGTGCTTAGAAAATTCTTGTTTAAATATTCAAGTTTGTCCCTTCTGTTCCTCCCTACAGGATTATCTCTCGTCCCTCTTCTATGTCCACCCACCATCTGAGCAAAGGAGATATTAGGTCAGATGTTTTGCCCTAGCTTCTGGCCGATAGAGTTAGATCGTCCCAAGTGTAAATCCGCCCTGTTTGGATGTTGAATATTTCCATCACTATGAGTCCACGGTCCCACTCGTTGAAATCTGGGCACATTGGCATCGAGTTTCCTTTCATTAATCATAATGTTGTCAAGTTTGACTGCCATTAGTCGATCATCGTCGACATTCTTGAAGCATACAATTCCATATTGTTTCCCCCATTTATCTCTCCTTGGGGGAATAACAACCACCAACACAAGACTGTATTCTTTGAATATATCAAACATCTCTTTAGCCTCAAAACCGTATGGGAATTGTGTGAAGAAGAAAGAGGATATCTTATCTCTAACCTCCATAGTTGCTTTGTCACCTCTGGTCATCCAAATTGATCTCCTTGGTGTTTTGTCACAATTGTTCTTCCCCCTCCGAATCTCCACCAAATCTTCATGTTGAACCATATCTCTAACCACAACCTCTAGCAGAGTAAATATCAAAAGGAAACAAATCTCACAAGAAAACGGATGCAAGGAAAAGGAAAGATTCAGCTGCAATAATGGATGAAGATTCTTGATGATAAGGTTCGAAATTTAAACCAATATCAGCAACATCCATTCTCATGAACATGAACCATCAACAAAAGTTGAGGATATATTGCCAAATTATGTGAAGGAAAAATAGTTAAGAATACCTCAATTAAATAAGATAGAATTATAAAAATAAACATTACAACGTACTTAATTGAACAACAATAAGCAATTTCAGGTTGAACGACGATAAACAAGGATTTTTTTTTTGTAAATGAAAAATGTTTGAAATTTTGATATTGACATATTAAATTTTTTCAAAAAAAAAGACTGATTTGATGATTTTTTTGAACCGGGCGATTTTAAAAAATCGACTTCGGTTCTTTGGTTCGAACGGTTTGAACTATTCAATCTGATTTTTTCGATTTTGACTCACTAGCGATTTTAAAAGGTTAACCGCACCGAATTCATCTCTGGTTTCCGATCTAACCAGTTGAACCAGTCGATTCGATCCAATTTTTAAAACATTAATTTTTACACATAATTATAAGAATGTGATAAATATTGATCAAATACAGCATACAAATAATTAGTTCTTTCTAAGAATATATGACTACTAGATAAGGTAATCAAAATTAGATATGTTAAAGTAAGGGTTTAAGGTTTAAGAATTTGACCGGGCTTTAATTGGTAATAATTAAATGTATTTTTAATATAAGATAACTTACAATATTAACATAAACTTTATAATAGTTTATACATTTTTAAAATATAGAATATTTTTATATTATGTGTTGTTAAATGATTTAGAATTAATGCTGTATTTTTTAAAAATAATTACCAATCTTGTATTATGTTAAATTATTATTCAAATAAAAAGAATTTTAACTGTATTTTACATTTGAAAAAAAATCATGAAAAAAGATTTAAAAAGAATATCTTATTTCTCTCTTTCTATACATAAGTATTCTAATGCTCTATAAACTATTCTGTATATCGTTTCAAAATAAGTCCATTTGCTTTAACAAAGCCTATCATGCGAATTGCATTTTCCACTTTTAGAGGTGCGACCCATACTTTTAAAAATTCAAAAAATACCTTTCATGTGTTCGAAGATATATATTTGGACGCACTTAAAATCGCACTAACAAAGGCGTTACAAATGATACACCTATATTTTTTTCTAAACAAATTGTTCGGAGATGAAGTGTTGCCAACTAGAAGTTCATTAGAATTAAAGTGTTGCCACCATTCAACACTCAGTAAGCAGAATTGAAGCTTCTAATTTTCGTTGCTGAATGGTTTCAATTAATTTCAAAGTCAAGAATTTTCGAAATGTGTCAACTAAAAATTCATTCTTGCATTTCTTGTAAGGAGTACCCATAAGGGTGGAAAGAGTAACCACTAGAAATAAATAGCTCTCATATTTTTAACCATTCCCTAAAACTAAAAACCCTAGTCTTTTTTACAACGCCGCTTCTCAAAGAAAAATCGAAACATATCATCTCCCTATCTTCATATATGAGTGAGATCTCTTCTTTGTTATGTTAATGTTCTCTCATAATAATTTTCTTCTAATTCTTTTAATTTGTACTTTCCGCTTTAGATAATGTTACTGTTATCACAATACAATGTTACTCGACAGGTTCAATTAGGGTTTTACAACACAAAAATTGTGACAGTTACTTGATAACTCTCGTAACTCTCCTGTAGAGACGATTGTCACGACAGTTTACACCAACCGTCCTTTCATTTTTTGAAAATTAATGAAGATTGCGACGGTTGTAACATAAATTGCCCTAAAATTAAGGTTACGATGATTACATCAACCGTCCTAATAAACAGGTTGCGACGGTAAAAAAAACTGTCACCCCATAAACCTTTCAAGACACGTATTAATTCCCAGTTAAACATCTGAAAAATTTACCAAAGATGACAACGGTAAAAACAACTGTCACCCCCTAAAATCTCCTAGCACTCAGCATATTTTGTCAAAGGAGGACCCTTTGGATTGCGCGCTCAACAAATCTTAACCATCCACCTTTCCAATCTGGCGTTTCCCCCCACGTTCACTACGCCAAAATTGGCTTTTCACATTGCACCAAAGACAGCGCTTTTTAGACAAAGCGCTGCTATAGGTCTTTAAAAAAATTTGCTAAAAAAAAGCGCTGTAAAAGACAGTCTTTAGAAAGCGCTTTTTAAAAGCGCTGTTAAATGTCCTAAATAGAATCCACCTTAGAAAGCGCTTTTTTAAAAGCGCTGCTATAGGTTTTACCTTAGAAAGCGCTCTTATAGGTTAACCTTAGAATGCGCTTTCAGAAAGCGCTGCTATAGGTCTTACATTCTCCTCATTTTAGAAAGCGCTTTCTAAGGAAAGCGCTCTCATAGGTAGCACTTAAGAAAGCACTTTTTTAAAAGCGCCCTCTAAGGTCATTTATGAATTAAAATATAAAATACATTTCATATCATTTTCAGAACCATCTTTTCATTTTCTGCTCTCGACCTTTCTTGCTGCTGAAACCCTTGCGTTCAATCGTTCTTGCATGCTGAAACTGCTTTCATTGCCGTCGTTCTGAAGCTTTGTCGTCACCGTAGCCGTCGTTCTGAACCGTTGTCGTCGCCGTTGCCATCGTTCATTCTTGCATTCGTGAAGGAGAAGACGAAAACGAAAAGAAGAGGTACGTTGTTGTTGTTGTTCTTGCTTCATACATTGTTCTTGCCGTCGTTGTTGTTGTTGCCGTTCATTCTTGCCGTCAGCATTGTCGTCGTTCTGTTGTTGTTGTTGTTGTTGTTGTTCTGTTGTTGTTGTACATTATATTTATTGTTCCATTTCTGTTGTTGTTTACTATTTGGTGTTTTATGAGAAGTTTTGTTCATGTGTATTATACTCAGAACGACGGCAATGTTTACTATTTGGTGTTTTATGTTAGTAACCTCTGTTGCTGTTTACTATTTATGTTAGTAACCTCTGAACGACGGCAATGTATTATACTCGTTCTGTTCCATTTCTGTTGTTGTTTACTATTTGGTGTTTTATGTTAGTAACCTCTGTTGCTGTTTACGATTTGGTGTTCATAAGAAGTTTTATTTTTGTTATTACATGATATTACACAGTATGTTTCTTGAAATCTCTTTTGTTGTTACATAGTATTATACTCAGAACTTGTTTTGATTATTAATAGATTAATATTAGTACAAGACATTGTTTTTTAGGATTAAGTTATGTTAATTAGTTTATTATTTAGATTATGATAGGTTATTAACCAATGTTTTTATTTCTTAAATATTTGAAATTTCTTTATTTCTAACATTATTTTATTTAAAATTTAACCTTTGTTTTTAAGGATTGTTAATCATTATTTAGATTAATTAGTTTATATTATTTTCTTTTGAATTTTTGATTTTTTGCTTAGAATAGAATTGTTTAGGATGTATTTTTTTGGTAGTCTCGTTTTTAATTTGCATTAATCTTCTTGGCTTCTAATTTGGTGACTTGTAACTTATGTTCCTTTTGTTTTTTTCTTTCTTCCAGGTCAAATGGCTAGTAACCAGGACGACACACACGAGACACATGATGAAAATGAAGCTCAGAATGAACCTTCGAATGTAGAAAGTGTAATAAAACGTGGAATAACTATTATGAAGTCAATCATCTGTGCTAGAGATAAAGGGATTAAGTTTGATGTACATTGGAGTGATGAGAACCAACTAATTGAGCCTAACGGTTCAATGTTGTCTTCATACATTGGTTCACTTGTCCGTCAGCATATTCTAATTACCAATGATAATTGGAGGAGTCCAAAGTTGAAAGCTGGTAAAGATAAGATATGGACTGAGATACAGGTACTTTAATTTAGTTATACTAACTCACTTTATGTTTATATGTTTATAAGATAAGATAAGTCTTTAATTTACTTATACTAACACACTTTATGTTTATATGTGTATGTTATTTTGTAGAGGTCCTTTAATATTGATGAAAGCCGGCAAAAATATTGTCTTCAGTTGACCGGAAAGAGACTCAGAGGGTTCCAAGCCTTATTATCAAACAAATATCTTAGGGATGCGGATAAAAATTTTGTTGAAGCAGAACTTCCACAGTTGTATGCGAACGTGATTGAACCCGAAGAATGGAGCACGTTTGTAGCCAAACAGAAAACCGAAGAATTCAATGTAATGTTATCTTGTCATGTCTATTAATTGTATTATATACTTGTTGCATTAGTTTGTTCTGATATGACTTAAACTTGTTTATCCAGAATTTGAGTGCCATTAATCGCCAAAGAGCATCAAAACCCGCGTATCCATACAGAAAAGGGCGTTTAGGATATGCACGGTTACAGCAAAAATTGGTACGTATATATTAATGCTATGATTTTATTAATTGTATTATTGTGTTATACTTGATGAATTTATTATTTAACTAAATGTGTAGTTAGAAGAGACGAAAAGTGAAGAATCATCACTTCCGGGACATGTTTTGTGGAAGGAAGCTCGTGTGGGTAAAAATGGAGTTGTTAGGGAAGATGTTCAGCATGTTTATGACGAATGTGTAAGTATAACATTATGTCTTTAAGTTAATCGAAATTTTATTAAAATATAATTAATTTGTAATCCCCACTAATAATTTTCGGTTTGTCAATGAATTTCAGGAGACTCTATCTAAATCCTTAACCACGGGCGAGGAGGATTGCAGGCGCATTCTTAGTCGAGTACTAAATGTTCCTGAGTATTCCGGTCGGGTGAGAGGTAAAGGATTTGGTGTGACTCCATCTTCCTTGTATCCAAAGAAAAAAAATCCCAGCAACCGAGAATTGCAAAAGGATTTGGAAGAACTAAAGGCGCAAGTCCGTGAATTGCAAAAGGATAAAGAGAGATATGAGGCGGAAAAGCGCGGTTCCGGTTTGAAAGATACTAGTGACAAAGCTAGTATCAATTGTCAAAATAAAATTCTCGAGGTAATTAGCACATATTTATTTTAATTAAATTAACACATTTATTTTAATTGACCTTTATACACATTAACAGTTACATATTTATTATTGCTTCAGGGCATTTCATCTTGCCAGCTGTATTTGTCGTTACCGACTTATCGCATGGTTGGCAAGGGAAAAGTGCATAACCATGTGGGAGAGTTACTTCACCATCAACCACTCCCTCATGAACATCTGAAAGTGCCGGTTGATATTGCTTTAGATACGGATGCGGTACTACCCATACTTGACTCGGTTTCAGAGGTTACATTGTTGCGAGATGCAATAGGTTTGTTTGTTGCATGACCGTTAGACCTCATTTACATAGATGATGAGGTATGTTGAAAACCATTACGAATCTCTTAGTATTCAAATGTCAAATCTGAACGATTATGAAAATCATTCTGAACCATTACTTACATTTTTTTTTACATGGTAATGTTAGACTCCTACAAAACCCGCAGCTAAGAATAAAGGGGTTTTGCAGCAAAACGAGTTTGTTGCATCACAAAGAGAGGTACATTTTAAGTGTTATTCTATTATTCAAATTCAAAAGTTTCATGATTTTCTACTTTACCTAACTTATATGATTGTTAGGTTCCTGCTCAAGCTTCACAATAGGCCAGCAAGTAAAAAGCTCCTACTAGGACCGTGCAGACAAAAAGAGCTCCTCCTCGCTTTCAGTCGTGTCTAGAAACACTTATGGCAATGTCAGATTTGATGGATGGTGCTATTCGTCAAATAAACATGGACGAAGGTGTTTTTGGTTTTCATCATTCCGAGATAATCGGAAGAGAGGACATGGAGCAGATTTTCAAGCATATTGAATTAGACATCGGTGTTATGCATTCATACATCTGGTACTCCGATCAATCTATTATTTATTTAGTTGAACAATTTATTTACACATTTCAATGAAAATAGTCTAATGTTTATTATGTTTTTATTTAAGGTGCTTGTATGAAAAATTGATGCGGGTGACTGAATTGTCAAACAGATTCCGTTTCATCTCTTGCACCCTTGTCAATGCACCGACAATTGGTATGAATGCACTTTCAGTAAGAGACCACTTAACTGAGTGATTTATGGCCAGCAAGACAGAAAGTTTGTTTCTTTTACCGTATAATACTGGAAACGGGTAAGATTTTCATTCTAATTTCATTCTAATCTTAAATTTGTATCTTTTCCGTAGAAATTATCCATCTAAACTTTTGTTATATTTTACAGTGGACACTGGTTGTTGGTTGCCATTAATCCTACAAGAGAAGTGGTCTATTATCTGAATTCATTGGATACTGATTGGTCAACATATCAGGATATGAAGGATGTGGTTGATACGTAAGTGAGATTATTTGAAATATTCGTGTGTATTTGTATATTTAGATATTTCTGTGAGATTGTTCTAAATTTACGTTTTTCTTTTATAGAGCAATACTCGTATACCGAGCACAAAGAGAATCTCGAGTAGCACGGGCTAAAGCAACCAACGCTACATGGGTCAAAGTGGAGGTATATTAATTTTCACAATGTTGCTTATTAATGATGCTACTTGATAACACAAAACAACTATATATTAATTCTTATTTGTTTGTCTATGTGTAGTGCCCTCGTCAGCGTAATGGCATAGACTGCGGGTATTTCATTTTGAGGTTTATGAGAGAAATCCTTCAAATGGATCGATTAGAGATTCCTCTTACGGTATGCATGGATTTATAACTTAGGATTTATTTTAATATTTATCGGATATGTCATATAATTTATTATTTTTAACAAAATCATGCATATTTTGTTTTGTTATGTAGTACTTTGATGAATACGCGTGTTCTCATTACACGAAGGATAAATTGCAAGAAATTAAGGAGGAATTGTGCGAATACCTTATTGAAAAAAAAAATCATATATAATGTATAGGATTATGGGATTATGTGAATGTATAGTTTTGTGAATGGTTTATTTTATGGGATTATATAGTTTTGTGAATGGTTTATGCCCTTTATGTGTTTTTGGATTGTAATTGTATAATTTTGTGAATAGTTAATGTAAATAACTTGAATTATAATGGAAATGGTTTATGTGGTTTATGTGATTTATGGGATTAGTGGAAATGGTTAATGAACCATACTAGAAAATATTAATGGAAATGTGAAATATACATGTTTATTCAAATGGCTTGATTTATACAGGTTTCTGCATAAAAAAATGGTTAAAATGGGATTTTTAAAAAAAATCATCAAAATTATACGTAGAGAAAAGATAGCGCTTTCTAGGAAAAGCGCTGTCTATAGTTCATAAAAGAAATCGCTTTTCCTAAAAAGCGCCCTCTAAAGGTATAGAAAAATTGATAACTAAAATTATAGGCATACATAAGACAGCGCTTTAAAAAGCGCTGTCTAAAGGGGCCTTTAGACAGCGCTTTTTCTTGAAAAAACGCTCTCTAAAGGTATATAGAAAAATTCATTAAAATTTTATACGTATACATTAGACAGCGCTTTTGAAAAAGCGCTGTCTAAAGGCCCACTTTAGAGCGCGCTTTTTACGGAAAAAGCGTTGTCTAATGTATACTTTAGAGAGCGCTTTTTCATAAAACAAAAGCGTTGTCTTTACCTACGACAGCGCAACCTTAGGTAGCGCTTTTAAACGCTGTCTAAGGCCTAAAAAAGCGCTGTCTAATGTCTTGTTTGGCATAGTGGTTCTCTCTCTAATGAAAAAAACATAAAACACTCTCTTCCTTTTCCTTCCCCTCTCTCTCTCATCTGCATTTTTTTCATCATAAACCCTAGTAGACAAAAGCACTGAAGCTCTCTCTCAATCTCCATCACAAGTTCTTTCCCTCCTTTTCTCTCTGATCTACCTCTTTACGCTTTGGTTCCAATTTAAGGTTTGATTTTTACAATCTGTTTCTCTTTCACTTTTCATCTGATTCCTATTTTTAAAATTTTATGCATGTTTCTTTACTACTAGACACGATCGTCGACGATGACTCTTGATTCTATGTGAGAAACAAAAAAGATTAACCCGGGTCGATTATGGTTTTCTTCGTCCTCAGTTTAGATACTTCCACTCAATTTCTCAAAAAGAACCATACGGCAATGCCAGCGGCCGGTATGAAGAGGTCTACTGGAGAATTTAGAGTTGTTATGAAGGGATCTGGGTCGGGTTCTCTAGTAGGGATAATGGTTATTTCCTGAATAATCAGTCGAAGAAAAGACCAAGAGAGGGAACTCATGCATTCGCAAGTGCACGGAAATATCGAAGTAGTATAAAAGATTGTCGAACCCACAGAGACCAATGTCAACCTACTGAAGTCTATTGTCGCTTTGTAAATCTAAGGCTATTTTAGAAAGGTTTTGAAAAAATAATCTTTTGCGATAAAATAAATCAAGTAATGTGTGCGAAAAATAAAGAAGATAAAGCAGCGCGATAAAGTAAACAAATAAAGGCAGTGCAAGAAATAAAGTAAACAAATAAAGGCAGTGCAAGAAATGACAAAGTAAAGCAATGCGAGAAATAAACAAATTAAAAGCAGTGCGAGAAATAAATAATAATAATGAGAATTATATTAAGAGCCTGCTCCAAATCAGAGACTTGAATCTGATACAGGAAATAAACTTCGATGGAAAGTAAATGGCGGCAGGATTAAAAGCTATAAAATAAACTGATCCAAACTCAATACAAGAACAATGTGATAACTCCCCGATGTGAAGAGTTAATCGGTTTCGGAATGTAAATTTATGGCCTAAGTTGTACTAAGCTTGGATGCCTAAAACTAAAGATCTAAGTCCTATTTATAGTGTAGCAATGCCTTGGAAATCACATAGCACCTTCAGAGTTCGTGTGGAGGAAATATCTATGGTCATGGGAAACTTCTCCAACTGTCCTTGGCTGATCCAAATTTTATGAAGATGGCGCCCGCCATCTAGACATGGCGCCCGCCATGTGTACAAGAGGTGATGGATGTGGTCTTGTGACCGTTGGAACGTGGGAGAAACCCTACACGTCATGGCTACCCCCATGGACAACGCCATGTGGAATGCCATGTGTGTAATTAGCACCAAAAGCTCAGTTTTCTACTCTTTTCGCTCCATTTCTTCGTGAAAGGCTCTTATTAGGCAATGTACCTGAAAACAAGACAAAACACAAGCATAATGCAAGAAAACATAGTAAAAAGACACTATATAGCATGTGAATCGGGTCAGAATATACAATACATTTTCACGCTATCAAACTCCCCCACACTTAGACCATTGCTTGTCCTCAAGAAATCAACCAAAATGGCAAAATAAATAAATAAGCACGGTTTGAAACAAAGGTACATCGAGACTCTAATCATACATGGCTTTTAGGCTAATGTTAGATCGATAGGTACTAAAAATCAATACCAAGGATATCGTAATGACACAATTCTGCATTTCACGGTCAAAGACTCGCCCCTTATGCAAACCAATCTGAATCATGCCATTATAACTCAACCTAGGTCTCTTGTTCTTTTTCTCCCCGTTTCATTCAAGTGCAATCACATTAAGCTCGTTATCCTTGCACGTACATGGTAAGTAAACCTGTTTGTGACTATGATCTCATCGTTATTTTATTTTTCTCTTTTTCTTTGCAATTATGCTTAAGCATCAATTGAACTTAAGAAGTCTACCCTGTTGGGCTAAGTGATCGGGTGATGACTACCTAACTTAGAGGGAGCATATCTTATCACTCATTTTCCTCTTAATTTTTTTCATTTTAGATTAGAGATCACACACTTATTTGCATCGGCTTCTTACTTAGTGTGTGCTTAGGATGATGCTGACTGCTTAAATAAACTACTTAGGGGTTATTTTAAAACTGAACTCAAGTTTTCGGCATAATGGATACTCAAATCGATTTTTCATACTTAGGGAGTTTAGGGTGTCTGGACGGTATCGATTTTATCGAAACTTTCCCAAGTCTCGCTAACATAGCCTAAATTAAAAACAACCTATATACTTTCAGAGTGTGTGCCATGAATAAAAAAGAAAATTTTTTGTTGGGGGACCAAATTTTGAGAAATTCAATAAACAACTGAAAACCACGCATAAAGACTCGACAACACATGCAAAGACTCGACTACACACTGAAACAAATAAAATCCTAAAAACATGAAAATAACTAATCTAACTAGAAAGCGATAAAATAAAAGTGGTAAAGTTCCTTCCCCACACTTAAACCAAACATTGTCCTCAATGTTTTGATAAAAGGTGGAAAAAGGAAAGATAGAACCTGTATGAACGCTACTGCATACCACCATGGAATAATCCTCTCTGATCATGCCCTTGTTGTTCATGTCTTTGCTAACCACTTCTACTTCCGTGGTGGGCATTTTGAGATACCTACTTTTGTTGAAACTGCTCTTGCATGGTACGCATATTCGCTAGCATGGCAGCTTGTTGAAGTTGTTCATCGGGAATTGATGTTGTGCTGCTTGTTGGCGCTCTAACTACAATGCCATGTTTGCTTGGGTTTCTCACATCAATTGCATATGAATATTCATTTGAGCTTGTGATGTCTGCATGTCTTGCATGTATCCCATCGTGTCTTATTGTTGTCGGTGCATGGCATAAAATAGACTATCGCCCTCGTCATTATGAGATCTTTGACTGTGCAATTCTTGAAGCAACTCATCGTTTTGCCCGTTTATGGAGGAAATACCTACAAAAGTATTAGAAAAATATGGTGTGGTGTGTGCAGGTGGAACCTGACCATGTGAAGAATGAGGAGGAGGTGAGTTACGGACGAGAGAGACATGCTCTCTCCTATCATACTCATTATCGGTGTCACCACCAGCACTGGCATTCATAGGAATGTCCGTAGGCACCAGCTCATCTCCAGGATTGTCATATAGAGGTTTTTCGCCTAGATGTGGCTGAGACGTGGTAAGCAATCCATCTGTTTATTTACGGCAAATTCAAACAATAAAAGGAAAACATTAAATTAAAAGCTTGTGGGTTGCCTCCCACGCAGCGCTTCTTTTTACGCCGTTAGCTCGAAGGCCCAGGAGTGTAAATACTAATGGTGGGTCTCTCGAGAAATGATTCCTCGATCAAAATTTTAATAATATTCGTTTTCTAAGGCCACATATTAAGCCATCTCTCATATCCCTCACCTTTACTTTTCTTCCTTCTGTGAGGTGGTTCATTCTTTTAAACTTTTGGTGGTGGTTCTGGCTCTATCAAATTTTCAAGGTTAGGCTTACTTATTTCATCCACCACATCAAAGGCTAACCTTCCCCTCTTAACACTAGTGATCAAGTCTATTTCCTCATTTTCTCTCTCATTATCCATCGCACGTTCTTTCCCTTCTTTTCTCTCTGATCTTACTCTTTGCGCTTTGGTTCCAATTTAAGGTTTGTTTTTTACAATCTTTTTCTCTTTCACTTTTCATTCGATTCCTATTTTTAAAATTTTCTGTATCTTTATTTTTTACTAGACAAGATCGTCAACGATGACTCTTGATTCTATGTGAGAAACATAAAAGATTAACCCGAGTCGATTATGGTTTTCTTCATCCTCGGTTTTGATGTTTTCACTCAATTTCTCAAAAAGAACCATACGGCAATGCCGGCGGCCGGTATGCAGAGGTCTACTAGATAATTTAAAGTTGTTATGAAGGGATCTGGGTCGGGTTCTCCAGTAAGGTTAACGATTATTTCTCGAACAATCAGTCGAAGAAAAGAACAAGAGAGGGAACTGATGCATCCGCAAGTGCACGGAAATATCGAAGTAATATAAAAGATTGTCGAACCCACAGAGACCAATGTCAACCTACTGAAGTCTATTGTCGCTTTGTAAATCTAAGGCTATTTCATAAAGGTTTTGAAAAAAGAATCTTTTGTGATAAAATAAATCAAGTAATGCGTGCGAGAAAATAAAGAAGATAAAGTAGGGCGATAAAGTAAACGAATTAAAGGCAGTACAAGAAACAACAAAGTAAAGCGATGCAAGAAATAAACAAATTAAAAACAGTGTGAGATATAAATAATAATAATGCGAATTATATTAAGAGCCTGCTCCAAATCGGAAACTTGAATCTGATAGAGAAAATAAACTTCGACGGAAAGTAAATGGAGTCAGGATTAAAAGCTATAAAATAAACTGATCCAAACTCAATACAAGAACAATGCGATAACTCCCCGATGTGAAGAGTTAATTGGTTTCGGAATGTAAATTTATGGCCTAAGTTGTACTAAGCTTGGGTTCTTAAAACTAAATATCTAAGTCCTATTAATAGTGTAGCAATGCCTTGGAAATCACGTAGCACCTTCAGAGTTCGTGTGGAGGAAATATCTCCGGTCATGGGCAACTTTTCCAATCTTCCTTGACTGATCCACATTTTATGAAGATGGCGCCCTCCATCTAGACATGGCGCCTGCCATGTGTACCAGAGGTGGTGGACGTGGTCTTGTGACCGTTGGAACGTGGGAGAAACCCTACACGTCATGGCTACCCCCATGGCCAACGCCATGTGGAACGCCATGTGTGTAATTGTAGCACCCCTAATCTATAACCCCCACTTAATTAAAGTGATAACAGATAATCAGACTATAATTAAAACATTCATGGCATAGACGGGAGCGTCACATCAAAATGATGAAATATAGTAACCTGCTCATAAAGATATGCAACAATCAGGCAGCAACATAAACAGAGGAACTCGGTTCCTAACACCCACAATTCAGATACAGAATAAAAGCAGAAAATCTGCAACTGAAATCTCATATATATAAACATAAAAGTTTGTCTGTCTTATACAGAGTCATACATGTCAAATCCAAAAAGATATATATACAGAATGGCACATAACGATCTCCCCGACTACCCGGTGCTACATATCAGAGCCGACCGACAAAAGAATGAAGACAGAATCTTCACAAAAAGACCTCCAACATCTAATCTGCAATGCCTCATAGAGCATTCAAAACAGCAGAAGGGTGAGAAACACAATTATAATACAGTTGCATACAGTTATGTAATAACAGGAAATACGCACACAACAAAATTCTCACCACAACATATACCATAATTCAAACACAAAATAACACGATTCTTATCTCATACATCCATCATAAAGGCATATCAATCATGCTCAATACATTTATCACCAACATGTGTATATATCAACTCATCAATTCCATTCACAAATCCCACACTTAATCAATCCATTCATGACTTATGGAAATGCATAGAGACCGACACAACGACTATATGCAATGCAATGCGGTACCGTTCCATCCATCATCTCATCATTAATTCACTCAGGAATTATTGGAATCATCGCTTGTTACTTAGTGTAACTCCCCGTCGGGCAAACGATGTTCCCTGTCACTTTAGGTCCTCTTTGTATAAGGCACGCGACATTTATGGATCGCTTTAGGTCCTCTTTGTATAAGGCACACGATCGTCCATAACATCGCGTTAGGTCCTCTTTGTATAAGGCACACGACCGTTATAGCAAATCCCCTCGGGAATCGTTTCGTCGCTCACACCCACTAGGGCACACGACATCACAAGAATGCATATCATGATGCTTGGCATACAAAGACTTATGACAATCAAATGCATACACATATACAACCATGTAAACCATTCCAACATCCATAATCATGCATATACAATCAAACATAACTCAATGCATTTATTTGCCATAAGGCCGTAAAACATCATCAGATCATTTCATCACATACATTCACATCATATAACATCACACAAGCCATACGTTATATATTAAAAGCATACCGCATGATAACACATCAAATACACACAGTTAAGACGGTAAAAGTCGACAAAATGACACATTTCCAAATTCCCGACACAATTAAATCGGCCAACCATCCCAAAACAATTCCTATAAGAAAGAACATCTCATTAGCTTTCCAACGCATCCGACCTCACCTCTATCCGAGTTGCGAATCAAAAGTTATGAAGGAAACAAAACGGAACAATCTGTCATGTTCGCTATGCAAAGCTCCTAGCGAGCATTCGCTTTCCTCATTCGTAGTGCGAAGCTCCAGCAAACCCTGGCAGAAGAAAAAGGGCACAAAGTTCGCTTTACGAACTGCTGGCGAACATTCGCCTACCCATTCGCACTGCGAAGCCCTGGCGAGCCTTCGCTTTCCTCTTCGCTGCTGTTCGCAATACGAACCTGCGAATTCTGGGATTCGCAGCAGCGCTGTTACTCACCCCAAATCAACATTTTCCCCACCAAAACACTTCCAAACCACAACATAACAATCAGAACATATTCTAATCATAACAACAAGTATTCTACCGCATTTACATCGCATTTCAACCGCGAAAACATCGATTCCTATCGTTTTTCCTCATTCAACCTAGAATTGAAAAACTATGAAAAAACCAACAAACATTCCAACACACACACACATAATCATACACAAACATAGCATAACCGAGTTTCGCACCCTTACCCGATTAATCGTGCTTTGAAATGTCGGTTGAATCGATTTCTTACACTCCAAGTTTTTCCTCTTTTTCTTCTTCTCACTCTCCTTTTCTCTTCTCTTCTTTTCTTTCTATTTTTCTTTCTATGTTTCTATTTTAAATGAAAAACAATATCTACCCAAGCCAAAAAGACCAAAATACCCCTACACTCAATTTTCTCGCAAACGTTCCCAAAACGCGATAAAACATAATAACCAAGAATAAAATAATATAAAGACCAAAAATAATTAAATCGACTCGATTAAATAAATCTTAAAAAAAAACGGGGCGTTACAACTCTCCCCCACTTAGAAATTTTCGTCCTTGAAAATATTACCTGAGACGAACAACTCCGGATACGACTCCCGCGTCCGACTCTCCAACTCCCAAGTCAAATTACCCTCAGTAGCGCCTCTCCACGCTACTTTCACAAGCGCAATATCCTTGCCTCTTAACCGGTTCAACTCGCGATCCAAAACTCTCATCGGTAATGCCTCAACCGTAAGGTTCTCCCTTACCTCAACCTCATCCATTGGAATCACATGCGACGGATCCGGGACATACTTTCGAAGCTGTGAAACATGGAACACATCATGCAAATTTGAAAGATTCGGCGGCAACGCCACCCGATAAGCCACAGCACCCACTCTCGTGGATATCTGGTAAGGACCAATAAGCCGAGAAGTAAGTTTCTTCGACTTCAGTGCACGCCCAACACCCGTCACCGGTGTAACTCTCAAAAATACATGATCGCCTTCTTGAAACTCGAGATCTTTCCTCCTTCGATCATGATAACTCTTCTGCCTACTCTGAGAAGCCTTCATCCTCTCACGAATAAGTTTCACCTTTTCCGTAGTTTATTGAATTAACTCCGGTCTAACCACCGAACTCTCACCAGATTCATGCCAACACAACGGCGTTCGACATCTTCTTCCATACAACGCTTCAAAAGGCGCCATTCCAATACTCAAATGGAAATTGTTGTTATACGTGAACTCCACCAACGAAAGATAACTATCCCAAGCACCACCTTGCTCAAGAACACAAGCCCGCAACAAATCTTCCAATGACTGAATAGTTCCCTCGGTCTGACCATCCGTCTGAGGATGATAAGCAGAACTCAATCTTAACTTGGAACCTAACGCCTTTTGCAAACTTTCCCAAAATCTGGAAGTAAACCTCGGATCTCGATCTGAAATAATACACAACGGAACACGATGTAGCTTCACAATCACACGGATATAAATCTCAGTCAACCTCTCCAAAGAAAAACTGATGTCAATCGGAATGAAATGCGCCAATTTAGTCAGCCTATCCACAACCACCCAAATGGCATTATGCCCCCTCTGAGTATTCGGCAACCCTGTCACGAAATCCATAGAAATGTTGTCCCATTTCCACTCGGGAATATCTAACGGTTGCAATAATCCACTAGACTTTTGATGTTCTACCTTTGACTTCTGACACGTCAAACACGCATAAACAAACTGAGCCACATCCCTCTTCAATCCAGACCACCAAAAGATCTTCTTCAAATCTTGGTACATTTTATTAGCTCCCGGATGTATACTCAAACTACTACGGTGTCCTTCCTCTAAAATCATCTTTTTCAATTCCAAATCATCCGGAATACAAATTCTACCACGGAATCTCAAAACACCCTTATCATCCACTTTAAAGTCACCATTCACACCTTTATCTCCAACCGTCATCAAATCAACAAATTTCACATCCAGCCTTTGTTTCTCGCTAACGGTCAACAGAAACTTATTAGTGACCCTTAACATACCAAGCCTCACGTTGTCAGATGCCAACTCACACACCAAACTCAAATCTCTAAATGCTTCCAAAAGTTCCCACTCTCTAACCATCAAAGCGGACATATGCAAAGATTTCCGGCTTAACGCATCGGCTACCACATTAGCTTTACCAGGATGGTAATTCAAGCTAAAATCGTAGTCCTTCAAAAATTCCAACCATCTCCGTTGCCTCATATTCAGCTCTTTCTGATCAAACAAGTATTTCAAACTCTTATGATCACTAAAGACTTCGAATCTTGCACCGTAGAGATAATGCCTCCAAATTTTCAACACGAAAACCACTGCCGCTAATTCCAAATCATGAGTAGGGTAGTTTTTCTCATGATCCCTTAATTGCCTCGAAGCAAAAGCCACAACCTTACCTTCTTGCATCAACACTCCACCTAACCCAATCAAAGACGCATCGCAATACACCACAAACGATTCACTAGGATTCGGCAAGATCAAAATCGGAGCTGTAGTCAATCTTCTCTTCAGCTCACTAAAACTTTCCTCACACTGAATATTCCAAATGAACGCTTTACCTTTACAAGTCAGTTGGGTCAAAGGAAGTGCTAACTTGGAAAAGCCTTGAATGAATCTTCGATAATATCCAGCTAAACCCAAAAAGCTTCTAATTTCAGTAACAGATCTAGGAGCCTCCCATTATAGAACTGCATCTACTTTGGATGGATCCACAGCAATACCATTACTTGAAATCACATGCCCAAGAAAACTCACTTCTGACAACCAGAACTCACACTTGGACAACTTGGCATAAAGTCTCTTCTCCTTCAAAATTTGTAATACAATACGCAAATGCTCCGCATGCTCCTCCCGAGACTTAGAATAAATCAAGATGTCATCGATAAACACAACAACAAATTGATCCAAATGCTAATGGAAAATGCGATTCATATACTCCATAAACACTCCCGGCGCATTAGAAACCCCGAACGGCATCACAGAATATTCGTAATGTCTGTATCGTGTCCTAAAAGCCGTGTTTTGAATATCTTCCTCTTTCACTCTAATCTGATGATAACCTGACCTCAAATCAATTTTACTAAACACACAAGCACCTACCAACTGGTCCATCAAATCATCAATTCTCGGAGGAGGATACTTATTCTTAATCGTCACCTTATTCAGCTGGCGATAATTAATACACAGTCGTATACTTCCATCTTTCTTTTTCACCAATATAACTGGAGCACCCCAAGGCGATACACTCGGCCTCACAAACCTCTTTGCTAACAATTCATTCAACTGCTTCTTCAACTCAACCAACTCAAATGCCGATATACGATATGGTGCCATAGATACAGGTCTAGTACCAGGAACTAGATCTATGGAAAACTCCACCTCTCTCTCTGGCGGCACATCAGAAATATCCTCCGGAAACACCTCTGGAAAATCACACACGACTGGAAACACATCAATTGCAACTTGACTATCCACGGTCAACGATGCAAACAACCCGAACAACTAAGATTCATCCGCCAAAAGTTTCTTCAACTCTTTGGTAGATAAGAAACTCGATTCCTCGTCTTCTTCAAGAGAAGAAAATCTTACCAACTTATGATAACAATCGATATGAACTCGATTGAACTGCAACCAATTCACCCCCAGAACCACGTCTAAACCCTCCAACGGCAGACACACCAAATCCATATCAAAATCCTTACCATAAATGATCAAAGGACAACTTAAACAAACCAAAGAAGTAGTTACCGACCCCATTGCTGGAGTATCGATAACCATCTCTCCACCCATCGACGACAACAAAAGATTCAAACGCTGCGCACACTCAGACGAAATAAACGAATGAGTCGCTCCGGTATCAATAATAGCAACTAAAGGCGTACTATTAATAAAACAAGTACCTCTGATCAGACAATCTGCACTAGTAGTCTGAGTTCCTGCCAATGCAAATACGTTCCCTCCAGCTTGAGCTTGCTTTGGTTTCGGACACTTCGCACTAACATGACCAGGTTCCCCATAGTTGAAACACCTCACCACATTCCTCTTGCAATCAGTTACGACATGTCCTATACCTCCACAATTGGAACACTTCCTTATATCCTTTCTACATTCAAACTGACGATGTCCTAAGTCACCACACCTAAAACATCTCAGAGGGTTATACGTACCTCCCCCACTTAGCCTTTTATCAGAATTAGCCTTTTGCTTATCCTTGTCAGCTGGTGACACATAAGGACCACCACGAAACGGTTGCTTTCCTTTCCTTTCGTTCACACTCTTATAATGAGTAGAACAAGCTTTGCTATCCTCCTCAAAAATCCTACAACAATCCACCAAATCCGAAAACCTCCTAATTCTTTGATAACCAATTGCCTGCTTGATCTTAGGACGCAACCCGTTCTCAAACTTCACACATTTGGAAAACTCTGCAGTTGCTTCAGCATAATGTGGATAAAATTGAACAAGCTCCACAAACATAGCAGTATAATCAATAACAGACATGTAACCCTGTTTCAACTCCAAGAACTCTATTTCCTTTTTTTCTCTAACATCTTTAGGAAAATACTTCCTCAAAAACTCCCTGCTAAATAAAGCCCAAGTGACCTCTTCACCTGTAGCTTCCCACACATGACGCGCACTAACCCACCAATCATCAGCCTCCTCCTGCAACATGTGAGTACCCAATCTCACCTTATGTTCCTCAGCACAGTCCATCACTCGAAAGATTCATTCAATCTCCTTAAGCCAAATTTGAGCACCATTAGGATCATGCCTTCCTTTGAAGATATACGGTTTGTTCTTCCTGAACTCATCATTCCCACCTGCATTAGGTGCACCCCGCACAGCCTGAGCCATAGCTTGCATCGCAGCAGCAAGAGCAACGTCATTCCTTCCAGCCATATTATGTTCATATCCAATAACAGTAACTATGGTTAAACAATCATCTCACCAGAACACATTGACGCACAACAAACAACTTGGTCAAAACGACCGACACGGTTTGGCACGGACTGACACAAACTGGCTCTGATACCACTTAATGTAACACCCCCAATCTATAACCCCCACTTAATTAAAGCGATAACAGATAATCAGAGTATAATTAAAACATTCATGGCATAGACGGGAGCGTCACATCAAAATGATGAAATATAGTAACCTGCTCATAAAGATATGCAACAATCAGGTAGCAACATAAACAGAGGAACTCGGTTCCTAACACCCACAATTCAGATACAGAATAAAAGCGGAAAATCTGCAACTGAAATCTCATATATATAAACATAAAAGTTTGTCTGTCTTATACAGAGTCATACATGTCAAATCCAAAAAGATATATATATATATATATATATATATATATATATATATATATATAATGGCACATAACGATCTCCCCGACTACCCGGTGCTACATATCAGAGCCGACCGACAAAAGAATGAAGACATAATCTTCATAAAAAGACCTTTAGCATTTAATCTGCAATGCCTCATAGAGCATTCAAAACAGCAGAAGGGTGAGAAACACAATTATAATATAGTTGCATACAATTATGTAATAACAGGAAATACGCACACAACAACATTCTCACCATAACATATACCATAATTCAAACACAAAACAACACGATTCTTATCTCATACATCCATCACAAAGGCATATCAATCATGCTCAATACATTTATCACCAACATGTGTATATATCAACTCATCAATTCCATTCACAAATCCCACACATAATCAATCCATTCATGACTTATACAAATTCACAGAGACCGACACAATGACTCTATGCAATGCAATGCGGTACCGTTCCATCCATCATCTCATCATTAATTCACTCAGGAATTATTGGAATCATCGCTTGTTACTTAGTGTAACTCCCCGTCGGGCAAATGATGTTCCCCATCGCTTTAGGTCCTCTTTGTATAAGGCACACGACGTTTATGGATCGCTTTAGGTCCTCTTTGTATAAGGCACATGATCCGATCGCTTTAGGTCCTCTTTGTATAAGGCACACGATCGTCCATAACGTCGCTGTAGGTCCTCTTTGTATAAGGCACACGATCGTTACAGCAGATCCCCTCGGGAATCGTTTCGTCGCTCACACCCACTAGGGCACACGACATCACAAGAATGCATATCATGATGCTTGGCATACAAAGACTCATGACAATCAAATGCATACACATATACAACCATGTAAATCATTCCAACATCCATAATTATGCATATACAATCAAACATAACGCAATGCATTTATTTTCCATAAGGCCGCAAAACATCATCACATCATTTCATCACATACAATCACATATTATAATAGCACACAAGCCATACGTTATATATCAAAAGCATATCGCATGATAACACATCAAATACACACAGTTAAGACGGTAAAAGTCGACAAAATGACACATTTCCAAATTCCCGACACAATTAAATCGGCCATCCATCCCAAAACCATTCCTATAAGAAAGAACATCTCATTAGCTTTCCAATGCATCCGACCTCGCCTCTATCCGAGTTAAGGATCAAAAGTTATGAAGGAAACAAAACGGAACAATCTGTCATGTTCGCTATGTGAAGCTCCTAGCGAGCATTCGCTTTCCTCATTCGCCGTGCGAAGCTCCAGCGAACCCTGGCAGAAGAAAAAGGGCACAAAGTTTGCTTTGCGAACTGCTGGCGAACATTCGCCTACCCATTCGCACTGCGAAGCCCTGGCGAGCCTTCGCTTTCCTCTTCGCTGCTGTTCGCAATGCAAACCTGCGAATTCTGGGATTCGCAGTAGCGTTGTTACTCACCCCAAATCAACATTTTCCCCACCAAAACACTCCCAAACCACAACATAACAATCAGAACATATTCCAATCATAACAACAAGTATTCTACCGCATTTACATCGCATTTCAACCGTGAAAACATCGTTTCCTATCGTTTTTCCTCATTCAACCTAGAATTGAAAAACTATGAAAAAAACCAACAAACATTCCAACACACACACACACATAATCATACACAAACATAGCATAACCGAGTTTCGCACCCTTACCCGATTAATCGTGCTTTGAAATGTCGGTTGAATCGATTTTTCACACTCCAAGTTTTTCCTCTTTTTCTTCTTCTCACTCTCCTTTTCTCTTCTCTTCTTTTCTTTCTATTTTTCTTTCTATGTTTCTATTTTAAATGAAAATCAATATCTACCCAAGCCAAAAAGACCAAAATACCCCTACACTCAATTTTCTCGCAAACTTTTCCAAAACGCGAGAAACATAATAACCAAGAATAAAATAATATAAAGACCAAAAATAATTAAATCGACTCGATTAAATAAATCTAACAAAAACCGGGGCGTTACAGTAATTGGCACCAAAAGCTCTGTTTTATGCTCTTTTCTCTCCATTTCTTTGTGAAAGGCTTTTATTAGGAAATGTACCTGAAAACAAAACAAAACACAAGCATAATGGAAGAAAACATAATAAAAAGATGTGTGAATCGAGTCAGAATATATGATACATTTTCACGCTATAAGAAACACATGAGATGATTGGCCGGTTGTGCCCAAAAAGATGGAGGAAGGAGAAAGGGCGATAGGAGAAGTGAAGAGGGGTCGAGATGGTGACAAGGTTGACAGAATGTATGGTATTGTGTAAAGTAGAAAGCCGATAAGTTTTCTCATTCTTCAAGATTGGAGCTTTATAAAACAAAAGAGAAGAAACGTTTGAGATTGGTGTGTGCAGTGTGTTGTGAAGCCCTGTGCTAGAAAAACGGTAAATTTTTGTCTTTGTTGGCTTCAATGTCCTAAATCTGGCATAGCCTAATCTCATACACAAATCTCCTTCATCACCCACAGTTTCTTTCTAAATCTAGATTAATCTCTAACAGGCATACATGTTGGCTTCCACAATGCGTTATGTTAGAGAGGCTAGATTGGAACGATGGACATGGGAGGAAGTGCTCAAGATTAGGTATTCGCTATATGGTTGTAAAAGATGACTGAGGTACTATTGATTTCTCTGATAGCAAGTTTTTTTTTGTTTTTTAGCACTTGAATGTAGATTAGGTTAATGTTTTATGAGAGTTTTATTATGGTCATAATTACTAAAATACTAAACAATTTATTCGCCATGTTTCAGGTGTTACATGTGTGCTAAACTACTGAAATACTGAACAAATTTTCTAATTAAGTTGATAGATTATTTTACGGGCTCTGTTTCAGATGTATAAGCAGCCAATAAGAAATACCTCTTCTTGACAAGGTATTATTTAGTAACTATATTTTTTTCACTGTTTATTAAGTTTAGTTTTATAACTATAGTGTTTTAAAACATACTAGTATTAGAAAAGGAGTTTTAATAATGTATCGACAATAGTGAGAAACTTGCTTCTCTAAAATTTCAATGGGGCTCCTTTTTTTTGGAGAATCAACATTTGATGTTGATGGCTTGATGCTTTAGAAAGGAATGGGCTTGATTTGTTTTTTGGTTAAATATGTTTTTGGTTTCTATAAAATTACCAAATTTTGTTTTTGGTCCTTATAAAAAATAGCATGTTTTGATCCTTATAAAATAATTATGCACGTAATTTTAGTCCCTATTATTAAATCAATGTGCATTTTTGAATGATTATTTTGTAGATATGTTTAATTAGAACGTTATAAAAAGTTCCTAAACAAGAAGGAACTCTAAATTTGATTTATAAGTTGAGATTTTCATTACTTTTATCATTATCTTTAGAAATTTAAAAAATTCATATTTAATTCTTCTCATTTTAAAAAAATTATATAATTTGGTAAAGAAATGTTTTATAGTAATCTGAACATGAAAAAAATTATTCAAAAATTTAAAAGTTTAGGGGTAATTAAATAGTTATCAAAATTTTAGAAAATAGAAAGGACTAAAACTGCATGCATAAAATTTTTGTAGGACCCAAAATATGTCCTTTTTTTTATAGGGACTAGAAATAAAATGTGAGATATTTATAGGGACAAAAAACATATTTAACCCTTGTTTTTTTATGTAGTAAGAATTCTTTACTTAGTGTTGGTGTTGTTGTTGGTATTGTTATTAGTCTTATGACAGATGTTGTTTTACTCCATTTTTTATTGGGTTATATGCCAAAACAAGAGTTAACAGATATGAGTTTTGCGAGATATTGGATCTAACTCTAGTTTTAGCACGTCGTCGAAGTCCGCTCACATGCTTTTGTCGAAGACCTACATGATGTAGTCGAATTGTGTTCTAGTATGTAGGAGATCGAATTGGGCCTTGTATTATGGATCCAATTGTTTAAGTTAGCTTGTACCCTAAGTTAGCTTGTAATGAGTAATTGTTAAAAAGCCCATTAGTTTAGTATGTTAGGTTTATTATAAATAGCATACTAGTCTCTCTTCATAAGGTGTGGCAAATCCTTATTAGGTTGAGAGAGGTTAATTGTTTGTATTCACTTGTAATCTTTGAACCCTATTGAGAAAGTGAATAGTAAAACAAATTTAACCAATTCTCTATTCTTCTTCCTCTTTTCTCTTCCTTTGTGAACCCTAATAGGGTTTCGTGTGTTTGTTAAAGTTTTTCCCATCTTTTCTACCCTTGTGGATTTCTTGGTGTTCAAGAAACCAAATATACTTTGTTATTCTGGTATCGTTTTTCACAACAGATTGGTGCGGTGAGCGTGGAGAAGATGCCTTCAACAAAGTATGAGATTGAAAAGTTCACCGGAGTGAACGATTTCGGTCTGTGGCGCTTGAAGATGAAAGCCCTACTAGTTTAGCAGGGTTGTTTGGAAGCGTTGAAGGGAGAGGCAGCCATGGACGTTGCGTTAACGGAAAAGGAAAAGACGGCCATGATAGAGAAAGCCCACAGCGCAATATTATTGAGCCTTGGTGATAAGGTTATTCGACAGGTATCAAAAGAGACTACGGCATTGGGGTTATGGTTGAAACTTGAAAGTTTGTACATGACCAAATCTCTGGTGAATCGACTCTACCTAAAGCAAGCTTTGTATTCATTCAAGATGAGTGAAGACAAAGTTTTGGCTGAGCAGTTGGATATGTTCAACAAGCTGATTCTTGATCTTGAAAATATTAATGTGAAGATCGATGAGGAAGATCAAGCACTATTGTTGTTGTGTGCTTTTCCCAGAACACATGCTCACTTCAAAGAAACTCTCTTGTATGGAAGGGAGTCCCTGAGCTTTGAAGAAGTTCAATCAGCCTTGTATTCTAAGGACCTGAACGAGCGAAAGGAGCATAAACCTTCGACGGTGGGCGAAGGTTTGGCCGTTAAGGGAAAATTCTTGCGAAAGGATGGTAAGTTCGACAAGAAGAAAGGTAAAAGTCAGCAGAAGTCTTATAGTGGCGAAGCATCTGTTATTTGATGTTATCACTGTAAGAAGGATGGCCACACAAGAAAGGTGTGCCTTGAACACCTGAAAGATCATGGAGGTAAAGATAATGGCAATGCAACCATTGTTCAAGACGACTTCGACTCATCTGATGTCCTTGTAGTTTCAAGCGGCGACTCAAGAAAAGAGTGGATTATGGATTCAGGTTACACTTGGTACATGACTCCAAACATAGAAATGTTCGAGAAGCTATGTGATCAAGATGGTGGATTAGTGCTGCTGGGAAATAACAAAGCTTCCCAAATTGTAAGTATTAGATCTGTGAGATTCAAGCTCCATGATGAGTTAATAAGGTTATTGACTGAAGTCAGGTATGTACCTGATTTGAAGAGAAATTTGGTTTCTCTTGGTGAATTCGACAGAAGGGGATATGTTTTTCAAGGAGAGAAAAGTATCCTAAGAGTCATGAAGGGGTCGAAGGAAGTCTTGAGAGGCATGAAGAAACAAGGCTTGTATACCCTTGAGGCTGAGGATGTAAGCGGTTCGACAAATATTGCATCCACGAAACCTGTGTCGAAAACAGAATTATGGCACATGAGATTGGGCCAATGCAGCGAAAGAGGCCTGGTCGAATTAGGGAAGCAGAACCTGCTAGGTGGTGAGAAAGTCGAAAAATGGAGTTTTGTGAATCTTGTGTATTTGGTAAATCCTGTAAGGCGAAGTTTAACAAAGGCAAGCAAAGAATACATGGATCCCTGGATTACATTCATGCTGATCTTTGGGGGCCTACAAGGAATCCTTCACACTCAGGTGCAAGGTATTTTCTATCCATCGTTGATGACTATTCCAGAAAGTTATGGGTATTCATTCAGAAGATGAAGGATGAAACTTTTGAGAATTTCAAAAGTTGGAAGGTTCTGGTTGAAACTCAACTGGCATAAAGGTTAAGAGGTTGAGAACTGACAATGGCCTTGAGTTCTGCAACGAAGCGTTCGACAGTTACTGTGTTGAGTCTGGGATTGCAAGGCATAAGACTGTAGCGGGTACTCCTCAACAAAATGGCTTAGCTGAGAGATTCAATCTAACAATCCTTGAAAAGGTTAGATGCATGTTGGTTAGTGCTGGATTGAAGAAGGTGTTTTGGGTGGAGGTTGTTTCGACAACAGCGTATCTGATAAATAGATGTCTCTCGACTGCCTTGGGAATAAAGACACTTGAAGAAGTTTGGTCGAGACATCCACCTAGTCTCGACGGACTGAGAGTATTTGGATGTGTGGCCTATGCTCATATTAGGCAAGACATGGTCTAACCTAGAGCTTTGAAATGCATGTTCATTGGATACCCTGAAGGAGTCAAAGCTTATAGGCTATGGTGCCTAGAGCCAGGTCACAGGAGGTGTATCACCAATCGAGATGTAGTTTTCAATGAAGCTGAGATGACTTTCAAGAAAACTGATGATGTTGACGAAGAGCTGGAACAGGGAGAGATTCCTGTTGAGGTGGAGCATGTTGATGCTGAATTGCGACCCCAGACGAAGCTGGAGAATAAGCAGAAGATGATGTCGAAGATGAGGAGACTGATAATGACTACCGGCTAGCGAGAGACATGTCAAGGAGAGTCATCAAGCCACCTCAGAGACTTGGTATGCAGATCTTATAGCTTATACCTTAATCTCTGCAAGTGAGTTTCTAGATGAAGAACCTAGAGACTATAAGGAAGTTATGAGGAGTCGAAAGAAGACTGAAGGGCTGAAGGCCATGGATGATGAGATGAAATCTCTTCATGACAACAACACATGGGAACTGATCAAGAAACCTGCTGGAGCCAGGTTAGTCAGCTGTAAATGGATTTTCAAAGTTAAGGAATGAATCGAAGGAGTGGCTTCGAAGAGATACAAGGCAAGATTGGTCGCTAGGGGGTTCACTCAGAAAGAAGGTGTCGACTTCAATGATGTGTTCTCTCCTGTTGTGTAGCACAGGTCGATTAGAATGTTGCTTGCCATGGTGGCACAGTTCGACCTTGAACTCGAACAGATGGATATGAAGACTGCGTTCTTGTATGGTGATCTAGATGAAACAATCCTGATGAGGAAACGTGAAGGGTATGTCGAAATGGGGAAGGAAGATTATGTGTGCAAACTGAAGAGATCTTTATATGGACTGAAACAATCTCCTCGATAGTGGATTAGGAGATTCGACAAGTTCATGGCACACATAAGTTTCATTAGAAGTCAGTTCGACCACTGTGTTTACTTCAGATTTTGACCTGGTAATTCATTTGTTATTTTGTTGCTTTATGTGGATGATATTCTAATAGCAAGAAAAAATGTCGAAGATGTAATGAGGGTGAAGGCTGAACTCAATAAGGAGTTCGACATGAAGGATCTAGGAGTTGCGTTTAGGATTCTTGGGATTGATATCCGAAGAGATAGAAAGCAGTCGAAATTATGCTTATCTCAAGAGGCATACCTACGGAAGATTCTCGAAAAGTATGGTATGTTGAATTCAAAGCCTGTTGTGACTCCGACAAACCCTTAATTCAAGCTGAGTATAGATCAGTGTCCCAATACTGATGTCGAAAGAGCTTATATGAATAGCATTCCATATGCTAATATAGTGGGTTCTTTGATGTATGTTATGGTCTGTACTAGACCTGACATAGCATATGCAGTAAGTCTTGTATGTAGGTACATGGAGAATCCTGGAAAGGCTCACTGGCAAGCATTGAAGTGGATTTTAAGGTACATAAATGGGTCTCTGAATAGAGTCCTAAGTTATGGTGGAGCCTTGGGTGAAGATATTAAAGCAGAAATCGAAGAGTATGTCGACTCTGATTATGCAGGTTGTATGGATTCCAGAAAATCTATTTCTGGATATGTGTTCAATATGTTTGGGACATCAATCAGTTGGAAAGCAACACTTCAGAAAGTTGTTGCCTTATCAACCACTGAAGCGGAATATATCGCCCTAACTGAAGTTGTGAAGGAAGCATTGTGGCTTGAAGGTTTTGCAAAGGAGCTGAAACTTCAAGGTCCAGTTATCACTGTTAAATGTGATAGTCAAAGTGCAATACACCTGTCGAAGAATTCAGCCTATCATGAGAGAACCAAGCACATTGATGTGAGGCTGCATTTCGTTAGAGGGGTAATCGAGCGTGGAAAAGTCCAAGTGCTGAAGGTTTCGACAGATCATAATACTGCTGATATGATCACCAAGACATTGCCCAGTTGCAAGTTTTTACTGTATACAGTTGATAAAGCTGCATGAAGAAAGCTAGTTTGTTCCTTGATGTTATAGAGTTTGTTCCAAGGTGGAGATTTGTGAGATATTGGATCGAACTCTAGTTTTAGCATGTCGTCAAAGTCCGCTCACATGCTGTTGTCGAAGACCTACATGATGTAGTCAAATTGTGTTCTAGTATGTAGGAGATCGAATTGGGACTTGTATTATGGATCCAATTGTTTAAGCTAGCTTGTACCCTAAGTTAGTTTGTAAAGGGTAATTGTTAAAAAGCCCATTAGTTTAGTATGTTAGGTTTATTATAAATAGCATACTAGTCTCTCTTCATAAGGTGTGGCAAATCCTTATTAGGTTGAGAGAGGTTAATTGTTGGTATTCACTTGTAATCTTTAAACCCTATTGAGAAAGTGAATAGTAAAATAGATTTAACCAATTCTCTATTCTTCTTCCTCTTTTCTCTTCCTTTGTGAACCCTAATAGGGTTTCGTGTGTTTGTTAAAGTTTTTCCCTTCTTTTCTACCCTTGTGGATTTCTTGGTGTTCAAGAAACCAAATATACCTTGTTATTCTGGTGTCGTTTTTCACAACAAGTTTGTATGTAGGTTGTTGTAGAGTTATGATAGATTTCATTACCCAATTTCTATTTCCATTTTAATTGCTACGTGAATATTATCCACCTTGACATGTACTTTTGCTTTGAAATGCATCACATTCGTGGACAGAACACAATTATCCAATATACCAAGTTTTGATAAGGAAATTTAATTATTAGAAGTATTCTAATACTTGTTATTTCCTATAATGAAAATATATTATCGAATGAAAAAAAAGTATATCATCATAAAAAAAGAAGTATATTATGCTCTGTTTATGGTAGTGTCTGCATCTATTTTGCTAGTGACCTTTTATCATGTTCTACAGGGCATTTTTGTAAAGCAAGTGTTTATTTGACATTAAATGTCAAATAACTTTTGACTGTGGGGTTGATTTGATTTGCAGGTTGATCTAAATGATGATGTTAGAGACATAATGATTAATTCTGGTATATTGATCATTGATAAAAATGGAAAAGACAATGTCTCATTGTTATTTCCTATATTTAAGAACTACTTGAACAAAATGGTGAGTTATATGTCATATTGAAGATACATTTATGAATACTCCTATGTTTTTTCCCTCTCTTTGTAGTCAAACACTTAATTCGTGTATAAGAGTTCTAAGGGATCTTTTGTTAATAGATTCTCCTAAAATTTCTTAGGCACCGGATGAAGAACAATATGACTTGGTTCGTAAGGGTGTGGTTATCTTCATTGAAGCTCTGGCAAAACACTTGGTAAAGGTTATTATTGAAGTTTTATTCTGTTATTGCTTTTTTATAACATCTCATTTTTATTGATTGTTTTTTGTTTTAGTAGCAAGTTGAATTTTAACTTTCTTGAGAGTGGTTCTATAGTTATCCAGGATCCTGCAATATCTTACGTTTGGTCTGAGCAGAGTTTGAATGATGATCAACGTAAAGCTATTCTCAAGGTTTCCAGTGAAGCTGGAATTTCATCAATTAAATCCGTAATTTTTCTCTTTAAGTTGCTTTAGTTTATGATCATTAAAATAATTTGCCTTGTGTTCCACTCTGTTACTCATTGTCAGATACTTGTGGAAAAGGATTATGCACTTACCTTAGGGATGCCTGGAACAGGAAAGACATCCACAATGGTCCATGTTGTGAAAGCCTTGTTGATTAGAGGCACATCCATTTTACTGACAGCCTATACAAATTATGTTGTTGATAACTTACTATTTAAAGACATGTATATTTGTACTGATAGTAAGATGGTAATCAGAGTTAAAAAAAATTGATTATATTAGTTCCAAAATTCTCTCTTTGATGCTTATATAAACTGATAACATGTATTTACAATGAAAAGAGATGAATAGAAATGCAGCCTCTTTGACAGTTTCCCTCATTTCTATCCAAAAACCTAATCGCAAAGAATTATATTGCAAAAATTTCAATTGTAGTTGTCCTTGGGCCCTCTAAGATTTGCTTCAATGTTTGTTCTTGTAGAATTTTTTTTAAATATTCAAAATTTGCGGCGGTTCAAACCGCCACTCTTTACCATCACAATCAACAATGAAAACAAAAATCAAAACGAAATTCCACGACGATTGGTAACCGTCGTAATATTTAGGTTACGTCAGTTCCCTAACCTTCATGGAAGAGAACGATGGTTGGTGTGACGGTTTTGACAATCATCGCAATACAACCTCGCGACGCACATTTCTGGGATGGAGATGCAACCGTCGTAACATGCAAATTGTGGTGGTTCTAACCGTTGTAACATGTTATGATGAACCATCGCAATTTGCTAATTTTCTTGTGGTGTTTCTAAACAAATTGTTCGGAGATGAAGTGTTGCCAACTAGTAGTTCATTAGAATTGAAGTGTTGCCACCATTCAACACTCAGTAAGCGGAATTGAAGCTTCCAATTTCCGTTGCTGAATGGTTTCAAATAATTTCAAAGTCAAGAATTTTCGAAAACTGTCAACTAATTCATTCTTGCATTGCTCGTAAGGAGTAACCTTAAGGGTGGAAAGAGTAAGCACTAAAAATAAATAGCCTCATATTTTTAACCATTCCCTAAAACTAGAAACCCTAGTCTTTTTTACAGCGCCACTTCTCAAAGAAAAATTGAAACATATCATCTCTCTGTCTTCATATATGAGTGAGATCTCTTCTTCGTTATGTTAATGTTCTCTCACAATAATTTTCTTCTAATTCTTTTAATTTGTACTTTCCACTTTAGATAATGTTACTGTTATCACAATACAATATTACTCAACAGGTTCAAACAATTTTTTTAAACAAAAAATTGGGATTCATCTTCTTAACCCACAAAACCCTCGGTTCTGCCGGTTTACACCGATTTTATTCCACTTTTTTGGCTTGTATATCGATTTTGTGTTACAACGGTTTTTGTTCCTATTTGGATCAAATGCAAGTCTTGTTCCCAGTTTAACCGCTTGAACCATCGGGTCCGGTCTAATTTTGATTCCATTACAACTAACTTAATTTTATTCTTTTTTTTTATAAATATAAACTTTATATAATTTTTGTCTCCGTTACACTTATTGTTGGGTTGGGTTCTAAATCAAATTTTGATTTTTTTAATAGCTTTTTTTTGTTAGATTAGTCTTTGTTGGACTTCTGACCCCACATAGTCTAAGGATCCGGTTTTAAAACATCTAATGTTTTGTTTTATTTTTTCACCATACAACCCCTTTGGCTTATATCCGTACCATCTTTTTCCTCGTGTTCTGCAACGCTAGTCACAAATTTCTTACAATCGGTATGAATCGCAATTTGATTTACTTCTATGTTTTTGGTAATGTTGATTATGGCTACTATAGCTTGCCCTTTAGCCATCATGAGGTCAAAAACAGCTTTTCTCTACTAGGTAAGCTCTCCCTTGTTCTCCTTCTTCGCCTTGAATGTTGCTCCCATATTCCACCACGCTCTATAGCAAGATTTGCATCAATGTTAATGTTTATGAATTTGTTTTCCAAGTTCTTTCTTTTTTGAATTGATTTTCGTCCTGTATACTGATGTTGTCACCATTGTTGTAGGTGTTTTTGGCTTGGTGAGATGATGCTTCATTTCCCTGATTATCCGTTATGGTTTTGTTATTCAATGCTTTGATTTCTTCACCCTCCTTCGTAGTTTTCCCTTTTCTTCCATTTTCTTAAACTCGTCGAATTTCTGATGTTTTTTATGGCTTGTTAATTTTTACAGTTGTTAAATATGATTGGATCTCAACCCCAATAGCTAGCACGAAGGGTGAGGTTGCCATCACATATTTATGCATCCGACAGGCCGAGAACGTAATAAATGTGGGACTTCAAACAAACTCCAATATCACAACTATCAACTTCAACACCCACCCTCATGCCTAACGTGAGCCTGGGTCAAATGCCCATATTTCAGTCCTTAACCCGACTCTGATACTATAATAAAGTTTGACCTAATTCATCCTTACAAAACCAGCTTGTAAGGTGAGGGATGTCACTTTATAGAAACTCTTCCAATGCATTATCTCCAACTAATGTGGGACTTAAGATTTTCCCAATAAACCCCCTCACGTCCAACACTTTTTTGGGCTAGGTGCGTGAATTCAAACAGTGGGAGGCCCAAAGTATGATGGATAAGCTTTGATACCATATCAGAGTTTGACATAATTCATCCTTGCAAAATTGGCTTGTAAGGTGAGGGTGTCACTGTATATAAACTTTTTCAATACTCTATCTTCAACCAATGTCGGACTTGAGGTTTTCTCAATACACTCTCTCAGGTCCAGCACTCTTTTGGGCTTAGTGTGTGCCCATCACTCTTTTGGGCTTGGTGCGAGAATTTAAATGGTGGGCGGCCCAAGGTACGATCGATATGCTCTATTACCATATTCGAGTTTGGCCTAACTCATCCTTACTAAACCAGCTTGTAAGATAAGGGATATCACTATATATAAACTATTTCAATGCTCTTTTCCAACCAATGTCAGACTTGGGAAAATAATTGGCTTGATAACGTCACTCTATATAAACTATTTCAATGCTCTATCTCCAACCAATATCAGACTTGATATTTTTCCGATACACCCCCTCAGGCCCCCGTCACTCTTTTGGGCTTGGTGTGTGAATTTAAACGGTGGGTGACTCAAGCTTTGATCGATAGGCTTTGATACCATGTTAAATATGATTGGATCTCAACTCCAAAAGATAGCTCAAAGGGTGAGGTTGCTCTCACATATTTATACACCCAGCAACTTAGGAACCTAAGCAATGTGGGACTTCAGACAAACTCCAACATCACAACTATCAACTTCAACCACAAGTTCTCACTTGCTAAGCATCCTTCTGCACGCCCCGAGTATTATTTTCCTTCTTTATCCCTTTATCCATTTTTCCTTTCTCTGTAACCTTTTCTTGCATACCTCTTTTAATTTGCACATCATGATTTCTGACATTGGAGTTTTTATTATTAGTGTTGGGCCAAATGGGACTATAAGGGATAGCTTTTGTCCTAGAAGTTTCTTGTAAGACCTATAAAAGTTCATTAGCAGGGATTAGAATTTTGGAATATTAAATAGTATTATGCTATTTTATTTTATTTGTTTCCTATTTAATTATTTATTATGACAAATTTTGTTGAAATTGTATTGGGTCTAAATGAGACTTTCACAATTGACACAATGACTATATTAGATTTAAATGTTTGTATTGTGTCGAAATTTCAAAAATATATTTCTTCTAATTCTTAAGTAAAAGAGCAAAATATACCCGTCGTTTAAATTTTCACTGACTCCGATTCCCGTCAAAATTTAAATAGGAGTTTTATATATCGCCTAAAATGAGAATTTAATCTCAATATATTTTTCTAAGCCAAGGAACAAAAATTTATTCGAAATAAAAATTTATTTAAAATTTATGTTTTGTTTTAATTAAAAGGTTATGATATAATTTTTGTGTTTCATAATAGTTGTCCGTGAGCGAATTATGACTCGTCCGAGAGCGAACAAAGAGACTGAACGTGCTTGTAAGACGGAGATTATGAAAATATCTAGATATTTTCTATGATATATTATTATTTTATTTTTGTGAGAGTGGGAATGAAAGGCCATGATTGAATCCACATTTTTTTCTGAAAGCAAATCAATAATGGCAGCACAAGGGGTGCTGCAACCCAAATACAAGAAAGACGAAACATTACTTAAGACAACACCACGGAACAGTATACCAATCATAGAATGGATAGATGAAATTAACAATTAGAGTGGAGAGCCACCTCCAACTAAAAAAATTAATGGAATTTAACAATTCAGAGACAAAAATCGACTTATTATCGAAAATGAAACTGTTCCTAGCATACCACAAGAACCAAAGAGTCGCTTCCCAGATCACCAACCCTTTAGAATTACCAGCCCCTTTCTGCAAAGTAGCCTGAAACTCCAACAAAGAATCAATACAGGTTGAAATGTGCGAAATACTGATACCCAACCAAAGCTCTATTCCTTCCCATACAACTTTCGCAACCTCGCATTCAAACAAAACATGAGCTGTGTTTTCCTCGAGATAACCGCATCTTGGACAAGCCACGCCATCATTAGTCGAAATATTCCTCTTTCTCAGGAGAGACTTAACAGCAATCCTGTTCCACAAGGTTCTCCACAGAAAAATAGAAACTTTCGAGGGGATAATCAGGGACCAAATAGTTTTCATACCAGAAAGAACAACAGAATTCAAGCTAGGTTGACACTTGATGTTCCATAACAGGTTATAAGCAGATTTAACAGAGAAACTGCCATTGAGAGACAATGTAGCAGAACTCCCTGGTTTCCACTGAAAAATATCATCTGCCACAAATTATGGATCGACAATGAGAAACTGCCATTGAGAAACTCCCTGGTTTAACAGAGAAACTGCCATTGAGAGACAATGAGCAACTCTAATAACTCTTCATGATCCAACGCCATAACCGTCTCCTCATGGAAGTAACTAAGAGGTATCTTCCATCTCCAAACCGACTCGTCCCAATAACCGTGATCAGAAACAGCCCCATAATTGTTCGTTGAGAAAAGATAGAGATTAGGAAAGATCTTCTTGAGAGGAGAATCTGAAGCCCAGTAAGAGTGCCAAAACACAATACTTTTCCCGTCTCCCAGCCGACACAAGACATTCTCAGAAAAGACGTGATTCTTCATAGCTTTGTCAAAGCCCAAACTCAACATATCTCTCCACCAGATCGAATCACAAGACTTAGGTTTCTCACCTTCAAAGCAGTTCATCAGCAGAGGCATATCCGTTCCATATCTACTTTCCAGCAAGGTTTTCCAACTACTTTTATCTGTCGTCATAATCCTCCATTTCCATTTGAATAAAAGTGCCTCATTGAAAGTAGCCAAGTTTTTGATGCCTAGACCTCCCATCTCTTTAGGCATACAGACAGTCTTCCAAGAAATCCAATGTATCTTTCTCTTAGTGTCTCTTCCTCCCCATAAGAATCTGCTTTGAATGCTCTGCAAAGTTTTTAAAACTGAAGCAGAACCTTATAGAAGGAGAAAGCATACAGCGGCAAGGCGTTAATACCGAGTTAATCAACACAATTATCCCACCAGTAGACAAATGCCTTGCTTTCCACACAGCCAACCTACCTCTAACCTTGTCAATGATATAATTCCACATGTGAACTCTCCTAGGACTTTCTCCAATGAAAACACCTAGAAAGAAACAAGGTAACTTCAAAACATCACAGTGTAAGAAATTAGAAGCAGCTTCCAGAAAATCCTTGTTAAGATTGATTCCACCAATTCTACTCTTAGCGAAATTAATTTTAAGCCCTGATAAAAGCTCAAAGCCACGCATAATCGCCTTGATGCTCCATAAATTCTTCCAGCTAACCTCCCCCATCAGTAACGAGTCATCTACAAACTGAGTAATAACCAGACTTAACTCTTTGTCGACTGTAAAACCTTCATACAAACCACTGTTAACCGCCTTCTTAACCAAAATGTTTAATACTTCCATGACAAGAATAAAAAGGAAAGGGGACAACGGGTCTCCTTGACGTAAACCTTTTCCCACGATAAAATCCGCAGTAGCACTACCATTGATTAAAACAGACATATAACCACAGCAAACAAGGGAGTTTATCCAAGAGATCCACCTGTTTCCAAAGTTCATTTTCCTAAGCAGGTCAATAAGGAAATTCCACGAGACGCAGTCGTACGCCTTTTCAAAATCAAGTTTCAACATCAAACAACTTCTCCTCTTCCTCTTAGCAAAGTCAAGAACCTCATTGGCAATAAGAACACCATCAAAAATGCTTCTCCCAGGAATAAATGCCGTTTGCTTCGGAGAAACTAAGGAACTAATTACTCTTCTAAGTCTGACAGACAACAACTTGGATAAATTTTTTTTGTCTTTTACTTTAATCCAATGGTTAGCATCATTTTAGGCTTTCTATATAAACAAGTCTTAAGACTCATTCCATGCTCCTCTCTCTCACGTCAAACACTCTTCTCCCTACTTCCTTCTTTAATTTTTATTTATTTATTAAGAGATAATGAAAGCAAATTAATTGTTGGTAAGAATTGAAATTGAATAATGAATCTTCACTTATAAATTCATTCAAGTAAGAATCTCAAGAAAATTGATGAACCAAAGTTGATCCATGACTTATGGTGTAGATTTAAATCTAATGGTTATGGTGAGAAAAATTTCTTTACTTCCTCTTGTTAATATCTACAAAACCCACGAAGAAAAATTGTATTGGAAGTTAGTTTATGGTTTTGAGCTTAATTAATCTTGTAGTTTGAAATAAAATGTTTGTGTTTCTTCACGTTAGATTTGAATAGAAAAATATTTGTTTTGTTCTACACGTTAGATTTTTATAGAAAAGTGTTTCTTTTGGAAAATTAAATGTTGGAATAATTTTAAAATCTTAAAAAAAATTCTGGGTTTTGGAAATCTGTTGGAAATTTGATATCACAGTGAAGCTTTGAAATGTTTATTGATATTTATGTACTAAATTATTTTTTGGGTTAAATATACAATACCCCCCTGCAATGTTAGTGATTTCTCATTTTAGCTCCTGGTAAAGTTTTTTTTTTAAAAACCCCCTCGTAATATCCAGATTCCCTCACTTAGCCCCTTGGCTGCCACATGGCAGCAAAGATTCCTTCTCTTTGCTTGCGTGGCAGCCAGGTGGCATTTTTTTTTTTTTTTTTTTGTTTTTTTTTTTTTGTTTTTTTGTTTTTTTTTTTTTTTTTTTTTTTTTATTTTTTTTTATTTTTTTTTTAATTTTTTTTTTATTTTTTTTAATTTTTTTTTTACTTTTTTGTTTTATTTTGTTTTATTTGTTTTTATTATAATTTTTATAATTTTTTTTCTTTTTTTTATTTCTTTTTCGTTTTTATTTATATATTTTTTATTTTTTTATTTTTCGTTTTTGGACCTAATTTTTATTTTTAATTCTATTTTAAACAAACTTTTATTTTAAAAATTACACTAGTGCAGAAAAGACTTTTTACATCGGGCGAAAAACATATTTTACATCGGTTTTGGGTCCGATGTAAAGCCAAGCGATGTAGTAAATCAAAGACATTTTACATCGGGCCATAGTCCGATGTGAAAAATACATCTACTACATCGGTTGACTATTAAGTCTGATGTGAAATACATCTACTACATCGGTTGACTATTAAGTCCGATGTAAAATGTATGTTTTTACATCGGTTGCCTTTCTGGGCCGATGTAAAATGTATGTTTTTACATCGGTTGTCTTTCTGTCCTGATGTAAAATGTTTTTTTTTACATCGGTTTCCTTTCTGGCCCGATGTAAAATGTATGCTATCTTTCTTAAAATGTATGTTTTTACATCGGTTGCAAGGCGAAAAAGAAATAAAAAAAAAAGAAAAAAAATTATAAAAATTAGGGTTAAATATACAAAAACCCCCTGCAATGTTAGCGAATTCTCATTTTAGCCCCTGTAAAATTTTTTTTTTTAAACACCCCCTCTTAAAAAAAAAAAATTTAAAAAAATTTAAAAAAATAAAATAAAAAAAAAATAAAATAAAAAATAAATAAAAAAAAATAAAAAAATAATAAATAATAAATAATAAAAAATAATAATAATAATAATAATAATAATAATAATAAAATAATATTAAAAATGTCACCTGGCTGCCACACAAGCAAAGAGAAAGGAATCTTTGCTGCCATGTGGCAGCCAGGGGGCTAAGTGAGGGAATCTGGATATTACGAGGGGGTGTTTAAAAAAAAAAAATTTACAGGGGCTAAAATGAGAATTCGCTAACATTGCAGGGGGGTTTTGTATATTTAACCCTTATTTTTTAGTTGGAGTGTATTTATTTAAAAATCAAAGATTGAAATGTTAATAAAGTACATTTAAGTGAAATATGAAATTGAGAAAAAAAAAAGACTCAGAGTTTGAATTTGAATTAAAATATATATTTTTGTAAACCTCCACTCTAATTAAAACTAAGTTTTTCTATCTTCAAATTCGGAATTTGGTTTAATTCAATCAAGAAAACACTCATTCTTTGTAAGCTCATTTTAAAAGGATATAGTTAGGGTGCTATGTTCAGTTAGACTTAAATTTATATTTATTGATAAAACAATTCCATTAGCATATCTCATGCAGTGTACCGTAGGAGATGATTTCCTTGTCGGCTAAAAACTTTATTTTGAGTATTTGGAAATTTTAATTTAGAGTTCAAAGTATGTTTTAAACCTTTTAATTTTGGATTTGATTAAATTGGTTCTATTTCATTGTTCTTTTGTGGAAAATTGTGAGTGTTACCTCTATTTTCATCTTTGCTGGTCGAAATCTAAAGGAACATTTAGATAATTTTGAAATTGATAATTTGTATTCAAAAGTGAACCATTAGATCCGCATTTTCGAAACAATCAAAATGGATGTATGGTTCGCTATGATACGACAAAGATTCAACGAGTTATAACCATTTTAATTTTAAAATTATTTTAAAATTGTTTTATGAACTTAATTATTTCCCGTCAAATGAAATGGATTACCTGAGGTACCATTTTTGAAAAATATTTACGAGTGAGATTGTACTTAAATTACCATTGTTTTAAAATCAAAAGGACTTGTTTTGCGTAAGTGTCTAAACTAGAATTTCAAAAAGTAGAGGGATCCAAATTAGGTTATTAAAATTATGAGAAAACCTAACATTGAATTATTCTATAAGTGGCCAAGACAATACCCTAATTTTGGAAGTAGTCGAGTTTGTAATAACTTAAATAAGTTGTGTAATATAAAAGGTTTAGAGTGTGAATCTGATCGGAGACTCTGTCGAGAGATACAGCTATATATGACTCACATAATGTAAGATGAACTTGCTGTAAGCTTTCCAAGGTAAGGGCCCTTTCTAACGATATTATATGTGATTGAATGCATGTGGGTTTGTATTCATGGTTGTGTGCCATTTTGGGGATGTGTGATGATTGTGTGCCTAGTTGGGGATATGTGGTTATATTCATGATTGTGTGCCCAGTTAGGATGTGTGTTTATGCTATCATGCTAAACTTGGGAATGTGCTTTCATATGATTTGTGAGGAATATATGATTTGTCTGTTGATGTGTATGTCGAGGGGACAACACGAGGTGAGGACTCTAGTGGACGGAGCCCACCTGATTGTACTGAGATTTATTCATATGATTTGTGATAAATATATGAACTGAATTGTGAATTGTGATTACACATGATGAGATTATTTACGTTGTTGCATTTGCATATGTTTGCTCATGCATATCATAGTTGCGTGTATGTAGTTGGGTCTACATGTACAGGGTGAGTGTGCCTGAACCGTCACCTAATCCATGAGGGATTCTACTGTACCAAGGTGAGCGTGCCTGTACCGTCACCTAATCCTGCGGAATTTTATTGAGTTGGTGTCTGTTGAGATCACTTTTAGTGAGGCAGTACCTCGGTGTCTGTTGGGATCACTTTTAGTGAGGCAGAACCTTTTTAGTGAGGAACCCGGTTAGGGGGATCACGACTCTCGGCGAAGAGGTTAAATTCTGGAATTCATGCATGTGAGGAACCCGGGTAGGGGGATCACACTCAGATATAGTCTGCATTAGGATATTTGTGCATTGCTCTATGAATTGAAATAACTGCTATAATTGTGATATGTATCATGATGTACTTGCATATGTGTATTCTTTCATATATGCTGTTTTTAGATTGTGATCCTCTACTATTATTATGATGTGGCTAACGACCACCCAGGTTATTAGAAGTTGTGATAGTTAGAGTATCCAGGTGTCGTGAAGACTTGCAAGATGTGAATGTCTTTGGCGGTCAGAATCATCAAGACTCGATGTCTTAGTGAGTCTTTTGTACTAAGTCAGCATTGGCTTGGAATTCAAGATCAGCTTAGGGTTTTGTTTCGGAGTGTTGTCCATGTTTGTTTATTGGGAAGTTGGTTATTTAAGCTGAATGCTTAATTTGTGTGTGTGGTTTTGACCTTTACTTGTTGTCAGATACTTTGTACGAAATTATATTCAAGTGGTCAAATATTTTATAACCTTAGGCAGTGCTCTGGTCCTATTTATGGAAAAGACTTAGACCGAAAAGCTCGTACTCTGATTTATCAGTTTTATTATTTCCAGAAAAGACAGTTGTCAATATTTTGTGTGGTATTAGTTTTGAAAAAAAATACACTCCCGCTGTTAAAAATCGGGGTGTTACATTGTGGTATCAGAGCTTTGGTCTAGATTTTTATGGGGCTGTGAGTTGGGTGTCCTAAGCTGATCAAGTGTCGGGTTTAATGGGAGTAAATATTTGGAGTCGTATGTGTTATGTATTGTGTGTCTTGAGTAAAGCATGATATATGCTTAGGTAATCGATTGTTTCTTAACTGGCGTTAATGCACCTTATAGTACTTCAATAAGAAAGATAGTTAAGACCCTAGAGCATTTGTCGACTTTGGTGGCCATATGTCTCTGAATTATTTTGATGTGTTGGTATATAGGGGACAAGATTGAATTGAGTAAGAACTACAAGGCATTTCTGCAATAACTTTATAGGTTAGACGTTGTGTTGGTTGTGGTCACTCAGAGATGCTGAGTAGGGACAAGTGGACGTCAAACTTACAAAGGATTGCAAGTAAGAATCTGATTTAGGGGACCTTTTGAGAAAATAATATTAGATGTTTATTCTCGTGAGTTTGGGATAAGACATAATGTATTTTATTTACTATTAAGAAGATAGTATTGCTATGGAAATATGAAACATATATGGATATCAATGGAACATCTTCTCTAGGAAGAAAGCGGGTTGCACGTTAAAAGTGGCCGAACCTAGGAAAGTTAGAGGAAGGTTATGCGATTGGTAGGTAATTGAGGGTTTAATTTGGTTTCTTGAGCTATGTTAGAACTATAACTAAATGCCTTAAGGATGAATCATGTGATGTTGAAGGTAGGAAACCAAGTATCACCTGGATAAGTTTTAGTGAAGGTGACCATGAATGGAGCTGTCTTCGAAACTAGAAGTAGGAGTTTGGGAGAGAATGAGTATTACGGTTTATATGAGGAAAAGGTAGAAGTAGCACTATGAATCTAAGTAATCATATGAGTCAATTTGGGAAGTGTTAAATCATTCAAGTATGGGCGACATGGTTTTACTAGAAATATCAGACCGCAGGTGGACAATGGTTTATTAGAAGAGCGATAGGACGCTGGAAGTTAATATCTGGAGAGACACAGAACCATGGTTTCAGATTTAATGAATGACATTATATGTTATAACAAGTGTATGGAGTTCTTGAAGATTAAAGTCTAGAGTTGGATTTAGGGATCGAATATGAGAATAAAGAAATGGTAGCAAAGGAAATTTTGGTTGGGTAGTTGCTCTTTAAAGGTCGAGTGTTAAGATTGGAGATAAGTGCTCACTAACTAGATGGATGAGTAAGATATGTCTGTTTGGAGGAATCATTCTTTTAGAGTGTTAGATCATAGAGAAATCTGTTGGTGGGTACCTCAGTGAAGATTAGAAATGAATAAGAAACCGACGAGTGAATAGAAGTGGCTGGATAGTTAGCAAGAGCTTATGCACAAAAGATTGGTTTGCTTTATAAAAGGATATTACGACCTTTGTATAGTCACAATAATTAAAGATATTGTTTGCAATCGACAAGATAGAGGTCATGGTATATTAGAGAAACAACTATAGGCAGTTGGTTGCTGAAATTCTGAAGTTGCAAATTTCTAGATGATCGAAGATGATCTAATATAAGGATCTTTGGAGTTGTGACTTCGAAAAAGGTAGTTACTATAGAAGATTGAAGTTGTACGCGAACAAGGAAGTGGAATGGTTACTAGCATTTTAATAGAGGAGTTAACAATCTCGTTGTTTAAATCAGTAAAATTTAAAGGAGTTGTAAGAAGGGTTGTAGTGATAACCATTGGCAGAAAATGGGAAAGAGATTGAGCATTACTTCTAGGGTGTATATTATAGATGATGAGGTTGCTCTCGGACGTAAAGCAGAGATTTAAGAAATGGTATAAGTGACAAGAGACTAATCGTGCGGTTGAAAATCTTACATCAAAAGGATAGTGAGTAATGTGTTGGTGACTAAATGGAATGTTACATTTAGAATCAGGACGATGAAATCACTAAGTGAAAAACAAGTTGGAGAATTCCACGTGAGACTTTCAAGTCGATACGAGGTTAAGTAGTGGATAGAGTGAAAAGAGTAGTATTAGGAAAGTCGTGTAAAAAAAGTGTTAGAGAAGCGCATGGAGACACAACTTATGTCAATTAAGAATTCGTGTAAGAAATTACTTTACCTATAATTTTGAAATTGTGATTGTAAGTGCATGCTTAAAACTTAAAAGTGCAACTTGAAGGGATCAGATGAGGTGCATTTGTCACATTCGGAAATAAAGAGAATCAAACATTTGTTTATTAGGAAGAATCAAGTATGAAATGGAAAAGTTTGGTGGAGACTAGTAAGACTTGGATTCATTGTACTTGTTATAATGAAGACTAATGTAGCATAATGGAAAACATGCGTTGAGAAAATAATGAACGTGAGATGTTAACATCGAGAACAATTAAATAATAGAGGATGAGATGTTGGAAACAATCAATAATGGCTATATTGTCGAGCTCTTATGAGGAAAATAGAATTTAATGGTAAGAGGAAACAAACTCAATATAGTTTTGAAGCAGATGTAGGATAACACGAAAGATGTGGTGTACCAATGCTGACAGCCAACGAAGATGAACATTTCATGTTAAGGCATATAAGAGTAAGTTAAGTAATGATTTGGAAGTAAGGTAGTTATGTTAGAGTGTGATGCAATAGTTTAAGACTGGTGTAAAGGGAATTTGTGTGTTGTAGATGGCATAGTTTTGGCATGTGAAAGAAAATTTGGGGAGTTTTAATCACCAAATAGATGTTGGGATGGTATTATTAAGATTGTGATTGGAATGAGTTTTAAATGTGAACATGTATGACTCGCCACATTTATAAGATCAAAGTAGTAGGAAATTGATAAAGCGTATAGTAAACCTCGAAATGACTATTGGACCCCTGTTCCTCGGATGACTTTGAGAAGAAGTCGCAAAGGACACTATTGTAGTTATGTAATGATGGTTTATTCCACCATCATGGTTGACGCCTACCTATTGACAAATTGAGGAACTGATCACCCTTAATCTCTTGTTGATAGTAGATGGAATCATGCTGAATGGAACAGACGAGTCATGCCAGCTTTGGTAGTGTATAAAGTTAATTAGAATTCGATCAGGAAGATAGACAGTCACCGCTTCACTTGAACCTGGTTGAATGGGCTGTGGCATGGAGGCAGAAAGGTAATTTTGAAAGTTTAACCATGAATCAAGGATTTTGGAGGACCTATTGTTTATGAATGTGCTCTTGTAAGATTAATTTTGAGTGTTGAACTCATAGTGTGATGTCTAGCCTTGCGTCTAGAGTCTCGGCCAATGCAACTTTGTAGAGGGTTGTGATAGGTGCACAATCGTGCTAGTGATGAAGTTAGTAATAACTAGTTAAGTGGTTACATTGCCCTCAAGTTTCAAGGACGAAACTTATTTTAGGAGGGTAGTAATGTAAGACCTATAAAAGTTCATTAGCAGGAATTAGAATTTTGGAATATTAAATAGTATTATGATATATTATTTTATCTGTTTCCTATTTAATTATTTATTATGACAAATTTTGTTGAAATTGTATTGGGTCTAAATGAGACTTTCACAATTGACACAATGACTATATTAGATTTAAATGTTTGTATTGTGTCGAAATTTCAAAAATATATTTCTTCTGATTCTTAAGAAAAAGAGCAAAATATACCCGTCGTTTAAATTTTCACTGACTCCGATTCCCGTCAAAATTTAAATAGGAGTTTTATATATCGCCTAAAATGAAAATTTAATCTCAATATATTTTTCTAAGCTAAGGAACAAAAATTTATTCAGAATAAAAATTTATTTAAAATTTATGTTTTGTTTTAATTAAAAGGTTATGATATAATTTTTGTGTTTCATAATAGTTGTCCGTGAGCGAACTATGACTCGTCCGAGAGCGAACAAAGAGATTGAACGAGCTTGTAAGACGGAGATTATGAAAATATCTAGATATTTTCTATGATATATTATTATTTTATTTTTGTGAGAGTGGGAATGAAAGGCCATGATTGAATCCACATGTCTTTTACTTTAATCCAATGGTTAGCATCATTTTAGACTTTCTATATAAACAAGTCTTAAGACTCATTCCATGACATGCTCCTCTCTCTCACGTCAAACACCCTTCTCCCTACTTCCTTCTTTAATTTTTATTTATTTATTAAGAGATAATGAAAGCAAATTAATTGTTGGTAAGAATGGAAATTGAATCATGAATCTTCACTTATAAAAACATTCAAGTAAGAATTTCAAGAAAATTGATGAACCAAAGTTGATCCATGAGTTATGGTGTAGATTTAAATCTAATGGTTATGGTGAGAAAAATTTCTTTACTTCCTCTTGTTAATATCTACAAAACCCACGAAGAAAAATTGTATTGGAAGTTAGTTTATGGTTTTGAGCTTAATTAATCTTGTAGTTTGAAATAAAATGTTTGTGTTTCTTCATGTTAGATTTGAATAGAAAAATATTTGTTTTGTTCTACACGTTAGATTTTTATAGAAAAGTGTTTGTTTTGGAAACTTAAATGTTGGAATAATTTTAAAATCTTAAAAAAATTCTTTGTTTTAGAAATCTGCTGGAAATTTGATATCACAATGAAGCTTCGAAATGTTTATTGATATTTATGTACTAAATTATTTTTTAGTTGGAGTGTATTTATTTAAAAATCAAAGATTGAAATGTTAATAAAGTACATTTAAGTGAAATATGAAATTGAGGGAAAAAAAAAAAGACTCAAAGTTTGAATTTGAATTAAAATATATATTTTTGTAAACCTCAACTCTAATTAAAACTAAGTTTTTTTATCTTCAAATTCGGAATTTGGTTTAATTCAATCAAGAAAACACTCATTCTTTGTAAGCTCATTTTAAAAGGATATAGTTAGGGTGCTATGTTCAGTTAGACTTAAATTTATATTTATTGATAAAACAATTCCATTAGCATATCTCATGCAGTGTACCGTAGGAGATGATTTCCTTGTCGGCTAAAAACTTTATTTTGAGTATTTGGAAATTTTAATTTAGAGTTCAAAGTATGTTTTAAACCTTTTAATTCTGGATTTGATTAAATTGGTTCTATTTCATTGTTCCTTTGTGGAAAATTGTGAGTGTTACCTTTATTTTCATCTTTGCTGGTCGAAATCTAAAGGAACATTTAGATAATTTTGAAATTGATAATTTGTATTCAAAAGTGAACCATTAGATCTGCATTTTTGAAACAATCAAAATGGATGTATTGTTCACTATGATACGACAAAGATTCAACGAGTTATAACCATTTTAATTTTAAAATTGTTTTATGAACTTAATTATTTCCCGTCAAATGAAATGGATTACCTGAGGTACCATTTTTGAAAAATATTTACGAGTGAGATTGTACTTAAATTACTATTGTTTTAAAATTAAAAGGACTTGTTTTGCGTAAGTGTCTAAACTAGAATTTCAAAAAGTAGAGGGATCCAAATTGGGTTATTAAAATTATCAGAAAACCTAACATTGAATTATTCTATAAGTGGCCAAGACAATACCCTAATTTTGGAAGTAGTCGAGTTTGTAATAACTTAAATAAGTTGTGTAATATAAAAGGTTTAGAGTGTGAATCTGATCGGAGACTCTGTCGAGAGATACAGATATATATGACTCACATAATGTAAGATGAACTTGCTGGAAGCTTTCCAAGGTAAGGGCACTTTCTAACGATATTATATGTGATTGAATGCATGTGTGTTTGTATTCATGGTTGTGTGCCCTTTTGGGGATGTGTGATGATTGTGTGCCCAGTTGGGGATATGTGGTTATATTCATGATTGTGTGCCCAGTTGGGGATGTGTGTTTATGTTATCATGCTAAACTTGGGAATGTGCTTTCATATGATTTGTGAGGAATATATGATTTGCCTGTTGAAGTGTATGTCGAGGGGACAACACGAGGTGAGGACTCTAGTGGACGGAGCCCACCTGATTGTACTGAGATTTATTCATATGATTTGTGATAAATATATGAACTGAATTGTGAATTGTGATTACACATGATGAGATTATTTACGTTGTTGCATTTGCATATGTTTGCTCATGCATATCATAGTTGCGTGTATGTAGTTGGGTCTACATGTACAGGGTGAATGTGCCTGAACCGTCACCTAATCCATGAGGGATTCTACTGCACCAAGGTGAGTGTGCCTGTACCGTCACCTAATCCTGCGGGATTTTATTGAGTTGGTGTCTGTTGGGATCACTTTTAGTGAGGCAGTACCTCGGTGTCTGTTGGGATCACTTTTAGTGAGGCAGAACCTTTTTAGTGAGGAACCCGGTTAGGGGGATTACGACTCTCTGCGGAGAGGTTAAATTCTGGAATTCATGCATGTGAGGAACCCGGGTAGGGGGATCACACTCAGATAGAGTATGCATTAGGATATTTGTGCATTGCTCTATGAATTGAAATAACTGCTATAATTGTGATATGTATCATGATGTACTTGCATATGTGTATTCTTCCATATATGTTGTTTTTAGATTGTGACCCTCTACTATTATTATGATGTGGCTAACGACCACCCAGGTTATTAGAAGTTGTGATAGTTAGAGTATCCAGGTGTCGTGAAGACTTGCAAGATGTGAATGTCTTTGGCGGTCAGAATCATCAAGACTCGATGTCTTAGTGAGTCTTTTGTACTAAGTCAGCATTGGCTTGGAATTCAAGATCAGCTCAGGGTTTTGTTTCGGAGTGTTGTCCATGTTTGTTTATTGGGAAGTTGGTTGTTTAAGCTGAATGCTTAATTTGTGTGTGTGGTTTTGACCTTTACTTGTTGTCAGATACTTTGTACGAAATTATATTCAAGTGGTCAAATATTTTATAACCTTGGGCAGTGCTCTGGTCCTATTTATGGAAAAGACTTAGACCGAAAAGCTCGTACTCTGATTTATCATTTTTATTATTTCCAGAAAAGACAGTTGTCAATATTTTGTGTGGTATTAGTTTTGAAAAAAAAATACCCTCCCGCTGTTAAAAATCGGGGTGTTACATTTCTCCCTCATACCAAATGTGCGCATTACTTCTTTTCACAATGTTCATTTGATTGTTGTTTTTCTCAGTGTTTAGATTAATTATTCATCTGTTTTTATCATTTTTCAGGTATTTTAAGCAATTTTAAAGGTTTAAGATCTCTCAGTCTTGCTCTTCATATATAATTTTTCTTTTACCTTTTTTCTCTGTCATATTTGTAATTTGGTTTTGGTTTGCTTTCTTGATCTCACTCTTATGGATGCTATTTTTTTTTTTGTTATCATGCTTGTTTGTATTCATATTTTGGTTGTCCTGCCAATCCGGAATATGAGGCGTCTAGAACATCCTTTTGTTAGTATGATGTTCTTTCTCGTTATTTATCATTTGGGTGAGCTTTTGGTTGGCTTGATTGTTATGATTTATATGATTTTGTTGTGTGATTTTGTCTTTATCAGTTTTGATTCTGTCATTGTCAGTACCATTGTTGATGTCCATATTTTTTGTCTTTGTTTGATTTCCCTAGGGGTGCGCAAATAAATCGGTTTTCATTACACTAATTACTATCCAAACCAATCCAATTTTTTAAAAACCAACCCAAATTTAAAATTAAAAAAACGATGGCCCATTTATGAAAGGAAAAAATAACTGGTACCCATAATATAATATGGGTCAATTATCGGGTACCCTAATATTTTTCCTTGTTTTTGCTGCATTGTTCTTCCCTAACTTATGAAACCTAATATTATGTTTCCTATGAATCCTAATTCTCATTGCCCCTTAATTTACCAAAGCAAAACTACAGGTTAACCTTTATCTTAAAAATGTCGCAAAAATTCTATTAAAGATTCGATACAAGGAGCTTTAAGAAAACACAAATTATTTTCAAGTGATAACTGGTGAAGGGTCATCAGCTTCAGCTTTCAAAGGCATTTTAAACCATAAAATTTCAGTTGCTATGAAAAGAATCTATAGCGAAGAAAGAGGTTTATATTAGAATTCCCAACTATTTCTAGTGTTCAACATGTTAATCTTCTAAGACTTTTTTATCACTGTAATTCTTCAACATTGCCTAGATATCTTTATATGTATTTTTTTTCAAATGGGTCGTTAGATTGTTGAATTACTCTACGAAGGAATAAAAGACACATAGTTTTGGTTTTTACCTTGGAATTTAATGTATACTATTGCTATCGGTGTTTCTAAAACATTGAGTTATATTCATAATGATCGTAGATCTAGAATTTTACATCTTGAGGTAATGCAAGAAAATATACTTCTAGATAAAGATTATTTTCTTTTGATAGTTAAGTTTTTTAAGATTGATACATTTGAAATGATACCTTATTGGATGCTTTAGAAGTAATTTATGTAAAATAAAAAATAAAAAAAAACGATGTAGTTTTAATTATTCAAGGGTAGTAACTTTAATTAGAACTCAATTTATAAAAAATGTGAAGTAAACTAAAATACCATCGTACTTTAATGAGTGGAAGAGAAATTTTGAGAGTTTCTTAATACACCACCCAAATTTTTTAGACACCACGTAAATTTTTTTTTTTGCTTTCAGATTCTGAATGTGCACATCCGGACGCACCAATTTTTTAAAAAACGCTGATGTGTTCCGGATGTGCACATCCGGAAAAATAGCATAACTTTATTTTTTAAAATTCCTAATCTGCAGATCCGGAAAAATAGCATAACTTTATTTTTTTTTTAAATCGGTTTTGTCGGTTGGTTGCATATGTTAATATTTCATCGCAAGTTAATATACATTCGAATGAGGGGAGGGAGAAGGTCTTGACAGCATGATGAAGATCTTGAGTCAAGGGATTAGGTTTCCCGCCAATAAAAAATTTGTTCTTCGTATCTCTTCAATGTGTTGTTTCAGTGTAGCCATTAATTTTCAGTCAATGTCAATGAAGTAAACATGCATTACAGAGTGAAACGTAGATGAATATAAAAAAAGTTTGTATGCATAAAAAAACTCATTATTATTTACTTGTAAGGGCACAGAGCACCGAAAAGACTGAGCTTTTTGAAAATATAACTTATGGTTACAGATCATGTTTGCCATCATAGGTGGATGACCGTTATTTTGTTTAAATATGGGTTAGAACTACTAGACAGCTTTTGGATACATAACAAGTGGTCATTATGCGTTTTGATAAATATTTTGAAGTTATCATTAAAGGACGTCTGTCATATTCGTTGTTCTAACCTTCTGTTAAAATACATATTATTATTATTTCTTAAAATAAATATACCTTTTAATATGTTGAGTTTCAGCCATTTTTTCGGATGTGCACATGCAGAAGACGCGTAACTTGTCATTCCGGATTTGCACATCCGAAACAAAACAACGTTTTTAAAAAAACGGAGCGTCCAGATGTGCACATCCGAAACTAGGGGCAAACGGAATTTCACGTGGTGTATAAGAAACATGGGTGGTGTATTAAGAAACTCTCGAAATTTTCTCGTATCATCATTTAAGGACCTATGTGATGTTTGAACATGTAATTCTATGAAGTTGATCCTAAACAACATTCAAAAAATTGGATATCACATTCTAATGTTTAACCAAAATGACTTTTAATTTTTATTTTTATTTTTAGAGAAAACATTATAAGGGGAAAAAATATGTCTAAGCCCAAAATATAAAAGGAAAAATTCATTTTTATTTTTATCAACATAATTAGAACTAGACGAACACTTCTTATTTGGTCATTCGCTTTTTTCTATTGTGCACACACGTAAAAAGATAAACGATAATTTTTTTTCTTTATTTTAATTTTAATTATTTAATGGGTTAAATATGTTTGTGGTCCTTTTAAATATCTTAAATTTTGTTTTCAGTCCTTCAAAATATTTCCTTCAAAGAATGGTCTTTTTAAAAAATTTCATCCACACTTTTGGTCTCTCCTACAACTTAGCAACATCTTTTACAACTTAGTGACAGAATTAACGAAGGTTTTAGCAACGGTTTACTACTTAGCGACAAAATTATCGACAGTTTTAGCGACAATTTTAGTATTAGGGACCAAAAATGTGGATGAAATATTTTAGAAGAATCATTCTTTGAAGGAAATATTTCGATAAACTAAAAAAATTAAGATATTTAGGAGGACCGCAAACATATTTGACATTTATTTAATTGAAAACATATATGATGTGTATTCATAGATATATTAAACATATTTAAGATATATAGTAATTATGGTACAATATTAGAATAGTCATATAAAATGAATACATTTTTTAAAATAACTAGTAACAAACTCGTGCCTACGCACGAAGACGGTTTGATGACCTGATATGTTTGTGCACGCGCTATTGTTTGTCAAATTGTAAGGAATAAAAGAAATAAATTCAAAACAAACTTTAAAATGACCAACCATAATAATATCTCATAGTTATAGTTAGGATTAAACTATCAGCATTGTACTACAACCCAAAATAATCAAATTGTGACACAGTTAAAACCCATGTAAATTCCATAAGATTACAGTATTTAAAACATACTGAAAAAGTCATAATTAAGATTGAAACAACTAATCCTTAAACCCAAAAATAAAACTTCGAACAACACCAATCACTTCCTCCTCAAACTAACATATAAGAATTTTGAAAATCGTCGGATCCTGAATGCCAAAATATCCCCCTTACAAATTTTCTTTATTTTGACGTATTCATACCAACCCCACCCAATGAACTTTTCAGCGTTTTTTCTTTTAGCTGTATGAATGATGCATTTGTAAATTTTTTCAGATTCAAGATCAATCAATTTAATCTCCTTCAACCTAGGCCTGATACAACATTTGGTAATGTTTATGGGGAAGTGCTGGAAAACATTTAACGAAAGTATTGAGTTATTAACAATGCGATTGAAAACAATTACGATTAATCATGTAGGAAAATGATTAAAATAGTATTACCAAGACATTTTTTGTTTATTTTATGGATTAGTTATCTTGCTCTCACAAACATATTGAGTGTTGCATACATTCAGACCAGAAACACCTGCATGCTTCATCCTAACAGCATCCTTCTTCAACTCTTCACCATTTCCTTTATGAACACCTGCATTCTTCTTCAACTCTTCACCATTTGCCATCTCAACAACACTTTCAATAATAGTACCCCTCGCAGATTATTTCTTGTCGGCAGTGTCATTATAAGATCTTTCATGGTGACCAAGTTCATTGACAACCTTCATATCATTCAGCTTGTTATGCTGATAAAGATGTTAGTGAAGAATTTTATTTTTTCATAAAAATCGCGAAACTTGTCAACATTTGATATTGTTTGCAACACAGATTCCCATTCTTCATCAGATGAACTTGAAAAACCAAAAGTTCAAAAACATTAACATAACAGTGTCACATATTAATAAGTTCAACGTGTTTGTTATTAGAAACTATCTACAAAATCAAATATTCATCTTATGCATGTATTTTTTTCAAAACCCAGGATAATCATAACAAAACATATTGCAAAAATGTTGTTCCTTTATTACGGTAAAGACATAGGCTTTAATCAACTAATTAACTATATTTTCCAACGTTCTCTCTTAAGATATATATTTTTTCTCCGTTCTTCAAAATATTTTCCTACAAAGTGCACTTAGTTTATGTTAATTATCAATATAACTTGCTTATCAGTATTAGTATTTGAATATATTTAACATTTGGCATAGATCAGCTAAGTCATGAACCAGAGTGCAATTAGAATGATGAAATAACAACTGATATAATGTAATTCATACTCATCATTTGACTGCAACATGCCCATGTTTTATGTTTCATTCTCATAATATAATTAGAGGCAAGGTTCATTAGTAGAATTGGCTACCATCTTATTGCATTACAACTCCCTATTTTTGTTTAAAGTTGCATATGAGAGAGTGTCATACCCTAAATTTTGCCTTCTCAATTTCATTTCATCTGTATTTCAGTCATCTACATGCATTCCTCTATGTCCATTCATTGGCATAAGTCTGTTTGTATGTTTCATCTAATTTATCTGCAGTTACCCATTGACATTCATCCATTTAAAGCTAAGTCATTCATTCTCATATATCTTTGTGCAGTCAAATCATTCATCAACATCTGTTCCTTGCATATATTCATGCATTATCCATCATTTAGAGATTTTGATTTATGGGTATGGCATCATTGGTTTAAGCTCATTTTCATTTTGCTTAGACCCAAGGTCACTTGTGTACTTCACTCTTGGTTTTTAAATATCTTAACATGTGACTTTCACATATTCTTAAATTTAGAATTATGATTAAGTTTGATTTTTGGATATTTGGAAAGTCAATATTTTAGATGAAGTAGAATTGGATCACATTTTAATTAAGAAAGTTTGGAGAAATTACAAGTTTTGTTCAAATCATATTTCATTACTATCTTAAAGCATGTATTCATATTCCTAAGCCAAGTAACCTTCATTCATGGTCATTAACATTTATAAATCACTCTTTTTTTTTAACTTCATTCTAATAGCATCCAATATTCACATTCATGTTACATAACTTTCATTCATATTATAAAAAATGTATCCATGCATATTACATATTTTTCATTCATAATCTAAGAGATATCCATTCATCTTGCATAACTTTTAACATATTCATTAACTTTTAGCCATCCATAATCAAACCAAGTCTTTTTGACCTTTTGCATACAAAAAAGGAGACACTTTTATTTCAAGGCAGGCAAGTTCCAAAATACCAAAAATCATAGGAAATGCAAGTTTTGTTACAATACTTTAAACTTTGATTCAAGTATATCATAAGATTCTAGCAAGGCAAAATAAGGTGAACCTAAAACCTAATTTCAAAAATCATAAGGTTTAAGCTACAACTGTCCTCTTCATCTTTAAGGTTCTTTTGACTTTCCTTCTTTATCATCAAGTAAGTTAGTCACAGGCCACCATGATATGTTCTTCAAGCCTTTTCAAGTTTTGTTTTAATCCTCCAATACCTATAATGCAAATAACACAAATAATGGCAAAATCAGCAAGTTTCAAATTTCAAATAAAAAAAAAGGAAGTGAATAATTTTTACTACAGTAAAATATTACAACAAACTGTCATAATAGGACAAACTCAGCAGTGCAGTGGTACAAACTTACACAAAAATGGATATTTTTCTGCATCAAGATGAAAACACTTTTGATTCCTTCCCTAATCGTCAACCTACAGCTCAAGAAACCCTGATCGTCTCCATTATAAAGACAACAACAACAAATGGAAGAGGGGTAGCCCTTAACATTCAAACAAAAATTCAAAAAAAAAAATATTTCAAAGAAACCTAACCACAAAATTGATAACAACAACCATGTCAAAATCAAACAACCCTCACTAAATTGCTACTGAGTAAATGACACAAATAGAATAGCAGATAAGAGGTACAACAATTTAATTCATAAAAATCCATATCCATTAGAAAACAAAAATCAGCAAACGAAGAACGCTAGAGAAAAGCCGAGGTATACCTGGAATCGTGTCACGTTTGTTCTTACACAATCGAATGTAGTCTTCTCTTTACTTCTAACTTCTATTCACTTGCAACTTGTCATGAGCTTTTGATTTCGATTTGAATCGTGTTTATCGCTACAATTTTACTTTGAATTGTTCTCGTTGTGTTTTGTTTTACCGCGTGAAAGAGAGATAGCGATATCAGAGAGAGCGGATCTATTTAAGATGAGAGGTGTTCTGGATTAGAACTATGGCTGACCCATGGTTGAGCAGGCCCAATCCAGTGGCTCGTCGAGGACATCCCAATTCAAAGGCCCAATCTTTCATAGTCGTTAGAGGCCATGTTCTCCACGTGCTCCTCATGCGAGGACACGTCACCAACTGAACCCACGCCTTTTGCGTGGCAGTTTCGCCCTCAAGAACGGGAAAATTCACTCCGAAGTTCGTGGGGAAATTGACCCAAGATGAAGACCACGTGCTAGTCTTCCCTACTTTCACGTAGAATCCTGGAAGTCGTCCGTTGTGGGCCTAACGGTCTAACCCACAACATATGACCTTTGGCCCAGCGCCGGAGGCTATAAATACCCTCCTTCGCATGAGGGTCAGGTATTCCAAATTCATTCTCACTACCTTGTACTTGCTCTTTCTCTTTTCACTCTGAATCTGACTTTGGCATCGGAGTGCCTTGTAGGTACACCCCCTCCTCTTCCCCGACACCGGCGAAATTGGAGTCCATGATGTGTTGCTGGCCATAGACTGAATCTCTGATCCTGGTAAGATAAGTGGCGCCGTCTGTGGGAAGCCTTTGATCCCCCGTCTTTTCTTTCTCTAAAACCTAAAGACCAATGCAAGCTTTCAAAAACCTACTGATCATCATGGCCGATCAACACGCCGACAATAACGTTTGCGAAACTGCCTTCACTGCCGGCGGTGACTACAACAACAAAGGGACGACCGTTGGTGAGGAGCGTGACCCTAGAGACGGACTCGCCGCCTCTCCCTCCTCTAACAACGCGGCCTACAACGCCGTCCAACATTTCGATAATCCAGGGGTTTTTCAACCAATTCTCGTGCCACCCAACGCTGAGCCTACCACGAAGGCCCTGTTCGTAGCAATTAACAAGACCAACTTCATGATTTTCCAAAAGAATAAATGGATTGGGATGCTAGAGAAAGATTGTCGATCACACTCTACCCCGTAGAGACATCGGTGGTCTGAATCTCACAGCCCATCCCCGCAATGACGAGACACCCATCCATGCTCTACCCCACGGAGACATTAACGGAATAAGTCTTAAAACCTCTCTCTGTGGCAACCCAAACGTCGCCCGTGGCTAGAAAGGTCACAACCTGCAATTACCAAGCGCGATCGTACCCCCCCCTTCTGCAGGGTGTGGTGCAAATTGACAAGTCAAGGGGTCGACCAAGAAACTCGCCGCCTTGCGACAGAAGCCCTTGGTACGACCCCTCCCCATCGCGCTCACTGGTCCAAAGCGACGAAGACGACCCCCCGCGGTCCACTATCCCGAGCGATTATGGAAACTCCCCTCCCCATCGGGATGGAAAAATCGCCAAGCCTGGCAACCTATGATGGCGCAACGGACCCAGACGATCACATCGAAAACATCAATGCGATGCTCAACTGCCGCAACGTCAGAGGCGTCATCAAGTGTTGACTCTTCCCCATAACTCTGAGGAAAGGTGCCATGGCATAGTACAAAAGTCTCGTCTCGGAGTACATCACCTCCTGGAAGGATCTGAAAACGTAGTTCACCAGGCATTTCACCGCCTCACGACGACTTCCGAAATCAGAGGTGTCACACAAGGCCATCATACAGAGAGGGACGAATCTCTCCGAGCCTACATAGAGAGGTTCAATTGAGAGGTCATCCAAATTGCCACAACTGACCGTATGAAAAGATACCTGCTCGAACAAGGGTTACGCCCCCATAGTGACTTTGCCAAAGCAGTTGTCAACGAAACGCCTCGTTCGCTGGATGACCTCCTCCGCAAAGCCCTGGCCTACATCTAGTACGAGGAGAAAGTGACCTCCAATAATCCCAGTGACTCACGGAACCAAGAGAACACCAAAGTTTCGAAGTACGACGACCATGTGGCTCCGCGACGAGGCAGGGAGAAAAGAAGAGATGATAAGCCCCGTGACTCCCGCGAGCATAGAGGACCAGCAGGCTGTTTTGCTGAGTACACGCTGTTGATTGCTCCCCGCAAGCATATCCTGGTCGAGTGTATAATATTAGAATTCAAACAGAGTGGGGTTCATTTTCTCAGGCCGATACCCCCTAAGCCAAACGTTGGCAAATCCAAATACTGCCAGTTTCACAGGAGCCACGGGCACATCACCGAAGACTGAATCCACCTCAAGGATGCAATCAAGATCCTCATCAAGGAAGGACGCCTGAAACAAAACACCAAGAGGAGCGAGACTCCTCGACAGGAAGTCCATGAGATAAAGAAGTTCAAGGAGGAAACACCACCCTCTGACGCATCGGGTTACAGGTAGCCTTGTGCGTCTCTCGGTCTTAGGAATTCTACTTCCCCGATGAGACCGACACGCCCTTGTCTGCTCATAGCACATGGGAAAACTTCCCTTCCCCTATGGTCATATTCGACGGAGTATTCAACAATCTCACTGTGGGGTCAGTGAAAAGAAAATTTGTTGAGCTGATCGACGCAAGCTCGAACTAGAACGCAACCCTCGACAGGTTCCGGGGAAAATCAAATCTCATCACCTTCTACCTCAAGGAGCTGTCAGGCGGTTCTCCCAACTCCAACATTCCTTTGCTAGTGAGAGCATAAATGGAGAACTTCGATGTCTGCCGTATCATGGTCGAACAAGGGAGCTCCATCGAAATTATGTGCACTCATCTGTTCACCACTCTTTAGCTCGACGAGAGGAATTTGACACATGTAGGCTCTGACCTGTAAGGCTTCAATGGCACGACCACTAAGCCATGGGGCTACGTCAAGCTGCTCGTCACCTTTGGGGCAGAGGAAACTGCCTGACAAGTCAAAGTTTGTTTCCTGGTCATAGAGTGCCCATCTTTGTACCAGTGCATCCTAGGAGACCAACTCTGGCCAAGCTGACCGTTGTTCCATCCATGGTCCATTTCAAGATGAAGTACTATACGACCAAGGGCCGCATCGTCACTCTTCACGGGAACATTGAAGACGCAAGAAGATGCTTTGAAGCAGCCACAAAGGTGCAGAACTCGATAAATATGACACCCAAGACTGCCAATAAGCCAGCTCGATCTGAGGAGCAGAAGTCGTTGCCTCGCGTCAACTCAGTCGACCCCGACAGCCGCTTCACCAATGAGCAGAAGCAGAACGGAGCAGCATTAGAGGCTTCTCCAACATCTGGTAACAACGGGGAACCTCTCCATCCTATGTGCCCCATCCCAGATGGCGAGTTTGAGCTCATTTTCCTCGGCAATGACCCGGACAAAGGCGTGAAGATCGGCACGAGACTCCCTGACTTAGCAAGGAAGCAGCTGAAGGCCTGCCTGGGGAAAAACCCTGACTTGTTCGCATGGAGCGCTTCAAAGATGCCCGGCCTGGACCCCGACGTTGCCTGCCATCAACTGACCATAGATCCTGCCGCTAGGGTCGTAGTTCAACATAGACGTAGGCAATCTCTCAAGAAAGCGGAGGCTGCTGAAAAAGTTGTAAAAGACCTCCTAGAGGTTAATTTTATTTGTGAAGCCCATTACACAACCTGACTGTCTAACGTTGTACTAGTTAAAAAATCTAATGGAAAATGAAGAATGTGTGTTGACTATACCGATCTTAACAGGCCTTTCCCCAAAGATGCATATCCTTTACCTAACATAGATAGGCTGGTAGAAAATTCAGCTAGTTATAAACTTTTTCCATCCATGGATACATATTCAGGTTACAATTAAACCCCCATAGCGAGGAGCGACAAACAATGCACCACCTTCATGACCGGGTCGGGCAACTACTACTACAACGTAATGCCTTTCGGCCTGAAGAACGCCGGTGCTACTTACCAACGAATGATGAACAAAGTTTTCTGAGGTGAGATTGGGGATATGCTCGAAGTCTACATGGACGACGTGATCGTGAATTCTCGGGAGGAATCCGACCATACCTCCCACCTGAAGAGAGACTTCGACCAAACGAGGAGATGCAAGATGAGGTTCAATCTGGAGAAATGTACTTTCGGCGTACGGGCGGGCAAGTTCCTCAGTTTCTATCTAACAGAACGAGGAATCAAAACCAACCCCGATAAGTGCAGAACCTTCTCTGACTTCCCGACACCGAACTCGAAGAAGTCGATCCAATCCATAAATGGGATGCTCGCCTCTCTGTCTCGCGTCATGACAAAATCTGCTCAGCACACACTCCCATTTTTCAAACTTCTGCGCAAACAAGCAACGTTCGAATAGACAGAGAAGTGCGAGAAAGCCATCCTCCATCTAAAACAAGCTCTTTCGCATCCACCGGTCCTCTGGCGGCCAGCTAACGAGGAGACTTTGTACCTCTACCTTGTCGTTGCAACCGAGGCTGTCAGCGCGACTCTCATTCGCGAAACCCCCGAAGGGCAGAAACCTATATACTTCACCACCAAAGCCTTGCAAGGCCCAGAGCTTAGATATAAGTAGATCAAAATAGTGGCTATGGCCCTCATCAATGCGGCCAGAAGGTTACCACATTACTTCCTGGCTCACACAATCGTGGTACGAATTAACCAGCCCATAAAGAAACTACTCGACCATCCCGACATGGTCGGTAGAATGCTTAAATGGTCGCTGGAACTCTCTGAGTTCGACATCCAGTACGAGAGCAGGAAAGCCCTAAAAGGTCAAGTACTGGCCGACTTCGTGGTAGAAATGACTGCGCCGGTCTCCCCGACAAGCAGAGCCCACGGGTGTACCATCTTCATGGACGGAGCATCCAGCTCGACAGGAATTGGTGCGGACATCAATCTTGAGAACGAGGAAGGTATCCTGATCGAAGTTTCCCTTGCTTTATCCTTCCCGACCTCAAACAACCAAGCCGGGCAGGAAGCCTTCCTCGCAGGGTTGCGCTTAGCCAAGGATCTAGGTGCGAAAGAGGTAAAGATCTTCACCAATTCTCAGCTCGTCGCCTCTCAAGTACGGGGAGAATACCAGTCGAAAAACGACAATCTCGTTAAGTACTTAACCCTGGTCAAAGAAAGGATGAAAAATTTTGACTCCGCGGAAGTAAAACACGTTCCTCACGAGCACAACACTCAGGTGGACATCCTGTCAAAACTCGTGAGCACGAGGAAAAAGGGTGGAAACAAGTCCGTCATCCAAGAGATACTTTCTCACCCAAGCATCGAAAAACCCTCTGCGCCACTCAATGTGAACGCCATCGGGGACAACGACTGCTGGATGACCCCGGTGTACAATTACCTCGCTACAGGAAAACTGCCCTCTGACCAGAAAAAGGCCAGCATAACAAAACGCAGAGCTTGCTCCTACGTCTTAATCGAAGACAAACTCTACAGACAAGGATTCTCCATCCTCATCCTAAAGTGTGTCGAGGAAACCAAGGTCTCCCACGTACTACAGGAAATCCACGAAGGAATCAACGCTCAACACCTTGGAGAAAGATCCCTCGCTCGGAAGGCCCTGCGAGCAAGATACTACTGGCCCACCATGTAGTACAACGTGAAAGAGCATGTCAAAAAATGCGATAAGTGCCAACGCCACGGGGACATGCACTTGGCACCATCTAATGATCTTAAAACTCTGTCTTCCCCATGGCCCTTCGCCTGGTGGGGGATGGATATCCTCGGCCCGTTCACCATGGGTTCATACCAGAACAAGTACCTGATAGTCGGCGTCGAATATTTCACAAAGTGGATAGAGGCTGAGGCCCTCGCCAAAGATACAGCACATAACATACTTCGTTTCTACAAGAGAAACATACTTTCTCGGTTCGGTGTACCACAAGCACTTGTCACCGACAATGCGATGCAGATCACTAACAAAATTTTCCAGGAGTTCGTCTCCAAACTTGGCACCAAGCAACATTTCACGTCTGTCGACACCCACAAGCAAACGGACAGGCTGAAGCCACGAATAGAGTGATCTTATGAGGCCTAAAATGAAGATTAGGCGAAGCTAAAAGGAGGTGGGTCGAGGAGCTACATAGCATGCTCTGGGCCTACAGAATGACACCACACTCGACCACTGGGGAGACTCTGTTCCGACTAACCTACGGAACTAAGGCTGTTATTCCAGTGGAATTGGAGAGCCCTCTAGGTAGACTGAATATCCCCTCGACGAGGAGAAGAACAACGAGGCACTAAGGGAGGAACTCGATCTGGTCAAAGAGATTCAGTCGGGGGAAACCCTCCGCAAAGCCTCATTGAAACAAAAAAATAACTTTGCAACATGACGCCAAAGTCATAAAGCACGAATTCTAAATTGGCAGCCTAGTTCTGCAAAGAAATCATAAAGATTCGCACGAGGGAAAACTTGCTACTAACTGGGAAGGCCCCTATCGCGTCTAAGCAAAAACGGACAACGAGGCCTATAACCTCGAAAACCTGCAGGGGAAGAATTTGCTCAACCATGGAATGCTGAAAATCTTAAATAGTATTACAGTTAGACATCGCAGTCAGTATACTTGGTTCAATGACAACGAAATACGTCCCTGAAATTTTATGGCACATGCAACACATAATGGTGATTCTGATGTCTTAGCATCAGAGTACAAAGTCATGACAGATGTTTTGACATCTACACACTTGACAGAACAATTTTATCAAACTGTAAAATTATGCCAAAATAAATGTAGAATGATAAATAACACAATCAATTGGTAACCCAGTTCGGTGCAACATCACCTACATCTGGGGGCATCCAAGCCAGGAAGGAAATCCACTATGATAGCATTAGTTCAAAGCTAAACTCCACCTTTTACAACTTCTCACCTAATCACTACCTTGTGCTACTTCTACCTAGAAATCGCCATCTAGATATGAGATCCCCCTCTCACTTCCTAACAAGCAGTCATAATCTCAATGACCATGCCTAGAGAAACCAAAAAGAAAGATGTACCCTCTTTCTACTAAAATACTTAGGTCAAGACTCTTGACCAAGAACAATACTCGGTTTTACTTCACAGATTCAACCAAGAACAATACTCAACTCCTTTGCTTAAAAGCTCTAGAGTGAGAACAACATACAATAAACAATTTGTCTACCACAATGTATCAAACGATACAAAGGGTGACTTACAAAGTCACACACAAGAGACTCTCAAAACCTAAGTTTCTAAAAATTCCCCTAGTTTTTACAAAAGTGAAAGCCGTGTGATACAATAGGTTTAAGTCTTCTTTAAATAGCCTTCGGAACTACTGGACTTGGGATTCTTGAGGCGCAATTCATCAGGAATCAGCTTGAAATCACAAGCACAATTTCCTGCACAAAAATAGGAATAAAATACAAAGTTTCCTAAAATGGCTCAACGATCCTTTTTCATAAAACCATCACAATCTGTCAAAACAAAAGTTCCCAAAATATTCTTCCTTGGATAGTGCATACATGTGAATCAGAACATACTCAAAGATCACACTCAAAATACCAAAATTGTCATGCCCTAACTATTTGGTATAACATGTCCTGGAACATATCATAACATCATGTAAAACATGATGTCTTACTGTCATGGCAAGAACAACTGGTTCACCATCATGCTAACAGCATGTTGTTTTACCAAAATGTAGCCAATCCAAAAGTCACAGAACTTACAGTCCCGACAACGGATGTGTGCTCAGGTACAAGCATGGCTTCCCAAACTTGAAACAAAGAGGTAAGACTCCGCTCTTTTGTGCGAACAGATTCTTGACCCGACGAGAACACCTCAACCGAGCTCCGCCGCCGTCGTACCAATAAGGCAGAACACCCAGCTCGCGATGGGAAGTTCAAGCTACAAAGAAAAGAGCTCAGTCGAGATCTTAGCTCCGCCGTTGATCAGAAGTCAACTCCGATCACTCGACCAGTTCCCTACACAGTCGAGCACCAACTCTATCGAGCAATGGCCCCAGACACTTAGTAAAAATAATGTTACAAACATAAATATCAGCGAGGAAAATAAGTACTCGACAAGCAAAACATATAGTGAAATATTCGAACATAATAGAAAACGAGAGAGGGGTCATATTGAAGTGACGACCCCAAAGGCCGATAGCGTCAAAACATTACAATATAAAGCGGGCAAAGGTCAAATATTCAGATATTACAAAAATATGGCACGCAGGCCAAGCAACTACAAAATAAAAGCTAAACATCTTCTCCTTCCCCAGGCTGAGACTCCCCATCGGCATGGTCAGCATTGCCGCCGAGACCCACTGGAGCGACTATCTGGTCGTCGACCATCTAGTACAAAGGCCCGATCCCCTCAGTGATGAGCTGAATGTCGGGGTTGGCGGCTTGGGCTCCACAACACTGTTGAAACCCAATCGAGGGTTTCCATGAAGTCATGTTCGAGATCTCGAATCTGGGAAATCAGCTCACCCCGAGTCAACAAGGCTTTCTCCTCATCAGTCTCGTCCTCGACATGCGCTACAGCATAATCCAATTCAATGACCTTCGCCCCGAGGCATTTGTTCTCCCCGTTTGCCTTGGCTAGGGTCTCTTTCATCTAATCCATCTCACGGTAAAGCTCGACCTGGATCTGATACTTCTCACGGTAGTCAAAGACATCGTTCTCCAGCTTGATCTTCGACGCCTCAAGGGTCGTATTTACGGCCTGCACCCTCCTCAGCTCGGTAAGGGGCAAGTCTCCTCGTCGTTGAGGGCTAGGGTAGTCTCTAAAAACCTCATCACCGCAACTGCGTACTCGGATAGCTATTTCCTCCTGGCCACTTTGTCGACGGCCAGGATTGCCTTCTAGTCCAATTCAGGCACAACCAAAGAGTTGTCCCCACCGAAGAGCCCCGTGTAAACATAACAGGGGGTAACATAAACTTCTCCCCGACAACCCCCTCCGTTAGATCGACGGTCTCGGGGTCTTATCCACGTTGTCTCTTCTTCGATGGATCCTCCTGAAAAGCAGGAGACTAGCTACCTTGGGGAGAAGAGGAAGAACTGTCGAGGATGTGGTCGATCTTCAACTGCTTTTAGACTTGGGCAACACGGCCCTTGGGGGTTTTCTTGTGACCTCTAGCTGCCGTTATCTTGAGCATGCGCTCTTGGAGGCTCGACATTTGACCTGCAACAAAATAAAGAACGCGGGTTAATATAACAAGGAAAAATGAGTGGAAACACAAGTTGGGAACACGCTCGCTACCTAAATGCCTTAAGGCTTCCCCGACGGAACCACACTTGAGGAGCGCCTTGGTGTTGATTAGTCGGGCCTCGTAAGCAACCTCCGCATACTCGGTAAGGATGAAACTCTCATCCTTGTTTACACACTTGGCAGGGACGAAGCCATTAACATACGCCACAAGCTTCTCATACGCAAGCTGATCCTCGACATTTAACTCATTAGGCTTCATGATGTAATGATTCGTCCCTTTGTCGAATAGGCCCTCTGCCGCTCGAGAGGAAACTTCGCTTCTAGCCTCGCTACCTCTTGACCATCCTTGAGCTCGGCCATGCGTTCGAACACAGAATCGACGGCGGCCTCAGACACAAGTTTCATGAGGTAGTATCTATCTTTAAAGGAGCGGACAGAGTCCATGTATGTTCTAAACAACTTCCTCGACTATTTGAATGACACCCAGTTGTGATGCCCATGCGAAGATTGTAACACCCCGAAATCAGTAGAATATTTATTTAATTGGTTTATTTTAAATATTCGTACTTTGGAAAATTTTTGGTGAATTGTTGTGATGTCTGATGATTTATGTTGTGGGGTATTGACGATGTTAAAGGTGTGTTGATGATGTTAGGAGTATATGATTTATTAGGGATTATTTGTATAATAATAATAATGGAATAATGTGACAATGTTATTTAAATTATTATTATTATTTTAAAAATAAAAGGAAGGGCTAAGTGGTAATTGTGCGAGAATAAGTGAGGACGGTGTTGGAAAAGCCTATTAGGGGTCATAGGGGTAAGTTGGACAAAAAGAAAAAAGAGAGAGGGAAAAGTCATTTTGGTACAATCAATTTTGGAGAAAAAGCTCTGAGGAAAAGGAGAAGAATGCTAGGGCTCAGAGAGGATTCAGAAGAACTCAGAGAGGAGATTTTGGAAGCAATTTTCTAATGTATGGGGAGAAATCTTTTATCATTATAATTAATATAAGTGTAGAAACATGTAGGCAGTGGGTTTCTGGGTAAATTAGACGAGTTCATGACGAAATTGGGGTTTTAGGATGTATTAGAGGTTAGGTACGAAAACTATCTTGACGTATTGTTGTTGTTATGTTGTTGTTGTGATGAATTGTGAATAATTTGACTGATTTGGTACTGAAATTGTGAGCTTTTAAGGGTCTGAACTGGTGCAGAATCGCAACTGCAGAGTTGTAGGTTTGCGCAGATTCGCCGGGCGAAAGTCCTCTCTCGTCGGGGAAGTGAATTCGTCCCAAACTCGTCGGGCGAAAGTAGAAGCGAAGGGAAGATGGAAAAAGGGTGCTACTGGATTTTGCATGGGAGTGTAGGATTCGCCCCTTCTTCGCCGGGCGAAGCCCCGGCGAACGAGTTGCTTCACTGGGCGAAGATAGCAGCGAAGGAAGAGTGTGAAAAGTGGGTTTCTGGATTTTCTATGAGGGAGATACTTCGCCCATTCTTCGCCGGGCAAAACCCAGGCGAGCGCGCTGCTTCGCCGGGCGAGCTCCAGGTGAGCAGGGGCAGTGGGTTTGTTTTGATTTATTTTCTTTCCTACCTTGTGATGCTTTGTGTCTTGATGATTGATGATGACTTTTGATGCATGAGGATGATGTGATAATATGATGATTTATGTCGATTTTGATGCATGATGATGATGTGATAACATGATGACTTATGTCGATTTTGATGCATGATGATGATGTGATAGCATGATGATTTATGTCGATTTTTGATGTATGTTAATGATGTGTTACCATGATGCTTGATGAAAGTTTATGAATGATGATGCAATTGACCCTTTTGTGACGATGACGATTTATGACGTTTGCATCATGCATTCATAGCATCCTAGGACTTCGGTCCAGTGACGGTTTTAGGACTTCGGTCTAGTGGTGGCTTAAATCCTATTGTGGGGATTAGAATGTATGATGTTGCTCTGGTTCTTGTATAGAATCGATCCTATTGGTGGGGATCTTTGGAGGGTGATGGCCCAGTGTCCATCAAATATGATGAATTGGTACCACATGCATGAGTCTGTGTTGTGCATTTCATAATTAAGTGGCATTGCATGTTGTGAATTTATGATGTTTTGGTGACATGATTTATAAGGTGTGTGACAATGACGATAAGTAATGATGATGTTGGTTCGTTGCGATGAATGCTATAGTGTTGTTTCTTATCTTATATCTTGTATAATGGTTTATGATTACTCACCCTGTCTGTTTGAATGTTGCCTCCACGTGGGTAATGTGCAGGTGATCAGGATTAGCTTTTTGGTGCGTGAAGATCTTACTGAAAGTACTTTTGGTTATTTTGGTCGATTTATAGGGCCTTGCTCTGATATGTAACATCGGGTCGGGACGTTTGAGTAGAACCATGGTGTTCCTTTATTTAATGATATTATAATGTTTTGAGTTTCGATTTTAAAACCTTTGGATTGTTTTGACAATTTATGATGCTTATGAAGTTTTCCGCTGTGTAGTATTCAAGTTAATTTTGATGTTTTAACCCGTGTTACGGAGCAGGATGTTATTATTTGATGTTTATGACAAAATGTGACACCTTTATGGGATTTTACTCTGATAATTGTTGTTATATTATTCGTGAATGTCTGTTGGGTATAAGAGTGTTACAAAGATTGCCGCTGAAGGTGGAAAAGACGGAAGAATAACGGGAGTGTGGCACCGATCTGGAGGTGTAGACATACGAGCTTGGATGCCCGCACAAACGTGATCGCGTTAGGGTGGAGCTGAGAGGGCGCCAACTCCAGCCATTGGAAGATCCCCACCTGGAAGTCACTAAATGGAAGACGAAGCACTGCCTCCCTGTCGTACCTCGAAAAATACGATCTTCGCGATGCGCAAAACATGGGTTTGCATGATCACGAATAGACTTATGAGAGTCGCCACCGAACTTTATTTATTCCAAAAAGGGAAAAGAAAAATGTCGAGAAAACCCACGGGGAAAAGGATAGGGTATGGTCATCACAACCATGTTGGGTTCGAAAGTCGGTTATGTAAGGAAAAGGTATTAGCACTCCCTACATCCATCGTACTCGATGGGAACCGTCTAAGTTATCTAGGAATGAAGGGTGTTTGTTATCTATAAGCTTGCTAAGGGAAAAAAAGGATGAATACTTGAAGAAAAGTGATAATTTTTTATTATTGAGTTCGTTTGAGTTTTCAACCCAGTGCCTACGTATCCAAGAGGGAATCAGAACTCTTTAGTTCTTGTTTTATTGGTTGGTTGATTTTAGTTTGTGAAAAATGATTTATATTGGTTTTGAATTAAATGCACGGGGAAAAAGAAGTTGATTTGTCGCACATGGTGAAGAGGGAAGGATTTGTCGCACGGAGCAAAAAAAAAAGTTTGATGGATTTTAAGTGTGGAAAGAAAAATGTTTTAGTTTTTTTTTGTTTTTTTAGTTAGTGATTTATGTACGGGTTTGATTATTTTCAAGTGGACAATATTGTTAAATTAAATCGAAAAGAACTAAATTATATACAAATTAATTATTTTTATTAATTAGAGGAATTAAATATTTTTTAGTATTTTGAATTTTATTGTTTTTTGGTGATTAATTAAATATCCTTAAAAAGCCCAAGAAATTTTTTTTTGTATTTTTATTTTATATTAATAATAAAAAATAATAATAATTAACCTAATCTAAATAAATAAAATAAGAAAAGAATTTAACAAAATTAAATTGATCGACTAAACTAATTAATTAAAATAAAGTCTAATTTTTGTATTTTTTAAACTTTAGGTTTTGTTTTGGTATTTTAATATTTGTTGTACTAATGCATCAAATAATAAATAAAAACTTAGAGAAAAGTTTACATGTGAAACATTTTATACATAAAGAAAAATAAATACATGTAAGATTAATAATGCAAATGTGTAAATTCTTAAAGAAATACATGTAAGAAAAACTAATGTACATATGTCCACCTCTTTTTCAGCCAATGCTCAACGGGGAGTTCGACGGCGTTATGCTTGGGAGAGCAAGGTAAAGACGCGGTGATGGTGGTCAGATCGGCAAGCTATACCGAAGAAGGTGGTACTCACGGTGGCAGCGGTCGATGACAGACTTGTGGTGGGGAGAGTAAGTTGTTAAAGATGCATCGTGGAGGGTTATGGCCGCAATGGTGGTGGATGTTTTGATGAGGATTTGTCAATAATGGTGGTTTGCATGTGGTGAATGAGAAAAGAGGTTGAATGGTGTTGATTTTTTTGCAATGGAAAAATGATGAAATAAGTGTTATTATTTTTTTTTTAATTTCTCCCCTCACTTTATGTGTGGATGTGTTGCCTCTTTATATAGGCTACAAGTGATGAATTCAAATCCATGTGTGATGATGAACATTCCTTTCTTGTAGTGACATGTTTATGGATGTTTTGGAAATGCTTTGAACATGTTTGAGCAACTTTCCATTTTTGTGTGATCATGTTTGGGACATGTCTTGGAACTTGATAATTGCTCTTCAATTCTTGGCCATACTATCTTTTGTGATTTAAAAACCATGTTTGTGTATGTTTGGAAAGGTATGAGTTTTTCTTGAACATGTTTAGGATTGTTTTGGAAAGAATCTTGGATGTATTTTGAAATTTTTTTTTTTTTTTTTTTGGGTTTTTTTATTTAATTAATGCATAAAATAAAGATTTAAAAATAAAAAATTAATTTTTTAAAATACTCCTAAATAAAAAACGAAAAATAATAATTAAATAATAAAAAATGATCTTTTTACCCTTTTTTAATGAAAATACACAAAAAGAAAAATAAATACAAAAAGTAATGCAATGGTACTTGAACCCGTGACCTTATGATTAAACCACTTACACATACCTTCTTACCAACTATGCTATCTCATTTATTCAAAATAAAAGCCACTCGAAAGCATATGAATGGTGGACAAAATTGGGGTATGACAGATGCCCCTATTTAATTAACTTGTACCAGGAGGTATGAATGACAGTGGCCTTTGTACATTCCTGGTGAAAGATAATTAAATACAGAAAGACCCCAAGTTTTGTCCTAAAAGGTGGACATGAAATGTATAGATGAAATGTAGAAAGAGAAAGCAATGAAATAAAAGAAGAACAAGTTTATTGGCCAAGTTCTGCAGTGGAAAAGCTCATAAGAGACTTTTTAGGGTAACCTCTGCTAGGGGGCAACAAAAGTAAGGATGCTAGGGATTATCATTATTAGCTACATGGTTGAAGAATGAATTGCTAGGGGATAGAAATCCCATGAGCAGGTGTAGGATATCAACTCTTTTCTGAAAAAAAGCTGCCGACTTTGAAAGAGGACTGGTCGGGGTGCTTGCAAATCGATCCTGGATCCTGTTATGATATTCCACCTTGGGTGGAAATGATGTGCATTACATGATGCATGAAGTTACTTATGAGGATGCAAATGTTGGGGATTCTTATGCATGTATGAATGCACATTATTTTTGTTATTTTGATGATTGCAATGACTGTGTTTGATGACAGTCTTGTTTTGGGCAAGAATGATATGCATGTCATGCATATGATAATGCAAATGATGGAGTATGCTTGGAATAGGTTTCTCTTTGAAGGTGAGACCCTTTGTTATCAATGAGGATTGGATTTAGGAATTGCCAAGTGATGTTGGACTTTGGGTTTTATAAAGGTGCCAACAAGGGTGAATTTTCAGATAGTTGCCAATAAAAATTGGACTTTGGGATTATGGAGGTGCCAACAAGGGTGGACTTTTAGGTTGTTGCCAATAAAAATTGGACTTTTATGAAGGTGCCAACAAGGGTGGACTTTTGAGGTAGTTGCCAATAAAAATTGGACTTTTGGATTATGAAGGTGCCAACAAGGGTGGACTTTTAGGTAGTTGCCAATAAAAATTGGGCTTTTGGATTATGAAGGTGCCAACAAGGGTGGACTTTTAGGTAGTTTCCAATAAAAATTGGACTTTCAGATGGATTGTCAGACGGGAACTTAGACTTTTAATTGTCAGACAGGAACTTGGACTTTTGATTGCCAGACGGGAACTTGGACTTTTGATCGCCAGACGGGAACTTAGACTTTTAACTGCCAGACGGGAACTTGGACTTTTAAATGCCAGACGGGAACTTGGACATTTAACTGCCAGACGGGAACTTGGACATTTAACTGCCAAGCAAGGACTTGGACTTTTAACTGCCAAATGGAAACTTGGACTTTTAAATGCCAGACGAGAACTTGGACTTTTAAATGGCATGCGGGAACTTGGACTTTTAAATGCCAGACGGGAACTTGGACTTTTAACTGCCAGACGAGAACTTGGACTTTTAATTTCCAAACAGGAACTTGGACTTTTAAATGCCAGACGGGAACTTGAACTTTTAACTGGCAGACGGGGACTTGGACTTTTAACTGCCAGACGGGAACTTGGACTTTTAACTGCCAGACAGGTACTTGGACTTTTAACTGCCAGACGGGGACTTGGGCTTTGGTGTCAGATCTTGTGTTACAGGATTTGATATGCCAAATTCATGTTGTAGGGGTTAGGCCCGATGAATGATATGATATGCATGGCTCTATGCTTGAGCGAAGCGATATGACTAATGTGTGAGAATGATTTATGCAATGATATGAAATTTCCAAAAATGCCCCAGCAGAGGGTAATGGATAAAAGATTCCTTTTATAGCAAGGCTTCTTGTCATAATGCAAAAGTTGTTTGGTGGGTGATACATGATTCCTTGACACTCGTCTTGAACTCAGCGGTTACTGATGAAGTTTAATTGAGCAGCATAAAAGCATGGAGAGGACTTGCCCCTCTGTGGCTCATCTTGTCCCAGACTGGGTTTTTGAAGAATTTTCCTTGAAAGGAAGTTTGGAAGCAGCTGTACCATTTGATGAATGTGAGAATGGCTTGTTCCAGAATTCTGAGTCATGAAAGGAAGTTCCTTGAAAGGAAGTTGGAAACAGTTGTACCATGAGATAAACTTGAGATGGTTTGCCCCAGAATTTCGAAAATATTCGTCCTTTATTGACTGATTCTTGGAGTGATTGGCCTCGATGTACTCTTAAGGTGGCTTGTCCCAGAATGAGCGTTGAAGCGACTTAATCTGTGCTGACTGAGTATTGGAGGGATTCACCCTTAACCAAAAGGAAACTCTGGATGCCTGCCCCTTGGCTAGTAGAGTCTTGAGATGATACTCTTCTGATCAACCTGATTCTTGAATGATTTGTCCCATAATCATTGACCGATTCAATAAGCATTGGATGTCAATGCCTCTTATCCATGAGGTGTTCTTGACTTTGATCGAGTTTGACGAATGATCAAATCCTCTTTGATTGTTCCTTTGTTGGAATTTCCTTGATGTCAAGTGTTGACTTGCGACTAAAACAGTTTTTTTCACAAATGGTAATTTTATTGCAATGCTCGTGCAAGTTTTGAAAACGTAGTGCCGATTAGTCCAAACGTAGTGCCGATTTAGCTGGTGTGTGAAAGATATAACAAGAATATGACAAAAATTCAAAATATTATGAAATCTCTAAGAGTCAGTTTACGCAACCTTGCTGTAGTATGCTTTTAGAATAACTCTGCCTCAATTAGGTCTTTTAAGGGTTGTAACATTTTCTGGTTCACGATTATAGAAAGAAAGGATATAAGGCTCAAATTTTATTTGTGCCCACCCCTTCTTCTTGATGTTCTCCTATCTTACGTTCAGTTAAATTGACACATATTCGTCTTCTAAGAGAGTTCAACAGTGTAAGAGTGAAGATGAAGATCCGCTTGAAATGACAGTCACTTTAATTTCTTTTGTCATAGATGTCAGTAACCCTTTTAATTTTGACATGATGGTCATTGAATCCTGTTTTGCTTTGTTGAGGATTTGAGGTCCTCTTTTGATTTTGATTTTTTTAATCCCTAACTTTTGCATTGACTGATTTTGTTTTTTCGAGTCCATCGGGATTGCCCTGATTTTTTCCTAAGTCGCCTTTTTGGGTGTTCGACTTAGCAGGCTTCTTTTTATTTTCTTTTTTCTTTTTTGGAAAGGTTTGTACTGCCAAATCATTGGTTATTTGAAGAACAACTGTCATAACTTTTGAGTTTTGTACGGTTCCTTCGACACTTCGGGATGTGTGTGAAGAATATCATGTGCTTGATCCTCAGACTGGATGTATCATCTTGAAATCAAATGTGTAGTCGGATTAACTGAACACTACCCATGCCCCAGGTTAAGCGTAAGGGTGTAGAAATCTGAAGGAAACTCCTACTTCTATGGTCGAAGTGGTTAACTAGGGACTAACTCCTTATTTCTCCAGTGTTTGGGGAATTGAAACAATGTATGTACATCATCAGCAGGGTTTTATTCGAAAGCATACAGTTTGCAATTATGGGTATTTAGTTTTCATCATCCTCCCTCCAATCTTTGCTAAAACAACAGTTTGATAAAGAAAGTGGACGAGAGGTATATGGATGTATTTTTTTGTATTATTTATTAATATTATTTTTTTATATAAGCGAAGAAAAATGAGCGAATACGACATGATTAATTCAAAAAAATGCATGATCACTTCATTAATATTACCATTCAAAACAACAATGTTTGAAAACAAGCAGCATTTAACAAGAAAGGAACTACAAATACAAATGATAAAAATGATCCAATGATTGTCGGTTCCAAGGATAATGTCTTCCTGTCCGAACCATTGGCTTTAGGAGATGCCTCTTGAAATCTTCAAACTCATTCAGGCGAGAAGTTGACGTGCACAACCAAGGTTCCTTCTGGAAAGGATATGTACTTCTTGTCGATTAACTGCTGTACTTTGGCTTGGAAAGCTTTGAAGTCTTCAGTTGAGTGCCCTATTCCAGCATGATATCCACATCGCACATTGGGATTGTACCCGAGAGGGTATAGTTCTGGAAATGGCTTGAGAGTCTTGGGCTCTATCAGTGAGTTTCAAACCAGATGTGACAGAAGTTGACTATATGACATAGGAATCGTGTGAAGAGGAACGTTCATTCTTTCTATATTTTTTCGAGGCCTATGCTGACTCTAACGCTAATTCTGATGTCCTCTTCCATGAGCTCGTTGATTTGCATGAGAAGCAGTCCAAGGTTTTTGGCATGGCGCTCTAGGCATTATTGGTTGTCTATAAGGATGGCGTAGTGCTGAAGATGACTGCTGAAAAGATGAGGGACCATAAGGTCTTGCTGTTGTGCCATGAGATTGCTCAACATTTGCCAAGATTGCATTGATTTCCTCCTCTTCTTCCTCTTGGGAATTACTGAGAGACTTAGTTTCACTAGCTTGGCTTCTTGAAGCTCCTTGAATTCTTCCATTTTTTAGGCCACCATCGATGCGTTCTCCAATTGTCACTAGATGAGCAAAGTTTGATACCGCACTGCTCAACAACCTTTCAAAGTATGGGCTTTACAATATTCTCATGAACAAATCAACCAATTCCTTTTCTAAGAGTGGCGGTTGAACTTGGGCTGCCAATTCTCTCCATCATTGCGCAAATCCTCTGAAGGATTCATTACTCTTCTGAGATAGGTTTTGCAATTGCACACAGTCTGGAGTCATGTCCAAGTTGAACTTGTATTGCTTCAAAAAGGTGTTGGATAAGTCACTCCATGACTGGATACAACTTCTTTCTAAGTCCATGTACCAATTCAAAGATGCTCCACTCAAACTGTCTTGAAAACAATGAATCATCAACCTATCATCGTGGATATAGGAAGTCATCTTTCGGCAGAACATCACCAAATGACGCTTTGGGCAACTGAGACCAGTGTACTTCTCGAAGTTGGGTACATTGAATTTCTGAGGAATCACCAAGTCTGGTACTAGGCACATATCAGCAGCATCGAGCACAGGCGCATCATGCACTTTCAAAGCTCGGACTTCCTTCTCAAGGGCACGAAATCTTTCCTTCATAGAATCAGTCAATGGCATCATATAAGACTGAGTAGGAATGCTCACTTGTGGAAAATCATCATCAAGAAGAAGATCGTACGGTGGATTGGCCGATACAGTGAAACCTGATGGGGGATCAAGATTCTTCACCTCAACATGTTGAAAGATGTTTTCTGACATAGCTACCACAGTTTCCCACTTGGTTAGTCTGACCAAGCTTTCAAGTTTTCTATACTCCTCTTGTCTCTGATTGGACTTCCTTCAAACGCTTTTCAGCTACCACAGATTCAGTATGAGTGTCGGGAAATCAGCTGACAGATATGAATAGAGGATGGAATGAGTTTCTACTAGGAGAATGATATGCAATGCAAGTGAGATGCAAATGAAATGATACGCATATGAATGCAATGTATATTAGGTTATTCCCAGATACAAGATCCAAGGTACGGATGGAGGATAAAAGCTTATTGCTCGAACACAGGGTTCTCACCATGTAGGATCTAGATATTAAAGGAACCCCAAAGTCATGGATCCATATGACTGTTCATCAGACATGCCATGAACATGACAGTTTATGACTCCATCATATGAATCTCTTTCGGGTGAGGTCTTCGTATCGAACTACACGAGGAGAACTCCTCGGTGCCCCATACTACGTGACCTTCAATCCTAGTTTTGGCCAAACAGTTTAAGGTTCTAAAAAGTCCTTAGATTCATGGATCCCAATGAAAACGTTGGTTGTCCACACCAAGAGCTTGACGATCGCCAACATACTCATTTGAATCTACTCTAAGCGAGGTTCTCGTATCGAATTACGCGAGGAGGACTCCTCGGTGCCACATACTACTCAACCTCTCCTATCTTATGTGTTCACTCTAGGCTAGGGTATAAAGCCTTTCCCACAAGTTTGCAATTAAAGTTTCCATTCCATAGAGCCAAAGAACCACAGATATAATACATAATGTGGAAAGCAATAAAGAAATTAAGCAAGCAAATAAGATAAACAAACATTCAACCATACGAAGAAAACCTATACAAGGCTTGACTTGCTTTAGGGGTGAACATATTCCCCAGCAGAGTCGCCATCTATCGTACCTCGAAAAATACGATCTTCGCGATGCGCAAAACTAGGATTTGCATAATCACGGATGGACTTATAAGAGTCGCCACCAAACTTTATTTATTCCACAAAGGGAAATGGAAAATGTCGAGAAAACCCACGGGGAAAAGGATAGAGTATGGTCATCGCAACCATGTTGGGTTCGGAAGTCGGTTATGTAAGGATAAGGTATTAGCACTCCCTACATCCATCGTACTCGATGGGAACCGTCTAAGTTATCTAAGCATGAAGAGTGTTTGTTATCTATAAGCTTGCTAAGGGAAAAAAAGAATGAATACTTGAAGAAAAATGATAATTTTTTATTATTGAGTTCGTCTGAGTTTTCAATCCAGTGCCTACGTATCCCAGAGGGAATCAAAACCACGTAGTTCTTTTTTTATTGGTTGGTTGATTTTAGTTTGTGAAAAATGATTTATATTGGTTTTGAATTAAATGCACGTGGAAAAAGAAGTTGATTTGTCGCACATGGTGAAGAGGGAAGGATTTGCCGCACAGAGCAAAAAAGAAAAATTTGATAAGTTTGATAGATTTTAAGTGTGAAAAGAAAAATGTTTTAGTCTTTTTTTGTTTTTTTAGTTAGTGATATATGTACGGGTTTGATTATTTTCAAGTCGGCAATATTGTTAAATTAAATCGAAAAGAACTAAATTATATACAACTTAATTATTTTTATTAATTAGAGGAATTAAATATTTTTTGGTATTTTGAATTTTATTGTTTTTTGGTGATTAATTAAATATCCTTAAAAAGCATAAGAAAATTTTTTTGTATTTTTATTTTATATTAATAATAAAAAAATTAACCTAAGCTAAATAAATAAAATAAGAAAATAATTTAATAAAATTAAATTGATCGACTAAACTAATTATTTACAATAAAGTCTAATTTTTGTGTTTTTTACACTTTAGTTTTTGTTTTGGTATTTTAATATTTGTTTTACTAATGCATCAAATAATAAATAAAAAATTAGAGAAAAGTTTACATGTGAAACATTCTATACATAAAGAAAAATAAATACACGTAATATTAATAATTTAATGTGTAAAGTCTTAAAGAAATAACTGTAAGAAAAACTAATGTACATATGCCCACCTCTTTTTCAGCCAATGCTCAACAGAGAGTTCGACGGCGTTATGCTTTGGAGAGCAAGGTAAAGGCGCGGTGATGGTGGTCAGATCTGTAAGTTATGTCGAAGAAGGTGGTACTCACGGTGGCAGCGATCGATGACGGACTTATGGTGGTGAGAGTAAGTTGTCAAAGATGCATCGTGGACTGTTATGGCCGCAATGATGGTGGATGTTTTGATGAGGATTTGTCAATAATGGTGGTTTGCAGATGGTGAATGAGAAAAGAGGTTGAATGGTGTTGATTTTTTTTTCAATGGAAAAATGATGAAAGAAGTGTTATTGTTTTTTTGTTTAATTTCTCCCCTCACTTTATGTGTGGATGTGTTGCCTCTTTATATAGGCTACAAGTGATGAATTCAAATCCATGTGTGATGATGAACATTCCTTTCTTGTAGTGACATGTTTATGGATGTTTTGGAAATGCTTTGAACATGTTTGAGCAACTTTCCATTTTTGTGTGATCATGTTTGGGACATGTCTTGGAACTTGATAATTGCTCTTCAATTCTTGGCCATACTATCTTTTATGATTTAAAAACCATGTTTGTGTATGTTTGGAAAGGTATGAGTTTGTCTTGAACATGTTTAGGATTATTTTGGAAAGAATCTTGAATTTATTTTGAAATTTTGTCTTGAACGTGGAGAAACTCGTCGCCGTAGGCCATCATAAGCTAGGACCTAGGTTATGATATGCCATGATGGTGCATTTAATAGTCGCCATGCGTGGCACAAGGAAAGATTAGATGTTTATCTACCCAAGATTCTTAACTTCACGTATTCCAATGTGTCAAAGAGAAGTTATTCTGTTGTCGGGCACGCGCGCCAACGTGCCACTTTCCATCGCGAGTACGTCCTCGCAAAGAAAAGATATTATGTCATCGGATATGATCGACAGCCTTCACATTCTTACGCGAACACAACCTCAAAGCAGAGCCACTGGTAAATCTACGGCGTCGAGCGTAAGCAATAACTCGAGACAAACTCATTTTCGGTTACATGCAACGCCTTCCAGCGAATCCCTCGGGAGCACGTCCTCGGGGAAAGCTCGATGCGGACCCGCAGGCGTAGCCGCATCCTCAGGTATACGGAACCGCAGACACGGGACCCCCATAGAGAATGTCGTCCACGGAAATTGGACTCTTAAGTCGTTGCTCCTTCGCCTAGGGGCAACGAATTGGGGGGCTCCTGTTCTAAACTGGGCATATGGCTGATCCTCGGTCGAGCACGCCCAATCCAATGGCTCGTCGAGGACAGCCCAATTCAAAGGCTCGATCCTTCATAGTCATTGGAAAGAATGTTTTCCACGTGCTCCTCACGCGAGGACATGTCACTAACTGAACACATGTTTTTCGTATGGTAGTTTCGCCCTCAAGAACGGGAAAATCCACTCTGAAGTTTATGGGGCAGTTGACCCAGGATGAAAAACATGTGCTGGTTTTCCCTACTTTCACGTAGAATCCTGGCAGTCGCCCATTGTGGGCCTAACGGTCCAGCCCACAACAGATGACCTTTGGCCCAACGTCAGGGGCTATAAATACCCTCCTCCGCAGAAAGGTCAGGTATTCTGAATTCATTCTCACTACTTTGTACTTGCTCTTTCTCTTTTCACTCTGAACCTTACTTTGGCATCAGAGTCTCTTGCAGGTACGCCCTCTCCTCTTCCCCGTCACCGGCGAAATTGGAGTCCATGACGTGTTGCTGGCCGTTGAATGAATCTCTAATCCAGGTAAGATCAAGAGCAAAACGAGAGATATCGATTGAACAAGAGAGAAAGGATGGCGAGAGTGAGAAAGAGAGATCTCTTACTGGTGTTCGTTTTTTTTTTGTCTTTCCAGATTTCGCGATGACAAGTTGAAAGTTTGTGGCTTTCCTTTCTGCAAAATAAGCGGCTGTTGCTTTTAGTAACATAGGATTTGGCCATTTAGTGTACAAACCAGTTCATGAGTTTTGACCCGCACCGACCCACATTCTCAACCTGGAGAGCCCCAAGTGGGCCTTTCTTTTGTTATCCATAGCCTCTGCTGCCTTTAGCAACCCCAAACCCATTTTGTTCACTTTTTTTTCTTTTTTAGAATTTATATTAAGTTTTAGTTTTTTTTCCTTTTTCCTTATATATATATATATATATATATATATATATATATAACACAAACATCACAAAAATAGTTTTTGGTTTATTTTTTCTATTATATTGTTTTATTCTTACTTATTTATTTAGTAGTAACCTTTTTTTATAAAGAAAATTTAAATCAAAAATAGTAAACTTATTTATTTAGTAGTAACCCTTTTTTTAAGAATAATAGATTTAAATCAAAAATATAAAAAAAAAAATGATGATTCAAAATATCTAGTCTAGTGAGATTTCCTTTGATTTAGGTACTTAGTTTTTTTAATATTTAAAAATATGATATGACAATTTTCTTAAGCATCTAAGAATCTAAAAAAAAAAAATAGTCTTAATAAAAAATCTAAAAATATACTAGTTTGGTATTTCAAGTTTATGGTGTGTTTCTTCATTTTCATATCGTATTTATTGTTGTTGGTGCTTTTTTTTTATCATTTTGTATAAATTATTTAATTTTATTATTTTCATTAGCATTTTAATTATATTTTCTTATTGGTGAAATGTATCCCCCACCCTTATTTGTAATTGTTTTATCTCCTTGTTGGTATTGTTCTCATTTAGGTAGAATAGTTAACTAATTAGATTAAAAAACAATATATATATATATATATATATATATATATATATATATATATATATATATATATATATATATATATATATATATATATATATATATATATATATATATATTTCAAAAATCAAAGAACTTGGTCAACACTGTCGCAACTGCGAAAATCAACCGGCGGAAAAATACAGAAGAGTCGCCACCGAACGTTATTTATCCCGACGCAGGGAAAGGAAAAGGTCGAAGAAAACCTGAAGAAGGGAAAGACATGGTCATCGCAACCATAGTCTGGGTTCGGGAGTCGGTTACGCGAGAGGAAGGTATTAGCACCCCCTCACGTCCATCGTACTCGATGGGATTCACGCTTGTTGTTTTGATCAAATGGTGCAGGTATCTGATGCTCCGCTGCTAACTAGAAAGGAATAGAATGAGAAATGAAGAAGAGGGTGGAAAAGCACGAAAGGTGACTCGATAGGACATCGCCGTCATAGGCCTACGTTTTCCCTCGGGATTGGTAAAGTCAGAGTCAACGTAGTTCGGAGGACTACGGGGGTTGTGGGGGAAGGTTGCTTGCCAAGACATCGTCGTCTTGTGCCTACGTATCCTCAATCATACGAGAGAGAAGAAATCAGAGCAGTCGTAGTTTGACCCACATTTCTTTGCTTGTTTGGTGTTTTTTAGGTGGATGACGATAACATTCGCGTTCTAGCAGTTTAGGTGTTGCCGCTCGTTGTGTGGAGACTTATGCGTTTACCTGTTTGCGGTAGAACGGAAATAGCGTATCCATACGATTAGAATAAGTGAGATGAGAAAAGAATCCTGAAGGAAAACGATTGATTTGTTTATGTCTTTTAGAAGAAGTGTTTTGATTTGTTTTGTTTGCGATATGTATCGTGCTAAAGACTATGACATAGGATCGAATGTGTTGCAAGATCGACCCAAGACGGGACGTATGCAAAACACTCTAGACAAGGTAAGGAGGAACTCCTGCTAATCACTTCCCATGTACTTAAGGCTCGTGGCACACTCCACATACAATATTTATTAAGTGTTTTTGCCTTTCTTTTAGAGAGAGAAGAGAGACTCAAACGGTTAAAAGCAAAATCTAAGGGGATCTTCATCCTAGGAGTTGTCATGCAATGATTGATCCTATAGTTGAAGATGAAAGGGAATCTCTACCTATGTTAGCATGTTTGGATTGGAAACCTAATGTCTCTCCTACTTTGAACATAATCCAAAATTAGATTCAAACTAGGAATCCTAAGGGAACGTGTGTTTCTAACCCTCTGGCTTCTTACTATGTGTTTTGCCCTGGGTCTTTGTAGATAGCCAAGAGCTACATTAGCTTGGTGATTCAGATTCATGAAGGCCGACAAGTTTCTTTGGCGAAACTTATGTTGGCCTCTCTATACCATTCTCTAGGGCTTGCTTCATTAAAGCTTAATTTGCTGCATTCCGCCCCTAAGGCGCTAAATCTGTCGGGCCATTTTTGGTTGCTACAACATTGGCTAAATGCCACCTTTGAATACAAACTTGGTGCTCCTGTGATATAGCGCATTATGTATCTGATGCAGGATCGACCCATCGAAGGTCTGAGGCTGGCATTGACCACACATCAAGAAACTCCTGGAAAATTCCTCCTCCTGAAGTACATCAAGTTGTTCGTTAACACCACCACCTTCGGTGCTGAACTAGCCCCCTTCGCGGATCGATGCTTTGGTCCTATGTGGTTTAGGGATCCTTTCCCTGGCGTTTCCCCCAACTCTGCGACTTGGTCGAATGCGGTGTGGAGGGCATTTCTGACTCCCACCATGTTGTCTTTCAGGATCGAGATTGGATCTAAGGGGTATGGTTTTATGACCTATCAACCCACTTTGGTGGCTCGACAATTTGGATTAAGCCAAATGTTGCAAAAGTCTCTAGTATCTTGCTCGACAGACATTGTGTGGTCTGGTCGAACTCTGAATGTCGATGGCCATGTGGCATGTCTTAAATTCCACATTGCTCAACACCTTGAGCTTCATGCTTTCAAGTTTCAAAATTCTTTCTTCACCACTAAGGAGTTTGACACATGATGGTCGAGCTATCAGTGTCGGTACTTCGATAGTTCTGTCTTTCTGCAAAAGTTGCACGATGCCTTCGTCGTTCTAGGCAGCAAAGTCCCACCTGCACAACCACCCAAGGAGGGTCCCACCAAAAAACAATCCAAATCTCTGATGCTGAGGCTACTCCTCAGAAGAAGGTAACCTGCTTTTTCCTTAACTCTTTATTTGAGAATCCATCCATGTTAACCATTTTGAATACTTACTCTTCAGGGTTGGAAGCGTGCTTTAACCACTGTAGTCGCTTCACCCCAACCTTCCAAGAAGACGAAAGCGGCTGCTACTATGAAACCACAAGTATGCCAAGTGTTTTGATGTTGCACGAATTATCACTTCGATGGACCCTTGACATTCCTTATTGCTTAGGTTGTGGAAGAAGTGTTTCCTGAAGATGAAGCTTCTAAGAGCAGTACTCACTCTCAAGTCTTTCCTTCTGTCACGACTTTGACGCCTGTTGCTCCGACAAAGAAAAATCCAATCATCTGTGTCAAGAAGACGGCCTCAAAGGCTGTTTCGTCGAGTGACCAACCCGCGGGTCTTTTTATCTCGACTCCCCCACATGAGGGCTTGACTCCGACACCGACTCCCCAGCCAACGAAACTTGAGGTACCGACTGTTTCTGTCGTCCATCCATGTAATGCTTTCTTGATATTGACATAAGGACTCTTCTTGTAGGGACCCCCCGCTGACGACTTGACGGGAACTCCTACCCGTCAGAGTCCCCGAAAACAAGACGAAATCCAAGGTCTCTCTGCCAAAGACATCCAGGGTCTTGACACTCAAGCTGACACAGACCCGGAACCCTCGATGGTTGTTGCTGTCAATACGGAAATCCAGGCTGAAGCGGCTCATGAGACTTCAACAGCTGCTGCTAGTAACATGCCTAGGGAAGACGATTCAAACCCCGATCAAACCTTGCAAAACGATGGCTCCAGCAACCCTCTTAGTCCTTGTGAGATTCTGAGAAGTCTTCAAAAGCTTCGATAAGTTTCTACTGATTTCGGGCCTTCTGCCTCAGTCGTTGTACCTCCGCCGAATGTGAACGTTGTTGTCGCCCTCAAACTCAACAACTCAAGTCTTACTTGTTTGAGAAAGAATTCTTGGTCGTGGTTGAAGAAGAGTTTGTGCTAGGGGCTGATGTGCTCAAACTTATTGATGACATTTCCTAATATCCCATTCTCGACTCGCTATCTCAGTACTTGATTGAGTTTGAAGCTTTCTTCAGTCAGCTTAACAGGGACCTTGCCCTTCGACATCATGCTGATTCCCAAATTAAGACCAAGCAGAATGAGATGAGGACGGAGTGGGATCGAAGTGAGCTTTGTGTGCAGAAACTGACCAACTTCGAGACCAAATGTCAAGAGCATCTCGACAAACATCAGGCCTTCAACCAACAAATATCGACCTATCAGGCCCAAATAGATTATCTCAACAAGAAGATTGTTGAAGTCCAACAACAAAAGGCTACGCTGGATTCGTCTAAACCCCTTCTGACTCAAGACGTCATCGACCAAGAATTCCGTCAAGGAATTTCCCATGGCGAGATAGACCTCTAGATCAAGGATAAGATTGCGCAGTTCGTCGAGAAGAAGGCTCGTCTAGACTCCCGGATTGCCTATGAGACAACTCTCTTGCAGGATTTTAAGTCTAGATTCCCCTTCTAGCTATTTGTCTTAAAATGCTGTAACTTTGAATTTTTTGTTGGCCATTTTGTAAGTCGTCTTCGGCCTTTAACAATGAAAAGTTTCATTTTTCTTTAATCTGAACCTCTTGGAGCATGGGTTTATATTTCTTCAAATACTTTCCATTTACTCTTAAGATTCGTCGATCAATGCCTAACTCTTGAATTTCATAGGCATTATTTATGAATGTTTGAATCACCTGAAATGGTTCGTCCCAACTTGGTGACCATTTTCTTAACATTCGGTCTTTTTTTGATCTATAGGTAGGATCACCTTCCAAACGTAATAATTTACTGCAAATGTTTTCTCTTTGACCTTTTTGTTGTATGTCTTAGCCACTCGCGCCTTTTTTTGCATCAGTACGTCTAAAGCGTTTAAACTTTTCTCATCTAAGTTGACTGTCTTGTCAAACATCATACTCCAATAGTGTTCTAAAGGAATTTCGTTTTGACGTTGTATCCTTACTGATTGCAAACAGATTTCTACAGGCAACACTGCATCATGGCCAAATGCTAGGAGAAAAGGCGTCGAACCTGTCGCCTCTTTGGGCGACATTCGACAAGCCCATAAAACTTGATCCAACATCTTATGCCAATTCTTAGGTTTCTTGGCAATGTGTTTCTTGATCAGTTCAATGATCATTTTGTTAGCAGCCTCGACTTTCCCATTTGCATGGGCATAGTAAGGTGTGGAAGTAACCAACTTGAAACCCGTTTCGGCTGCGAACTCTTGTACATTTTGTCCTATAAAAAACGACCCTTGATTTGTCGTGATAGTTTCTGGGATTCCGAACTTATAAATTATATATTTTTGAATGAATTCTATCACGGCTTCCTAGTCGACCTTGACCAATGGTACGACCTCTATCCATTTCGTGAAGTAATCAATCCCCACTAGGATAAACTTTTGTTGCTTCGAGGACGCTGGTCGGATCTCTCCTATGATGTCCAGCGCCCAACCTCGAAAAGGCCATGGTTTGATGATTGCGTGTAATTCGCTGGCTGGGGCATGTTGAATGTTTGCATGCCTCTGACGCTCCTGGAACCCCTTAGCGAAGTCGAAACAATCCTTTAACATGTTTGTCCAATAAACACCATGTTAGAATAATAGCCACTTCATTTTCTAGTCAGCCTGATGAGCTCCGCAAGTACCACTATGGACCTCCAATATGGCTAGATATGCTTCTGTTTCACCCAAACATTTAAGTAACACGCTTTTAGGAGTTTTCTTCAACAGTTTGTTGCCCATACGGATATAACTTAAAGCCATATACTTAACTTTCCTGTCGGTGGTTCCGACCGAGTTTTCTAAGTTTTCTACAATTGGCCTCCGCCAATCTGATCTTGCCATGTTGTCGATGGCAAACACTTCCACGCTGTCCAGGATTTCGCCCACAGCATTTGTCTCATCGTCCACTGAGGTCAGCACGTTAGGTGTTAGTAAAAGATTTGACACCACCTTTCCCCTGACTTCGATGAAGTCTCTTAGCTTGTCGCTCGACACCTTGTAACCAGAGGCAATCTGGGTCAACTCATTGGCCTCTTGATTTTCTATTCTAGGCACATGTTCGATGCTGACGACTTCGAACTGATTCAACAGCTGGTTCGCCACTACGAAATACAACAGCAAATATTCTTTGATGCACTTGTATTCGCGTGTGATATGTTTAATCACTAGCTCAGAGTCACCCTTGATTTCAACCCTTTCTGCCCGCAACTCCTTTAAGATCTTGAGGTCGGTGATTAGGGCTTCATATTCCGCTTCGTTGTTGGAGCATCTCCTATCTATCTGACATTTGAACTTAGTTGGAATCCCTTTTGGAGATAATATTAGGACTCCAACGCCAGTTCCATTTTTATGACTCGACTCGTCGAAGTATAACTTCTAAGGGTTCATGTCGATCATGCTTACTACTGGCTCGACTATTCCATAATCCACAATAAAATTTGACCTTTCATGGCCCTCAGAGGTGTTAGACGATGGCTATGGATCTAGAAGGGGGTTGAATAGATCCCTTGAGTTTTACACGCAAAAGGTTACCAAAAATTTAGTTTTAAAATGTTTAACGGAAGCAACCACTGGATTATACGTCTACCACGAACCTTCTACCAAAAGGATCGGATATGCACGAATATATTGAGAATGAGTATGGAAGAGAAAAAATCAGTTTGATTACTACACTTAAAAATGCAATCAACAAAATATCGCATGCTTGATGTTTAATCCAAACCAATGAGGGAAAACGATAAACAATTAAAAGCAATGCGTTCGATTTTTGCTTTGAAACAAATTATCAAACACCTAGTATGCGTAAACACACTAAGTGCAGAATTTCTGTGGAATGTAATGTAAAGCTGCTCCAAGATACAATTAAAGGAATTGTATCAATTTAACAAAACAGTTTCTCAACTCAAGATTACACTACGACGGAAATTTCGATAAATTACGACTTCATAAATTTGAATAAACTGAAATGTAAAAGAGTTCAGGGAAAGAGAGAACAACCGAGATTTGATTAGGCAGTTCCCCAATCGTCCTCGTTTTGGGTACCTCTGCCCCCAATTCCATAATTGGAATTGAGATATCTATATATATATATAGCTGTTGCAAATTGTTTATTACAAGAGAAGAACAGTGAACATCCAAACCCTCGAATGTCTTCGATCGTTGATGCAGAGTTTTCTCTCCCCTTGATTCAAGATGAATCAAGTACTTCGAATATGGTTGATCTAATTACCGTCCCACGCTACTAAACCAAAAGAAACCACCGTTCTTCGGTTACCTTCACTCGATCAATTACGATCTACCAAAAGTTCGAACCCAAACCTCTCTTCTACGATTCTCCGATTACAGCTACTAAACCGAATTATTACTCCAATCTTCGGTTACCTTCGCCCGACTGAATCCCTGTAGAACGAAACGATTTGTGCAAATACCCCCAAAATCTACTCGATTCTTGGAGGACAAAACCAACTGGTTTTATTCAAGAAACACCTACCAAGCTCTCAACCCAGAAAATGAAGATCATACACTTCCTAAATTCTGAACGTTATCACTTTGATTAATGGGTGACACAAACAAAGATGATTATGTGTGATTGTTTGTTTACTCAATAAAGAAGATGAAGATGAAGAGAAAAATGGTATCTATTTTCACGTTTCTTGTTGTTTTGGATAATGAGATGACCAAACTATTTATAGAGAATAAATTGACCAACTAAAATTTATAACAGAAATAACAAAAAAAAAATTTTAAGTGAAAAAATCAGTTCAGGCAGGTTATGGGTCGACTCATACTTTAATGAGGGTCGGCGCGCGCTGACCCGTGGAAAATACCGTGAAAAATTGACAACTATGCGTCGACCTAAAGGCATCATGCGTCGACGCATGAATGCAATTTTTGCATACCCAGAATCATGCGCTTTCCCAGTTATTTCACAAGTCTTACACCAGTATTCATGCTTCGACTCATGCATATGGTAGGTCAGCGTATAACCTGTATTTTTACATAAAATGCATTTTTTTTTTGCACATTGTAATAGACCAAGACCCAGACAAACATACTAGACACCAGTATAATGATCATGCACATATATTTATGGATAAGACAAAGTCCTATATGTCTAGACACATGAACAACAATGACTAGATGCAATTTACCCGACAAGTGAAGTGATACCGCTCAAATTACAATCTAATACTCAACATATTTGTTGACATCATTAAAACAAAATAGATGAAAGACCATAGCCCTCACATACTCCCCATTTTTTATGATGGCAACACTGTTTTAGCTTTCACGTGATTTATAATTTGTGAACGAACAAGCTCCCCCTGTCTTTAACATTTGATTAATTTCCTGCTAATTTTCTGCTTGCTATCCTTCTCCCCCTTTGTCAACATCAAAAAGAAGAGAAGAAGGTGGTCAAAATAAAACTATAACACGTAAGGATCCATCACATATTTACAACACAGCAACATTAACATGCATCCACATATGATACAGTTAATGTAAAATTGGAACCGGATAAATACGGAACATAAATCGCAAAGACAATTCATTCCATACGTAAGAATTCCAAAACAAACTGAAGCAAAAGTCAAAGTTTAAACAATACATGCAAACCAAATAACAAAACATAAATGAAAATCCTCTAGGTGGCAAATCCTCTAGGTGTAGGTTAAGTTCGATCAGGGTGCAATTGAGAGTACCAAGACTGTTAGCAAGATTCAGATTCTGTTGAGTCAAATTCTCGTCCAGTTGTGTGAATCGATTCATAGAGGCGCCAACAAACCTGTTAAGTTAGTGACGTGAGTGAGACTTAATCGGATAAGTTTGTGAAATTTTCTTCCTGAGCATTGTAGCGACTTTCTTGCAATGCTTGGAATTCTTGCTGTTGAAGATTCATTTCATATGACCTTGCCAGAATCTCTTCAGATGCCTGGAAATCATACTGAGGCAGTGGAGTTGGAGGTGCCGAATAATCAGGTTGCTACCAACCGTACTCCTCGCCATAGGTGGGAGGAACATATGCGTCACCAAGAGTAGTCCAGCAATTGTTTTGCCAATCTCCCCAGCCCTGATTCTCAGAATTTTCCTCATGTTGATCGCCCATCCATGCGTCGTTGTCTTCCTCTTGCATAACCACATCAGCATTGTTAACATCTTAATTGTCACTATCATGTACTTCCCCATCATCATTTCCTTCATAATGAATAGGTTCTTCAGGTTCAGGTTGAAAAGGATGGGTGGATCTGTGTCTGTAGTTGAATCTCTTATTAACGGGATCCCAATTGTAACCCATCATGGTGAGAGTTTTGGGTTGAAATTGTTGTTCAGATGTAATCTCAATGTAAGGAATATATGGAACCAAAATGCCAGCCTTGTTCAAAATGTTCTGAATGCAGGATGCATAACCTAGAGCCAGAAATTTGTTGGAGTTGCGGGTAACGAACATCCGATATGCAAAATAGTAAGGCCAGTTAATTTTGATCCAATTCTTCAGAATATACATGAGATGAACCTCTGCCTTCTCAACTCGTGAGTATCCACCTTTCTTAGGTCTCAAAATACGAGCAACAATTCATTGCAAAATGCGGTCTTCAAATTTTAGATGACCGGTAGTGACATTTCTTGGAAAGACGTCACTTGCCACAGCATCGTCAGGATATGGTTCCCGTAACATAGAGTTCAGAGCAGTCTTGAACTCAAAGTTTTGAACAAACGTTTTGTCGGTTACTTTGGGCAGATTGTCAGCAGTATTCATATTAAACAAAGTAGACCATAAATCATTGTTCACATCATGAAGTGCATTATTTATAGAAAACTTAAACTCAGCCCCCTTAAATTTACCCTTAATGCCACAGTAGAACACTCGAACCAAATCACTATTGTACTTATCATCAGATTCCAAAAACTCACCAAGATTCTGAACATTGAGCATTTCAGTTATCTCAGGAATGTGATAATCTGGACCCATCAATACATAGAAACCATGTTGTGGTATAACAGCACGATTATTAAACAATGCCTCATAAGGACCAGACAGTGCATCAGAAATTAAAGAGTTAACAGTTACCGGTTGTGAAGAGGTTCCGACAGATGAAGCTCTGGTTGTTCTTTTACCGGTTGTTCGTCTGGAAGCCATTTTTTATGAAGGTTTGAAGAAGATGAACAGTGCACACAGTGGTAAAGATGATGATGAACAGTGCACGGAAGTAGAGAGGATGATGATCAGCCGTTAGAAACCCTTGTTGTTATACCCTTGAGGATTCACTCTTTGTGAGTTTTTATTTTTAGGGGTTTTGTTGGAGATTAATGGGTATTGATAAGGTTTAATGGAAGAAATAGAGAGAGGGAGACCACAAAATCTGATATGTTTACATGCAATGAACAAGGAATTAAGAGTTATGCAGATATGTAGTGGGAATAGGTAACACTAGGTCGGCGCACGCATCCCAATTAAAGCAAGAATTCTGATCGCAACAGTTATGCGTCGACCTATGTACAAGGTGCGTCGACGCATGCGAGTACTAGAACTGAAAATTTTTTAAACATATAAGGATGCATCAGTTTATGAGTCGACCCATGATATGGTCCGGTCGACGCATGCAAGGCAAAAATGAGAAAAAAATTGAAATTTTACAAATATAACTTCCAAAAGGATAAATAAACATGCACACACATAGAACAAACATCCACATGAACAATATGTGCTCAAAATGCAATAAACATCAAGTTTAAGGTACTTAATATGCTACAAAATATGTTAAACATCTATAAATCGGAACGATATTACCTTGATCACCATGACGATAAGAGCCCTCACATATAGCTAAATATCTCTTTGCATTGTTAGTTAAAAGAATAAACAAGCATGTATATATGTGAAGATCACTATCATAAAGAATTATCAAACACGGTCCGAGATATCGAGAATGCCAAGTTCCCTACAGATGTGAAACAAAGGCTCTGTAGCTAATGGTTTTGTAAAAATATCAGCAAGTTGATTTTTAGTGTCAACGTGCTCAAAAATCACATCACCTTTCTCTACATGATCCCTAAGAAAATGATGACGCATTTTTATATGCTTGGTGCGTGAATGTAATACGGGGTTCTTAGTTAGGTTTATTGCACTAGTGTTATCGCACAAAATGGGGATACGCTCAAGTTTTAAATTGAAATCAAGCAATTATTGTTTAAGCCATAAGATTTTAGCACAACAACTGCCTGCGGCAACGTATTCCGCCTCAGCTGTTGACAAAGCAACCGAAACCTGTTTCTTGCTATTCCAACTCACCAAGGAATTTGTAAAAAGGTGACACGTTCCACTAGTACTTTTCATATCCAACTTGCACCCAGCAAAGTCGGAATCGAAATAACCAACTAAGGAACAAACACTGCCATACTTTGGAGTACTGGAGAGGTATCGAAGTATGCGCTTAACTGCTTTTAAGTGGGATTCCTTGGGACGTGCTTGATACCTCACACACATGCATACACTAAACATAATGTCGGGTCGTGACGCGGTAAGATAAAGAAGAGATCCAATCATACCTCGATACTTCTTTACCTTTACATCCTTACCATTTTCGTCACGATCAAGATTGGCACAAGTGGGCATTAGAGTATTTATTGCTTTGCAGTTTAGCATGTCGAAATGTTTGAGAAGCTCAAGACAGTATTTCGTTTGACTCACGAATATGCCCTCTTCGAGTTGTTTGATTTGCAATTCGGGGAAATAGTTAAGCTCCCCCATCATGCTCATTTCAAACTCCCCCTGCATCAAACTAGAAAACTCCTTGACCAAGGTCATGTTAGTAGACCCAAAGATAATATCATCAACATAAATTTGTACCAAGATTAAATGTTTTCCTTGACGTTTAATAAAGAGGGTTGTGTCAACCTTCCCTCTTGAATACCTTTGATCAAGTAAAAATTTGCTTAGACGTTCATACCAAGCCCTAGGGGCTTGTTTAAGTCCATACAAAGCACGTTTAAGTTTGTAGACATGATCAGGATATTCATGGGATTCAAAACCTGGAGGTTGGGCAACATAAACCTCTTCATTTATATATCCATTAAGGAAAGCACTTTTAACGTCCATTTGGAATAATTTGAAGTTCTTAGTGCAAGCATAAGCATGTAAAAGGCGTATAGCCTCGAGTCGGGCAACCGGCGCATAAGTTTCCTCATAGTCGATTCCTTCCTTTTGGTTATAGCCTTGCGCTACAAGCCGCGCTTTGTTACGTGTTATTACTCCATTTTCATCAAGTTTATTCCTAAACACCCATCAGGTGCCGATTACTCGATGATCTCGCAGAGGGGGGACAAGGTCCCAAACCTCATTTCTCCTGAATTGATTTAGTTCGTCTTGCATTGATTGAAACCAATGCTCATCGAGTAACGCCTCCTTAGCATTTTTAGGTTCTACTTATGACACAAAAGCAGAGTAATAGCAAAAATGACTAAGTTTAGAGCGAGTGGTTACTCCCTTAGAGATATCACCGAGAATGTTGTCAATTGGATGGTCTTTTGAAGACTTCCAAGCTGGAGGAAGTTCATCTTTATCAGAATGATGATCATCCTCACTTTTCACTGGTTGGTGATCTTTTTCCTCCTCAATACGCACTGCTTCAGGCTGATCAGTTCCCTTATCAGTGTCCTTGAGTATGTCGGCAGTAGGTACACCTGCACCATGAAAAGAACTACCTTCTCCAACATTTCTCGGATAAGACTCATCAAAGGTAACATGAACTGACTCTTCAACTACACGTAACCTCTTATTATAAATTTTATATGCTTTACTTGACTGAGAGTATCCAAGAAAATACCCTCGTCGGCCTTGGCATCAAACTTACCAAGAGTCTCTTTCCCATTGTTTAACACAAAGCATTTGCAACCAAATACATGAAGGTGAGAGATATTTGGCTTACGCCCTTTTAAAAGCTCATACGGTGTCTTGTTTAGAATAGGTCGGATGAGCACCCTATTCAAAACATAACAAGCCGTACTTATGGCATCGGCCCAAAAATATTTTGGTAGTCCACTATCATTAATCATAGTCCTTCCAAGTTCCTCCAACACTCTATTTTTACGTTCCACTACCCCATTTTGTTGAGGGGTACGTGGTGCGGAAAAATTATGATCAATTCCGTTGGAATCACAAAATGCTTCAAACAAATGATTTTCAAACTCACCCCCATGGTCACTTCTAATTGACCCAATGTTTGTGTTTAACTTGTTCTGAGATAACTTAGCAAATCGTTCAAAGGCCGAAAAGGTATCACTCTTATTTGCTAATAAAATAGTCCAGCAAAACCTAGAAAAGTCATCGACTATTACAAAACCATAATAGTTACCACCTAGGCTTTTAACCCTAGATGGTCCAAAGAGGTCCATATGGAGGAGCTCAAGGGGTCCCATAGTTGAAACGATGTTTTTAGATTTGAATGAGATCCTTGTTTGCTTCCTCATTTGGCACGCATCACAAAGGTGGTCCTTTGTGAATTTGATTTTGGGAAAACCGATGACTAGGTCTTTAGAGACTATTTTGTAAAACAAATCAAAGTTGATGTGAGCCAACCGTCTATGCCACAACCATGAATCTTCATTCATAGTGACTAGACATTGTCTCCATTCAACGATACTTCATCTAAGTTTAGCATATAGATGTTGTTCACCCTAAAGCCCTTAAACACGTTCTTTTTGTCACTATCTTCAACTATGCAACAATCTTTTGAAAACGATACTTTATAATTCTTGTCACATAGTTGGCTAATGCTTAAAAGATTGTGTCTAAGGCCTTCCACAAGAAGTACAACAGAGATAGTAGTAGATGAGGGGTTACCTACACTACCTTTACCAAGAATCTGTCCCTTGTTGTTATCTCCGTAGCTGACAAACCCCTTTTTCTTCGCCACAAAGTCGATAAAAAGAGATATGTCTCCGGTCATATGTCTCGAGCAGCCACTATCCATAACCCATCTTCTTTTGGTGGTCTCAAGACTTTGTACCTACAAAAACAATCAAGGGAGAGTAGGTACCCAATTCTCATTGGGTCCTTTAAGGTGAGTGAAACCAAGACCGCACTTGGGCAACCATTGGTAGATGCCTTTCGAAACAAGAAACCTTCTGAACCGGCATTTTGCAATAGTATGACCTGGCTTACAACAGTAAAGACAATTACGATTCATTTGGAATTTACCTTTGCTATCACTATTTCGAATCACATATGTATACTTTTGATATGGATTATTCATGCTCTCACGAAAATGTGATCGATCGATAGCAAATGTAACTTTTGGCTTAAGAGCCTTGTCCAATTTGGCCTTGAGGGTTCTCACCTCTCGTTGCCAAATGTGACAAGTGTCACAGCCCCAATTGAACCAAGAGGTAGGGTCCTCTTCAACCTTGGCTTTTGATGTGTCCACTATAGAGTTTTTTAGGGCTTCCAATTCCTTTTCGGAATCGGAAACCTTCTTCTCCAAATACGTGAAAACTTTTTATTTGAGGCTAAGCGTTGAAATGCTTCATCAGCCTCATAGTTTAACATGTCAAAAGCCTTTTTTAACTCTAAATGCAACATAGTATTAACATGATCATATTTAGAGTGCTTTACCTCTTTTGCTTTGTTGTGGCGTGCCATAAGACAAAAGTTAACGGATTCACTTTCGTCGCTTGATGAATCATCTTTCTCCGACTCACTATCGCTTTCCCAAGCGATGTATGCTCGTCGAGACTTGTTGGACTTTTTGTTTGAGCAACTCTTGTCATTAACCCTATCTTTGTCTTTCTTTAAAGATGGACAATCTGGCTTGTAGTGCCCAGATTTTCCACAGTTGTAGCACGTCCCTTTTACCTTGCCATTCTTATTTCCTTCGCTTTTAGATTGCTTCCTAAACTTGACTAGATTTCTGTCCGAGTGTTGAATCTCGTTCTTACGAACGTATCTATTATACCTCTTCACAAATAAGCCTATATCATCACCGGATTCTTCATCTTTGTCATTATTGGCTTCATCAACACTTAGCTCTTGATGTGTGGACTTTGAACAAGAAGCCTTAAGAGCTATCGACTACTTCTCCATATCTTTTTCCTTCTCTTTCTTGATACTCTTTTCATGTTTATCCAAGCTAATGAGCACTTGCTCATGCTCATCGAGTTTACCAAAAAGTGTTGTGAGGTCTAGTGTAGCAAGATCGTTGGCCTCCTTGATAGCGGTGACCTTCGATTGTCATTCCCTATTTAAACACCTCAAAATCTTGTTAGTAGCAACCTTATTTGGAATTGGTTTACCAAGAACACGCAATTTGTTGATTATGTGAGTAAATCATTTTTGTATATCCGCAATGGTTTCCCCTTGCTTTATGTAAAACAAATCAAACTCTTGCGTTAGTGTATTAATACGAGCCATCTTAACATCATTAGTGCCTTCTTGGGCTACTTGTAAAGCATCCCACATGACTTTGGCCGTTTCACAATGGGAGACTCGATAATACTCGTCAACTCCCAAGGAGGAGAAGATCATATTACGAGCCTTCCAATCATAGTTGTACTTTTTCTCGTCCTCCTCATTCCATTGAGCTTCGGGTTTAGGAATGACAATGCCTTCCGCATTTGTCATAGTAATTTCCATGGGACCGTTTAAAATAACGTTCCAAACCTTTCGATCTATGGAATTTATATGAACGCGCATACAATCCTTCCAGTAGCTGTAATTTTCGCCTGTAAAAACTGGAGCTCTATTATAAGCCCTTTTAGGTTCGTTCGCCATGATCCAAGAAGTTTTACCGAAGCACCAGAATTAACCGGAGCTCGTGATACTACTTGTTAGACGATGGCTATGGATCTAGAAGGGGGGTTGAATAGATCCCTTGAGTTTTACATGCAAAAGGTTACCAAAAATTTAGTTTTAAAATGTTTAACGGAAGCAACCACTGGATTGTATGTCTACCACGAACCTTCTACCAAAAGGATCGGATATGCACGAATATATTAAGAATGAGTATGGAAGAGAAAAATTCAGTTTGATTACTAAATTAAAAACGCAATCAACAAAATATCGCTTGCTTGATGTTTAATTCAAACCAATGAGGAAAAACGATAAACAATTAAAAGCAATGCGTTTGATTTTTGCTTTGAAACAAATTATCAAACACCTAGTATGCGTAAACACACTAAGTGCAGAATTTCTGTGGAATGTAATGTAAAGCTGCTCCAATATATAATTCAAGGAATTGTATCAATTTAACAAAACAGTTTCTCAGCTCAAGATTACACTACGACAGAAATTTCGATAAATTGCCACTTCACAAATTCGAATAAACTGAAATGTAAAAGAGTTAAGGGAAAGAGAGAACAAACAAGATTTGATTAGGCAGTTCCCCAATCGTCCTCGCTTTGGGTACCTCTGCCCCCAATTCCACAATTGGAATTGATATATATATATATATATATATATATAGCTGTTGCAAATTGTTTATTATATATATATATATATATATATATATATATATATATATATATCTATATATACATATATATCTATATATATATATATATATGTATAGCTGTTGCAAATTGTTTATTACAAGAGAAGAACAATGAACATCCAAACCCTCGAACGTCTTTGATCGTTGATGCAGAGTCTTCTCTCCCCTTGATTCAAGATGAATCAAGTGCTTCGAATATGGTTGATCCAATTACCGTCCCACGCTACTAAACCGAAAGAAACCACCGTTCTTCGGTTACCTTCACTTATATATATATATATATATATATATATATATATATATATATATATATATATATATATATATATATATACATATATATATCTATATATAGCTGTTGCAAATTGTTTATTACAAGAGAAGAACAATGAACATCCAAACCCTCGAACGTCTTCGATCGTTGATGCAGAGTCTTCTCTCCCCTTGATTCAAGATGAATCAAGTGCTTCGAATATGGTTGATCCAATTACCGTCCCACGCTACTAAACCGAAAGAAACCACCGTTCTTCGGTTACCTTCACTCGATCAATTGCGATCTACCAAAAATTCGAACCCAAACCTCTCTTCTACGATCCTTCGATTACAACTACTAAACCAGATGATTACTCCAATCTTCGGTTACCTTCGCCAGGCTGAATCCCTGTAGAACGAAACGGGTTGTGCAAAAACCCCCAAAATCTACTCGATTCTTGGAGGACAAAACCAACTGGTTTTATTCAAGAAACACCTACCAAGCTCTCAACCCAGAAAATGAAGATCATACACTTCCTAAATTCTGAACGTTATCACTTCGATCAATGGGCGACACAAACAAAGATGATTATGTGTGATTGTTTGTTTACTCAATGAAGAAGATGAAGATGAAGAGAAAAATGGCATATATTTTCACGATTCTTGTTGTTTTGGATAATGAGATGACCAAACTATTTATAGAGAATAAATTGACCCATTAAAAATTATAACAGAAATAACAGAGAAAAAAAAATTTAAGTTAAAAAATCAATTCAGGCAGGTTATGGGTCGACTCATACTTTAATGAGGGTCGGCGCGTGCTAACCCGTGGAAAATACTGTGAAAAATTGACAACTATGTGTCGACCTAAAGGCATCATGCGTCAACGCATGAATGCAATTTCTGCATTCCCAGAATCATGCGCTTTCCCGGTTATTTCACAAGTCTTGCACCAGTATTCATGCGTCGACTCATGCATATGGTAGGTCAGCGCATAACCTGTATTTTTACATAAAATACATTTTTTTTTTCACATTGTAACTGACCAAGACCCAGACAAACATACTAGACACCAGTATAATGATCATGCACATATATTTATGGATAAGACAAAGTCCTATATGTCTAGACACGTGAACAACAATGACTAGATGCAATTTGCCCGACAAGTGAAGTGATACTGCTCAAATTACAATCTAGTACTCAGCATATTTGTTGACATCATTAAAACAGAATAGATGAAAGACCATAGCCCTCACAAGAGGCACGTAAGTCAGAGAGAACTCAGTTAATGCGGGTGCCCATTTCCCAATTCGACTATGTAAAATGGGTTTAGACAACATATGTTTAATAATATCAAAATGAGATGAAACATAAACATCAATTGGTTTTATATATTGCTTTAATTTCATACATGAGAATTACAAGCATAGGCACAACTTTTCAATCATAGTGTACCTAGTTTCAGCATCTACTAAGATTCGACTGAGGTAGTAAATGGGTCTTTCGACTCCACTATCACCCTCTTGAGCTAACATACTTCCTATGGTCAAATCGGATGCAGAAATATATAATCTCATATTCGTATTCCTACTAAGAGGCAATAAAATAGGAGGCCTTGTGAGATACTCTTTGATGGCGTCGAAAGCCATTTCCTGCTCTTGTCCCTAATGAAAGTCACTCTCCTTCTTGATTTTTACCAGTGGCAAGAAAACCTTCGTCCTACCTCTTAGATTTGATATGAACCTTCTCAAGAAGTTGATTTTCCCCAACAAAGATTGCAGTTGTTTCATCGTCGAAGGAGGCTTGAGATCCAAGATTGCCTTCGTTTTGTTCTGATTGATCTCGATGCCTTTTTTGTGTACCCCGAAGCCTAGAAAGTCTCCTGCATGTACACAAAAAGCACATTTTAGTGGATTCATTTTTAATCCATGTTTTCTCATTCTCTCGAAGGAGCGTCGAAGATAGTCCAAATTTCCATTTTCAGATGAAGATTTCACCACAATGTCATCAATGTACACCTGTATAAAAATTTCTATAAAGCCATGGAACATGGAGTTCATCGCTCTTTGATAGGTCGCTCCGGCGTTTTTTAAACCAAATGGCATTACCACCCATTCATATATTCCCAAGGCCCCTGGGCATCGAAACGCCATTTTGGGCTCGTCGTATTCTGCTATAAAGATCTGGTTATAACCAGAATATCCGTTGGGAAGACTGAGATATTTGAAGCCTGCGGTTGAGTCGACTAGCATTTTTGCCACTAGCATCGAATACTCATCTTTCGGAGTTAAATTATTCAAGTCCCTAAATTCTATATAGACTCGAAGCGTACCATTTTTCTTAATAATGGGCACAATTTTGGCCAACAATTCGATGTACCTTGTAGTTCTGATGAACCGACTTTTGAGTAACCTTTCGATTTCTCGCTTAATCTTCACTGTAACTTCTGGAGCGAACCTTCGAGGATGTTGCTTTACTGGCCTTTTTCCTGGCTGAAAAGGCAAACTGTGTTCTACCACGCTTTGACTCAGACCATGCATCTCATCATAATTCCAGCGAAGCAATCTTTGTATTCTTTCAACAATTCGACAAACCTCACCTTCATTTTTTACCCGACTTTGGCGCTTATATATGTCGGTCTTTTTGTAACCCCGTCTCCAAGATCTATCTCCTCGAGAGGGTCTTGTGCTTGCATCCTTTGTAATTCGTTCAACGGTTCTTTTTCAAACCCCAAAGGCTCATTGTCGTAGATAGAGTCGAGCCTCTAGCTTTCTGAAGCTGTTGTCTGGCCTTGCTGGCCATTTTCAAATTCCTCGTTTTCGGCCTCGACGGCCAAATTCTATAGTTCTTCAGCTTCTAGTGCCACAATTCTCTTGTTTTCAGCCAAGTAAGCCGAAATTAGAGCTAAGCTTTCTGACTCAGTGGTCATCTTCACCGACCTCATGCCACCCCGTAGGTGGATTCACCTCTTCAGGCGCCATCGCCTCTTCAATGTCCTAGATAAACCCATAGTGTGGGTCTAAACTCAAGAACCAGTTTGGATTCTCGACAGAGGCGTAAACTTCTGACTTGTTGTCACATGGGGCAACATTAGCTAAATGTTGCTCGAAAGACTTCTTTGTGCCCTTCGCCTCATCGATCTTGTAGTAACTCTAATCGGCTTCAATGTTTTCGACAATGCCATATTTCCTCCAAATAATTAATCTCTAGTGCAACGTAAATGGCACCGCCCTAATTCCATGAATCCACTCTCGTCCCAATAACAAATTAAAATTTGCCTTGGAGTTTATCACCATAAACAGAGTCGATCGGGTGGTTGTACCAACGGCCAATTCAAATTGAATCACTCCTAAGATATTGTTGGTCTTACCTTCATAGTTAGAGAGGACCATATTGTGCTGCCGAAGGTCAGCATCACATTTTACCACTTTTTGATAAGTGTGTGAGGCATCCGGTTGACAGCTGCCCCACCGTCGATGAATACTTTGTTTACTGGCATCTCTTTGACTTTTTCCCTTATGAATAATGACTTGAGATGGTACATCATCCCCGGACTGGGTTTCTAAAATGTGGCTTTCTGCTCCTCCACCACTCCGTTGTTCATCACATAGTAACATAATGGCTTGTCTTCATAATTTTCATCTGGCTCAAAATCTTCGTCGGCTTCGAAATCCTCCGACACCCTATCATATTTTACGGGTAACACTGACACAATTCCACAGTTGATGACAAATTCTTCATCATAGGTGTCATCAACCATCTCATCTTCTGGTTAAGGTATGTATTCAGGTTCCTCGTCTGATTGGGGAGTGTATCCTGGTTCTTCCTCCAACTAGGGAGTATACTCTGGTTCTTCGTCGGATTGGGGAGTGTACTTTGGTTCTTCCTCCTCAATCAACGGAGCGTACTCCATTTTCTGGGTCGAGATGACCTGTTTTCCACCTGAGGGCTCAACAATCATGGCGAGCGTCTGGTTCGCTGCGATTCTTTCTTTCTCGACTAGCCTTCTGTTTGGACATTTTCTTTTCTGGTAAGAGATCTCAATGGGTTTAAGTTGTGACGTCAAAGCCACCTTCCCAGCTTTCTTGTTTCTCTGGTACCGCCTACACTGAGTCCTCGTCATGGGGTTTTTCCCTTTGTAGTTGGGAGAAACCACGTAGCCTCTGGGTTAATTTCTTTGCTCTGGCTTCTTAGCTTCTTCCCCCAAGTCGAGCACTCTCCACTTAGGCCTCTTGCTCCCTTTCTGATTATCTTGTTCCACCCATTTTTCTTGTGGAGTATTTGACGGGGGAATAAAGGTCTTAGGGCGTGTTTGGGGGAACTATCTCTGAAACTCTTCATTCCGCTGGGGGCTCCCTTGTCGTTGAACACAAACCTGGGAATGGCAATATTCTGTCCCTCCAGCGTCTTCTTTTCGTCAGCCTCATACTTCTCAGTGGCTTTTTCGTCGAAGACGACGTTGCATCTTAGACATAACACGGCTTTTGACCCTCTTACTCTGCACTTCTCCTGAAAACCAGCCAGTCCTTCTCCGGCTGTGGGGTAAACTGCCTTCAATGCCTCCTCATTTCTCGCATCAAAACCCTCAGTAGTTTCAACCATCAGGCATTCCCTAGATTCAGCAGTCAGGGGTTTTTCAAAACCTTCAGTAGCTTCGACCATCATACAGTCAAATGGTTCAACATACAAAGCTTCCTCCACCTTCAAAGGATTTGTATCCACTTGCATCTTCAACTTTTCGCAAAATTAGAGTCTGCCTTCCTTCAAAGCTTTTTGCATCAAATCCCTGAAAAGAACACATTGATAAGTTTTATGACTAAGGAAATTATGAAATTTACAGAATCTCCTCTTTTTCTTTTGCTCTAATGGGGGATTTTTCAAGCCTTGAGGCATAATAATTTGCCCGTCTTTGAATAACAAATCAAATATTTCGTCACACTTAGTTATATCAAATGTATATGTTTTTGCAACCCATTTATCCATTTTTTTGGAATCGACAAGATTTTTCCCATTTGACAGTTTCAATAGCTTACAAGCGTATGGAGGTCATGGCTTGAGCTCCGCCACGTTGACCTCGCTCTCATCGACGAACTCTTCATCGTTGGAAGAGTATGGTTCAGCCGCGACGTAGGATACTTTTTCTTTCTTATGGTATTTACTGGTTCTGGCCTTTTTCAGCTTTCAACCTCTCAAGTTGTCTAACCCTATCAACCAATTGGGCCATGTCTCTAAGATACTAAGTATCTAACTTCTTCCTAATGGAATAATATAGACCGCCTACGACTATTTCGACTAGCTCGTGTTCAGGGACTTGAGTAAAGCATCTTGCTTTCAAAAGTCTAAACCTGTTGAGATACTGATTGATTGACTCGAAAGCCTTTAGTTTAACGCTCGCCAACTCTTTCAAACTTATTTTCGACTGGCCCATATAGAACTGTTAGTGGAACAGTCTCTCCAACTGCGCCCATGTATGGACGGACTGGGGAGTCAGCGTCTTGAACCAAGTAAATGCATTTTTCGTGAGGGAGCTTGGGAAGTATTTCTTTTTTAAATCTTCATTATTCGCTATGTCGCCAGTTTCAGTTTGATATCTGGAAATGTGTTTGACGATTGACTCTTCGGTGTCCCTAACGAACTTGGTAAACTTTGGTACCTTTCATCCCCTTGGCAACTCCGTTTGTAAAAACAAAGTCTGGAAGTGGAGGCAAATAGGTTGGCCTCTACAGGCCAGGATTTACGCCATTTCGTACCATAATTCGCTCGACAATAGCCTCCAGATTTTGTTCTCCGGCCATTGCATCCTTTCAAACTTGCCTAACCACCTGGTCGGGGTCTTGGTTTCTGTTAACAAGTACGACAGGAGGTTGGGCCACCCTATAATTGGCTCGATCATATGGAGCTCCTGCTCGACGGTCTTGTCGAACCTCTCTTCGTGTTGGACCGGCTTCTCCAGTCGAGGTGGGGTCCTCTGTCGAACCTGGGCCCTAGGAGCACCCAAGAAATCACCTATCCTAGTCATTTGAGATGCCAATTGCTGGTAACTCTGAGTCGAGTCTTAAATTAGCGATCGTAATATGGTCCTTATTTGCTAAGTCAGCATATGGACCATTTCGTGGTTACTTTCGTCCATCTGTTGTCTCATGACTGCGACGGAACTAGACGTAAAGGTTAGGATTGTCGGAGGTGGAATTCCAATTCTCGTGGTTCGACCAAATTGGTTACCCAACTGTCTCAGTCCGTGGTAGGGCAAAAATGTTGAGGACGAGCTTTCGCCAAAAGTTGAACCACTCCCCTGCAAGCTTACCATTACTTGAGTCGACATTCCAAAGTTTCTTTCTCTACCGTACATGGGTAAAGTGAAACAGGGCATAAATGGCCCTGAAGTTTCAGCAACCTTTGGTCTTATCCCCTCAGATCGACGCAGTGACGCTGTCGGTCCACTATGAGTGGTCAAATCTGCAGCCATAGTGTTAGAACCCACGCTGGTGGTTTCTGACATGACTGTATTTCCTCTTGAGGATAACTCCTCATTTGGATTGGTATTCCTTGGTTCTACCATCTTACCAGTATGCAGCAACATAAATCTAACATAACAGGTCCCACCAGGTGTGCCAATTTGTTCGCACGGGATTTCCGAAAAACAACCGCTAGCCTCTATTTAAAGTTTACATGCTGGATCGGCTACAAGAATCCTAGACTATGTGTTAAATCAAAGTTGAACATTGGAACACTTAGGTTTAGCAAGGGTATATGAAATGATACGGTTGCAAGATTAAACTAAGGTAACAAGAGAAAAGTACAAAGAAATTGTAAAAAGGTAAACAAAGCAAAGGAAAGACAAGATCTATAAAATAAATTGCTTAAGTATAAAAGTGGACGCATGTATACATTTGCAGAGTTTTGACTCGTTTCTCTCACACTTGTACTTTGAGTATGTTCTCTTAATGCTACAAAATGCGACCCCTAGAACTGACATTGACACTTCCTTAAATAGGCCTATAGAGTGACGGTTATTCTTCTGCCCACCATCCCTAGTCTGCCACGTGTCCACCCTGTAGCACCCCAAAATTTGCCCTACCGTTTTTCTGGCTTATGTTTCTTTCTCATTTTTGCATCTTTAGGTCATAACTGCATTTTTCATTTGCATTGGTCTTTTGAGACATGGGATCGAAGGGTTTTCTTATTATCAGTATTTTCCTATTCAGAGGTGCGTCAAGTTCTGAGGTCTTCTTATTCAGAGGAGGCATCAAAAGGCATCGGGCCAGGATTTCATTTGTGTGAATCAGGGTGTACGTCTCAAAGAGAATTAGAGTTCTTGTTCAAAGTTGAGCTTGTGGATTGTTTATCAGTTGAGATTCTTCAGTGGATCATGTGAGTGGCCAGATTGTTCAGTGGTAGCTGTGACCATTTTGTCAGAGGCTTGTGGAAAGTTGGTGATTGGTTTTGAATTCAGTTGGTTATCCACTTACCTTTTCTTTTATTCATAAACCATTTCTAATTTCTAAATCCATTTTATCATATCCACATTTCCAAATATCCATTTCATGTCCCATGTCCATTTTTCCAATTCTAGAGATAAGTCCATAATCCTAATCCATTTCTAACCAAAATTCATAAAACCATATCCATTTCAATTCGTGTACATATCCATTCATTTTAACCTTTTTTTTATTATTATCCATTCTTCCAATTTTTAATGTCTATATGGTTTTCCATTATCCTTTTTTTTCTCTAACAAATTTCCAATATCCATTTGAAAATTCAATTAACTATTTGTCCATATTCCATTAGTTTAAATCCACATCCAAATTAAAGTTTCAATGTCCATTTAAAAATAACCATTGTTTTTCTTTTACCACTAACCAAATTCTCAAGTTGTGCTAATATCCACGTCACGCAAAAACCAAAAAAAAACTGCTACACACAATAACAGTCATGTCCACACACCAGCTAAACGGCCCCAACATTGTACAACAGAATTACAACACAGAAAATAAAAAGAATTACAACAGAAGTTTTCAATTACAAAACCAGGTGAATGCGCGTGACCTTTTCACGCAAGGAATTGGCATAACAGAATTTCAATCAATTTTCCTATTCTACCCCTCCCAAAACTCAGTATAAAGCTGCTGCTTCCAAACCTTCATCATCAAGAATCAACTCAACCATACTACCTTCAATTAAGCACCACCACCATTTCCAGTTTCCAAAAAAAAACTCACGGACCTGCAAATCATAAACGAGCTCATATTAACCTCATCAATTCTTCAAATTCTCCAGATCGTTGTAAATTGTAACAGTTTGAAATTTCAACTCTCATCAACATCCACTCTTCCACATACTTGATTTCATCTCTAATCTGCATCACAAACCGCAACAACCACCACAACATTTGAACTTAACGTCAATTCTGAATCTGGTAAACATCAACGCTCTGCAACGATTCACCGCTCAAGACTTCAACGAAGGAGAATCTCAGAAGAATAGTAAGAAGAAGAAATCTCAGATTCACGCAAGGAGAATTCAACAACGGCAACAACAACTTCAGAGCATCCTTTTTTTTGCGAAGAAAGAAGAAGAAAGAAGACTCAGAATTCGTACCTGCGGATTATTTTCCGGTTTTTTTTCGCCGCTGAAGACGCCATCGGAGCGACTCCGATTCGTAAGCTTTTCTCCCTTCATCATCATTACGTAGATTTGTTTGTTTGTTGTCTGTTTGAGCTTCGATTTGAATTGTGTGATACGTTTCGGATGTGTTGAGAACGATGAGGTTTGACGATGACGATGGAGCGTTGAATCGATGCGTTGAGGTTTCCTTTAGGGATGATGCTTATGGTGAAAGTTGAGCGAAGACTGTGAACGTCGATTTGAGAAGAAGGACGACGTGTGTCGACGGAGATTTTGCAGTGAAGACAGAACGAAGAAGGACGGTGGTGAGAGGCTTGCGAAGGGTGGCGGCGTTTGGTCAAAGAGGGAAGTGAAGAGCGGAGGAAAATGATGAGGACGCGAAGGTGATGTTGAAGTGGTGGTGAGTTTGAAGCGAGACGGAGGTGATGGTGGAAACGGCGAGGGAGAGAACCGTCGATGGAGATGAAGAAGGAAGCTATGGAGGGGAACGGCGGCGCGGTGAGGAGGGATTTGAGAGGTTGTGTTTACTAATGGTGTGGATCTTAGGTTTTTTAGCTTTGTTATGCCAACATTGAACCGGGCCTAGGCCCATCGGATTTCATCACCACACTCCCTTTAACGCTTTTCGCACCCCCTGCCTGCAGAATAAATGGCCATTGGGCCTGATATTAATGCCCATACGCCTGGCCTTGTTTCTCACACACTCTAAATACTAATTGCACCCTTATTATTAATTGTTTTTCATTTTAATTGTTTTAGTTAATTAAGTTTAGATATTTAGTTTTATTAACATTTAATTTTGAACTTAATTTTGAATTAGGTTTTAATTAGAACTTAGATTTAATTGGATTTTAATTTTAGAACTAACTTTTAATGTGGTTTTGATTAATTCCTTTTAATTGAATTTTACTTTTGGTTAATTAGAATTAGATTTAGAAAATTATCTTGAATTAATCTTAGATTTAGATACTAATTTTTTATTAACTCTTACGCTAATTTGTGACTAACTTTTAATCTTGATTTTTAATTGTAGATTAATTTGCACTTTTACTTAAAATTTAATCTTCTTTTTTAATTAGCACTTTATTTTTTTAACTTGGATATTTCTGTTTAATTCTTGATCTTTCTTTCTGTACTTGAATTCCTTCTAACTTGGTTTCATATTTGATTTTCTCTTTGTGATTGAGCTGTCTGATGTTTACTTGTTGATTACCTCTGTATTCGCATGCTCCCTTAAGGCTCCTAGTCCGACTTAATTTCTGATTAAGCTCAGAGTAGGATAGACATTAGGCTCTCAATCCAAGCATGATAACATTAGGTAGACTCCCCTCTAATCCTGACCTTAGGGCCATTTTGCATGATAACTTGTAGGATTTAGTTTCCCCCTTAGACTTTCCGTGAGTCCCGACTCTTTTCTCTCGCACCCGTGCGATCGAGGCCGATCCCGTTTTCCCAATTCGTGGTCGTTCCCACGAACTACGACTGCCCTGATTCTTTATTCTCGTCCGAGTAAAGATACGTAGGCACAAGATTGCGTAAATCTTGGCGGGCTACCTTCTCCATTTTTCACCAATTTCCTCCCCTTGTTTCGTGGTCGTTCCCACGAACTACGTGAGCTCTGATTCCTCTCTCTCGTCCGATTAAGGATACGTAGGCACGAGGATCCCTATCCTTGGCGAGCACTCTTCTCTCGCACCCTTGCGATCGAGACCCTTCTCTCGCACCCATGCGATTGAGACCCTTCCATCCTTTCCTTTCTTCCTAAGTGAGGGGAACTACGTCGCTCTGATTCTCACGTGCGAGTGAGATACGTAGGCAGGAGATCGTGCGAGATCTCTCCGAGCACATTTCTTTCACAACCTTTCTTTGTCACCTCTTTGTCTCTTTTCGACCCGTAGGTCGAACTACGACTGCTCTGATTTCCTCTCTCTCGTCCGATTGAGGATACGTAGGCACAAGACAGCGATTGTCTTGGCGAGCAACCTCCCCCCTTAGTTCCCGTCCGAACTACGTTGACTCTGACTTTCCCATTGCACCGAGGGAATACGTAGGCGTAGGACGAGCGATGTCCTATCGAGTCACTTCCTTTTCTTTTCTTCTTCGTTTCTTCGTTTCTTTCCGTTCTCGTTCTTTCCGCTGGTCCAGTAGCAGTGGAGTTCCAGATGACGACACCCTTTGATGCAGACAACAAGCGTGGATCCCATCGAGTACAATGGACGTGTTGGGTGCTAACACCTTCCCTTCACGTAACCGACTCCCGTACCCGTTCTCTTGGTCGCGTGACCGTGCTCTTTCCTTTCTTCCAGGTTTACGCAGTGTTTCCTTTCCCTCTCTTGGGATAAATACACTTTACTGGCGACTCTGTGTTCTTTTGCGCCACTCTCGCGTTTGTACCGTTGGATGTGAATCTTTTTGGGAGCGACACACCCACGTTGTCCACTAACTTTGTAACTTCCCACGTTTTCGTCTGCAGCAAGCTTGTTCGTCCGCCTAAAACTTTTACACTTCCTTCGACTTCGACTGGGATAGCTGTCTATCGAGACTGCCTCAATGTCTTCCCGACTGGGGGCTGTCGAGGGTTCTTCAACCTGGTTTTGCAAGGTTTTTTATTGACCCTACTTCTGCTTCCTTGGTCGAAATTTGTCAGCCAACACATATATGACACTATCCTCAAAGAAGGAGTAGATGAACTTGGAAATAAATACGTTGGATATGTTTTGCACTATCTTCATTTAATGGTGTAGGGTAATAGGTATGTTTCATACCTTAAATTTTTCCCCACCTAATTCATCTATATTCATTCCATTCATAATTTATTTGTATTCATTCAGTTCATTCATTCATTTACATTTCATTCATCTGCACCTCTTTATTTCAGTTCATTCTTATGACCATTTGGTCTGGTCATTAAATGTTATCTTCATGCATAAGTCAAATCATTGGTCAAGGATTGGAGTTCAATCTAATTGTATTATTTATATTGACCAATTCATACATTCGTGTCATTCATCACTAGGGGTCATTGAAGTAAGAAACTCTCTTGGTTCATCTGGATCATTTTGATTTATCTTTGGGTTTGTTTATAAGATAAGAAGTATTTTCTCTTAAGTTCTTGAGAAATGGATTATCATTTAGCCAATTTGAACCTTGCATGATTATTTGTCATGATCTATACATTTCTCACATCCATTCATGCATACATCACCTTATTTTAAACCATTAATAAAATTTTCTCAATGGCACATTTCATTTTTTGGCTTTGATTTTCAATTGGTCTAACATTCATAATGTATATTAATTCAAGGACCAAATTGATTTCAATTGGAACACATTTCATTTTGTTTTTCTTCATAATGTTATAATTCAAAGTTTGATTGAATTCAAAGTAACAAATATGCATTCACATTTTTCAAAATAATTTCAAAGATTCACAATTATAATGCACCATTAGGTTACAAGGAGATTTATCATGTACTTCAAGTTTGATACATTTAGAGTTTGTGTTACAATTTGGATAAAAAAATACCTAAGACCTAACTCTTAAACTCGAATTATTAATGTTTCCATAGCTTTTTTTCTTCACCACCAAGGTAGGCCCTCAAACATTTGTTCATGTATCCTCCAAATCATCCTTCAACCATTTCCATTGAGCAAGAAACCTAACACCAAAACAGAAAAAAAAAATTCAGATTCAAATAATCAAAACAAGAAACCAAGTCATCCAAAATTCAAAATGCAAAAAGAATGGGAAAGCAAAAGAATGTTACTGCAGTAACTAGACATTTTTCAGCAAGTTTTACTATTATTTCAAATGCAAAAATAAGGAAAAAGTTTTTAAAAAAATAGCTGATACGGCAGTAGATTGCACTGAAATGGTAAGACCAATTTAGCATCTTAGAAGGTTTATCATTTGTATTACCATGAATACCACAACATACAGCAATGTGAAACAATTGAAACTCTAAGAAGTCACTATAAGAAGAGGGAGAAATCATTCATAAAGAGGGGGAAGTCATTGCATACAAAAAACCTAACAATCATAAGATTCAAACACAAAAATTTCAAAACCAGCAATACTAACAGGCATTTCAATAAGCACGTGAGACTTTAGCCATCGTCAATGATATTATCTCACTCCCCTCTTATATCAAAAATTCGAAGAACATAGTCCTCCCACAAGCCTTAAAATATGAATGTTACATAAAAAGAAAGAAAAAGCATATCGTGATCGTTTTCTTGTCAGATCCAATCTAAGGTAGTTGTCACGTTTCTCTTCCCTGTTTCCGCTTTTTTGTTCAGTTCTCTATTGTCATTTGGAAGTTAAGGCTATAACCTTCTCTACTCATTATGTTTATAACTATAGATACTTTTAAATGAAGGGATTTGTGGGTTAGGATTACGAATAGGGTTTGTTGTTTTACTGTCGTGATCATTTTGCTTATGTTTGATTCATCTGTGTGCGTGTTTGCTTTGGGTGGTTAGCATCGGGGATGTTTGATTCAGTTTAATTTTTGGTAAGGTTGAGTTTGTCATGATATTAGTGAAAGAGAGAAGGATAGATTGAGTAGAAGGTCTGAGGGAAGGGAGATTTCATTTAGAGGTCTTGTTTGTGCGTGAGTTTGCTTTCTCTTTTTCTTTCCAGATCATTTGAGCAACTGAATGGAACGTGGGGACTTAGGGTTTTCAACTCGTGTATTCCATCTTCCTCATTTAGGGAGACGGATCCGGGTATGGGTCAAAACTTGACCCAGACCTTCTGGACCCATGTTCTCTTGGGCTTGGTCTTATTTAGACATCCCCCTTCGTTTGCATCCCCTCCATACTGTGCCCATTGTGTTTGTTTTTTATGTTTTATGTTATGATTTTTTATTTTGTTGTTTTTTAGATTTTAATTAGACGATGATTAATAAAGCAAATTAATATTAGCTAATTGCTTCACTAGTAAAAAAAAAAAGACTAGTAAAAAAAGAGAGTTTAGTTTTATTTTAAGATAAATCATTTAATTTTCTTCATCCATTTAATTAAATTATTTACTTTTCTTCATCCATTTAATTAAATATTTATGTTTTCTAGTAAGAATATCAAAATAAAAATATAAAAAATAAGAGACGAGGTTTTATGTAATTGTTTTGTGTTTGTTTTCTCTCGATTTTGATTAAAAAGAAAGATATCATATAAATAAATAAATAAATAAATAAAATAAAAAAGAGGAGTTTTAGATTTTTATGTAGATATTTATCTTCTTTTATTTCTAATTTATTTTATCAAATTTTGTTTTTATTCTAAGTTTTTTTAGATGTTTGATTTAGGTTTAGCCTTACGACATATCAAAAATAATAAAGATAAAAAGATATCCTAATAAAAAAAATCCAACAATATAATCTTACTTTTTCCTTTAGAAATAATTTTGTTTTGTTTTTATGCTTGTTTTTATTTATTTTCTCTTATGTTTGTTTGCTTAGTTTCTAATTTCTTACATATTATTACTTCTACTAGTTTTATTGTATTTTATTATATTTTCCCAATCGTCAAAATGTACTCCCACCCCTATGTTTGTAATAGTGTTTTTATTTCTTGTTTTTTTTATTTATGTAGAGTAATTAATTAATTAGATAGACATTAAAACAGAAAAAACATACAAAAAAATATATAATCAACCTTTCAAAAATAATCAAAATACTTAGTCAACACCAAGTTTCATTTTCAAAAACATTGGTCAACACCAATTTGTCACTATTCAACCTCATTCCATTATCCAACATTTTTAAAACCATTTACATACTCCCAATTTCATCAAACACCCTTCTCTCAATCATTTTCAAAACCCTCCAATCACTTCAAACATCTTCATAATAATAAATAAAAGCTTGATCCAACGTCAAGCCATTTTTTCCAATCAAAATTTCAAAACATCTAATAAGATCAAAACTCTTTTCAATAAAGATGGAAAAGGAACGGGGTGGATACAATGAGCTCCAGAGGCTAGGATTCGAGATGGATATCCCGTTAATCCAAACTCTCGCCATCACCTAAAATACATCAAACACATTCAAACCTTTTTGCCTCTTGGCACAACTTTCAAACCTTTTTAAAAAATAAAAGATATTTTATCTTAAGATGATGCAAATCAATATTTCATCCACAACCGTTGAGTTAAGATAAGTGGTGTTTTCTCGTAAATATAGATTTGTAAATCCATTCAATGTGATTGCAAACGCCCGTTCCTCGCCTGTTTTTGGGTAAAACAATGTTTTCGGTCGATTAATACAAGATAGTTTTTGCTAAAACCGACCAACAAAAAACCATTTTTTATCCAGAACTACGTAAGCCTTGAGCTCTTTATTGCACTCGAAGATACGTAGGAGCGAGATTCAAAGTCTCGTCAGAAACCCTAATAAGAAAATAAAACCTTTTTGTCCTATTCTTTCCCCTCTTAATATTTTGAGAAGCCTAACATTTAAAGCTAACATTAAAGCGCACAACTAACCAAACGGTTCGCGTTGGGTACAACGGGACGAGAGAGGTTCTAATATCTTCCCCTTGCGTAATCGACTCCCGAACCCTGATTTGGTTGTGACGACCATATCTTTATCATTCTTTTAGGGGTTTTATCGATATTTTCCTTTTCCCTCTTTGGGAATAAATAAAGTTCGGTGGAGAGTCTATTAGGTTCATCCCACAAGCGTGCGATTGAACTTTGTGAGGTTGTGTTCTCATTTTTCGAGGTACGACTGTTTACCATGGCAAAGTTCTGCCACTCGCGTGTAGCTTTCCCTAAAAATAATGGAAAAGAAGGTCGCGTGTTCACAAAGAAAAATTAATAATGTGAAGAGCTATATTTGTTAGTTTACTGCATCGCGCCTCATAGTACATAGGCAACAGATATAACATTTTAAAGAGAGATGATAAAGAATTTGAGAGAATTTGAGATTGGTGACTAAAAGAGAAATGGAGGTATTAAAAACATTGTGGTAAATTTTCAATAATACCTTTAGAATTCATATTTCAAAATCCAAATGCATCAAATATGCAACATATTATCTCAAAAAAAAAATGTGAAATCAAAAGTAAAAAAATCTATATTTTGAAATTTATATTACTTGTAGATATTAAAATCAGGATGCACCTCAACACACCACACCAAACACAATCTCATAGCCATGCAAAATCAAATTAAAAGGGTTTGTTCGAATTTCAAAATCCATATTCTACCCTGTTATCACAAAAATAAAAATAGTTTGAGAAAGAAAATGAAGAATAACATAACATAAATTATCACAAACAAAAAATACATAAGATAACATGGATATTTGTTAACCTAGATCTAATATGACATTTCATCATCAATAGATGGTTGAAGAAGTTTCAACATTTTTAGTATAACACCCACATATAATACATGTCTATAAATATATATTATATATAGTGTAATACTGGTACTGAAATACATAAGTGTCTATCGGCAACATTGTACATATTTACATGCCCAAAAAGAACTACAACTATGGCATAATATATACAAGGATACCCAAAATAAAACTAAGAGCTAGGTCATTCTCCAAATGATCTCAAAATATATACACAATGAAACGACATCCAAAATATCATACAGTCAAGGACATTAAAGCACATTGTCCTTGTCCTTTACCTGCACAGAACTTCCTGAAAAGAAACATAAAGTATGGGGTGAGATAATAATCCCAGTGGGTTCGCTATCTTATGGGTTCACTCGGGTCTACATGGTTTATTTTCAATTTCTAACTTAAGTCAACAAGGGGAAGAAGACTTAAGAAAATGGGGAATTCTTGCAATGTATGGAAACATGTTACCTAAGTTCTCATAACTCAAAGAAATCACTATTCAGATTCAAGAAACATCAATCCCCGAGCAGACATACATCTAGGGCAAGCTATGTTCACGCATTCTCTTATGATTCGACTTTCGTGGTGGATATTGGGTCCTCTATGAGAATCAAACTCAGTTATAGCAATCGTCACTCGTATGGGACTCAAACCCACTTGGAGTATCTTTCACCGTATAGAACTCTAACCCACTTAGGAGTCCGCCTTTCCCCCATGTCCGCCATGGTTGGGATTCAAATCCAATTGAGGCACGAATCATTGGAGTCACATCCCATTTCCTACTTTACATAAGCATCTCAAAAGAGGACTGCATCATCAATGGAAAAACCATCTGAATACATGATTATCTCCACAAAACGTGATTGAATTTGTCAACCACTAGGTGACCTCATTCACCAATATTCACATTATCAACATATGTTCCATACAATGCCTAGCATTTCTAGTTAATGAAGTACTTACCACGATACACACCAAGGTATCATTGTGTACAAGTATTCCCATTTAAGTTATCTTTCTAATCCTAATCAAAGCACTAGGTTAACTCACTTATTCATCATGAATTTCTCTTAATTATTATTGATACAATGTGTGTGTGTGTGTGTGTGTGTGTGTGTCTGTGTGTGTGTCTATGTGTGTGTGTGTGTGTGTGTGTGTGTGTGTGTGTCATATGTTTAAAAATTGTTACAGTGCATAAAGAATCATCAATAATCAAGATATGAAGGAAATAAACATGAGCCAATCGATTGTTTAGGGAGGCCTAATTGATTGGTTGAGTTCACATTTTTGTTTTTATGAAAAAGACAAAGATCAATCGATTTTAGTTTATTGTCAATTGATTGGCTTTTGAAAATTTTCACTTCTTCCAAATCAGAGAGTCAATATAATCGATTGTAAGTGATTGTCAATCGATTGATTTTAGAAAGTTTTCAATTTCTTCAAAACCGATGAGTTCCTCCAATCGATTGGCCTGGAAGGAAGCCATGACCAATCGATTGGTCCATGTTTTCTTTCTAAAAACTTCTTCTACAACTTCCCATTTCCCAACTTGTACATGCCTATTCACTTATAACATCCATTACACCAAATATACAAGCAACCACATGGAATGGGTTCATCACACAACATGTATATACTTCATAGTTTCTCAAATTCATGAAACATATAGTCATAACAACAACAACAACTTTCAATCATGTGAAACACAACAATCATGGAGAACATGAGTAATTCATTTGTTCATGGCAATTATCATGATCAAGATAGAACATTTATCATACTATTATGAACCTTACTAACTATTCTATGATTCAACATAAACCCTAACTTCTAATTCATGAAGGTCCTAACTAGAACCCACCTTAGAGACGAAGGGATGTTGAAAGATGATGAGATGAGATGATGAATACAAGTTCTTTGTTCCTCTAAGTTTTTCTTCTTATCATGTTTTCTTCCTAAGCTTCTTTCTTTCCCTTCCAAATTTTTCTGTTACTGATAAGAATGGAATGAGGCATAGAGATATGGTGAGAGGAGAATATAAGGTGGAAAAATATGTGGTCAACAAGAGAGAGATTTTTGTGCGGTTATAATTGAATGATGGTGGTAAAAGATATTATTAAGTAGCAATACTTTATAATATTTTCTCTACCAAACCAATTGACTCATTATTAATATTACCAAAATTTTCCTTCTTGTACAAATTAATAAAAGGTCGGTCTCATAGAATATTAATTAAGTCAATCTAAGTTCGCTAGTTACTCTATTTGTCCCAACTGATAACTTTAAGAGTACATATGAAACTCAGATGATCTCAACTGGTATGAATTTGAGTATTTAAAGAAACATGGGGAAATACATTTAAAATATCTTTGGTCGATCCTGCAAGTGTCACATCCACCTCCATTGGACCCTTGGTTGCATAATAGTGAAATATATTCCACAAAACACTTACATATGCATCTAGCTTCAGTTCAAACATATTGAACTTCATATTCCCTTCATTATCAATCGTTGGTGAACGTTACTTAATCTTAACCATTGTTCAATTATCAGTGTAATGCAAGAGATTCTCCATTTTGATTTTTGATCTACAAGGGGGTGTCCTCTGTAACACCCTGATTTATTTTTATTATTTTTCATAATTAAAATTATATGATGTTGTGTATATGTGGGTGATTATGTGTGGTTTGGTTGTGTTTTAGGATACCCTTGGTGTAGGGTAGTGACCTTAAGACTAGACCTTGAGGAAGTGGTTGGAGGTGTGTGACCAAATTCATAGAGACTGGTGGTGTGGTTAGTAACTAATTAATAATATTAGTTAGTAATTATTTAATTGAATAATAGTAGGTGAATATTATTTAAATTAAATAATTATTATTATTAGTATTATTTGTTATTATTTAATTAAATAATAATAATATAATAAGAGGGATTTGGGAATATAAGTGTCAGTACGTGAAAACAAGAGAGAAGAGGAGCTAGGGCAAAGGAGAAGAAGAGGGAGAACCTCCATTGCTAAGGTTGAAGTTGTTGGCAAAACTCAAAGGTAAGGGTGGGGTTCTGACTATCTAAGGGTTGCCATGATAATTTGTGGGTAGTTCTAACATGTAGGTTTTGCGTGTCTCTTCTTTTGTTCATACTTTTGATGGAATGGTACTTATTGAATTTGATTGATTTTCGATTAATGTTGTATGTTGATGTTGGGACTGTTTTAGTGTGATGAAATTGTTGCAATTGTTGCCGTTGTTGAATCGTTTAATTGATGGTTGCTTGATGTCGATGTTGTGGCTGTATGTGATCGTGTGTTAGAGTCGGAATAATATTACGAATGATTTTGAAGAGGAAAACTTGAAATTTTAAGCATTTGAAAAGTGTCTTTTGTCAAAAAAAAAATGTTTTTAGCGAATTCTAAGAAAAGTTAGTTTTTGAAACAACTTAAAATATAAGTTCTGGTGTGAACATATAGCAGAATTGTTGTTTGCAGAAATTCGCCAGGCGAATGGGTTGTCTCGCCGGGCAAAATTGAGAGGCGAGCGAGGGGTGGAAAATAGGAGTTTCTGGAATTTGTATGGGGGATGATTTCGTTTCTGCTTCGCCAGGCGAGCATTGGGCGAAATGGGAATCTCGCCGGGTGAATGAGGATTTCGCCAGGAAAAGGTGAGTTTGCTGGTGTCTCGCTGGGCGAACGTCAAGCGAGCAGAGACAGTAGTCAGCTGTCACTGGAACGAACTGAATTTTCTAAAACTTCAAAAATCCGTATCTTTTGATCCGTAGGTCCGTTCCAGTCGTCGTTCGAATCGTTGGAAAGCTGGTTTTGTGTACTTTCTGTTAAAATTATTTTCAATACCTGAATTCCAACAATTCAACGCATTAGTTGCATTTTCTTATACGCTGGGATGTATTGAACGTGGAAATGTTGAGTTCGGTTGTGCGAATGTGTGTTGTAGCTGTGGATTGCAATGGTTGAATGTTTTGTCAGGTATATGTTCTGTGTCGGGAAGTTGTGGTATGATGTATTGGTTGTATGATAGTCATATGCATTGGTCGTCATTGTATGTTGTCGTTGATGCATATCATATTTGTATAAGTTGTATGATAAGTCGTGTGCCCATGTGGGGTGTGAGCGCCTTATCTGGATTCCTTGAAACAAAATTGTGTTGTTGTTGTTGAGGTAATCGTGTGCCCATGTTGGGTGTGAGAGATTACGGGTGTCATGTGCCCATGTGGGGTGTGAGCAACTAATATGGAAATTTCGACGGGAATTATGATCATGAAAAAGGGATAGAATTGGTACCACATACATTGAGTCGAGTTGCGAGTCTCATCGCATTGCATTGTATTGTAATTGTGATCGTCGTTGTGTCTTGTTGATGGATATTGACTGCGTGGATGTATGTGTTGAATGGGTGACTTATGCATGAAATGAATTGTGCTTGCTAATTATCATGCTTTCCTTTATTTAGTTATGATATTTCACCCCTTCTGTTTGAATGTTGCCTCTACGTGGGTAACGTGCAGATAATCCGCAGTAGGAGATTTGATGTGAGTGGAAGATGGAGTCTTCCAATTATGCTTGTAGCGTCGGTGTCTACTCTGATATGTAACACTGGGGTTGTCGGAACACTTTTATGTCATTTATATTGGTTGGATATTGTTTGGATATCTATTCATATGATGTTTCTTACAATTACTTTAAAATATGATTATGCTTTAAATCATTAAATTGTCTAGTTGTTGATGTTCCGCTGCTTAAATAAAATTGAAGTTTAGACATGGTGAATGTTTAACTATTATTATTACTGTTAGTAATTTTTTTAAAGGACAAGTGTTACATATATGATTGCATGAGCAGGTGTTTGTCGAACCGTAACATCCTAAATGTTTTTGTATTGAACTTTTTTTGAATTTGTACTCAGATAATTATATTATTTTACGCAGGGGTTTAGGGTGTTACATAGTGGTATCAGAGCAGGTCGGTCTGTCCAGCTAAGTTGTCGAGTCGTTGTTATGTGACAGTGATTATTGTCGACGTCGTTTCCTTAACCATTGTGTTCTGTTATTGATGCGTAACACATTTAGAATGGCTGGAAGGAACGACGCTGCTATTGCTGCTTCTTTGAAGGTTGTTGCTCAGGCGATACAGAACTCGCCTCATTCTGATGAGAATGACGAGTTTCGAAAGAATAGACCGCCTACCTTCAAGGGAATATATGATCCAGATGGAGCGTGGGTTTGGCTCAAGGAGATCGAGAGAATCTTCTGGGTTATGGAATGTTCTGAGGCACAGAAGGTGCGGTTAGGTACTCACATGCTGGCCGAGGAGGCTAACGACTGGTGGGTTAGCACTCGTCAATTGTTGGGAGCAACAGGAGAGGTAATCACTTGGGCTGTGTTCAACAGGGAGTTCTTGAGGAAGTATTTTCCTAAAGATGTCAGAGGGAAGAAAGAGATTGAATTTCGGGAATTGAAGCAGGGTAACATGACGGTTATGGAGTATGCTGCCAAATTCTCAGATCTGGCTAAGTTTTACCCTCACTACAGTGCGGCAACAGTTGAGTTCTCAAAGTGTGTCAAGTTTGAGAATGGATTGAGGCCTGAGATCAAACAGACGATTGGTTATCAGCAAATCAGAAGGTTTCCATATTTGGTGGATTGTTGTAGGATATTTGAAGAGGATAGTAAGGCTCGATCGGCTCACTATAAAGGATTGGCCGATAAGAGGGGGAAAATAACTGATGAACCGTGGGAAGCCTTATGCAGCTCCAGTTGAGAAAGGTAAACAGAAATACACTGATGGAAAGAATCCGAGTGGGGGAGGTGCCCCTGCTCCTCTTAAGTGTTACAGGTGTGGTGAGCTAGGTCATCGCGTCAGTGAGTGTACGAGTGATGTGAAGAAATGCTTCAAGTGTGGGCAGGCAGGACATCTGATTGCTGACTGCAAGGTTAATATGGTGACTTGTTACAACTGTTGAGAACAGGGCAATATTAGTACTCGTTGCCAGAAGCCAAAGCAAGCTTCAACTGGAGGAAAGGTGCTCGCTTTGACAGGGACTCAGTCTTCCAGTGATGACAGACTGATTAGAGGTACATGTTGAGACAGCATATGTCCCATTAGTGAAATTCTAATGAAACCTTTAATAAAGATACAGAAAATTTGAAACTTTTAAATAACAAGTCTGAATTAATTAAAAACATACTGCATCACATACATATGCTTCAAATATATTTTACATAGAGTTTGACATTGTTAAGACTAGTGGCCTTGCCACATAGATAAAACATAAAACAAAAGTACAGAAAGGAAACGAAAAGAAAGCAAAACAAAAAGGACCTCCTAAGTCCAATGAGACTAACACTTATACTGACTGTAGTAGTAGGGATATGATCAGCGTTTGACAAAACACTAACAACTCCCAATCTAGATGTTAAAGTAACCCATCTCCACGTCACTTCATATCCTTTCCTTCTGAACTGTCGGGAAGTAAGCAAGATTCGCGCTCGTTGTCTGATCGTCATAGAATAACCCACAAAACAAAAAAGGATACAGGGCTAAGATTTATGTACAAGTTTAAAAGTGGGAATGAATGTGTAAAATAATAATATATATGGCAACCACAATTATTCAAACAAGCGTATCTTTAACCCATAATTATATATACTCTATCTCTATTTATTCTAATGCATCCCTGAACTATATGCTGACTAGGGCCACTAAACGTTGTCAATAATATCTATCCCATTTACCAAGATCAAATATCACAAGACCACATGCCACAAACGTACTCTCAATTACCAAGAGTTATGCCACCTAACTTCACACAGAGTCTAGGTGTTATATGTCGATCGTCCCTGAGAATTTAGGCCAAGAACCTTGCCTTGCCTAACATGTATAGATAATAATCTTCGTCGGGATTGTAGGCGACCAATCAACCTCGTGCATCCCATACTATATGGTAGTGGACTTACACATTCCTCAATGCAAGTCTATATGATCACTCAATCATCTTGTTGTAACTCTCAACCATAAGTATTAAGTTAATACTTGGGAAATATCGTATCAACCCTTAAGGTTATACTTATTATCTAGATACTTAAGTTGAGTGCCAAATCCATCACATGTCTTGTTGTATTTCTTCTTGGCATGATCATTATCTCTACATAATCAGCTCAGTTTGTACAATGAATAATTGTATGGTTGACTTCCCAGGTAAGAGAGGTGGACCATAAAGGACATAGTCGACCAAGTCTTTCCTTAGCCAGAATCCAACCAAATACAACTACTCAATGTATCCAACTTCCCTTATGTTATTGGTGATCTAATACTTAATATCTAGTAATGTTGTTCTCTCCTTAATAGATCATCATTCTTAGTCTAACAATCACAGTCATTCAAGTATAAATAAAATAAACAATTTAGACAATTAATCAAACAATGAAAGCACAATACAACCTCAAGTTGTCATAGATTATTCATATGATAAATAATTAAGGTCGGCGTAACCTCGCTCACTGATTCGTGAAAATCATTATTCGAGAATAGGCTCTCCTAACTTATTTATCGCTAGTAGGGCTTGGGTCACCACTACACACATATATATTAAGCTATTTTACGCTAACCGTCCCAACGTATACGAAATCTTGCCCCCACCTTTTGTTGTTGAGCGTTGTTGAAAGTCCACGAGCGTTTTCTTCGATCTTTGCCAAGAACCTAATTTACGATAACCGTTGAATTGTACAAAATTTATAAAATTATTAGAATATAATTTATGGTTAATTAAACATACTTCCGTTACAACTTGAAATATTTATTTATTAAAATATTTAATAATAACTTCCATTATATTTAAATAATTATTAAATTCAAATATAAATTAGACTATACCTCCGTTTGGATTTGCTCGTTTTAGAAAATTATCAAGAGTATATTCCTAATAACACTTAAATTATAATAATACTTGGGCATTATAACGAATTAAAATGGTAAAATTTATTTTGGACTTTATAAGTTCAATATCTCGACGTCTAAATGGAATTTGCATAGAAATTTTAAAATTACCTTTATATAAATAACATAATTAAAATAATATAATTAAAATAAAATGGACATTATAACGGCTTACCGGTTACTTATGAAAATGATTTGGGCAGAACTTTGACGTATAAAACTCCTTTGAAAGTTTAGAAGAACTTTTACTACAAAATAACTCTAAAAGTTACGAACCGACACCGTGAGAACCTCAATAACTAAAACTAATATTGTTATATGAAGAAACTAGAAAAGAACATAAATAAAGAGGTAAGAAAGACGATTTGTGAATGAGTGAATGAAAATGGGGTGGGAAAGACCCCTATTTATACTAGTTGTAAAATATTAAAATAACATAAATGTGTCTTCTTTTGCCCATACTTTTCAACTCTTGCTAGTAAATATGTCTTTATCAAATATTTACTAGTCTTACATCAATAGTTCTTTAGATGTTCTAGTATGACTTTGTGAAAATAATTTATGAGAAAGGTATGGGAGCTTGATATCTTAATGTTTCATGACATAATAGCATTTATGATATTAATAAAAAATGAGATATATATTTCTTTTATAAAAATGAAATGATAATAATAATAAAAATAATAATAATGACAAGAATGATAATTATTATTAACTTAAGATTATTTTATTTTCTAATTAGTTTGTAGACTAAAATGATAATATTCAAATAAAATAAAATAATAATAATAACAAAACAACAACAATAATAATAATAAAAATAATATGAATAATTAATTAAATTAAAGTTAAGTATTTTTAAGTATTAATTTCAATTTCAAAGTTTAGTTTGTAAAATGAAACGATGATATTCAAATTGAATAATTATATTAATAATAAAAATAAAGGATAATTAATTGATAAACTAATTATTATAGGTGCTAGTTTCAATATTTAGATTTTAATAATTAGTGATGTTAAAATCTCAAATCTAATCAGATATATTATTTAAAGTATGGAAAATTAGGATGTTACATAACCACCCCCCTTAAAAGAAATTTCGTCCTCGAAATTTAGCGTACCTAAAACATATGTGGATACTTCTGACGTATGTCTTCTTCCCTTTCCCAAGTAGAATCACCAGTTACATCATCCTACACAACTCTAACCAATGGTATCTGCTTTCCACGAAGTTCCTTAATTCGATGATCTTAAATCTTGACAAGTAAAGCCTCATATTCCAAGTTATCTCTAAGTTCCACAGTTTCAGGCTTAATGACATATGAAAGGTCAGGATAATACTTCTTTAGTTGTGATACATGGAATACATCATGAAGATTAGACATGTTTAGCGGTAAAGCAATGTGGTACGCTACAGGTCCAATCCGCCGTAGAATTTGAAAAGGCCTGATAAACCTTGGTGTTAACTTCCTAGTTTTGATTGCTCGTGCAATTCCCACTCTAGGAGTTACCCTAATGAACACATGATCTCCTGCCTCAAATTCCAAAGGTCTTCTCCTCTTATCACTATAACTTTTTTTACGATCATGTGCAGCCTTCATTTTTTCTCTAATAAGCTTAACCTGATCTGTCGTTTGTTACACGAATTCTGAACCCAATATTTTGTTTTCTCCAACTTCATACCAACATAAAGGTGTACGACACTTTCGTTCATACAATGCTTCATATGGAGCCATGCCGATACTTGAGTGAAAGTTATTGTTGTAAGTAAACTCAATCAATGGTAAGAACTTATCCCAACTTCCTTATTGTTCAAGAGCACAAGCTCTCAACAGATCCTCTAACGACTGAATCGTCCTTTCAGACTGGCCATCGGTTTGGGGATGATAAGTTGAACTTAACCTCAGTTTGGTTTCTAACTCTACATGCAACTGATGCCAAAAATTTGATGTGAATCTGGGATCTCTATCACTAATTATACTTGAAGGTATCCCATGCAATCTAACAATTTCCTTTACATATACCTGAGCTAGTCTCTCCAATTTAAACGTCTGGTTGATGGGAATGAAATGTGCACTCTTTGTCAACCTATCAATGACTACCCAAATTACATCATGCTGATTTTGAGTCTTGGGCAAAGCGGTTATAAAATCCATATTTATTCCGTCCCACTTCCACTCTGGAATGTCTAAAGGTTGTAACAGTCCAGATGGCTTCTGATGTTCAATCTTTTCCTTCTGACATACCAAAAAACTTTGAACATATTCTGTTATATGCTTCTTCATTCCAAACCACCAAAACATTTTCTTCAAGTCTTGATACATCTTTGTGGCTCCTGGATGAAAACTCATCTTACTTTTGTGGTCCTCTTCCAAAGTCAACTTTCGAATATCCTGGTTTTAAGGTACACACAACCTTTCTCTAAACCTTAGGATTCCATCGCTCTTTATGTTAAAATCTCCATTTTGATCATCTCTTATAGTTTCCTTTAGGTTCATTAGATGGTCATCAAGTTGTTGTTCATCTTTGATCCATTTTAGAAATTCATTAGACACGACAATAGCGCCTATGAATATACTTCCTTCATTGTGATGTACTCCTAAGTTTAAATCCACGAATTCGTTAATCAACTCTTCTTCCCTCAACATCATTGCAGATACATGAAGTTTCTTTCAACTCAAAGCGTCTGCAATAACATTGGCCTTTCCTGGATGATACTGCAACTCTAAATCATAGTCCTTCAAGAATTCCATCTAGCGCCTTTGTCTCATGTTTAGATCCTTCTGATCAAATAAATACTTCAGGCTTTTGTGATCACTTAACACGGTGAACTTTGATCCATAAAGATAATGTCTCCTAATCTTTAAGGCGAACACAATTGCTGCTAACTTTAGATCATGAGTCGGGTAGTTCCTCTCATGGACCTTCAACTGTCTTGATTCATAAGCTATCACCTTCCTTTCTTGCATCAACACACAACCAAGACCTTGATATGACGCATTACAATACACATCAAATTGTCCTGATGGATCTGGTAAGATGAGTATTGGTGATGAAGCTAGTATTTCCTTTAACTTCTGAAAACTTTCTTCGCACTCTTTAGTCCATTCAAAGTTTTTACCTTTCCTCGTTAACTGAGTCATAGGCAAAGCGGTCTTTGAAAATCCTTCAATGAACCTCCGATAATATCCAGCTAGTCCAAGAAAACTTTGAATCTCGCCAACATTCTTTGGACTTTCCCACTTTGTTACTGCTTCGAATTTACTCGGGTCTACTGCAATACCTTCTTTCCTGATTACATGACCAAGAAATTGTACCTCCTTCAACCAAAATTCACATTTTGAGAATTTTGCATACAATTGACGGTCCTTTAATATCTGTAGCACAATTCTCAAATGTCCTTCGTGCTCTACTTCATTCTTAGAATAAATCAAAATGTCATCAATGAAAACTACAACAAATTGATCTAAGTATGACCTAAAGATCTTATTCATGTAATCCATGAATATTGCTGGAGCATTAGTCAAACCAAATGGCATAACTAAGTACTCATAGTGTCCATAACGGAATCTAAAAGTTGTTTTTGGAATATCATCCTCTTTAACCATGATCTGATGATATCCAGACTTCAAGTCAATCTTCGAGAATACTGATGTTCCCTTCAACTGATCCATCAAGTCGTTGATTCTAGGTAAAGGATACTTGTTTTTCACAGTAGCTTTATTAAACTACCTGTAATCTACACAAAGTCTAGAAGAACCATCCTTCTTCTTCACAAACAAGATTGGAGCTCCCCATGGCGATACACTTGGTCTAATAAATTCATTTTCTAACATCTCGTCTAATTGTTTCTTTAACTCAGCAAGCTCTGAGGGCGACATTCGATAAGGAGATATAGAAATTGGTCCAGTGCCTGGAACCAAGTTTATAGCAAACTCCACTTCCCTAACCGGTGGTAAACCTGAAACATCTTTTGGAAAGACTTCCGGGAATTCACAGACCACTGGAAAATTTTCAACACTAGGGTTTTCTCCTACTGATATGGAGAATAACATCATAAATTTTTTAGTGAGGGTTTCAACCTTGCTGATTTCTCCACTATCTTCTCAAAACGTTAAAATTTTCTTCTTGCATCTCAAGTTTATATCGTTGGCTGATAACCAATCCATTCCTAAGATGACATATAGGTCTTGTAGCGGGAGCACCACAAGATCTACTAAAAATCTTCTATTTTCTAAGATTATTGGGCAGTCTACACAGACTGAACAAGTTACCATTCTTTCTCCCGAGGGAGTTGTAATAGTCAACTTATAGTTGAGATCAACAATTTCAAATCCCAAAAATTCAGCACAAGATGTAGATATAAAAGAATGTGTAGCTCCTAAATCGAATAATACTTATACCAGCTTATCTCTAATTAAACACATACCTTGAATTAACCTAGCTGACTTTGAGATCACAACCCCTCTAATTGCAAATACTCTTCCAGTGGTTGGCTTATTGTGATTCTGAGGTCTCTGACCAACACTTCGTCCTCTATTCCTTGCTCTCCCTAAATTGTTATTGTTTATTAGACTGCTCTTCTGGAATGTTAGTTGATTTTGTCCTTGGGGACCATCTTTGAGAAAATGGCCTTTCTGACCACAGCAAAAACAAGCTCCAATATTTCTATTTGGACAATCTTTGTTAAGATGTGCCCCTCCACAGCTGTAACACTTGAACATTAACCTTCTAGAATTCTGGTTATGATAAGGTGTAGGCCTTTGATATGGCCTACCCCCTTGTTAGGTCCTTCCTCCATGGCCTCGGTTAAAGTGGCCCTTGTGATTGTTGTTTCGAGTTGGTCTCCTGATCCATATTGATTCTTCCTATTGTCAATTCCTTCCATTTCCTGACACCTTTCTGTCAGCTCACCAAAGCACACAATATGCAGAGGTAAAACTGCCCTCTGGATATCATATTTCAATCCATCTTGATACTTTTCACACATCCATTCTTCCCTTGGATGCAAGCGGTAAAACTCAGAATACTTTAGCAAGGATTCAAACTTCCTAGTATACTCTCCCACTGTCATCACACCTTGACGCAGGTTCTGATATTCTCTCTCCTTCTCCTTCCTACATAACTTTGGAAAACACTTCCCCAAAAATTCTTCTTTGAACAAGATCCAATTGATCTTTCTTCCTTCCTCTTCCAACAATCTATATTTTCCTCTCCACCAAGCTTCAGCATCGCCTGTCAGCATGAATTTTGCATAACCAACCCTTCTATTCTCTCTACATTGCGTGAAAGAAAATATCTTCTCTATCTCTTGAAACATTTCTCAACACCTTCTGGATTAAAGTCACCACCAAACTGTGGTGGTTTTCCTTTCAGAAACGAGTTCAATCTCGTATCTTCATGCACAATTTCCCTTTGTTGTTGCTGAAAAAGTTGATGATCTCGAGTGATTTACAGGATTTGAGCATTTTGTTGTGTTTGAACTAACACACCTGCAGCAAGTTCACGAACATCTCGAGTGTCAGCTTGAGAGTTCGTTCCAGTTTGGGAATGATCTTCTCGTCCCATGGGAATGGTAGGTGCTCATTCGGGAGTAACTTCGTCACTCGCATTCCTACATACACCTCTAGTAGTGCCTCTACCAACACTCCTACCACGCCTCACGTTTCTGAAGTTCTGAACCATAACTTCCTGAAAAGGATAAGTCATTAGGTTCAATCACTCACAAGACATAAAAAAACATAACAATTATGTATATTTATATCCCAATGAATGATTCATCGATAAGGATTTTTGTCAAGTCTCTCACAAGCAAGGGATAGTTATGTCTAAAATGTTGAATTAATGCTTTAGACATGCTTATATCTAGAATTCGGGCAAACATAATAAAAATATATCAATTTATTCAATAACAACGATTACAAAAACCATGACCATGTCTCATTCAAAAACCTCTATTTGTAAACCAAGCTAAGACTAATAATGGTAAAACTATAATTATCATTATTGGTACGAAATCTTTACCTAATTCTTCATGCTTGATAATACCAATAATAAAAAGGATAATGACAAGAAGAGTGATGAATAAAAGAAAACATTTAGCCATTTGAAAGGTATAGATAAATATTCTGAAATTGATATGAAAATAATGAATGGGTGTGAAGTATTTATAGAGTGAATTTTGTGAAGTGTCTGTTACATTACCGTTGGGTTTGTGACCGTTGGGGAAGGGAAAAAAAATTATGTGTGTTAAAGACGCTTCCTAGATCACTGTACTAGAAGGCTCTCAAGATGAAGACTCAACGCACAGAAGAAAAGTTATCATCCAGTTTGGAATTCAACTTGATACAGTCTGTATAATTCTAGACACTTACGCTCCGAGCTAAATTGACCAGCTCTAATACCATTTGATGAGATAGCCTATGTCCCATTAGTGAAATTCTAATGAAACCTTTAATATAAATACAAAAAATTTGAAACTTTTAAATAACAAGACTGAATTAATTAAAAACATACTGCTTCACATACATATGCTTCAAATATATTTTACATAGAGTTTGACATCTTTAAGACTAGTGGCCTTGCCACATAGATAAAACATAAAATAAAAGTACAGAAAGGAAACCAAAAGAAAGAATAACAAAAAGGACCTCCTAAGTCCACGAGACTGACACTTATACTGACTGTAGTAGTAAGGATATGATCAGCGTTTGACAAAACGCTAACAACTCCCAATCTAGATGTTATAGTAACCCATCTCCACGTCACTTCATATCCTTTCCTTCTGAACTGCCGGGAAGTAAGCAAGATTTGCGCTCATTGTCTGATCGTCATAGATTAACCCACAATACAAAAAGGGATACAGGGCTAAGATTTATGTACAAGTTTAAAAGTGGAAATGAATGTGTAAAATAATAATATATATGGCAACCACAATTATTCAAACAAGCGTATCTTTAACCCATAATTATATATACTCTATCTCTATTTATTCTAATGCATCCCTGAACTATATGCTGACTCAGGCCAATAAACGCTGTCAATGATATCTATCCCATTTACCAAGATCAGATATCACAAGACCACATGCCACAAACGTACTCTCAATTACCAAGAGCTACGCCACCTAACTTCACACGGAGTCTAGGTGTTATAAGTCGATCGTCCCTGAGAATTCAGGCCAAGAACCTTGCCTTGCCTAGCATGCATAGATAATAATCCCCGTCGGGATTGTAGGCGACTGATCAACCTCGTGTGTCCCATACCGCACGGCAGTGGACTTACACATTCCTCAATGCAAGTCTATATGATCACTCAATAATCTTGTGGCAACTCTCAACCATAAGTATTAAGTAATACTTGGGAAATATCGTATCAACCCTTAAGGTTATACTTATTATCTAGATACTTAAGTTGAGTGCCAAATCCATCACATGTCTTGTCGTATTTCTTCTTGGCATGATCATTATCTCTACATAATCAGCTCAGTTTGTACAATGAATAATTGTATGGTTGACTTCCCAGGTAAGAGAGGTGGACCATAAAGGACATAGTCAACCAAGTCTTTCCTTAGCCAGAATCCAACCAAATACAACTACTCAATGTATCCAACTACCCTTATGTTATTGGGGATCTAATACTTAATATCTAGTAATGTTGTTCTCTCCTTAATAGATCATCATTCTTAGTCTAACAATCACATTCATTCAAGTATAAATAAAATAAACAATTTAGACAATTAATCAAACAATGCAAGCACAATACAACCTCAAATTGTCATAGATTATTCCTATGATAAATAATTAAGGTCGGCGTAACCTCGCTCACTGATTCGTGAAAATCATTATTCGAGAATAGGCTCTCCTTACTTATTTATCACTAGTAGGGCTTGGGTCACCACTACACACATATATATTAAGCTATTTTACATTAATCGTCCCAACGTATACGAAATCTTGCCCCCACCTTTTGTTGTTGAGCGTTGTTGAAAGTCCACGAGCGTTTTCTCCGATATTTGCCAAGAACCTAATTTACGATAACCGTTGAATTGTACAAAATTTATAAAATTATTAGAATATAATTTATGGTTAATTAAACATACTTCCGTTACAACTTGAAATATTTAATTATTAAAATATTTAATAATAACTTCCGTTATATTTAAATAATTATTAAATTCAAATATAAATTAGACTATACCTTCGTTTAGATTTCTTCGTTTTAGAAAATTATCAAAAGTATATTCCTAATAACACTTATATTATAATAATACTTGTGCATTATAACGAATTAAAATGGTAAAATTTATTTTGGACTTTATAAGTTCAATATCTCGACGTCTAAATGGAATTTGTATAGAAATTTTAAAATAACCTTTATATAAATAACATAATTAAAATAATATAATTAAAATAAAATGGACATTATAACGGCTTGTCGGTTACTTGTGAAAATGATTTGACCAGAACTTTGACGTATAAAACTCCTTTGAAACTTTAGAAGAACTTTTACCACAAAATAACTCTAAAAGTTACGAACCGACACCGTGAGAACCTCAATAACTAAAACTAATATTGTTATATGAATAAACTAGATAAGGAAAGAAATAAAGAGGTAAGAAAGAAGATTTGTGAATGAGTGAATGAAAATGGGGTGGGAAAGATCCCTATTTATATTAGTTGTAAAATATTAAAATAACATAAATGTGTCTTCTTTTGCCCATACTTTTCAACTCTTGCTAGTAAATATGTCTTTATCAAATATTTACTAGTCTTACATCAATAGTTCTTTAGATGTTCTAGTATGACTTTGTGAAAATACTTTATGAGAAAGGTATGGGAGCTTGATATCTTAATGTTTCATGACATAATATCATTTATGATATTAATAAAAAATGAGATATATATTTCTTTTATAAAAATGAAATGATAATAATAATAAAAATAATAATAATGACAACAAGGATAATTATTATTAACTTAAGATTATTTTATTTACTAATTAGTTTATAGAGTAAAATGATAATATTCAAATAAAATAAAATCAAATAATAATAATAACAAAACAACAACAATAATAATAATAAAAATAATATGAATAATTAACTAAATTAAAGTTAAGTATTTTTAAGTATTAATTTCAATTTTAAAGTTTAGTTTGTAAAATGAAACGATGATATTCAAATTGAATAATAATATTAATGAAACGATGATATTCAAATTGAATAATAAAACGATGAGCAGAGATAGTAGTCAGCTGCCACTGGAACGAACTGAATTTTCTAAAACTTCAAAAATTCGTATCTTTTGATCCGTAGGTCCGTTCCTGTCGTCGTTAGAATCGTTGGAAAGCTGGTTTCGTGTACTTTCTGTTAAAATTATTTTCAATACCTGAATTCCAGCAATTCGACGCGTTAGTTGCGTTTTCGTATACGCTGGGATGTATTGAACGTGGAAATGTTGAGTTCGGTTGTGCGAATGTGTGTTGTAGCTGTGGATTGCAATGGTTGAATGTTTTGTCAGGTATATGCTGCGTGTCGGGCAGTTGTGGTCTGATGTATTGGTTGTATGATAGTCATATGCATTGGTCGTCGTTTTATGTTGTCGTTGATGCATATCATATTTGCATAAGTTGTATGATAAGCCATGTGCCCATGTGGGGTTTGAGCGCCTTATCTGGATTCCTTGAAACGGAATCGTGTTGCTGTTGTTGTTGAGGTAATTGTGTGCTTATGTGGGGTGTGAGCGATTACGGGTGTCGTGTGCCCATGTGGGGTGTGGGCGATTTATATGAAAATTCCGACCGGAATTATGATCATGAAAAAGGGATTGAATTGGTACCACATGCATTGAGTCGTGTTGTGAGTCTCATTGCATTGCATTGTAGTTGTAATCGTCGTTGTGTCTTGTTGATGGATATTGACTGCGTGGATGTATGTGTTAAATGGGTGACTTATGCATGAAATGAACTGTGCTTTCTAATTATCATGTTTTCCTTTATCTAGTTATGATATCTCACCCCTTCTGTTTGAATGTTGCCTCTACGTGGGTAACGTGCAGATAATCTGCAGTAGGAGATTCGATGTGAGTGGAAGATGGAGTCTTCCATTTATGCTTGTAGCATCGGCGTCTGCTCTGATATGTAACATTGGGGTTGTCGGAACGCTTTTATGTCATTTATGTTGGTCGGATATTGTTTGGATATCTGTTCATATGATGTTTCTTACAATTACTTTAAAACATGATTATGCTTTAAATCATTAAACTGTCTAGTTGTTGATGTTCCGCTGCTTAAATAAAATTGAAGTTTAGACATGGTGAATGTTTTACTATTATTATTACTGTTAGTAATTTTTTTTAAAGGACAAGTGTTACATATATGATTGCATGAGCAGGTGTTTGTAGAACCGTAACATCCTAAATGTTTTTGTATTGAACTTTCTTTGAATTTGTACTCAGATAATTGTATTATTTTACGCGGAGGTTTAGGGTGTTACATCCTCTATGGCCCTAAATTCAACAGGAGGTCCCACGTCTTTAAAGTAAACTAATGTGATATACCAATATTGATCTTTGATGTATTTTTAAATATAAAAAAAAAACATATGAGAGATAATTACATAAGGTTTAAATCATTATGGACCATACAAAATCAACCATGTCTTAGGGGTCAGTCCAAAGATTGAAATTCGGATTCAATCATGTATAGACAAACGTTTGTCCAAATTTTGAAATCCGAATTCACCTTATTATGTACGAAATAACACAAAAAGTTTTCTCTCGATATTGAAATCTGGATTCACCAAAGTTTCAAAATACATATGGGATTTCTCTGGATTTTGAAATCTGAATTCACCCTTACGGAGGCCGGCTTACAGAGCTTGTATAACAGACATAACTAATTTTTTTGACATAAAAAATGTTAAATCCAATATTTATACAAGTAATGTTAGATATACATTAAAACACGTCAAAATGTATCCAAATTACACCGGTGAAAATGACAATCTAACATTACGTACAAAAATTAGGTCACCACCTAAATGCATTGTAAGATCAAAACTAAAATGCATTAAAATATGTGTCACCGCCTAAATATATATCAATGGGTGATCATGCCGTTAACTTTTCCTGATTTGGTTGTCTTTCAATATCGTTCAACTTTGGAAACTCTTTATTTTTAGGACTGTAAAATTGGAGAGCTCAGAAAAAATGAGTCAAGATGCTCAAAATAAGATGGAGATCACTTAGTTGAATTATCACTAGGTGTTGGTTTAGCTTTCATAGGAGCACCATTTGATTATTTCTGAAACATATGTTCACATATTGCAAACTTTTGTTTGTTAGTAAATTATTTTCTAAAATCTACCTAGACATCACCTGGTTTATCCATCCTTAGATGCAGTAGCTTTGGTGATAGCATTAGAGTACATCATAACTACAACTAATAAAAAAACAAAAGGCCATTTAAATTCATCATTAAAATAGTTATGAATTCAATTTCCAGACAAATTGTAAAAAGTTATGGAAATCAAAATTCAAATGCAACGTTCATATTTCAGAAAACAAAATACCTTAAATTTTCTCATCATTGATTAATGAAATACACGTACATTACCTGTATTTCTAGTTAATTTTTGCCTTTTGATACTAGAATGTTCTTAAAAGTAAAAATCTTGAATAAAAATGGTAGAAGATTTTAATAAGATTTTACAATATTTGTGTAATGATCATGAAGACTCGTATACATGCAAGATTAAGCAAAATATGTTTTTCTGGTTGGTTTTTCCAAATTTCAATCTCCAGACAATGTGTCTGGAGAATAGAATTCAGACATACTATATGGTGCAAAGGGTATTTTGGGTTTCTATAAGATGTACAGTCTACAAAAAATGTAGTGAACACAATCCAAAATATAACAATGGTGGCTCATTTGTGATCCAATTAATAAAAACAACACATATAAATTTTACAAATATGACATTTATTTTAAAGCGGAGAAAATATATTTCTTCATAATATTTTTGTAATAATATAACATACTTGATATGTCTTTTATAAAACAATTTTATTTTATTTTATGTTAAACAAATAATTTATATAAATTTATTTATAAACACTTATTTTAATAAACATTTATCCTATAAGTTCAAGTTTTCAAATAAACTGTATGTCCAAACCTGTCCCTAGTCAATACTCAACCCCAATAGATCTGAATTCAATTGCCATCTCTATACGCAAACACTAAAAAGATGGTTATGTATTAACATACACAATTTCAATGTTACAGTTTCTTAATAATTGTTAACCAAAGTTCATAGCTTTTTTACCAAAGAAACCTAACCCTTTCAAAGGAAGTATAGCCACAATGATCCTCATCACACTCCCTCACATTTTGTACAAACAATGGCCACATATATCCTTCCCAACAAAGAGCCTTTTTTGCAATGCTCCCCCTGGACAATATATTCACAAGAAAACCCTCTCCTAAAAGGTTCCAAATTCCCTGCAGTCTGCGTACTTCTCGAAATGCAAGGAATTTGTTTTCTTCCTAGAACATTCTTGTCATACCATATTGAACAGTCCCAACTTTTCTATGAGAAGTTGCCCCAGCTGCAGCACCAACTCCACCATATTGCGCCGCCTTTGATTGCAACAAGTTTGTTTCTATGGCGATTTGATCATCTTTTTCTAACTTGTTTACTCCTACCCTTGTCATGAAAAACGGATTTGTATCAATATTAATGGCTATATCTGGCCCCATCTTCGCATTAACTCCGCATTGTTGTCCATGTTTTGCTTGCAAAACTCCGCCCTTATCGGCTTCTGTGGCCGACCTTTCTTGATTAGATGTACTACTAGGCGGCCTTTGATAGTAATATGCTGGCGGAACAGGTTGAGGAGGAAGCACAGAAGAACCTCTGATAAACGCCCTTGGATCATAAGAATCCTTAACAATATTTCCATACTCGTACGGAACAACCGGCCCGACAATTTTACCAGGCTTTGCTGATAAGAAAAAATGAGAATGTTAATAATTGTTAATATTTGATTGCCCCGCATAAATTTAAAGACTACAACAATAAACAAACACATACATAGTGGAATTCTTTGCGGTCCTTGGATTGTCCTTGGCATTGAAATTTCAGTATCTCTAGTGATCTTATTATATTCCTCGGGTGTTGGCCGGTTTTTGCTAGAAGCAATACTTGTTTGCTCTTTTTGAGGTAACGTATTTGAATGTACAATTGTTGACCTGTCAATTATTCAAAAATCACATTATGAATGGAATTATCCTTTAAGTAGCATGGAAGCAAATTCAACATGTAGTAGGTGTGGTAGGTTTTAATCTACCAATTTGTGAAATGTGAATTCCCTGTACACTATACTACATTGAAAGGGCAACTAAATAATTTGCGATACAAGTTACCATCCCTTTGACACTTTTTGCATATATTAAGAGAAGTCGGCGGCATTGTAATTAATATGCACATTTTATTATAGAACACTCAATCTCGTAATTGCGAACTTTACGTGAACGGCACGGCACTTATGAATTAGAATTACCTTGGAAGAGAAACATGTTTTCGGTCAAGTGGTATAACAGGACCGTTTTTACCATTTTCCTCTAGATGAGCAAACTGCTTTCTGAATTGATCCACGGCACTGTAAAGAAATGGACCATAAAAGATTAAGCACTAAATGATAGAGTTGAAAATCTTAAAAGAAATTGACAATGTTGTATAAAAAGTCGAAATGCCAGTAAATAATCAAAACCTTGGATAGAGAAAATTAGTTCTTTCTGTTCCATTGATGTAGTCTTTCAAAAGTTGAGGATGATACTCTAGAATCTCGCGGAAAATTAGCTCTCGAATTTCTTCCTTTGTGACTCTTCGTCTTTCAAATTCAAACTCCATTTTGGTGATAGGCTGGCAGGATGGTTCCCTCTCAACTTTTGCGAGTCCCTTGAAGTAAGGATCGGCGAGTGCCTGAAATCAACAAATCAACAACACGTTTAAAAATCTCTATGACTATAGCTTCTATGAAAACAATTTAACTTTCTTCTATCTTTTGTTACCGAAATAGCTTATAGCTATAATAAACACTTTTATAACACACGACCTAAATAATTTCAATACAAATTAGAAAGTAACAAGGCATGCTGTAACAAACCTCTTCAGCAGTAGGTCGGTCTTTTGGGTCAAAAGCAAGCAACCTTTCCAATAGTCGTAAAGCTAAAGGGTCGGCATTTGGAAATTTCTGCGCAAATGGCACAGGCTGTTTTTTTCTCATGCTAGTAAGGTATCTTCTTGCCTTCTCGTTGCGCACCTGTGTCCAACACAAAATAATTGTTACAAGATGGTAATTTTTGGTTCAGGATTAAGCTAAGCAACAAAAGTACTTTTCCTCGATAGTAACTATAATACTTACCCGCGATATAGTATCCAGTGAGGGAGTACCGAGCAGATCCGTCATCAGATCCAACTGATGGACTACATTCTTTCCAGGAAAAAGAGGCTTTCCTGTTAATACTTCAGCAAAGATGCAACCTATACTCCATATATCAATCGCTGGTGTATACTGTATCAAGATTTACGAGAAAAAATGCATTATTACCAAAAGTGAATCAGAAATCGGTTGCCATTGCGAATGTTCTAATGCAATCTAATAGAATTCAAAAAATTGAGTGCAGCATAAACCATGTAACCAAAGACAAGTGAGTCATCCAGTTCCGCTCCTCCACCGAGCCTAACCATGGCTCTGATACCACTTGTTGGGGTGGGGAGTCTGGGCAGTGCCGGGAGTGTCAATGGGCTAAACGTTCAGAATCCAAGATACTTTGACACCACGTATCCATCGAAAACCTTAAAAATCCTGAAAAAAGACATACCTTTGAGTAAAATGATCCACATAGCTCGGGAGCTCTATACCACCTTGTAGCAACATAATCCTACACACAAAAGCATTAAACAAGCAATAAGCATAGGTTGCTACCTCCCCAAATGACATCAAAAGTTTGAAAAAATGTCGATAAAAATATTAAAAAGAAGCAATGCTGAAAAAGAAAACAGAAATGTTTTGAAAAAGTACCGTCCAAAATACAGTCGTCGGTGTGTCACTGAATGCAACTCTAGCTAGACCAAAATCGCAAATTTTAAGTTTACAGTTTGCATTTGCCAGTATATTTTTTGGCTTCAAATCTCGATGATAGACATTCGCTGCATTATAAAAGCGAAAAAGCAATATGTTAGCCATTAGCAAAACAATGTGCACTTCATCTAATTATAAAAGCAACTACAGTGTTTTCTCGGTTACCAGTGTGAATATATTTCAGTGCTCGAAGCAATTGATAAAGAAAAAACTGATAGTGCTCTTTCGTTAAGTCATCATTCGCTTTAATAACTTGATGAAGATCTGACTCCATAAGCTCAAAAACAACGTAAATATCTTTGAAATCCTTCCTAGAAGGAGGAAGCATAATGTGTTTTATTTCAACAATATCAGGATGTCGTAGAAGTCTAAGCAGCTTTATCTCACGGAGAATACGCGCAGCATCAGATATATGCTCGAAAATGTCGTGAATTTTCTTAATGGCCACTTTCTCACCGGTATGAGTGTCAATGGCCGAACAGACAACACCGTAACTTCCTTTACCAATGACTTCTTGAATTTTGTACCGGTTGGCATCGCCATACTCAGAGAAGAAGTCCATCTCCGTCGAATTCTGTAGCAGAGATTCAAGTCATTCCACAAAGAAAAAAAGTTTAAATTTAGAAGTCTGAAAACATTCATAAATCAACAAAAGCAAAAATTTAAGAGAATTTTCAAAATGGATAGAAATTAAAATGAAAGTAAAGTTTTTGCTGACTTACAGAGAAACTCATTTATTAAACACATATTTCAGACACCACAACTCATAAATAAAATTAATGAAACTACTCTTACTTCAAAAATGACAAACTCAAAGAGAAGTTACATTTGAATATCATATGAAAAATAACCGTTTGTTCAAATTCTGTAACGATAAAGTGTTGTAGCGCCATCGTAGCCTCTATTTGACATTTGACAACACTGATGTATCCATTGGAATAACACAAGAAAACCAAAAGATAACAAACATAAAGACTCTTATAAGCTCAACAGAATAAATTTGGAGGGAATTCAGTGCAAAATTTCATTGCCTGCCTATGAAAGAAGTATGGACACCAAAAACACGACAGTGACTGACAAATTGACACCAGTAATAATTTGAAAAAGTAAATCAATTAAACGTAATCACAAGTGTCAATTTAGAAGACGGACACGGGACACGCCTTTTTTCAGATGTGTCAGTGCTATAGAGTTCCCTACTACAAACCCAAAGCCACATACCAATAACCATACACAGTTCAATATTAAAAAGTAATTGAAAATCATTCTTAAATCTGGTCATTGAAGAATTACAATCAAAGGAAAATCTCAAAACAAAACAAAACAAGACAAAAATAAATAGTTGACAAGATCTGATCTGATGTCATAAAAACCTGAAAGCCTTCGAAACAGGAATGTCATCTATTATTAAGACACATAGCAGAAAGCACAACTCAACAGGTGTAAAAAGAGAAAATTATAGAGATAAGATCAACAGAATAACCACAACAAAGCCATCAAATCAGTTGCAAAAAAAAACATTAAGCTTCATTAACACCTCAAACAAAAGAAAATTCTAAGTATCCAAAATTCAGAAACATTAGCATATGATCTTAGCACAACTGAATTTCCTTGTCACAAGAGTTACCATAGTAATCATTCAAACAAAATTCAAAAGAAAAAAATGAATTTATCAATCACAATTACAAAGATGATTAACAACAATAACAACAATGAAAAATCCACCTTTTTTCTATGATCTTGCTGCATTATCTTCTGACACCCACAAATCTTCCCAAAAATCCCTATGAGGCAAAAGATCAAACACAAACCAAACAAACCTCAAAACAATTCACCAACAACAAAAACAAAACCCAAAAACACAAAACTTTATCACCTTAACTCATCCACATTTTCCCCATCTACCCCTACACATTATCACAAAAGCACAACAATCCCACCTTATTCTTCTCTTCACAAAACATAGAATCAAAATAAGATCCCACATACACCTTCCCTTAAAAATCAAAACAACAACAACAAAACCACCAACCTATACAAAAACCATCAACCACCCACAATTATATAGTGACACTACTCCAACCCAGTAATTAAATCACCCTCATTTTCACAACCCCACCAAAGATCCAACCTTAAAACAATTACCCTTTAGCTACCTTCAACACAAAAGTAAAAAACAAAACAACCCCACGAATTATTTCAGCTCAAAAATCAAAACTTGATAAAGAAATGAACAACGTGGAGTAAACTAGATCTGTGTATGTACACCGACACAATCACAGAGAGAGAGAGAGAGAGAGAGAACGAAAAAATTTCGAGAGCTTTGAGGCTTAAATCTAGTTTGATACCTTTATGTATCTTATCCGTATCTTACTTCAGATACACATATACATTATACGTACACGTATACCGTAATTTTATACGAAGGGTATTTTTGTAATTTTACTAGACAGATTCTCTATAGAATTATAATTGCTGTCTCCTCTGTGAATTACAGGTGTCATGTTGGACAAGTACATGTGACATCTGGCGAGTTTTTATAGGTTGGAGAGGTAAATAGTAGGACCCATGTGGCAGTGTTTAACTTTGGAGTAATTGGTGTAATGGCACTATCATAGTGTTATTATTTGATTTGATCTTTGTGTATATTGTGCATAAGGATTAAGATTAAGGAGTCACAAGACATTTCATAATATTTTTTTTTTTTTTAATATTATATTTATAAATTAAAAAATTAATTTTTTTAATTTATTAAATAATTAATATATTTGATCTATTATATAATTTACATATATTAATTAATCAATAAATTTAAAAAATACATTTGTTTTCATAATTAAAATCAGAAGTAGTAATTCATAGAAATTATGTATTCAACTTTATGAGAATTTCTTTAATGGATGAAGTATTTTTATAAATGTTTTTCGAGTTTTGCTATTCACCCTGATCTTGATTCTAGATAAATCTTTAGTGTCCTACTCACATAAGCTTTTTTTTTTAATTGTTGTTAAAAGTTTGCAAGTAGAAGTTTTTTTTAATTATTTTAAAATTTAACATATTTTTTATATAAAAAGGTTAAATAAAGTTTTAAAAAAATTAAATGTTGTTTAATAATTTGTAAATTAAGTATATAACTAAAGAACTTACCTATTGTGCATTTTTAAGACTAAAAACTTAGTTTTAGTAATTTTATGAAAATGTATTTAACCATGATTTGCATCAATCTTAGTATTTGTAAAAATATTTTTATTATGATTTCTAGAAACAATTTTAGAATTCAAAATCATGAATTTGGTTCTTTTTTAAACTTTGAAGTATTTAGTCTAAAATTTAGACTGAGCATTTCAATTTTTGAACTTTTTTGTTATATTTTATTTTAAAGGTAGTAACTATTAAAGCTCTTCAAAAAAAAGGAAATTACTATTTTATAATTATTATACATACATTATATATTAAAAAGAAATATATATTTCCTTTATTATCACACTTTTTATATGAGATTTAAAAGTTATTTTAATGAACAAATCATAATAATAATTTTATCAAATTAATTTTAAATTTAATTATATTTTTTTTATCTTCTTAATTTTCCTTTATCTATTTTTAACTCAATCAGTTTTGACTCCTCTAACTTTTTTTGCAATAAAAATCAATGAAATATATATATTTTTATTTTTTATTTTTTATTCAAAAAAGATTTTTTTTAAAAAGATTTATCACGTTTTAAAATAAACTAACACATTATCAATTTTAAATGTAAAGATACGAACATGTTATCAATTTTAAGTATAAAAATGTAAAATTATCAAAATTGTTTGAATTTTAAATATAAAATTAGTTTCGTGAATCTTTTTAAATAAATGATCAAAATTATAATTAAATTTTAATTTTATTAAATTTTGATATATTTCTGTTGTGAAAAACGATGTCTTTAATCAAAGTATAAATGGTTTCTTGATGATCAAGAACCAAAACAAGGGTTAGGGTTTAACGGAAAAGAAACCAAGAAGAAGAAGAAGAGAACAACAAGGATTGGGCAAAATATAATTCTGTTTACTATTCACTTTCTCATTAACGTTTACAAATGATTACAAGTGAATATCATAATTTGTCACACTCAACAAACTGAGTGTACTAGCCTATTTATAGACTAACTAGGTGACTTGCAGCCCAAGAAACCTAAATAATTGGATTCTTAACACAAGGCCCAATTCGACAGAATATATGTATATTTCGACAATACAAACTAGAACAGACTTCGACTACAGTTTGAAACAATCAGGCATCAGCATGTGAACAAGCTTCGACTGCATGCTTGCCTTCTGTCGAAAAACATGAAAGCTTCTCCTTCGACACATCATGAGTTCGACCCAAATCTCACAAATCTCCACCTTGGATCTAACTCAGCAACAAGAGAATAAACTAGCTCTCATCATGCAGCTTTATCAACTGCATACAGTGGAAGAACTTGCAACTTGGCAACGTCTTGGTGATCATATCAGCAGCATTATCTTCAGTCGAAACCTTCAGCACCTTGACTTCACCACGCTCGATTATCTCTCTGACGAAATGCAGCCTCACATCAATGTGCTTAGTTCGCTCATGATAGGCTGAATTTTTCGACAGGTGTATTGCACTTTGACTATCACATTTAACAGTGATACTTCGTCCTTGAAGTTTCAGCTCCTGTGCAAAACCTTCAAGCCACAATGCTTCCTTCACAGCTTCAGTGAGGGCAATATATTCAGCTTCAGTGGTTGATAAGGTAACAACCTTCTGAAGTGTCGCTTTCCAACTGATTGCTGTGCCAAGCATTGTGAAAACATATCCAGAAATAGACTTTCTGGAATCCATACAACCTGCATAATCAGAGTCAACAAATCCTTCGATTTTGACTATGCTATCACCATCACAGGCTCCACCATAAATCAAGACTCTTTTCAGAGACCCATTTATGTACATGAGAATCCACTTTACAGCTTGCCAGTGTGCCTTTCCAGGATTGGCCATATACCTGCTCACAAGGCTCACTCCATATGTTATGCCTGGCTTCGTACAGACCATAGCATACATCAAAGAACCCACTACACTACCATATGGAATGCTATTCATATAGATTCTTTCAGCTTCAGTACTCGGACTTTGAGTAGTACTAAGCTTAAACTGAGGATTTGTAGGTGTCACAACAGGCTTCGAATTCGACATACCAAACTTGTCGAGAAGCTTCCGTAGGTATGTCTCCTGAGATAAACACAACTTCGACTGCTTTCTATCTCTCCGGATGTCAATCCCAAGAATCCTGGCTGCAGCTCCCAGATCCTTCATTTCAAACTCCTTACTGAGTTCAGCCTTCACCTTCGTTGCATCTTCAACACTGTTGCTAGCTATGAGGATATCATCCACATACAGCAGCAACATAACAAGTGAGTTTCCAGGTCGAAATCTGAAGTAAACACAGTGATCGAACTGACTTCTAGTGAAACCAATGTGTGCCATGAACTTGTCGAATCTCCTATTCCACTGTCGAGGAGATTGTTTCAGGCCATACAAAGACCTATTCAGTTTGCACACATAATCTTCTTTACCCTTTTCTGCATACCCTTCAGGTTGACGCATCAGGATCGTTTCATCTAGATCACCATACAGAAATGCTGTCTTCACGTCCATTTGCTCAAGTTCTAAATCGAACTTTGCCACCATGGCCAACAGCATTCGAATGGATCTATGCTTTACAACATGTGAGAACACATCATTGAAGTCGACTCCTTCTTTCTGAGTGAACCCCCTAGCAACCAGCCTCGCCTTAAAGCGCTTCGACATCACTCCTTCGATTCCTTCCTTGACCTTGAAAATCCACTTACAACTGACTAACCTAGCTCTTGCAGGTTTCTTAATCAGCTCCCAAGTGTTATTATCATGAAGAGATTTCATCTCGTCATCCATGGCTTTTCGCCATTCAGTCTTGTCTCGACTCCTTATAGCTTCCTTGTAATCTCTAGGTTCTTCGTCAAGTACCTCACTTGCAGAGATTAAGGCAAAAGCTATAAGATCTGCATAACCAAGTCTCTGAGGTGGCTTGATGACTCTTCTCGACCTATCTCTTGCCAGTAGGTAGTCATCGAAAGTTTCTTCAACCTCATCAGCATCTTGCTCTTCGACTTCATCAGGGCTATGCACTTCAGCATCACTATGCTCCACCTCAACAGGCATCTCTACCTGTTCCAGCTCCTCTTCAGAGATTTCTGCACTTCGACCAGCATCACCAGTTTTCTTGAAAGCCATTTCGACCTCATTAAAAACTACATAACGACTTGTGATACATCTTCTGTGACCTGGTTCTAGGCACCACAACCTATAACCCTTAACTCCCTCAGGATATCCAAGGAACATGCATCTCAGAGCTCTAGGTTCGACCTTGTCTTGCCTAATGTGAGCATAGGCTAAACAGCCAAATACTCTCCGTTTGTCGAGATCTGGTGGATGACCCGACCAAACTTCTTCAGGTGTCTTCATTCCCAGCGCAGTCGAGGGACATCTATTTATCAGATAAGCTGCTGTCGAAACAGCCTCTGCCCAAAACACCTTCTTCAATCCAGCACTAACCAACATGCATCTAACCCTTTCTAGGATTGTTCGATTGAATCTCTCAGCTAAGCCATTTTGTTGAGGAGTACCTGCTACAGTCTTATGCCTTGCAATCCCAGACTCAACACAGTAACTGTCGAACGCTTCGTTGCAGAATTCAAGGCCATTGTCAGTTCTCAACCTCTTAACCTTTCTGCCAGTTTGAGTTTCGACCAAAATCTTCCAACTTTTGAAATTCTCAAAAGTTTCATCCTTCGTCTTCTGAATGAATACCCATAGCTTTCTGGAATAGTCATCAACGATGGATAGAAAATACCTTGCACCTGAGTGTGAAGGATTCCTTGCAGACCCCCAAAGATCAGCATGAATGTAATCAAGGGATCCATGTGTTCTTTGTTTGCCTTTGTTAAACTTCGCCCTACAGGATTTACCAAATACACAAGATTCACAAAACTCCAGCTTTTCGACTTTGTCACCTCCTAGTAGGTTCTGCTTCCCCAATTCGACCAGGCCTCTTTCGCTGATATGGCCCAATCTCATGTGCCATAATTCTGTCTTCGACACAGGTTTCGTGGATACAACATTTGTCGAACCACTTACAACCTCAGCCTCAAGGGTATACAAGCCTTGTTTCTTCACGCCTCTCAAGACTTCCTTCGACCCCTTCATGATTTTCAGGATACCTTGCTCTCCTTGGAAAACATATCCCTTTCTGTCGAATTCACCAAGAGAAATTAAATTCCTCTTAAGATCAGGTACATACCTAACCCCAGTCAATAGCTTTATTGACTCATCATGGAGCTTGAATCTAACAGATCCAATACCTGCAATCTTGCAAGCTTTATTGTTCCCCAGCAGTACTGATCCTCTATCTTGATCACATAATTCTTCAAACACATTCTTGTTTGAAGTCATATGCCAAGTACATCCAGAATCCATAATCCACTATTCGCAAGAGTTGTTGCTCGACACCACAAGGACATCAGATGATTCATAACCATCTTACACTATGGATGCATTCCCATTGTCCTTACCTCCATGATTATTCAGGCGTTCAGGGCACACCTTTCTTGTATGACCCTCCTTCTTACAGTGATAACATTTGATACCAGACATATCACCACCATAAGACTTCTGCTGAACCTTTCCTTTCTTCTTATCAAACCTACCATCTTTCTTCGGCGATTTCCCTTTCACGGACAACCCTTCACCAACTGATGAAGGTTTCTGCTCCTTTCTTTCGTTCAAATCCTTCGAATACAAGGTTGCTTGAACTTCTTCAAAGGTCAGGGACTCTCTTCCATACAAGAGAGTTTCTTTGAAGTGAGCATGCGATCTTGGCAAAGCACACAACAGCAATAATGCTTGATCTTCATCATCAATCTTCACATCAATGTTTTCAAGATCAAGTATCAGTTTGTTGAAAGAATCCAACTGCTCAGCCAAAGCCTTTTCTTTATTCATCTTGAACGAATACAAGGCTTGCTTCAGGTAAAGACGATTCACCAAGGATTTGGTCATATACAAACTTTCCAGCTTCGTCCATAATCCTGTCGCCGTCATCTCTTTTGATACCTGCCGGAGAACCTTATCACCAAGGCTCAACAGAATTGCGCTGTGTGCTTTCTCGATCATTGTCGTCTTTTCTTTTTCCGTCAACGCAACATCCATGGCTGCCATTCCCTTCAACGCTTCCAAACAACCCTGCTGTACCAGTAGGGCTTTCATCTTCAAACGCCACATACCAAAATCGTTCACTCCGGTGAACTTTTCAATCTCATACTTTGTTGAAGCCATCTCCTCCACGCTCACCGCACCAATTTGCTGTGAAAAACGATGTCTTTAATCAAAGTATAAATGGTTTCTTGATGATCAAGAACCAAAACAAGGGTTAGGGTTTAACGGAAAAGAAACCAAGAATAAGAAAAAGAGAACAACAAGGATTGGGCAAAATATAATTCTATTTACTATTCACTTTCTCATTAACGTTTACAAATGATTACAAGTGAATATCACAATTTGCCACACTCAACAAACTGAGTGTACTAGCCTATTTATAGACTAACTAGGTGACTTGCAACCCAAGAAACCTAAACAATTGGATCCTTAACACAAGACCCAATTCGACAGAATATATGTATATTTCGACAATACAAACTAGAACAGACTTCGACTACAGTTTGAAACAATCAGGCATCAGCATGTGAACAAGCTTCAACTGCATGCTTGCCTTCTGTCGAAAAACATGAAAGTTTCTCCTTCGACACAGCATGAGTTCGACCCAAATCTCACTATTTCTTATTTTAAAAATTTAAAATAAAATATATTAAACTTAAATTTATGTATGAGTGGCATTAATTAAGTAATACATCAATTAATAAAGAAAAGAATATCAATATGTATTCTTAGAGTGCTAGATAAGGAAACATATATTATATTAAAAAGTGATGTATGCTTGAAAAAAAAACGGTGTCTTAAATTTTTAGGTTTAAAATCGTTATTTTTAATACATTTTTTTAAAATTTATCCTTAGAAAATACGTTAGCTTTATACAAAAAATAATAATTAATATATATTAAATTTTAAATAGTTTACTTTTTTAAAATAAATGTGGCCGTGTTACCATTATTACAGAAAAGGTATTTTTTAAATATAATATTTCACTTTCAAACTTTCACTCTTGTTAGATACGTTTATGAGTGTCTTACTTTTGAGTCAATTTGTATGCCTTCAAATCAATCTACTTTAGTATTATATTCATACTATGTTGAAGAAAACTTTGTAAGGATTATGCTTGCTCACAAATATTAAAGTTATCCAAACAAAATTTTGAATTATTCACTTTAAAAATGTGGTTGTGTTTTACATAGAGGAATACATGTCACCAAACACATTTTTAAAGGTTTGAACGAAAAAGTGTCCATGAAGAGAACTTAAGACAACTTTTTTGACATTGGCCTATTTTGTCTTTTACATTCCTTCATTTTAAATAATTAGTTTTAGTTTATTTCATTGAAAAATCGTTTACAACTTTGGTACAAGTATTTTAATTTTCAACATCAATCATATTTATTAAAGAAAACTACTTTGTAAGGATGCTTTCTTAGATCTTAATAAGATTTGGATTGAAGATTTCTAATTCTTTTTGTTTTGACATGAATTTATCTTCTTTTCTTATATTGTATTATTAAATAATGAGCCACCTCCTTTTCTTATTAACGAAGTATATATTTTAAAAACAAATAGATAAGAATAAATTATCTTTTTGTATAATTTTTTTAGACAAAACGTTTTGTAATTTTTACTTTTATAAAATTGGTAAAATTAAATCACCATTTTGTATAATCTTAAAATCATTTTTTATAAAAACAAAAATAAACAAATGAACTTTTTTTTAAAATTGCTTAGAGGATAAGTATTTCGTCGGGGTAATATCGTTTCTTCAAGTTTTATAAATAATGATGAATCAGCTAATGAACTCTAACACGGCGATCTTTGTAATGCGTCTGATGTTGGAGGTGTATTTGCAAACACTTTGACAATGAAGCCACTGACGATTGTAAGTGCATGAATTATGGTTTTAGAATAAAGTGAACTTGAGACTGGATTGTTCTTTAGTCTTTATAGTAGGATTTTAGGGTTAGGGGTCATAGAACCTTTTTATAGACCTTTGTCTCATGGTACAAATGTTAGTAGACCATACAGAATTTGTATCTGGTGGTCCATAATGGTCGGCTGGCCTTGATCTAGTGTGTCTCTCGGTCAAGTATGTCTTCTAGATCGCTCTTCATCATATGACTTTGGGTAACCTTGTTTCCTATTATTGAGGTCTTAGCCCAAACCAGAACATTGGTCCCTCAAGTATAGATCGGTGGAGTCGTGTTATAGTTTTGTCTCAAGACTTCATCATATATGGTTGACCTTTTGTATATATGTAAATTATGTTTGTGGCCATCCTTGAGTCTTAGGGTACGTTCTCGAGATGTTGTATACTTATGCTTTTTGTAAGGAAATCTTTGACGTCGAGTCAGAACTTGCAAGCATTGTTGGTTGTGACTGTCGCTAGTGTGTGATAGGAGTTACTCTAAATTATGGTTTCCTTTCCTTCTTCCATGTGGACCTAAGTTTAGGATATGATAAGTTAAGTTCGGGTGTGATATGATTAGTTGTATGGGAACCATGACTTCAACGATGAATTTGATGAGGAACGATGTCTTCCTAGATGAAAGGTCGCCTATGCACTGGTATGTTTACAACCTTGTGGATCCTTGATTGTTAACCGTTGAATTTATAAACTCTTCATTTTCTTGGATTTGTTAAGTGTGTATTTAAAGGGGTGGAATTATTTATTTCCACTGTTTTCACTTCTTTTTTCTTGCCTTTATAATTTCTTGGTCTTTGGCTACTTCAAAATGTTTCCTTAAGTCGATGTGTCTTTCTCAATACTTCTTCAAGGTCCATCTCAAATTATTATGTTATCTTTATCCATCAATGAGTTTTGTGCTTCATCTTGCATTTTTTAGTTTATTCATTTCTTTAAGAATGTATTTATATATGTATGATTGGTGATGCCTTTTCCCTAAATAGAGGTGCTACCATATTTTCCTTTTCGCCCGTTCTTATTCATTTTGAGGGATGTTTGAAGCAAATGTATATGAACTTTAGGAAACGTCTCTCTAAATGATTATATATGAATAATAATAATAATATAGGGATATTATGTTCTTCACTTCTTTCACACAAAGTTAAAAGGTGGGTAGATAGAGTGTTTCACACGATCATGTATCCCTGAAAAATCTAGTTGTGTATCCAGATGTTGACCAAGTGACTTCAAACACAAGAGAGATGGTGAATTGTGATAAACAATTTTTCAAAACTTTTTACGAAAAACTATTTATTTTACTTGGTCAATTTTAAGAAGAGACGTGAAGTAGAAGTTTAAGCGTGGAATAGTGAATAACAGGAAAATAAAAGAGAAGAATTAGGAAAATGCAAATTAGAATCTATATCGGTTTGACCTTAAACTATGGCCTACTTTAGTCCCACACAGATTTCCCTTTGAGAGTTGCATTATCAACTTGAACTTTTATCTCAAGATCAATCCACAACCTTCTTACACCAAGATTTTATCCAAGTTCATCTTCTAATCTTTATGATAATATTAATTTTACAAAAGAATGATACTCTTGATTTATAATCATAGCACAATTAGATTCAAACACCTATTACACAAGCATAACTCTTACTTGTGTGTTTTGCTCTCTTAACACTAAAATAATTTTAAAAGTATGAAAACATTTCTAAAAGATAGTGAGTAAGAGAAAAGAGTGAGGTATCAGTTTTTTTGTGATGTTTAGAAGTGAACATGTGTCCTTCTTATATAAAAAAAATTTGGGTCAGAGTCGTTCCCTAATCGATTAATCTGCAACATTAATCGATTATGGCCTAGCTTTTTAAGAAATAAACGTCCAGGTTTGGAGCCTAATCGATTAAGAAGATTTCAAATTGATTATAGGGCGAGTTATCTCCATAATCAATTAGGCACATGTTCTAATTGATTATTGAGCAAGATTTTTCTTCCTAATTGATTAAACATGATTTTTAATTAAGTAGCCTTAGGCTAGAAATAACAATAAAGATCATTTTGAAAACATATGATGTTTGAAAAACGGTTTAGGTATGTGTGTAATACTTTATTACTTTGAGAGCTACTCATACTTATTACAAACTAATGCTCTCCAAAAGGTAAAAACAACTGAGGTACGGGATCACATGTAGGCATGGCAAGAAAACCCGAGCCCGTGAGGGCCCGGCCCAAAATTAACGGGGGAAAGCTGATTTGATTGGGTGCGGGTGCGGGGAAAACCCGGTTTGTAATTGCGGGTGAGGGTGCGGGGGATGCTACTATCCTCCCCGCACCCACCCCCGCCCCCGCCCGGTCTTTTGGTATTTACTTTAATACTCATATTTAAATTATTTTATTACACATTCATTCACTTTTGGAGAAGTAATTAAAAATCCTCATTAGTCATTTCTCACCATTCACTCAAACCTTGATCTTTAGAAACAAGTTTATTATTAAAATGGTCAAGTTTTTAATAATCACAAGCAAGTGTTCATAAATTTTAGCTCATTTAATATTGTGTTTAGTATTTGATTTTCATTGCGCCAAACATCTAAAACTTCCTACTTAATTAATTCTTTTTTTTATAAATTTTCTTCAATGTTTTTCTTCCTTGATTATGCTTATGTTAATTTTTCTTTGTTCTCTTTATCATAATTCATCATCATACTAGTTAGGCGCATATAGCCACATTCTTCCCATTTTTTACAATGAAAAAATATATCTCACTAAGGTAACTTAGAAGAAATGTTAAGAAACAAAAAAAAAAACAAAATTGGAGTATACTTCTACCCTTTAGCAATATAAAAAAAAATAGGGAAAACATATAATCCCTGAAGAATGCAAATAGAGTAAAAATAGATTGAAACTATTGATATATAAGCTTATGACTATAAAGCTTTATTATGATAATTTGATATATTTTATTTTAAAATTGAGTTGAAAGTTGGACTATTGATATATTTATAATATTATTTAAATATATGTGTTAAATAAATATTATTTTGATATATAATAAATTCAAAGAATTTACGTGTCAAATTCAACTAAACAAAGCAATTTTACTTTAAATTTTGAATTTTACCATTTTGTTTGTTTGAAATTTATATGATCCATTTTGTTAGAATTTAAAAGAATAAGGCAAAACATGGTTGATAAAACACTTACAAATGGTGATGAAAGTGGATGATCTATAACAAAATGAAACTATATAAGAGAAGATGGTAAATAGTCGTAAGATAATGTTTCAAATGTGAAAGAATAAACTACTATATTGAAAAGTCAGCTTGCAATAAACCTTATAGTTACTTACATTTGATTCATAAATAAATAAAATCATAAGATGGAATATTTATTTTTATATTAATTAAACAGTTAAATAATCAAACAGCCGACTTAGCTCAGTGGTAGAGCGCGTGGCTTTTAACCACGTGGTCGTGGGTTCGATCCCCACAGTCGGCGAGGTTAAATTCTTTTAATTTACGATATTTTGCTCTTTCTTTTTCCTCTCTCACATTTCCCCCAGAAAAACAACCGCTTACCAAACACGTTTAATAAATGTTTGCTCTTTCTTCTTCCTCTCTCACATTTCCGCCAGAAAAACAACCGCTTACCAAACACGTTATTCTATAAATGAATTAATTAGGAACACATTAATAAAAATGAAAAAAAAAAACTAAAAGATAAATATTAAAGAACTTGTAAAATCTCAAGACCAAATTTTTTTTTAAAAACTTGTAAAATCTAAATAATTCTTACTTTATAATATTTTGGTGAGTTAAAAATAATAGTTTTGTAAGTTAATAAATATTAAAATAATCGTCAATACAAATTCAATTAAATATTTGTAGAGATGAAATATGGTGATTCGGGTTGTAATATTTCTCTTTAATAATTATATTTATTTATCATAGATTTTTATTATTTTTCCTTAATCATTTTATTTAATATTTAAAATATAAAATAAAAATAAATTATTGAATAAAAAAGAAAAAACAAAAAAAGATAGAGAACATAAAATCTAACTCATCAAACAACTAGCAAAAGTAATTGTTGAACATGAACTTATTCCTCAATTTTTTTAAAAAAAATTACAAAACATAGTTGAAATATTTTTTTATTAATAGATACATTTTTAAATGTTTTCAAAAATATTATATTTTGAATATTTATTTTTATGTATTTTAATTTACTTTTGGTATGATACAAGAAATTTAAAATTTTAAGCCTTGGTAAATTCAATTGTAATCCATGTATTTTATCGAACAATTTATTATTTATCATTTCTTTAGTGTGTAAATAAATATATTTACTTTAAAGAATTCATACGTTGAGATTGAAAAAAAGAATTAAAAAGAAAAACTTCATTTTTTTATATTGAAACACTCTTTGTTCCGATATGAAATTAGGAATAAGGAACGAGATCCTAGCAAGATCTTTTAGTGTGGTGGTGAGTGTTTCCAATGTACCACACTAAATTTTAACACTCCAATGTTTAAGTTGGTGAAAGATTCGAGAAGCAATTTAGAGTGAAAAGTGGAAAAGATACTTGAGAATTGTGTGTGTGGAGCTTATATAAGGTGAGTGGTTAAACCATTCTCGTTGAGTCCAGTGCATTGTGCAAATCGTCGTCCGGTTAGATTTGACAATGAGTGATAGTTCGGAGGTCGGGATCACATGCTTGCACTTGGCTGAGGTTTCACAGGTTTCTGCATGTTGCTTGTGCTATATGTATTAGGCCTCATGATTGCGCAGTTGTCCTTGGGCCTTGCAAACTGTTCGAAACAATTGACCCTTAAGCCTTTGTTATTACTTGTTGAAGTGGGGGTTATATAACTTGAGCTATTCCTAACCGTCCATCAGGTTTCTGAGTTGCTCTCATGCTGAGGGAAGTGTAAAGGTTTTGAGGAGAAGTCAGATGCATTGGGAATGTGCACATTGAATGCTCTTCTCGCGACTGCCACGCTTTGTGGGGGCAAACTTGAAGCGTGATCATAGGTCAGACATTGATTATGGCCCCTTTATAGGATACTTGAGTGTTTAAAGTTTGAGGAAAAATGACGATCTTTGGTGGCAAGGTTTTCTTTTTTAGTGTTATCCATTGACAATTGTATTCAGGGATATCTCTCTCTCTCTCTCTCTCTCTCTCTCTCTCTATATATATATATATATATATATATATATATATATATATATATAAGGGGTTCAAGGGTAATCTTTTCCTTTTTCGATACTCTAGAGGTTTGAGAACTCTTTCCTCGCTTTTGTGTAGTCGTTTCTAGTTTCTACAACCATTTTTTGCAAATCATTGTTTTGAAGTCTTTGCGCTGTCTCTCTAAGGGGCCATTATTCGGGTCATTTTCCAAGATTATTTCTTTTGAGGTAACGACCAAAGTCTCTTTTTCTTCCATATTTGTTCCTGTTGTACTCCAAATTTTACCCTCATTTTTTTTATTTAAATTGCTTTTAATTAATTTCAATTAATAAGTTAATTTAACCTAATTTCTTTTTAGCCTAATTAATTAATTTTATTGGTAATTTAGTTTCAATTTAATTATTTTAATTTTAATTAATTATCTTTCCTATATTAATTATTTTTGTCAAACTTTATTAATCCTTTATTTTTAATTTAAGTTAATGTTAGTTGAATAATTAGCTTTCCATTAATTATGATTAGTCTTTTATTAAGAAAATAGAAAACCATCCGTGTCACTTTTTTTTTAGAGGACCATTGTGGATTTTGTGAAATTTTTTATTGGAGGATCAAGTTTACACCAACAGCCAATAGGAAGACAGGGTTTCATGTTTGACTTTTCAACGTGGAAAGATAACCAATTGGAAGGTGACAGGTGCAATATAAATGTTTTGTCTTCTTCATTTTGTTCGTTGAGTTCTTTGCAGGAAGAAATCATCAATCCATCAAACCAATCTGTTGCAAGCTCATTTCAATTTCACTTCATCAATTGCTTGGCGCGACACAAACCCAATTTCAAATTCACCCACTTTTCCTCTTCAAGCTTCCACTGAGTTTACTTGGACAAAAGGGGTTTGTGGAGTTTCCTCTCTGAGCACAATTCTGCGCCATCTGTGGACAGAAGGAGCAATGTCCTTTTCAAATTCCCAAAAATGACATCTACATTGGCTTACAACAAAGGAGAGGTGGAGAAGCAATACTCCTCTTGATGCTAACCCTGCCACAAGCTGCTATAAACCAGAAGGAGGGAGCGTCTGTCCCTTGGAGCAGCATTGGAATCCAATTTCAAAACCCTAGCCTCCAAGTGTTTGATGCTTAAACTCACCTAACCCGACCCAATGTCATTGCCTATATAAAGAGGCTTAGTTTCAGTTCATCAACATTAACACTTCTCTCACAAAATACACAAAGTTTCTGAGTTTTCAAGTGTCGCGAGTAAGAGAGGAAGGGGTCAGTTTCTGGGAGCTTTGATTCAGAAGAGTGAGGCTCATCATAAGTAGAAGGTGCGGTGGACATTTCTCCACTAGGTAACCCTCCATCTCTTAACATTCATATCATGTTCATCATATTTACCCTGCTCATATTGGCACGTGATTAAGTGTTTATGCTTTGACATCAAGTTTGAAATGTCTTGACTTGTGCTGAATGTGACTAACACTCTGTTGAAGGATTTTTCTCTCCCTCATTGAGATGTTATTACTATTTATTCTTGGTTTTGATCCATGTTTAAGACATCACCATGTTGTTTTTGATAAGTGAGTGTAGGTTATAAGATTTTGTTGTGGGTGTTTGTACTGCCTCAATGCGTAAAATTGTTAAATTGCTCATGTGAAGGGTCTTTTGAACTTTGGTCTCATGTGTTTATCTCTGATTCGTTAAACTTTTCAATCTGTTTTGGTTTGGATATTTGCATTGTATTTGCCATTGGTGAGTTCAATGCCTAAGTTATGTCTGAGGTGCTGAGATTTGAGGTATAACTGGTTTGTGTATTGACTGCTGACCCATGTTATGCTTCATGTTCATATGGCTCAAGTTCTTAGCACAATCTGTACGTTCACATTGACCTTTTTTTTTTACATACTCAACCTATTTATTTGATTGTTTTGTTGTCAACTAAATGTTTCTGCTTGTCAAAGTCTCACAAGTCAGGTTACACACACTGATATGCATGTGCTCTATGTCATGAACCTTTGCCTTAAGTCACACACCTACACCTCAGTTTGAGGTATACCTTCATGCTGCAAGTCTATGTTGGTCTGCATCTGACTCATTGTTTAGCTTTCTCTTGATATGTGCTCTTAAATGAATCTATGACTATACAATCTCTGGTACACCTGCTGAATTGATGCGTCTTTGGTTTGAAAGTCTTTGCACTTGTTCAAACATGATCCACATTGGTTTTCTTCTTGATTTTCTCATATGTCCATATCAGTTTGGCTGGCTTTGGCTATGTCTTGAACTAAGCTTTTGTTGCTAAGTATTTGATTTGTTAACTTTAAGTTTTTAAACTGACTATGAACCTTTGCTAATCTATACTTCATTGTTATCCAAGTTGGCCTAAGTTTTGACACTTTCTTTTGTTAAAATCAATTTGAATCACTGAGCTGCTTGACCCATTTTTCGTTTCAAATCTTTTCTTCATGTTGTTACCATACCTATGCTTGATTCTTAAGTCAATTTTGAATGTTGTGACCATGATGATGTAGGAGTTTTAGCGAATTGGATGTTACCATGCCTTGTTTGTTAGTTTGGAACTCATAGGATTTCTGTTTTCATTATGAAGTGTGTTTACTTCCAGGATGTAGGTTGTTTTCAAGTTGAATTTTTGTGTTTGTACTCATTTGCTTGCCCTGAACCAATGACATAGTTTCCTGTCTTGAACTTTAGCATGATCTTTGCTTTGCTTTAACTGTTCTAATCAGTAGACTTATTCTTGTTGCATTAAATTGTTATGCCTTTCCATGTGCTAGTTGAATTCATGATGTTTGTTGATTCTGAAAACATGTTGATTCAATCTTGTTCAATTCGGTATGCTATGAATGCTTTCATGTTGTAACATTTCTCCATGACTTGTTTTCTTGAATTCCTTGATTGCCTCTACTTTGTGGCCAAATTATGTCGCATATTTTAGGATTTAGGTTGATCCATTTACATTTTTGAAACTCTGGTTCTTTGCTGATTGATTTGGGCTTTTATTTTGCTAAGTTTGAGTGAGTATGGTGTGAGTTATACATACCTAAGCATGGCTGAGTAAAATGTTTAAAACCTGAATTATGGTGGGAGCATATGGCGCGCGCGTGTTTGATCTTTTGGAATTCATTGATTTGTTTTGCTTGATATATTATTGGAAGCGTATAATAACTGGATGAGGGCGTAGCACCGCTGGTCCAGGGAGGAGTTTGTATGTATTAGCCATGCCAAGGACTGGGGTTAGAATCCCATCGCCTCAGTCTTTTATTTATTTTCCTGATTTTCGCTTGCTTTCAAATATATATGTATTCTACCCTTCACTTATCAACTGCGCGCGTTGGCCAGATGGTTGAGGTTTTGGGTTGTATGCGTTAGGACGTGGGTTCAAGCCCTAAGATTTCCATTTCCTTATATTTTTGTCACTTGGTTATTATTTGTTTTAGTTTATGCTTTAACCTTCAAAATAGCATAACTTATTCACTTTTAATCTTTTTTCAGCCCTTCTTTTTACTATAATTTTTAAAATTAAATCTATTTTTTTTAAATATAAAAAAGAAAATTGTTAAAAATATTATTTTTAAGACCTTTATGCATGCTTGGATTATGAATGCTTGTTAAAGTTTTATTGCACTTCCTTATTCACCTTGTCATGTTATTTATATTCATCATGTTTGATCTTTGTCTCATGTATGCTTCTAAACTTTGAATTGACATCTTAATCTTGTTTCATCTCATTACTATATTCATGTCTTTTTATAATCATCATATGTGCTTTTATAACTTGTTTTTTTATTATTCTTATCAACTGTATCTTTCCCCCTATTCCAAAGGAAGGTGATTAATATTGACTCTTAAAGTCATAGCCCCCATCTTACCTTAGTAGCCTCATAAGAGCATACCCTTATTTCTTGGCCTCATGAGAGCCATGAAATCATAACTAGCCTTAGGTTAGAGTTCTTACACTCTATGTGATATTCATCCTAATGAATACTCACTTTCCCTATTGACTAAAACTTCAACATAGGACCATTATAACTTAGATTTAGAGATTTCTTGAACTCTAGAATGAGCTTGTACTCATTCTCCCCTGTGAACTTTGACCATAGTCAAAAGTTCATTAATTAGTATAACTACGCATACTCTGATTCTACTCCCGAGGATACGTAGGCGCAAGGTGCGATGCCTTGTCGAGTATACTTAGATACTAACCCCTAGGGTTTCAACCTTTAGCATAGAACCTTTAGCAAGCGAGTGAGATATAACAATTAAACAAGAGGTTCCTGTAGAGTACTACAGACGTTTAGGGTGCTAATACCTTCCCTAGGCGTAACCAACCCCCGAACCTTAGATCTCCCCCTTTAGGTTTTCTTCGATCTTGAACCTTTCCTTTGGATAAATCAAAGTCGGTTGTAAAAGAAAATGATGCGAGTTAATTAATAGCTTGTTATCCGATTTTCACCGCAACAGAATTGGCGACTTCACTGGGGAGATATTCTTAGAGGGTTAAGCCTATCTTGTATTCATGTTATTTATGTTTGTTTGTTTTATTTATATCTGCTTATATACCTGTCATATTTGCCTATATATTTGTATATTTGTTCTATGGGTTGACAAGGTATCTATGAGTGAGATAAGTCCTAACCCGGGCTTGAGAGAACACATATGTTTAGGAACCGTGGACATAGTCAAGGGAACTTCGAGGGAGAAATCCCAAAGGAGGGAACTTGAAGTCCACACTCAAATGAGGCCCTCTCAGAAGTGGTATATGTTGAACGAGCAATCGTGAATGCGTTACTACTTTCGACCTGGGTGTCAGGGATACTGATGACCTTTAGTTACCCTTTACCCCCACTTGACCTGTTTTAGACGTAGCTATGAGGGAGTAATCCTAAATGGTTGTTATGCAATACTACACTCAGACGAGACTCTCGAGTATTTTATTAATTATCGAGCAATTGGGAAGTCGATAAAATCCGAAAAATGGGTTGTCGACTCTGGGAACTTGTAAGAACCCTGTTCTATCGTTGGAAAACCTATAGTTCACACCTTTTGGGATGGGTAGACATTTGGCTCCACGCTCGTGACCTTGAACTTAGGTTTCCTTATTTGCTTTGTGCTTATCTATTTATGTGTGTTTGTTGCATTCATCCTTGCATCATATGCATTGTGTATATTTAAGGAATTCAACTTTGTTTTGCAAACTTTATAGGATGGATTTTGAAAAAAGAAAAACAAGGAAGTACACCTTCATCAGTCCAAAATTGGAAGATTTAAAGAATCTGGGTAAGCCAATCAATGAATCATCAACATTCCAAAGCAAGTATGGGAGGATTTTCTCTTTGATGAAGTCAAGAATGGTAGATGGGTTGCTCCCCACTTTTATGCAGTTTTATGATCCCGTGTACCATTGTTTCACTTTCCCCGATTGCCAGTTAATGCCCACGCTCGAAGAGTATGCTATTCTAGTTGGTATTCCTATTACCCCAAACCTTCCTTACTCTGGTTTGGAAAAGACACCTAAGGAAAAGGACATTGCAGAAGCAGCTCATCTCAAGCTGTCTGAAGTCAAGGCTAACTTGGTTGTCAAGGGAGGACTTTTTGGGTTTCCTGCCAAGTTTCTAATGAAGAAAGCCAGTTATTATGTTAACATGAAGAATATGGTGGATTATGAAGCTGTTATGGCCCTACTCATCTATGGGTTATTCTTGTTTCCCAACATTGACAACTTCGTTGACATGAAGGCAATTAAGATTTTCATCATTGGAAATCCAGTTCCAACACTACTTGCTGACGCCTACCATTCAGTGCATTTGAGGACTGCTCATAAGGGAGGAACGGTAACCTGTTGTGCCACACTGTTGTATAAGTGGTTTATTTCACACTTACCCCGCTTTAAGACCTTTTGGGATCTCCAAGATGGACTTCTTTGGTTAGAAAAGATCATGTCTCTCACCAACACCGATCTAGAGTGGTACCACCCAATGCTCAAAGGAAAAGATATGATTGTTAGCTGTAGAGGATTTGCTAATGTACCGCTTCTTGGCACAAAAGGAGGCATAAGCTATAATCCAACTTTGGCTTGTCGTCAACATGGCTATTCTATGGAAGCTAAGCCCAACAACATTTACTTGGAAGGTTTGTTCTTTGAAGAAGATAAGGACCTTGTGCTTAGGGAAAATATGGCTCACGCTTGGCGTCATGTTCACACAAGAGGTATCTCCACTTTGGGGAAACCTGAGTGTTTGGCTTCAGAATCCTACACTCAGTGGGTGCAAAAGAGAGTTGTTGAGTTGAAGTTGACGTATGATCGTCATGATCCTATCCCTTTAGCTCCCAGAGATACTGTTCTTTTCTTCACAAGCAATAAGGACGAATTGAAGATCCGGCTGGCTCAAGCAGAACGAGAAAGGAATGCATGGATGAACAAGTATCAGATTCTTGATTTTGAGATGAACGAACTTCAGAAGAGTCTCAGGAGGAAGGAAGAAGAGTCTGTCAGAAAGAGGAAGGCGCAAGGAGATTTATTTTCTCCTAGCACATCATCTCCACCAGAACCATGGAAGTCACAGTTGGCCAAGCTCGCTGTTGAGAATGAGAGGTTGCAGAAGGAAAACCAGAAGCTCACCGTGAGATTGATGGGAGAAGACTGATTGGATGGCTTAGGACTTAGTTTTCTTTATTTCGCACTTTGTATTTTGGATTTTGAAGGTGTATTCGTCTCTTCTTGTAATCTAAAACTTTATTATCAATGAAATAAGATGAGATTTTTCTTCTAAGAAAAGTGTTCCTTAAAATTTGCAAAAAATACGATGTTGAGTTCCTTGAATTACACCCATCATGCTGCATTGCATTCTGCTAAGCTATCAAGACACTAAACTTTATTTTGAAGGACTTTGTAGAGAATGGAGGCTACTAAGAAGATAAACTGGCCCTTTACTTTCCTGATCCCTAACGTCGAGCAGCTGATAGAGATCGGAGGAAGAATTGAAGACCCGTTAAGTTTCATCAATAAGTACGGAGACCTTATGTCCCTAATGAAACTACAGGTGAAGGAAGGATTGCTGGAAACCTTGGTGCAACTGTATCATCCTGCATACCGTTGTTTCATATTTCCTAATTTTTAGCTGGTTCCAACTATAGAGGAGTATTCAGATATGATGAGTTTACCAATTCAGCATCATCCTCCATTTTCTGGTGTGGAAGGGGAGTTCCTTAACCAAGAGATTACTGCAGGGTTAAGTATCCAAAAGAGGCATATACGAGAGAACATGACTACTAGAGAAAGGTATCGTGGTTTACCAGCTCAGTTTTTGATTGAAAGGGCTCTTCACTTTCAAGGAAAGGGAGACTCTGTAATGTTTGAATCAATTTTTGCTCTGCTAGTGTACGGGTTATTCTTGTTTCCCAATGTCAAAGACTTCGTCGACGTCCAGGCTATCCGAATCTTTATGAGTCAGAACCCTGTCCCTACTCTATTATCTAATATGTACTTCTCAGTTACCACACAATCCATGAAAGGAGAAGGTGTGATTGTCTGTTGCACTCCACTGCTCTATAAGTGGTTCATGTCGTATTTGCCTACAACTCCAACATTTTGGGAGGTAAGAGACAGCGCCCTTTGGACTAAGAAATTGATGGAGCTAGAGCGTTCTGCTATCAAGTGGTATGATTCGGACCCCAAGGAGTTGGAGTTGATCTATTATGGGTATGGAGAGGGATTTGAAGACAAGCTCAAAATGGGGCATGCCTGGTTCCACATTAATCAGCAGAGATGGACCACTGCTGGTCCTGTCACAGAAGCTCGTTTTAAATGGGCGCAGGGGATTTTGCTCAGCATGAAGAAGCCTTTTCCATACTACGAGGCACCCACGAGTGCCAAGCAGAAGAGGATGGAGTTGTTGGGAGAGCTGACTGTTGAGAAGGCCAGAACCAAGCAGTGCATCAAGGAGATCATGAAAAGGATCAGGGAAGGCGAAGGGCCCTCTTATTTAGAGTTGTAGTTTCCTGTTTTATGATCAGTTGTTGTAATCCTGTTTTAAGTTGTATTTCTTTTAATGTAATTCGAACAATAGTTGTAATATTTCCTTTTTGTAAGCACTTGTATTATCTTTCAATGGAAAGGAGTTTATGTTGTTGGTAATCCTATTATTTACACTGTTTGCAAATAAGTTTTAGTTCTTGATGGTTTAGCCTGCATTTGCATCTCATTTGCATCTTCGCATGTGCATGTGCATTCTTCCATGTCTCATCGTTGTTTTATCTTCTCCAGAACCGTCGCCCTGAATTCTCTACATCGTTACAACACCCGGGCACAGGCTCGAAGAAGAAGAATGTATGAGGATTACGAGAATTTGGATTAAGTTAACAACGAACTCAACGAATTGAGAGGAGGAATGGGGCAGATCATGGAAGCTTTGAATGTTATACGAGCAAAGATGGATACGCAGGTCACTGTAGTCTCAGAGGTCGTTGCTACAACTGTAGAGCCGCAGGTTATACCTGTTGTGAACCCTATTCTAGGGATGCCATTTGAGTTTATACGAGCCACCGAATCAACAGCAGTGGCCGAGAAATCAAAATCAGAATTACCAGCAGCAAAGGTGGCCAGCGCCACAGCAAAATACCCCTCAAAGAAGACAGGCAGTGACACCAAATTTTCCACCCATACCAATGACCTACACAGCATTGTATCCTTCACTGGTGGAGCAAGGATTAGTAGTTACTAGGCCGTTGGGGCCACCATCTGAGAAGTCTCTGCAGTTCTTCAACCCCAATGCAACCTGTGTTTTCCATCAAGGAGGGGTGGGCCATGATTTAGAAGGATGTTTGGCATTAAATAATCTAGTGAAAAGTCTGATGGAGAAAAACATTCTGTCTTTCGCTAATAACCAGCCAAACGTGAAGAGCAACCCCTTGCCAACGCATGGGTCAACTAATGCTATCGAAGACGAGAATGATGAAGTGTTGGTCTCAGATGCAGTGAAGATTAAAACTCCCCTGAGAACGTTTCATGCCAAGTTGTTCAGCGCCGGTTTGGTCAAGGTTTGCCATGATGGTTGTGAAGAGTGTGATGGTAGTAGTGAAGGGTGTCAGTTAGTTCAAGATGATATTCAGCAGTTGATTAATGAAGGTTTCTTGCAGATTTTCAGAAAAGAAAGTAGAGTAGCAGTGATTGAACCAGTGTTCAATTTGCCAAAGCAAGTGCTAGTGTTTGACGAAGAGGAATACATATCAGTAATTCCCGTATTCAACAGTCCAGGGGCAAGTACTGTGAGCCCCGTGTTTAAACAATCAGTTCTAAGATTCAACAAACCTGAGGTTATTTCTCCTGTTAATCATGCCAGGCGAAATAATTTCCCAAGACCAGTCCCATTCAGGTTCAGAGGAACCAAAGCGTTACCGTGGATCTACGAAGACGTTACAGGTGGTAGGAAGAAGGAGGAAATGATCCCAAGGAAATAGGTGGGGGTCGTTATAGAAGAACCAGTCCCAAGGAAGGAGGTGGGGGCTGATGAGAAGAATGTGTCCAGTATAGTAGGAACGGGGAAAATGACAAGGAGTGGGAGGATTTATACTCCTGTGAACAAAGAAGTGTCCAGTAAAGAAGGTAATATTCATGTATCCGCCAATGACAAAGGTAAAGAAGCGATCTCCAAAGAGGATGACGAAGAATTTCTCAGAATAATAAAAAGAAGTGACTACAAGGTTGTGGATCAGCTCCACCAGACTCCGTCAAAAATTTCCATTTTATCTCTGTTGATTAATTCACCAGTCCACTGATCAGCACTGCAGAAAGTACTGGGCCAGGCTCATGTAGCTCAGGATATTATCGCCGGGCAGTTTGATCATGTTATCGCTAACATTACCGCATGCAATATACTCAGCTTCAGTGACGAAGAATTGACCCAAGCAGGTCAGAAACACAATCTTGCGCTGGACATATCAATGAAATGTCATGAGGACACGTTGGCTAGAGTTCTTGTAGACACAGGATCTTCTCTGAATGTTTTACCAAAGAGGACTCTCGATAAGTTGGCATACCAAGGAGGAATAATGAGACCCACGTCACTAATTGTCAAAGCTTTTGATGGTTCACGTAGATCTGTGATGGGAGAAATTAAGCTACCTGTTTTGATTGGCCCTCGGGAATTCAATGTTCTGTTTCAAGTCTTAGATATTAATCCTGCCTATAGTTATCTGCTAGGAAGGCCCTGGATCCATGAGGCTGGAGCTGTCACCTCAACCCTACATTAGAAAATGAAATTTGTGATTGATGATAAGTTGGTCATTGTGCATGGGGAAGAAGATTTAATGGTTAGTAACCTGTCGTCCTTCCGTTACATTGAGGGTGATAAGGACGTGCTGGAGACTTCTTTCCAAGCCCTGGAAATAGCTAATGCAGTTATGATGGACAATGAGGAGCCAGTAGTACCAGAATATTCATTCTTTGCTTCGTATAAGAGTATCCAGTCTGCCCTTCAAGAAGGCGTGCCTGCAGGTTGGGGCAAAGTTATTGAGGTTGAAAAGAGGAACCGACACCAAGGGTTGGGTTACAGACCAACTCCAGGAGATGAGGCTGCTTCAGGTATAAGGAGAAGAGGGGTGAAGATAAAGACTATGCAGGAAACATTTGTCAGAGGTGGACATCAGGTCCACGCAATCATTGGAAGTGCTGAAGAAGAGGAAGATATTGATCATTTGGTTTTATGCCAGGGAGGCGCGTTAAGCAATTGGGAGTCTGTTGAGATCCCAACTTTGTACCCAGAACCAAAGTAACTTGTTTTGATTTGTTGTTTTCATTTCCCTAGTCTTGCCCAAAGCTAGTGGATTATTTTGTACGGGACTCCGTTTTCAATATCTTAATCAATGAAATGACATTTTGCTAAAATTCTCGTTGTCTTTACTTTATTGCATTCTGTTTCTAAAAAATGGCAGTCTTTTCAAAACAAAAACATCTTCATCTCGCATGTTCTTGAATTGTTGTGCATGTTAATAAGATAAGTCATTTTATCGTGCAGAATGAATCATAAACCTATTGTATTCAATGACCTTGCTCTTACCATTGACTTTGACTCCCCTGTCTATCAAGCTGAGGAGAAGGAAGATTATGAGGTGCCCAAGGATCTAGCAGATATGTGTGATTACCAGTATACGGATCTCCAGCCTCATGAAGAGCAGGTGGATGTCATCAATCTTGGCACTGAGGAAGAGAAGAAAGAGGTTAAGATTGGGGCATCGCTGAAACCAGAAATTAGACAGCGGTTGATTTCACTCCTTGAAGAGTATGTGGACGTGTTCGCTTGGTCCTACCAAGACATGCCTGGCTTAGATACAGATATTGTGGTCCACAAGTTACCGCTCAAGCCTGAGTGCCCGCCAGTAAAACAAAAGCTTCGTAGAAGTCGTCCTGACATGGCCCTCAAAATTCGAGATGAAGTTAAGAGACAGTTGGCTGCCGGATTTTTAGTTGTTTCCAAATACCCAGAGTGGGTAGCTAATATTGTTCCAGTTATGAAGAAGAATAGAAAGGTACGAATGTGCGTGGATTATAGGGATCTTAACAAAGCTAGTCCCAAGGATGATTTTCCTCTACCGCATATCGACATGCTGGTAGACAATACGGCTCGTTTCGGAATGTTCTTATTTATGGATGGTTTTTCAGGCTACAATCAGATTAGAATGGATCCAGCTGACATGGACAAGACTACTTTCATCACCCCGTGGGGTACTTATTGTTACAAGGTTATGCCTTTTGGATTGAAGAATGTCGGGGCAACTTACCAGAGAGCTATGGTGACCCTTTTCCATGATATGATCCACAAGGAGATTGAAGTGTACGTGGACGACACGATAGCCAAATCACAAAGTTAGGAGGAGCACGTAGACCACTTGTTAAAATTGTTTAAGAGACTTCGAAAGTATCAGTTGAGGTTAAAGCCTGCAAAGTGTACCTTTGGAGTCAGGTCAGGGAAGTTATTAGGTTTCATTGTTAGCCAGAAGGGCATTGAAGTGGATCCAGATAAAGTGCGAGCAATTCAAGAAATGCCAGCTACACAAACCGAGTCCCAAGTCAGAGGATTTTTGGGCCGTTTGAATTACATCTCCAGGTTCATCTCCAACATGACTCCAATATGCGCACCAATTTTCAAATTACTCCGTAAGAATCAGCCAGTAGAATGAAATGCTGACTGTCAAAAAGCTTTCGAGAAACTCAAAAGTTATCTCCAAGAACCTCCTATTCTAATTCCTCCAGTTCCCGGAAGACCTCTCTTTATGTATTTGACTGTTTTGGAAGAATCTATGGGCTGTGTTTTGGGACAGCATGACGAGACTGGCCGGAAAGAACATGCAATTTATTATCTGAGTAAGAAGTTTGCAGACAGTGAAAGCCGTTACTCACTACTTAAAAAGACTTGTTGCGCTCTGGCTTGGGCCGCCAAACGTCTAAGACAGTACCTGATTTGTCATACTACCTTGTTGATTTCCAAGATGGATCCGATAAAGTACATTTTCGAGAAACCTGCTCAAACGGGTAGACTTGCCCGCTGGCACATGTTATTATCTGAACATGACATTCAGTATGTCACTCAAAAGGCCATTAAAGGAAGTGTTCTTCCAGAATATCTTGCCGATAACCAGTTGAAGACTATGAACCACTCAAGTTTGATTTCCCTGACGAAGATATTATGGTAGTGAAAGATTGTGAAGAGTCAAGCTCTGAAGAAGATCCCAGGGCTGAGTATAGGTGGAAGATGATGTTTGACGGTTCATCCAATTACAAGGGGCATGGGGTAGGTGTTGTTATAATTAATCCTGAAGGTGGCTACACCCCTTTTACAGCCAGATTGGATTTTGGGTGTACGAATAATATTGTTGAGTATGAAGCGTGCATTCTGGGTCTGGAAGTTGCAATCGATCTTGGAATCTGTTTTCTTGAAGTTATGGGTGACTCTGCTCTAGTCATTTATCAAATCAGAGGCGGGTGGGAGACAAAAGATGAAAAGCTTATCCCTTACCAGGCATATGCTTTGGAGTTGATTAAGTGTTTTGATGAGATAACTTTTCGCCATGTGCCACGTACTGAGAATCATGTGGCTGACGCTTTAGCAACACTGGCTTTGATGTGGCAAGTTAGATTTATCAATGAAGATCCAGTAATCAGTATTAAAAGGAGGACTGAGCCTGCCTACTGCCAGTCCATTGAAGAAGAATTAGACGGTAAACCTTGGTTCCACGATATTTTGAACTTTCTAAAGAATCAAGAATATCCGGCCAACGCCTCTGTTCTTGATAGGAAGACTCTACGAAGATTGTCAGCCAAGTTCTTCATCAGCAACGGTGTACTGTACAAAAGGAATCATGATATGGTTTTGTTAAGATGTGTCGATAAGAGAGAAGCAGACTTGCTGATCCATGATATCCATGAAGGAGCTTTTGGCACCCATGCCAATGGACATGCCATGGTTAAGAAGATTTTGAGGGTTGGATACTATTGGTTGACTATGGAGACTGATTGCATCCAGTACGCTAGAAAATGCCATAAATGTCAGATTTATGCGGACAAAATGCATGTTCCTCCTACTCTGTTGAATGTGATATCATCTCCCTGGTCGTTCTCTATGTGGGGCATCGATTGATTGGGGAAATTGAGCCTAAAGCGTCTAATGGGCATCGTTTCATTTGGTGGCTATAGATTACTTTACCAAGTGGGTGGAAGCCGCCTCTTATGCGAATGTGACTAAGCAAGTAGTTGCTCGCTTCATTAAGAATAACATCATTTGTCGTTACGGGATTCCGAGCAGAATCATAACTGACAACGGAACCAATTTGAATAACAAAACCATGAAGGAATTGTGTGATAACTTCAAGATTGAACACCATAACTCTTCACCGTATCGTCCGAAGATGAACGGAGCGGTCGAAGCTGCAAACAAGAATATCAAGAAAATTCTTCAGAAAATGGTCAAAACATACAAGGATTGGCATAAGATGTTGACATATGCACTACATGGATATAGAACATCAGTCAGAACATCAACGGGGGTAACCCCTTTTTCGTTAGTATATGGAATGGATGTTGTCCTCCCTATAGAAGTCGAGATACCTTCTCTGAGGATATTGATGGAAACAAAGCTTGATGAAGCTGAATGGGTTCAAGAAAGATACGATCAGCTGAATCTAATTGACAAGAAGCGCCTGATAGCCATGTGTCATGGTCATTTGTACCAGAAGAAGATGAAGAGAGCATTTGATAAAAAGGTCCGCATTCGGGAATTCCGAGTAGGCGAGTTGGTACTTAAGAGGATTCCGCCATCGCAAAGAGACGCCCGTGGGAAATGGGCACCCAATTATGAAGGTCCATTCGTAGTAAAGACAGTGTTTTCAGGAGGGTCTCTAATTCTTACAACTATGGATGGTGAACAGCTTGCGCATCCTGTGAATGCTGATTCGGTGCGGAAATATTATGCGTAAGACAAGGACACCTCACTGGTATCTTGGAGTCCCCAAGGAAGTTCAAGTTTTTGCTGCAACTAGAGTCCTTAGTCATTAGGGTTATTGGTCATTGAATACAATGTAACCTTTGACAAATTGCCATTTTGTTGCACTTGTAATTTTTCATGGGACTCTGCTATTTGGCAAGTCACCATTTTTCAATGAATATCAGCTATTGAACCATCTTCTTGCTTAAAACGCTGTCATCTTTATTTTGCAAAACTTTGTCATTTTCACTTGATTTTTGAAAACGAAAACATTGCAATTTCTAAGAAAACACAAAGATAAACTAAGTTTTACTCTGGAATTAAGACGTTTCGGAATCAAGTTTGTACAGGAAGAATTAGCAGTACTGTATTTTTTGCATGGATCTGCCATCTCCAGCGAAACAAAGATTGCTCCGGTTATCCTTGATGTTTGGATTTCAGGGTGTTGGTTGCATTATCTTTTCTTCTCTTTGTTTCTGCGTCACTCGCGTCGTTTCTCGCATGTAGCTAAGCATATGCATCATACCTTAGCATCTTTGTGCTCTATTTTTCTTGTGGTCTGTTGTTTGTGTTTGTCTTTATTTCCCCAGCGAAGTAAAGTTATTCCCGATTTTCTTTGTTTGTGTCGTGCTTGTTCGGTCTTCACCTCTGCGCGCCAGATTCGAACCTTTATACTTTTTTCTGTTCCCCAAGAAGTCATTGTCTCTTTTTTAGAAATCGTTCTTGTCTGAATCGAGTCAGACCTGAAATCGTTCTTGTCTGAATCGAGTCAGACCTGAACCGAGTCTTTGTTTGAATCGAGTCAAACATTGTCTCTTGTTTTAAAACCGTTCTTGTCTGAATCGAGTCAGACCTGAACCGAGTCTTTGTTTGAATCGAGTCAAACATTGTCTCTTATTTTAAAATCGTTCTTGTCTGAATCGAGTCAGACCTGAAAACGTTCTTGTCTGAGTCGAGTCAGACCTGAACCGAGTCTTTGTTTGAATCGAGTCAAACATTGTCTCTTGTTTTAAAATCGTTCTTGTCTGAATCGAGTCAGACCTGAACCGAGTCTTTGTTTGAATCGAGTCAAACATTGTCTCTTGTTTTAAAACCATTCTTGTCTGAATCGAGTCAGACCTGAAATCGTTCTTGTCTGAATCGAGTCAGACCTGAACCGAGTCTTTGTTTGAATCGAGTCAAACATTGCCTCTTATTTTAACTTTCCCTATTCGAATCGAGTCGAATAGTGGACCTAAACCTCGAGTTATCATGGGCTCGTTGTTTATCCTTATTTATTTCTTTTGCTCTTGTTCGAATCGAGTCGAACATGAACCTTTACCTTTTTTTAAAACTTTAAGCTAAGCTCCTTGGAACAATTTACCTTATCAGGACTCTTATCTGATGCGCAGAGTTTGTCTCTGTCTTTCTGGCTTTTCTTGAAGATCCCATTTTGAACTCTTTGGCATAAAGAATCCCCAGGAAATCCTTGCTTGGTTGTTTGTCTCTTTTGGATTGATCCCCAGTGATCAGGTTTTTCTTTCTGGTTTCATGCCCAGAAAGAGTGTGTTGCTTTATTCCCAGTAGTCTATCTCCCCGGATCTTTCCCCAGTGGAGATTGTCTTTCTGTTTTCCCCAGTGTTTCTTTGGAGTCTCCCCGGTGAGTCTCTTGCGTTGGTTAGCCAGTATCCCCAGTGAGTGTTTTTCATGGATGCTAACCTTTCTCCCTCCACAGTGAAGCTCATCTTGTGTTGCTTCCTGTCTGACCTTTGGTGTCTCGTTGTGTCTGCATCTTTGCATCTTCCTTGGTATCATGTTTGTTGCATTGCATATGTGTGTATCTGAGGGCAAAATTTTCGGTTATCTGTATTTAAATATCCTTCAATGTTGATTACATGAGGATCTTCATCTCTCATGTCATCAGGTGAAGATATTTAAATAGGGGCAACTGTTGTACCCTAAATTTTACCCTAATTTTTTTTATTTAAATTGCTTTTAATTAATTTCAATTAATCAATTAATTTAACCTAATTTCTTTTTAGCCTAATTAATTAATTTTATTGGTAATTTAGTTTCAATTTAATTATTTTAATTTTAATTAATTATCTTTCCTATATTAATTATTTTTGTCAAACTTTATTAATCCTTTATTTTTAATTTAAGTTAATGTTAGTTGAATTAATTAGCTTTCCATTAATTATGATTAGTCTTTTATTAAGAAAATAGAAAACCATCTGTGTCACTTTTTTTTAGAGGACCATTGTGGATTTTGTGAAATTTTTGATTGGAGGATCAAGTTTACACCAACAGCCAATAGGAAGACAGGGTTTCATGTTTGACTTTTCAACGTGGAAAGAGAACCAATTGGAAGGTGACAGGTGCAATGGAAATGTTTTGCCTTCTTCATTTTGTTCGTTGAGTTCTTTGCAGGAAGAAATCATCAATCCATCAAACCAATCTATTGCAAGCTCATTTCAATTTCACTTCATCAATTGCTTGGCGCGACACAAACCTAATTTCAAATTCACCCACTTTTCCTCTTCAAGCTTCCACTGAGTTTACTTGGACAAAAGGGGTTTGTGGAGTTTCCTCTCTGAGCACAATTCTGCGCCATCTGTGGACAGAAGGAGCAATGTCCTTTTCAAATTCCCAAAAATGACATCTACATTGGCTTACAACAAAGGAGAGGTGGATAAGCAATACTCCTCTTGATGCTAACCCTGCCACAAGCTGCTATAAACCAGAGGGAGGGAGCGTCTGTCCCTTGGAGCAGCATTGGAATCCAATTTCAAAACCCTAGCCTCCAAGTGTTTGATGCTTAAACTCACCTAACCCGGCCCAATATCATTGCCTATATAAAGAGGCTTAGTTTCAGTTCATCAATATCAACACTTCTCTCACAAAATACACAAAGCTTCTGAGTTTTCAAGTGTCGCGAGTAAGAGAGGAAGGGGTCAGTTTCTGGGAGCTTTGATTCAGAAGAGTGAGGCTCATCATAAGTAGAAGGTGCGGTGGGCATTTCTCCACTAGGTAACCCTCCATCTCTTAGCATTCATATCATGTTCATCATATTTACCCTGCTCATATTGGCACGTGATTAAGTGTTTATGCTTTGACATCAAGTTTGAAATGTCTTGACTTGTGCTGAATGTGACTAACACTCTGTTGAAAGATTTTGCTCTCCCTCATTGAGATGTTATTACTGTTTATTCTTGGTTTTGATCCATGTTTAAGACATCACCATGTTGTTTTTGATAAGTGAGTGTAGGTTATAAGATTTTGTTGTGGGTATTTGTACTGCCTCAATGCGTAAAATTGCTAAATTACTCATGTGAAGGGTCTTTTGAACTTTGGTCTCATGTGTTTATCTCTGATTCGTTAAACTTTTCAATCTGTTTTGGTTTGGATATTTGCATTGTATTTGCCATTGGTGAGTTCAATGCCTAAGTTATGTCTGAGGTGCTGAGATTTGAGGTATAACTGGTTTGTGTATTGACTGCTGACCCATGCTATGCTTCATGTTCATATGGCTCAAGTTCTTAGCACAATCTGTACGTTCACATTGACCTTTTTTTTTACATACTCAACCTGTTTATTTGATTGTTTTATTGTCAACTAAATGTTTCTGCTTGTCAAAGTCTCACAAGTCAGGTTACACACATTGATATACATGTGCTCTATGTCATGAACCTTTGCCTTAAGTCACACACCCACACCTCAGTTGGAGGTATACCTTCATGCTGCAAGTCTATGTTGGTCTGCATCTGACTCATTGTTTAGCTTTCTCTTGATATGTGCTCTTAAATGAATCTATGACTATACAATCTCTGGTACACCTGCTAAATTGATGCGTCTTTGGTTTGAAAGTCTTTGCACTTGTTCAAACATGATCCACATTGGTTTTCTTCTTGATTTGCTCATATGTCCATATCAGTTTGGCTGGCTTTGGCTATGTCTTGAACTAAGCTTTTGTTGCTAAGTATTTGATTTGTTAACTTTAAGTTTTTAAACTGACTATGAACCTTTGCTAATCTATATTTCATTGTTATCCAAGTTGGCCTAAGTTTTGACACTTTCTTTTGTTAAAATCAATTTGGATCACTGAGCTGCTTGACCCGTTTTTCGTTTCAAATCTTTTCTTCATGTTGTTACCATACCTATGCTTGATTCTTAAGTCAATTTTGAATGTTGTGACCATGATGATGTAGGAGTTTTAGCGAATTGGATGTTACCATGCCTTGTTTATTAGTTTGGAACTTATAGGATTTCTGTTTTCATTATGAAGTGTGTTTACTTCCAGGGTGTAGGTTGTTTTCAAGTTGAATTTTTGTGTTTGTACTCATTTGCTTGCCCTGAACCAATGACATAGTTTCCTGTCTTGAACTTTAGCATGATCTTTGCTTTGCTTCAACTATTGTAATTAGTAGACTTATTCTTGTTGCATTAAATTGTTATGCCTTGCCATGTGCTAGTTCAATTCATGATGTTTGTTGATTCTGAAAACATGTTGGTTCAATATTGTTCAATTCGGTATGCTATGAATGCTTTCATGTTGTAACATTTCTCCATGACTTGTTTTCTTGAATTCCTTGATTGCCTCTACTTTGTGGCCAAATTATGTTGCATATTTTAGGATTTAGGTTGATCCATTTACATTTTTGAAACTCTGGTTCTTTGCTGATTGATTTGGGCTTTTATTTTGCTAAGTTTGAGTGAGTATGGTGTGAGTTATACATACCTAAGCATGGCTGAGTAAAATGTTTACAACCTGAATTATGGTGGGAGCATATGGCGCGCACGTGTTTGATCTTTTGGAATTCATTGATTTGTTTTGCTTGATATATTATTGGAAGCGTATAATAACTGGATGAGGGCGTAGCACTACTGGTCCAGGGAGGAGTTTGTATGTATTAGCCATGCCAAGGACTGGGGTTCGAATCCCATCGCCCCAGTCTTTTATTTATTTTCCTGATTTTCGTTTGCTTTCAAATATATATGTATTCTACCATTCACTTATCAACTGCGCGCGTTGGCCAGATGGTTGAGGTTTTGGGTTGTATGCGTTAGGAAGTGGGTTCAAGCCCTAAGATTGCCATTTCCTTATATTTTTGTCACTTGGTTATTATTTGTTTTAGTTTATGCTTTAACCTTCAAAATAGCATAACTTATTCACTTTTAATCTTTTTTCAGCCCTTCTTTTTACTATAATTTTTAAAATTAAATCTATTTTTTTTAAATATAAAAAAGAAAATTGTTAAAAATATTATTTTTAAGACCTTTATGCATGCTTGGATTATGAATGCTTGTTAAAGTTTTATTGCACTTCCTTATTCACCTTGTCATGTTATTTCTATTCATCATGTTTGATCTTTGTCTCATGTATGCTTCTAAACTTTGAATTGACATCTTAATCTTGTTTCATCTCATTACTATATTCATGTCTTTTTATAATCATCATATGTGCTTTTATAACTTGTTTTTTTAGTATTCTTATCAACTGTATCTTTCCCCCTATTCCAAAGGAAGGTGATTAATATTGACTCTTAAAGTCATAGCCCCCATCTTACCTTAGTAGCCTCATAAGAGCATACCCTTATTTCGTGGCCTCATGAGAGCCATGAAATCATAACTAGCCTTAGGTTAGAGTTCTTACACTCTATGTGATATTCATCCTAATGAATACTTACTTTCCCTATTGACTAAAACTTCAACATTAGACCATTATAACTTAGATTTAGAGAGTTCTTGAACTCTAGAATGAGCTTGTACTCATTCTCCCCTGTGAACTTTGACCATAGTCAAAAGTTCATTAATTAGTAGAACTACGCATACTCTGATTCTACTCCCGAGGATACGTAAGCGCAAGGTGCGATGCATTGTCGAGTATACTTAGATACTAACCCTAGGGTTTCAACCTTTAGCATAGAACCTTTAGCAAGCGAGTGAGATATAACAATTAAACAAGAGGTTTCTGTAGAGTACTACAGACGTTTAGGGTGCTAATACCTTCCCTAGGCGTAACCAACCCCCGAACCTTAGATCTCCCCCTTTAGGTTTTCTTCGATCTTGAACCTTTCCTTTGGATAAATCAAAGTCGGTTGTAAAAGAAAATGATGCGAGTTAATTAATAGCTTGTTATCCGATTTTCACCGCAACAGAATTGGCGACTTCACTGGGGAGATATTCTTAGAGGGTTAAGCCTATCTTGTATTCATGTTATTTATGTTTGTTTGTTTTATTTATATCTGCTTATATACCTGTCATATTTGCCTATATATTTGTATATTTGTTCTATGGGTTGACATGGTATCTATGAGTGAGATAAGTCCTAACCCGGGCTTGAGAGAACACGTATGTTTAGGAACCGTGGACATAGTCAAGGGAACTTCGAGGGAGAAATCCCAAAGGAGGGAACTTGAAGTCCACACTCAGTTGAGGCCCTCTCAGAAGTGGTATATGTTGAACGAGCAATCGTGAATGCGTTACTACTTTCGACCTGGGTGCCAGGGATACTGATGACCTTTAGTTACCCTTTACCCCCACTTGACCTGTTTTAGATGTAGCTATGAGGGAGTAATCCTAAATGGTTGTTACGCGATACTACACTCAGACGAGACTCTCTTGAGTATTTTAGTGATTACCGAGCAATTGGGAAGTCGATAAAATCTGAAAGATGGGTTGCCGACTCTGGGAACTTGTAAAAACCCTGTTCTATCATTGGAAAACCTATAGTACACACCTTTTGGGATGGGTAGACCTTTGGCTCCACGCTCGTGACCTTGAACTTAGGTTTCCTTATTTGCTTTGTGCTTATCTGTTTATGTGTGTTTGTTGCATTCATCCTTGCATCATATGCATTGTGTATATTCAAGGAATTCAACTTTGTTTTGCAAACTTTATAGGATGGATTTTGAAAAAAGAAAAACAAAGAAGTACACCTTCATCAGTCCAAAATTGGAAGATTTAAAGAATCTGGGTAAGCCAATCAATGAATCATCAACATTCCAAAGCAAGTATGGGAGGATTTTCTCTTTGATGAAGTCAAGAATGGTAGATGGGTTGCTCCCCACTCTTATGCAGTTTTATGATCCCGTGTACCATTGTTTCACTTTCCCCGATTACCAGTTAATGCCCACGCTCGAAGAGTATGCTATTCTAGTTGGTATTCCTATTACCCCAAACCTTCCTTACTCTGGTTTGGAAAAGACACCTAAGGAAAAGGACATTGCAGAAGCAGCTCATCTCAAGCTGTCAGAAGTCAAGGCTAACTTGGTTGTCAAGGGAGGACTTTTTGGGTTTCCTGCCAAGTTTCTAATGGAGAAAGCAAGTTATTATGTTAACATGAAGAATGTGGTGGATTATGAAGCTGTTATGGCCCTACTCATCTATGGGTTATTCTTGTTTCCCAACATTGACAACTTTGTTGACATGAAGGCAATTAAGATTTTCATCATTGGAAATCCAGTTCCAACACTATTTGCTGACGCCTACCATTCAGTGCATTTGAGAACTGCTCATAAGGGAGGAATGGTAACCTGCTGTGCCACACTGTTGTATAAGTGGTTTATTTCACACTTACCCCGCTCTAAGACCTTTTGGGATCTCCAAGATGGACTTCTTTGGTTAGAAAAGATCATGTCTCTCACCAACACCGATCTAGAGTGGTACCACCCAATGCTCAAAGGTAAAGATATGATTGTTAGCTGTAGAGGATTTGCTAATGTACCGCTTCTTGGCACAAAAGGAGGCATAAGCTACAATCCAACTTTGGCTTGTCGTCAACATGGTTATTCTATGGAAGCTAAGCCCAACAACATTTACTTGGAAGGTTTTTTCTTTGAAGAGCATAAGGACCTTGTGCTTAGGGAAAATATGGCTCACGCTTGGCGTCATGTTCACACAAGAGGTATCTCCACTTTGGGGAAACCTGAGTGTTTGGCTTCAGAATCCTACACTCAGTGGGTGCAAAAGAGAGTTGTTGAGTTGAAGTTGACGTATGATCGTCATGATCCTATCCCTTTAGCTCCCAGAGATCCTGTTCTTTTCTTCACAAGCAATAAGGACGAATTGAAGATCCGGCTGGCTCAAGCAGAACGAGAAAGGAATGCATGGATGAACAAGTATCAGATTCTTGATTTTGAGATGAACGAACTTCAGAAGAGTCTCAGGAGGAAGGAAGAAGAGTCTGTCAGAAAGAGGAAGGCGCAAGGAGATTTATTTTCTCCTAGCACATCATCTCCACCAGAACCATGGAAGTCACAGTTGGCCAAGCTTGCTGTTGAGAATGAGAGGTTGCAGAAGGAAAACTAGAAGCTCACCGTGAGATTGATGGGAGAAGACTGATTGGATGGCTTAGGACTTAGTTTTCTTTATTTCGCACTTTGTATTTTGGCTTTTGAAGGTGTATTCGTCTCTTCTTATAATCTAAAACTTTATTATCAATGAAATAAGATGAGATTTTTCTTCTAAGAAAAGTGTTCCTTAAAATTTGCAAAAAATACGATGTTGAGTTCCTTGAATTACACCCATCATGCTGCATTGCATTCTGCTAAGCTATCAAGACACTAAACTTTATTTTGAAGGACTTTGTAGAGAATGGAGGCTACCAAGAAGATAAACTAGCCCTTTACTTTCCTGATCCCTAACGTCGAGCAGCTGATAGAGATCGGAGGAAGAATTGAAGACCCGCTAAGTTTCATCGACAAGTACGGAGACCTTCTGTCCCTAATGAAACTACAGGTGAAGGAAGGGTTGCTGGAAACCTTGGTGCAACTGTATCATCCTGCATACCGTTGTTTCATATTTCCTAATTTTCAGCTGGTTCCAACTATAGAGGAGTATTCAGATATGATGAGTTTACCAATTCAGCATCATCCTCCATTTTCTGGTGTGGAAGGGGAGTTCCTTAACCAAGAGATTGCTGCAGGGTTAAGTATCCGAAAGAGGCATATACGAGAGAACATGACTACTAGAGAAGGGTATCGTGGTTTACCAGCTCAGTTTTTGATTGAAAGGGCTCTTCACTTTCAAGGAAAGGGAGACTCTGTAATGTTTGAATCAATTTTTGCTCTGCTAGTGTACGGGTTATTCTTGTTTCCCAATGTCAAAGACTTCGTCGACGTCCAGGCTATCTGAATCTTTATGAGTCAGAACCCTGTCCCTACTCTATTATCTGATATGTACTTCTCAGTTACCACACAATCCATGAAAGGAGAAGGTGTGATTGTCTGTTGCGCTCCACTGCTCTATAAGTGGTTCATGTCGTATTTGCCTACAACTCCAACATTTTGGGAGGTAAGAGACAGCGCCCTTTGGGCTAAGAAATTGATGGAGCTAGAGCGTTCTGCTATCAGGTGGTATGATTCGGACCCAAGAGGGACCCTTATGATTGTAATCTGTGGAGACTATCCCAACGTGCTGCTCATGGGACGGAGTGGTTGCATCAACTACAATCCAATGCTCGCTCGTTGCCAGCTTGGTCATCCCATTGAGGAACAACCAGATCCCAAGGAGTTGGAGTTGATCTATTATGGGTATGGAGAGGTATTTGAAGACAAGCTCAAAATGGGGCATGCCTGGTTCCACATTAATCAGCAGAGATGGACCACTGCTGGTCCCGTCACAGAAGCTCATTTGAAATGGGCGCAGGGGATTTCACTCAGCATGAAGAAGCCTTTTCTATACTACGAGACACCCACGAGTGCCAAGCAGAAGAGGATGGAGTTGTTGGGAGAGCTGATTGTTGAGAAGGCCAGAACCAAGCAGCGCATCAAGGAGATCATGAAAGGGATCAGGGAAGGCGAAGGGCCCTCTTATTTAGAGTTGTAGTTTCCTGTTTTATGATCAGTTGTTGTAATCCTGTTTTAAGTTGTATTTCTTTTAATGTAATTCGAACAATAGTTGTAATATTTCCTTTTTGTAAGCACTTGTATTATCTTTCAATGGAAAGGAGTTTATGTTGTTGGTAATCCTGTTATTTACATTGTTTGCAAATAATTTTTAGTTCTTGATGGTTTAGCCTGCATTTGCATCTCATTTGCATCTTCGCATGTGCATGTGCATTCTTCCATGTCTCATCGTTGTTTTATCTTCTCCAGAACCGTCACCCTGAATTCTCTACATCGTTACAACACCCAGGCACAGGTTCGAAGAAGAAGAATGTATGAGGATTACAAGAATTTGGATTAAGTTAACAACGAACTCAACGAATTGAGAGGAGGAATGGGGCAGATCATGGAAGCATTGAATGTTATACGAGCAAAGATGGATACGCAGGTCACTGTAGTCTCAGAGGTTGTTGCTACAACTGTAGAGCCGCCGGTTATACCTGTTGTGAACCCTACTCTAGGGATGCCATTTGAGTTTATACGAGCCATGGCTCCTTAATCTACGCAACAAGCAGTGCCGTTGTTTAGTGAGAATCAGCAAACTATTCCAACTTATGCTCCTCCGCCCGTAGTGCAGACCCAGTTCCAACCTATTTTTCAGAATCAGCCTCATTTGGATTATGACAATATATCTGTGGAGGAGGATAATCGTAATGAGAAGCTGAGGGCGAGTGTGGAAGTTATGCAAAGAAAGTTGAAAGCTATGGAGGGAAGTAATGTCTTCAATACTGACCTCAAGGACATGTGTTTGGTTACAAATCTGGTAATTCCACCGAAGTTCAAGCTGCCAGGTTTTGAATTGTATTTCGGTGCTACGTGCCCCAAAGCGCATTTGGTCATGTAGCTCCGGAGAATGGCTGCGTACATGGACAACGATAAGTTAATGATACACTATTTCCAAGATAGCCTGAAGGGCGCCGCTGCAAAAGGGTACCTAGGTTTGGATCAGTCTTAGATCAAGTGTTTTCAGGACGTAATGGACGCTTTTGTGAAACATTATAAGTATAATTTGGACTTAGCTCCGGATCGTAGACAACTGCTGACAATGGCTCAAAAGAACACCGAGTCATTCAAAGAGTACGCTCAAAGATGGAGGGAAACGGCCTCGCAGGTTGAACCGTCGTTGACAGAAAAAGAATTAGCTGATTGGTTTGTAGATACCGTGAAGCCGGAATTTTATGAGAAAATGATCAGTAATATCTCAACTGTGGTAGGAGGCTCAATCAGCAAGGGGTAAGATGGTGGTTCTACCGGGAAGGGAAGAAGCTCCTCTTCTGCTCTCTTCTTAATCCACTCTTTATAGGAAGGGAAAGCCCGGTTGTTACATTTCCCGAATGAAGTTTTTCCCTTCTTGGTCACCTGCTTCCAAGCATTCACAATCTTCCTTATCATCTCTTGATCCTCAGTACCATTGAAGAATAAGGACTCTCTGACATCTCGCCCTTCAGGTGGACCTTTCAAAGGATAACCAAACTGCCTGATAACAAGGGAAGGATTATAGTTAATTCCACCTCTTATCCCTATCAAGGGTACATTAGGGAATTCTCCGCACTTACAAATAATCTCTATTCCTAGCAAGTCACGGTTGAACCAGACAATGTTGTCAGCAGACAAGCCCATCAACCTCTTTGACCACTTCAGAGAATCTTTCATATCAACGAAGGCGCCAGCTTCGGGGAGATGGCTCAGAAACCAAGTAGATAAGAGCGTTGGACAACAACTCACGGTTTTTCCCCGCCTATTTTCATTCTTGTAGTGGACTGAGTGATACACATCACCTAGCAAGGTAGGTATAAAATTCTTTGAAATAAAGATTCTGACAGCATGCATATCCACCAGATCAGGAACATTGGGAAACAGGACAATCACATAGATGCACATAGCCAGAATAGCTTGGAAAGCAGTCCAATTCTTCTCTTTAACATGTATGCAAGCTTGATCAAACAAGAACTTTAATAAGAAACCCTTAGCTCCTTGTTTTTCCTCAATATTACTGCTCAGAACGGATTCACCAATGTGAAGAGCAATAGCCATTTCTTTTATCTCGGGATGTTCTTCAGAAAAGAATATTATGTCATGCCTGATGGGGATTCCCAAAATAAATGAGAACTCCTCCAACGTTGGGGCCAAGATGTAGTCTGGGAAAGTGAAGCAACGCAAAGACGGATTGTAAAACTGAAGAAGCGTATGAATGGCATCCTTCTCATACTTGGAGATATTGTAGACAAACTTCAGAAGTCTCCCATACCCTCTACTGAACTCTGTAAGAACTCCGGGACCAGCCATACTAATCAGCTTGTGAATCAACGTTAAGGTCGGATCTGGGAACAAATAGGCAACAGTCTTCTTTCTCTGGACATCCATGCCAAGGTAACCTCAGAAAACCGGAATCAAGAGTAATATGCAAGCCCTGAAAAATGTCAAACATGTCAGAATGCAAGAAAAATGATATGCTCATGCAAACATGGGATCAAGGCAACACCGCTGGATGTGCTGTGTTGTTAACTGAACGAGAACCACAACCCAGAAAACCAGAATTCCAAAATACCGAACCACTGAGATAACCAGGAACCCAGATAATCAAACATTAATGAGAAATCCAGAAAAACTGGGTAGGTTGAAGGTTTCGGTTACCTGCAATCCTGCAAACACCCATCCCCTCTCACGTGTGGGTACTAGGATATTCAGTATCCCTGGCTCTCAGGTCGGGAAATGATGATACGTTCACCATTTCTGGTTTGGCATCATCATCAAACGAGAAGGCCTCAACTGATTCTCCAAAACGGAAGGTCCTCAGCTTCTGGCACTAAGGTCGAGAAATAATAGTACATTCATCCCTCGGGGTACAGTACTATCGTCAATCGAGGAGTGCCTCCACTGATTCTCTTCAAAAGATAAGGGTCATCCTATGCGAGTTCCAAAGTGGGCCCTCGGGTGCGAATGGGTTTGCCACAGGACGTGGTCTGCCACTGTCACCACTAAAGAGGGATGTTTCCACTAAGATCCTCGATGATCGGTCACCAGAGTCGACAACTCTCTAGATCGACATCCTAACATGCGTAAGACACACACGTTAGAATGCGTCCCAAGATAGCCTCGTCTGGTTGTGAATTTCGTGAACACACAAACGTACTAAGCGGGCACGTAGGTCCCACTACTCTCCACTCTAGTCCTAGGGTGTACTCAAGCCTGGGTATTGGGCTTATCTCTCAGAACAACCCAACCTGCAAAACAGAAATAGCCAGCACAACACAGCAATATCCAGTATGACAGTAATAAAAATGAAATGCAATGCAGAAAATGCGGTAAAAATAAAATACAACAAATAAAGCAAAACAAAAAAAAAACCCAAAGAGAACAAAGACAAGCAAGCGCTAGGATTGACTCGCTTAGGGATGGACCAGCATAGGTCAACCAGAGTCCCCAGCAGAGTCGCCAGCTGTCGCTCCAAGGATTTTCATCCAGGTACAAACGCGAGAGTGGCGCAGAAAACATAGTCGCCAGCCGTGTAAATTTATCCCAAGAGAGGGAAAGGGAACACCGCATAAACCTGAGGGAGAGGGAAAGGAATGGTCATCGCAACCATAACCTGGGTTCGGGAGTCGGTTACGCAAGGGGAAGGTGCTAGCACCCCACGCGTCCATCGTACTCGATGGGATCCACGCTTGTTGTCTATTCTAAGGGTGAGTTATCCTATCATCTATGGCTGCACTAAGACGAGGAAGGGGAAAACAAAGACAGACTCAGTAGGACGTCGATGTCCTAGGCCTACGTACTCCCTTTGTGCAATGGGAAATTCAGAGTCAATGTAGTTCGGACCAAGTTCTTTTTGTGTTTTTTATGAGCGACGTTAAGTTCGCGTCCGGCAGTTAGGGTCGATGCCTGTTTGCGACTCAGACGGAAAGTAACGTGCCCTTTTTGAAAATAGTCTTTAGTTTGACAATCCCGAAGGACAAAAAGGTTTGAAGTTTGTTTGTATTTTTTTAGGACAGAAGTGACTTGAGTTAGTTCATAACTTGCATTGCACCAAAGTCTAGGGCACAGAGACGAATACTTAACGAATCGTCCCAAGACAAGACGCTCGCTAAGCACTCTAGAAAGATGAGAGGAAGCCCCTCATTTCTCATTCCCCACGCTTTAGGCTCGTGCGCAATACACTTTATCCTTATTAAGTGTTTTCAAGAAGTTTTGAAATGAGAAGAAAGAAGACACAAAGGAAACTCTAAAGGGAAGCTTAGAGTCCTAATGTTATTATGCATGGGTGACCTATGGTTAGTGAGGTTTGACGACAACCTAAGCCTAAAGAAAAGAAAAGATGAGAGACAGAAAGGGTGAGAGTGGACATGGATAACTATCCACACCCTCAAATAACTTACCCCAGCCCCTGCATAAAAAGTTAGTACAAAACAGGCATAAGTAATAATAAGACTAATGAAACCCAAGCAATGACATATAATGGCAATCAAGTGACCTATAACAGTATAAACATGATTCGTGAATTCAAGGAAGCAATCCCAAACAATGGCACAAGTGCCTTTTCAAACAAAAAATCAGACATGATTAAGGATGTGCATACAAGAAGATCTCATACAAAGAGCAAATAGACAATTAGCAATACACCTTCTAAAATCACCAAATTAATTATCAAAGTATCTTAACCAGAAGTAAACAACATGTCCAAAACTCATGCAAAAATTCAAGATATAAGTCACTCAAACAATTATGCAAATTCAGATGAGAAATATGGTTCAATATGCAAAAGAGGAGGACTAAAATGCAATATGAAATGATTTTAAAAATGAGAGAAAAATATTTTAATGCAATCCAGTGTGTTGGTGAATGAATGCAAAAAGAATGAATTCAAAAGGTTTTGTATGCTATGAAAACAAAATTCTACAAGTTTAGGTATGCATGATATGAATAATCCAAAAAGAAAAGAAAGAAATATTTATTTCAGATGCTAAAAATGAAATAAAGTAATAAAATAAAATTTGTGAAAATTTTATAAAATGCTAAAAATGGTTCATGAATTTTTTGGGAATTTTTTAATGCAATTAACTATTTTTAAAAGTTAAAAATGAAACGCAAACAATTAAATAAAATAAAAATAAGAAAGTGTGCAAGGGGGTGTAAATAGCAACTGAATCACGTTGGAAAGTATGCTGGGCTGGAAAGTGGGGGTGTGAAAAGCAAGGCCCAATCACTAAAAGTCCATCAGCGAAAATAAAAAAATAAAAAGGAAAACCATGGAATCAGTCAACCAGTTGACCTAATACTGACCATTGGATGCATCTAACGCATCAGATTCAGTCAACATAAATAAAATGTAGTCATGATTAACGTACCAGATCACCCAACCACCATAATTAACATACACGCGCACGCATTAGATCATTCAGCATACCATGGAATTCCATGTGATAGGCACATGTCCATTTTAATGTGTTGTCGTTGTAATAGCCATTAGATTTCATCAACGCACACAATCAGTCAATTCAAAACAAAAGTAAGCGTGACGTGTGATGCAGATTGAGGGTGCACACTAATAACCATGGAATGTCAAACACACAAGTAATAAAAATTAAAACAGAATTTAAACGAGGTGGCATCATGTGGAACGTACGATTAAGTAGATCAACGGCTGGGGATCATCTTCTTCACCAAAAAACCCTAGCCGGCCGGAGACCAAACCAGACGCCGGAGCCCTAGCTCCGGTCGTCATCTCCGGTGAGCCCCACCCCCAAATTTCCCAGAACATGCATGTGGGTACACTAAATTGATCAGAAAAACGTGAGGATTCCAAATATCATGCTATTTTCAACCAACAATCAACGTACATGGCAAGTCGAAGGAAAAAAGTCATGGTTCAAAAATTCCAAACTCAAAGTATGATCAATCCACACGTCCAATCTCAAAAATAAATATATCAGAATCATCAGTGTACACCACAGATCACTATGCGTATTTAAAAGAGGAGTTTTAAGATCACGAAAAAAGTCACTGACCTGAGATTATGTACTACGTATCCTCACTGTTAACTTCAAAGGGTGGTTGGTTTGTGCTCTGTGGATCCCCAGAAAGAAGATTGTGGAAGAACTTTGTGAAAAACCCTTGTGGATTATGAGCTATAAAGAAATCAAGAATTAGGGTTAAAACTTGAACTCTCCTCCAAAATCACGTGTCCTCCCCTCTAACCCTAGCATGAGTTAGCTTAAATAGGTTAGGTTAATTCACTGATCAGCATTTGGGCCTTGGTAATTCCTTGTTTAATGAGTTTTGGATGATTTTAGAAAATTGCATAATGTGAAATACACCCTCCTCCATGCATTTATATCCAACCCTCTTATGATGGATCACTTATTGATCAATTGTTAATCACACGTAAATTGAAATTGGGCCTTGAAACATTTTGGTTCATGAGTTTTGATGCCTCTTGCAATTTTGAATAATGGAAAATAAGTGAAGAATAAACCATGGATCCACTTGATTCAAAGGCCAAAAATTGTCCTTATGGGTTGTACTTTGATGTTGGAATATGTCTTGAAGCAATGGAATCAATTATAGGTCCATATGTCCCAAAATGCAAAAGTTGTGAAAATGGAACCCTAAAAACCACTTTGCCTTCTTTTGATCATAACTTGAGTTTCATAAATGATATGGAGACCCACTAGTACTTGTTGGAAATAGGAGAAAAATATATTCAACTTTCATGTTTGAGAAAAATTCATTTGAAGCCTTCTTGATGGTGAAAAGTCAAGTTGAATGTAGTGTAAGGACTTGCCCAAAAAGGAAACTTTCAAATTATAGGTCATTTCCATATTTAGTAACTTTTGTACCAACCCTTGATTCTTGATAAATGGTATGAAATTTGACCCTTGAAGACCATATGAGGATGTGAGACCTTGAAAACCTTGGAGAGAACCTCAAAATTCCACAGTTGACTTCCCCTCTCACTGTTGGCTTTTACCCAATTCACCTGATTCCCAATCCATTGGCCAATTGAACTTCTCCTGAACCAAACTGATGGGCAATCTTCCATTCCTAGATACTTAGGGACCCAAGGAATACCATGGAACCAAGTCTTGCCCAAAAAATCAGAAATAAACTGACTTTATAGCAAACCCTAATTTTGGTACCCTCAATCTAGGAGGAAATAGTACAGTCTCCAAATCCAAATTCCTCTGAATATGATGTGTATCCTCTCCAACAAAGACAGGATATGCCATTTGATGATGATAAAGACCCAAGAAACTTGCCCATTGGAGCAATAAACCCAAGAATCTCAAAACCCTATTTTCTGCACTGGTTAGGAGAGAGTGATCTACTTGAGCTCTCTTGCTTGACCTTTTGAAGAACATCTTCTCCTCTTGAACTTGCCTCAGGCACCTTGACCCCACGCTAAGAACCAATGATATGCACACATGATAATGCAAAAATGAAATGAAACATAAGCCAGTTTGTACTAAAGTAAGGAGGGCAAATTTTAGGGTGCTACAGCTGCCCCTATTCAATCAACTTGGTCCTGAGGGTATGATAGCGACGACTTTCAGACAATCGGGATGCATGGAGATTGAATACCAAAGAACCCGGAAATTTTCAATCCTCAAAGGGGGGACGACTCCACTGGAGAATCAGCCATAAATACTGTACTGTCACAACACGGATGAGTGCTAGCTATGCTGGGTATAAAGTGAAACAAACTCTCCCAGGTTATGTCATCTCTGCTGATAAAGAGAACTGACAAAATAAATTTTCAAAAGATTGTTATCCCTGCTGACAAAGAGAACTAGCAAAATAAATGCCATCCCTGCTGATAAAGGGAACTGACGAGAGAAAATCTTCAAAAGATTGCTATCTCTGCTGACAAAGAGAACTAGCAACATAAATGCCATCCCTGCTGATAAAGGGAACTGAATTCAAAAGATTACCATCTCTGCTGATAAGGAGAACTAGCAACATAAATGCCATCCCTGCTGATAAAGGGAACTGACGAAAGAAAATATTCAAAGGATTGCTATCTCTGCTGACAAAGAGAACTAGCAACATAAATGCCATCCCTGCTGATAAAAGCAACTGACTTCAAAAGATTGCTATCTCTGTTGATAAAGAGAACTAGCAACATAAATGCCATCCCTGCTGATAAAGGGAACTGACTTCAAAAGATTGCTATCTCTGCTAATAAAGAGAACTAGCAACATAAATGCCATCCTTGCTGATAAAGGGAACTGACGAAAGAAAATATTCAAAGGATTGCAATCTCTGCTGACAAAGAGAACTAGCAACATAAATGCCATCCCTGCTGATAAAGGGAACCGACAAAAGAAATCTTCAAAAGATTGCTATCTCTACTGATAAAGAGAACTAGCAGAACAAAATCCATCCCTGCTGATAAAGGGAACTGACGAAAGAAATCTTCAAAAGATTGCTATCTCTGCTGATAAAGAGAACTAGCAAAACAAATGTCATCCCTGCTGATAAAGGGAACTGACGAAAGAAATCTTCAAAAGATTGCTATCTCTGCTGATAAAGAGAACTAGCAAAACAAAAGCCATCCCTGCTGATAAAGGGAACTGACGAAAGAAAATCTTCAAAAGATTGCTATCTCTGCTGATAAAGAGAACTAGCAAAATAAATGCCATCCCTGCTGATAAAGGGAAATTGGCCAGCAAAATATATCAAGCAAGAACTGACTACCATGTGAGAACGGGATTTCACAAAAGAGAAGGGCCAAACAAAGGCAGACTCCCAACCGACTCAAAATCCACAGGCAAGATGACTCCGCTGGGGAAGGAGAAGTCTAAATAAAAGACTCTGCCGGGGAGCACAAGTATGAGGAACGCGTCCCTCCAGGATCTCCTGAGTCATGCCATCTCTGCTGAGAAAGAGAACTGGCAAAGAAAGTATCAAACCTGGCTTATGCTTCAAATGCACATGTTTGAATTTTGGCGTAATGCTCCATACGAAATGGAAATGCTACGCATTTGAGCATGCAATGCAAATGCTTATGATATGCAAAAGGGGTTTCTCCAGCAAAATAAATGCTGGAGAGAAAAGACCAATTCAGCTGGGGATGACAAAAGTAAATTGTCCTCTGAATCCAGGAACTCTGCTGTGAAGGATCACACTGATCGACTCTTCGGATCAACAACTTCTGCTGGGGATGAAATCCCGAAAGAACTACCGGGGGCCACACCTGTCTTTCACTGAAGGTAACATCCAAAACCTGAGATTTCTCCTCTGCTGGGGGAGTTGAGGATGAACGCCAATAACGGAACCGGAAGTCTGTTACTGAAGATTGCTAATATCCAATTGGGCTCAGGACCTGCTGGGGGATGCCAGCCCATAATGCCATCCTGCTTGGGGAAAACAGTCCATAATACCATCCTGCTTGGGGATACTGCTGAACTTAGCCTGCTGGTGGGGAGAATGACTTTACTCCTACCTTGCTGGGGACTAGATTATGACATTGTCGGCGAAAGCACGCTTCTTGACTGGATGGGGGAAGTGAACACCCTGATTCTGTGGGGAAATAACGTCTTTATTCAGAGAAAATACTTTCCAGGTCTCCTGCTGGGGAAGGTCTGCTCTGCTGAGGAAAGTTTGCCCTGCTGGGGAAGGAGCAATCTCAATGCTGGGGAGGGCCAACTGCTGAGGAAGTACAATCTTGTTGCCCTGCAGCCTGACTTGTCTTTATGGTCATAAACGGCTCTTTGAACTTTTCATTTGCCCCAGACCACCAGGTCTAATGGAAGAAATCATCTCAAGAGGATTTTACAGAAGATCGGGCGTTCGCACTGCCCCAGGGTCTTTAAACTCTTGGAGAGATTTATCATATCTCGACATAACTGCCCCAGTCTTCATAATCCATGAAGTACATTACCTCGAAAGGGATTGTAATGACTTGGAAATACTCTTCTTTAGTACCTTGAACCTTGAGGAGGTGTTTTCGATTAACCATTTTCAGGAGTGGACAATCTCCCACGCTCTAGAGGTGGCCTGCCCCAATATGAGCTTTGAAGTGACTTTGCCCCTGATCTTAGACTAAATTTCGGAGAGATTTCTCGACGTGACTGCCCCAGATTGGCTACATCTTAACACAACTTACTGGGGAGAGCCCACTCTACACTGAGTCTCTTGGCAGCCTGCCCTTTGATATGATTGTCCTTCAGAATTTCCAAGCATCCCAACTTGGCAGGATCAAGCTTCTTGACTGACTTTCACTATGTAAGCTGCACTGATGCTTAGGCACATATATGCAAACAGAAAAATTTTTATTATGAGAATGACAATTCTAACGCAACACTCATGTTAACCTTGAAGTTTTTATTAAAAATGCGTCGCCAAGCCTTGTGAACGAATCACTTGCTGGGATGCGACCTTGATTTTTGAATGGCAAAACAATGCGCACATGCAATACCAACAAATCTTATTAGCACAACTCGTAGGAGTCAGGAACGCTATCCTGTTGAAGTACGCTTTCGGAATAAACCCTGTTTCAATTAGGACTTTTAAGGGCTGTAACGTGGTCTGGTTCACGGTTTCAGAAAAAGGATTTATGGCTCAAAATTTATCGGTGCCCACCCACTCTTCGTGATGTTCTCCAGTCCTATGTTCAGTTAATCTGACACAAACGCTCATCTCTCAAAAGGTTTATGATCTTTAAGGAACCCATGTCGCTAATGGTTTGACACCTAAGGAAGTTTTGGAATGACAGTCACCCCTTTTTGTCTTTTGTGTCTGTAATCACACGAATTTGTTCTTATCGAGGATTTTCTGTTGTAACGCTTTTCGCTTTTTCTTTCTTTTGCTTTTTTTATCCCTAATTTTTTCCTGGACTGACTCTTTTGAGTTTTTTCGATTTTGAAGTCCAGTGGGATGCCCTGACTTTTGCCTAAGTCACTTGTTTACAAGTTTCGACTTAGCGGGCTCTCTTTTTTATTCCCCTCTTTGAACAAAGCGTGTGACACTGGTTGTCTTACTTGCTTGAAAGGGTTGTGACTGCCTCACTCCTTGATCGTTGAAGGATAACCATTGTGGTTTCACATCTCTTGACCTCTTGATGGTGGGATAGAAGGTAATGGATCCTCAGATGTACACTCTCCTTGAAATTTGAGCGCTCGGTCAAACTAACTGACGCTTACCCTGCTCCTGGGTTAAGTATGAGGGTTTTTTTCGTACGAAAGAAACTCCTACTCCAAGGCTCAAAGGGGTTAACGAAGGTTTATCTCCTTATCTCTCCAGTGTTTAGGGGTTTGAAACAATGTCTGTACATCCTCAATAGGGTTCTATCCTTGAACATACAACCAGAGATTTTGCGTTTTCGTCTCATCATCCTCCCTCAAGAGTTCTAAACAAGAAAATTGGTATTGCAGTGCATATAAACATTTAAGAGTGAACACGAATGGATTACTTCAAGAAAAACATACTCATTGCATTAATATCATCATAAAAAAACAAACAAGTCTTACATGCATACGATGTTTTAACAAGAAATGAAAAGCTACAAATGAAAATGCAGTAAAGAAGCTGAAGATTGCCATTGCTGAGGAAGCTTAATTCTGTCTGGACGTACTTGCAGACTGAGTGTTCATTTGAGAAAGGAGGCTTCCATTGATGTACATATCATCTTCAGTGAATATAATGATCTCTGAGTCTACCAGGTCTTGCACCTTGTGCTTGAACACGTTGCAGTTTTCAATTGAATGACCCAGTGTGTCTGAGTGATATTCGCATCTGGCATCCAGATCATAATCAGGAGGAATAGGGTCGGGGACAGGCTTGGCATCCCTTAGTTGAACCAAAGAACTTTCAAGTTGACGGGCAAGAACCTGGCTGTGAGGAACAGGGAGCGGATCAAACCTTCTCTCAGGCCTTCGTGATCTTTGTTGTTTCTTTTCAGAGCAGTTATCTTGTTGACCCTGATTCGAGCGCATAATCTTTTCAGGAACTTTTCTCTTCAGACTTGGTCGAGGCGTAGGCAGCATTTGCGGATGTGGGGATTCTAAGACCAAGGGCTGCAAGAAATGCCCCTAACCTGATGTGGCTTTGGGAGAAGCAACGGGGATACCCGCTTCTTTTTCAATAGATAGAGTGGGACCACCTTGTATGCTTACGCCGCTCGGTGTGAATTCAATTTTCCTCGAATAATCAGATCATGGACAGCATACTGAAGGGCCCTACATTTCTCCACAGTATGCCCTGGTGCCCCAGAATGGAAATCACAATGGGCTCTCGCATTGTAGCCTGGTGGAGGATTACCAGTGAGAGGAGCCAAAGTCCTTTTCTATACCAGTTGCAACTGAAGGAGATGCTACAATAATTGAGAATATGGCATAGGGAGCAGATGAAAAACTCTTTCAGGCTGCTTCGGTCTCTGTGCACACTTTTTATTCTTAGGCTTATCTTGGGAGACACGACCTGGCTGCGGTCGGGAAAGTCCTAGATCTTCAGCTTGTGGAAGAGATTCACGAGGCAATCCACGATCAAATCCCAAAGAGATGAGAGGAGTAAGGACCTCTGTTGTGGAAGCGAGCACATGACTGTTTTCCTTCTTTAACACTGTTTTCAAGACTTCCATGATCAAACCCATCTGAGTCTTCATCTGATTGACCTCCTCCCTCAGCATCTTCTGCTCCTGGGACATGACCAGCATGTCTTCCCCAAATTGCCTCATCTGAACCTTCATTTCAACCATCTCTGCACGGAGTTGTTCCATGGCTACCCTGGTTATCACAAACTGAGTAGAACACTGATGAACTGGCTGATCAATCCTGTACTGCGGAGGAGAGTAAAGTAAGAACACCAGAGATAAACACCTGTTATGCAGAATGATTATGCAAAATGATTATGAATATGCAAATGCAAATGAACATGTTTGAATATTCGCAGGGCGATCCACCCCTTGATTCCAGTTTAACAGCAAGATAGAACGGAACTTCTGCTCATATATTAAGAAAACCAGAGGAAAACCAAATGTCAACAATCACAAATCCAAGATAACAAGTCTAAACACAATGATCATAGATCCCAACCAACAAGCCTGGCGGTGGTCCAAATAATGAAAGAAAATAGAAAGCTACGGCACGTCATCAAAATCCACAAGTGTCAATCCCCCCCATCCATTATGATTTTTGCTCCAGTCTTGAATTTCTTTGAACAGCTTTTCGGTGTCGGGATGCTTCGGTCTCTGAATTAGCTCATGAATGAGAATGTCTCTCCTATGCATGATCCCTTCCAAGCATCGGCAACGTAACTCCCAAGCGTCTTCTCCAGAAACATCATCCATACTAGGTCCCTCATGTCTAGATCTCTTCACTTCAGCTTGGATCTTCAGTTCCTCTATGGAGGCTATGGCTTCATTGAGTCGACCCTCAACTGCTTGTCTCTGGAATACCCCTGATAGGATCTCAGCATCTTTCTTCTTGAGCTGCGACTTAAATTGATCAATCTGAGCTAGATAACCATCTTATTTTTGCTTATTCTCAGCCATTGCAGTTTCTCGGTGAGCATTGAACCTGTGAATTTTTAACAAAGCCTTGTCCAATTCCTCCTTCTTAGACTCGAGAACCTTACTGATACCATCTAAAGCTTGTTTCATCCTTTGTCTGGCCGCGACCTTGTCAGCTAGCTCCTTTTCTGCTTCAGCAAGAAGCTCTGTCTTCAACTTGGCGATATGAACGGCTTCACCCCGCTCATGTTTCAACTGATAAATCTCCCTTAGTAGCTCACTGTTTTCTTCTTGCAGCTTTTCCTTTTCAGCCCACAACTTGTTCAACTCCTCTATCTTAATTGTGGTAGGAGGCTCAATCAGCAAGGGGTAAGATGGTGGTTCTACTGGGAAGGGAAGAAGCTCCTCTTCTGCTCTCTTCTTAATCCACTCTTTATAGGAAGGGAAAGCCCGATTGTTACATTTCCCGAATAAAGTTTTTCCCTTCTTGGTCACCTGCTTCCAAGCATTCACAATCTTCCTTATCATCTTTTGATCCTCAGTACCATTGAAGAATAAGGACTCTCTGACATCTCTCTCTTCAGGTGGACCTTTCAAAGGATAACCAAACTGCCTGATAACAAGGGAAGAATTATAGTTAATTCCACCTCTTCTCCTTATCAAGGGTACATTAGGGAATTCTCCGCACTTGCAAATAATCTCTATTCCTAGCAAGTCACGGTTGAACCAGACAATGTTGTCAGCAGTTAAGCCCATCAACCTCTTTGACCACTTCAGAGAATCTTTCGTATCAACGAAGGCGCCAGCTTCGGGGAGATGGCTCAGAAACCAAGTAGATAAGAGCGGTGGACAACAACTCACGTTTTTCCCCCGCCTATTTTCATTCTTGTAGTAGACTGAGTGATACATATCACCTAGCAAGGTAGGTATAGGATTCTTTGAAATAAAGATTCTGACAACATGCATATCCACCAGATCAGGAACATTGGGAAACAGGACAATCACATAGATGCACATAGCCAGAATAGCTTGGAAAGCAGTCCAATTCTTCTCTTTAACATGTATGCAAGCTTGATCAAACAAGAACTTTAATAAGAAACCCTTAGCTCCTTGTTTTTCCTCAATATTACTGCTCAGAACGGATTCACCAATGTGAAGAGCAATAGCCATTTCTTTTATCCCGGGATGTTCTTCAGAAAATAATACTATGTCATGCCTGATGGGGATTCCCAAAATAAATGAGAACTCCTCCAACGTTGGGGCCAAGATGTAGTCTGGGAAAGTGAAGCAACGCAAAGACGGATCATAAAATTGAAGAAGCGTATGAATGGCATCCTTCTCATACTTGGAGATATTGTAGTCAAACTTCAGAAGTCTCCCATACCCTCCACTGAACTCTGTACGAACTCCGGGACCAGCCATACTAATCAGCTTGTGAATCAACGTTAAGGTCGGATCTGGGAACGAATATGCAACAGTCTTCTTTCTCTGGACATCCATGCCAAGGTAACCTCAGAAAACCGGAATCAAGAGTAATATGCAAGCCCTGAAAAATGTCAAACATGTCAGAATGCAAGAAAAATGATATGCTCATGCAAACATGGGATCAAGGCAACACCGCTGGATGTGCTGTGCACTTAACTGAACGTGAACCACAACCCAGAAAACCAGAATTCCAAAATACCGAACCACTGAGATAACCAGGAACCCAGATAATCAAACATTGATGAGAAATCCAGAAAAACTAGGTAGGCTGAAGGTTTCGGTTACCTGCAATCCTGCAAACACCCATCCCCTCTCACGTGTGGATACTAGGATGTTCAGTATCCCTGGCTCTCAGGTCGGGAAATGATGATACGTTCACCATTTCTGGTTTGGCATCATCATCAATCGAGGAGGCCTCAACTGATTCTCCAAAACGAAAGGTCCTCAGCTTCTGGCACTGAGGTCGAGAAATAATAGTACATTCATCCCTCGGGGTACAGTACTATCGTCAATCGAGGAGTGCCTCCACTGATTCTCTTCAAAAGATAGGGGCCATCCTATGCGAGTTCCAAAGTGGGCCCTCGGGTGCGAATGGGTTTGCCACAGGATGTGGTCTGCCACTGTCACCACTAAAGAGGGATGTTTCCACTAAGGTCCTCGATGATCCGTCACCAGAGTCGACAGCTCTCTAGATCGACATCCTAACATACACAAGACACACACGTTAGAATGCGTCCCAAGATAGCCTCGTCTGGTTGTGAATTTCGTGAACACACAAACGTACCAAGCAGGCACGTAGGTCCCACTACTCTCCACTCTAGTCCTAGGGTGTACTCAAGCCTGGGTATTGGGCTTATCTCTTAGAACAACCCAACCTGCAAAACAGAAACAGCCAGCACAACACAGCAATATCCAGTATGACAGTAATAAAAATGAAATGCAATGCAGAAAATGCAGTAAAAATAAAATACAACAAATAAAGCAAAACAAAAACAAAAACACCCAAAGAGAACAAAGACAAGCAAGCGCTATGATTGACTCGCTTAGGGATGGACCAGCATAGGTCAACCAGAGTCCCCAGCAGAGTCGCCAGCTGTCGCTCCCAGGATTTTCATCCAGGTACAAATGCGAGAGTGGCGCGGAAAATAGAGACGCCGGCCGTGTAAATTTATCCCAAGAGAGGGAAAGGGAACACCGCATAAACCTGAGGAAGAGGGAAAGGAATGGTCATCGCAACCATAACCTGGGTTCGGGAATCGGTTACGCGAAGGGAAGGTGCTAGCACCCCACGCGTCCATCGTACTCGATGGGATCCATGCTTGTTGTCTATTCTAAGGGTGAGTTATCCTATCATCTATGGCTGTACTAAGACGAGGAAGGGGAAAACAAAGACAGACTCGGTAGGACGTCGACGTCCTAGGCCTACGTACTCCCTTTGTGCAATGGGAAATTCAGAGTCAACGTAGTTTGGATCAAGTTCTTTTTGTATTTTTTATGAGCGACGTTAAGTTCGCGTCCGGCAGTTAGGGTCGATGCCTGTTTGCGACTCAGACGGAAAGTAACGTGCCCTTTTTGAAAATAGCCTTTAGTTTGACAATCCCGAAGGACAAAAAGGTTTGAAGTTTGTTTGTATTTTTTAGGACATAAGTGACTTAAGTTAGTTCATAACTTGCATTGCACCAAAGTCTAGGGCACAGGGACGAATACTTAACGAATCGTCCCAAGACAGGACGCTCGCTAAGCACTCTAGAAAGATGAGAGGAAGCCCCTCATTTCTCATTCCCCACGCTTAAGGCTCGTGCGCAATACACTTTATCCTTATTAAGTGTTTTCAAGAAGTTTTGAGATGAGAAGAAAGAAGACACAAAGGAAACTCTAAAGGGAAGCTAAGAGTCCTAATGTTATCATGCATGGGTGACCTACGATTAGTGAGGTTTGACGACAACCTAAGCCTAAAGAAAAGAAAAGATGAGAGATAGAAAGAGTGAGAATGTACATGGATAACTATCCACACCCTCAAATAACTTACCCCAGCCCCTGCATAAAAAGTTAGTACAAAACAGGCATAAGTAATAATAAGACTAATGAAACCCAAGCAATGACATATAATGGCAATTAAGTGACCTATAAAAATATAAACATGATTCTTGAATTCAAGGAAGCAATCCCAAACAGTGGCACAAGTGCCTTTTCAAACAAAAAATCAGACATGATTAAGGATGTGCATATAAGAAGATCTCACAAAAAGAGCAAATAGACAATTAGCAACACACCTTCTAAAATCACCAAGTTAATTATCAAAGTATCTCAACCAGAAGTAAACAACATGTCCAAAACTCATGCAAAAATTCAAGATATAAGTCACTCAAACAATTATGCAAATTTAGATGAGAAATATGGTTCAATATGCAAAAGAGGAGGACTAAAATGCAATATGAAATGATTTTAAAAATGAGAGAAAAATATTTTAATGCAATCCAGTGTGTTGGTGAATGAATACAAAAAGAATGAATTCAAAAGGTTTTGTATGCTATGAGAACAAAATTCTACAAGTTTAGGTATGCATGATATGAATAATTCAAAAAGAAAAGAAACAAATATTTATTTCAGATGCTAAAAATAAAATAAAATAATAAAATAAAATTTGTGAAAATTTTATAAAATGCTAAAAATGGTTCATGAATTTTTTGGGAATTTTTTAATGCAATTAACTATTTTTAAAAGTTAAAAATGAAATGCAAACAATTAAATAAAAAAAAATAAGAAAGTGTGCAAGGGGGTGTAAATAGCAACTGAATCACGTTGGAAAGTATGCTGGGCTGGAAAGTGGGGGTGTGAAAAGCAAGGCCCAATCACTAAAAGTCCATCAACGAAAATAAAAAAATAAAAAGGAAAACCATGGAATCAGTCAACCAGTTGACCTAATACTCACCATTGGATGCATCTAACGCATCAGATTCAGTCAACATAAATAAAATGTAGTCATGATTAACGTACCAAATCACCCAACCACCACAATTAACATACACGTGCACACATTAGATCATTCAGCATACCATGGAATTCCACGTGATAGGCACATGTCCATTTTAATGTGTTGTCGTTGTAATAGCCATTAGATTTCATCAACGCACACGATCAGTCAATTCAAAACAAAAGTAAGCGTGACGTGTGATGCAGATTGAGGGTGCACACTAATAACCATGGAATGTCAAACACACAAGTAATAAAAATTAAAACAAATTTTAAACGAGGGGCATCATGTAAAACGTACGATTAAGCAGATCAACGGCTGGGGATCATCTTCTTCACCAAAAAACCCTAGTCGGCCGGAGACCAAACCAGACGCCGGAGCCCTAGCTCCGGTCGTCATCTCCGGTGACCCCCACCCCCAAATTTCCCAGAACATGCATGTGGGTACACTAAATTGATCAGAAAAACGCGAGGATTCCAAATATCATGCTATTTTCAACCAACAATCAACGTACATGGCAAGTCGAAGGAAAAAAGTCATGGTTCAAAAATTTCAAACTCAAAGTATGATCAATCCACACGTCCAATCTCAAAAATAAATATATCAGAATCATCAGTGTACACCACAGATCACTATGCGTATTTAAAAGAGGAGTTTTAAGATCACGAAAAAAGTCACTGACCTGAGATTATGTACCACGTATCCTCACTGTTAACTTCAAAGGGTGGTTGGTTTGTGCTCTGTGGATCCCCAGAAAGAAGATTATGGAAGAACTTTGTGAAAAACCCTTGTGGATTATGAGCTATGAAGAAATCAAGAATTAGGGTTGAAACTTGAACTCTCCTCCAAAATCACGTGTCCTCCCCTCTAACCCTAGCATGAGTTAGCTTAAATAGGTTAGGTTAATTCACTGATCAGCATTTGGGCCTTGGTAATTCCTTGTTTAATGAGTTTTGGATGATTTTAGAAAATTGCATAATGTGAAATACACCCTTCTCCATGCATGTATATCCAACCCTCTTATGATGGATCACTTATTGATCAATTGCTAATCACACCTAAATTGAAATTGGGCCTTGAAACATTTTGGTTCATGAGTTTTGATGCCTCTTGCAATTTTGAATAATGGAAAATAAGTGAAGAATAAACCATGGATCCACTTGATTCAAAGGCCAAAAATTGTCCTTATGGGTTGTACTTTGATGTTGGAATATGTCTTGAAGTAATGGAATCAATTATAGGTCCATATGTCCCAAAATGCAAAAGTTGTGAAAATGGAACCCTAAAAACCACTTTGCCTTCTTTTGATCATAACTTGAGTTTCACAAATGATATGGAGACCCACTAGTACTTGTTGGAAATAGGAGAAAAATATATTCAACTTTCATGTTTGAGAAAAATTTATTTGAAGCCTTCTTGATGGTGAAAAGTCAAGTTGAATGTAGTGTAAGGACTTGCCCAAAAAGGAAACTTTCAAATTATAGGTCATTTCCATATTTAGTAACTTTTGTACCAACCCTTGATTCTTGATAAATGGTATGAAATTTGACCCTTGAAGACCATATGAGGATGTGAGACCTTGAAAACCTTGGAGAGAACCTCAAAATTCCACAGTTGACTTCCCCTCTCACTGTTGACTTTTACCCAATTCACCTGATTCCCAATCCATTGGCCAATTGAACTTCTCCTGAACCAAACTGATGGGCAATCTTCCATTCCTAGATACTTAGGGACCCAAGGAATACCATGGAACCAAGTCTTGCCCAAAAAATCAGAAATAAACTGACTTTATAGCAAACCCTAATTTTGGTAACCTCAGTCTAGGAGGAAATAACACAGTCTCCAAATCCAAATTCCTCTGAATATGATGTGTATCCTCTCCAACAAAGATAGGATATGCCATTTGATGATGATAAAAACCCAAGAAACTTGCCCATTGGAGCAATAAACCCAATAATCTCAAAACCCTATTTTCTGCACTGGTTAGGAGAGAGTGATCCACTTGAGCTCTCTTGTTTGACCTTTTGAAGAACATCTTCTCCTCTTGAACTTGCCTCAGGCACCTTGACCCCATGCTAAGAACCAATGATATGCACACATGATAATGCAAAAATGAAATGAAACATAAGCCAGTTAGTACTAAAGTAAGGAGGGCAAATTTTGGGGTGCTACACATACTCAACCTGTTTATTTGATTGTTTTGTTGTCAACTAAATGTTTCTGCTTGTTAAAGTCTCACAAGTCAGGTTACACACACTGATATACATGTGCTCTATGTCATGAACCTTTGCCTTAAGTCACACACCCACACCTCAGTTGGAGGTATACCTTCATGCTGCAAGTCCATGTTGGTCTGCATCTGACTCATTGTTTAGCTTTCTCTTGATATGTGCTCTTAAATGAATCTATGACTATACAATCTCTGGTACACCTGCTGAATTGATGCGTCTTTGGTTTGAAAGTCTTTGCACTTGTTCAAACATGATCCACATTGGTTTTCTTCTTGATTTGCTCATATGTCCATATCAGTTTGGCTGGCTTTGGCTATGTCTTGAACTAAGCTTTTGTTGCTAAGTATTTGATTTGTTAACTTTAAGTTTTTAAACTGACCATGAACCTTTGCTAATCTATACTTCATTGTTATCCAAGTTGGCCTAAGTTTTGACACTTTCTTTTGTTAAAATCAATTTGAGTCACTGAGCTGCTTGACCTGTTTTTCGTTTCAAATCTTTTCTTCATCTTGTTACCATACCTATGCTTGATTCTTAAGTCAATTTTAAATGTTGTGACGATGATGATGTAGGAGTTTTAGCGAATTGGATGTTACCATGCCTTGTTTGTTAGTTTGGAACTCATAGGATTTCTGTTTTCATTATGAAGTGTGTTTACTCCCAGGATGTAGGTTGTTTTCAAGTTGAATTTTTGTGTTTGTACTCATTTGCTTGCCCTGAACCAATGACATAGTTTCCTGTCTTGAACTTTAACATGATCTTTGCTTTGCTTCAACTGTTGTAATCAGTAGACTTATTCTTGTTGCATTAAATTGTTATGCCTTGCCATGTGCTAGTTCAATTCATGATGTTTGTTGATTCTGAAAACATGTTGATTCAATCTTGTTCAATTCGGTATGCTATGAATGCTTTCATGTTGTAACATTTCTCCATGACTTGTTTTCTTGAATTCCTTGATTGCTGCCTCTACTTTGTGGCCAAATTATGTCGCATATGTTAGGATTTAGGTTGATCCATTTACATTTTTGAAACTCTGGTTCTTTGCTGATTGATTTGGGCTTTTATTTTGCTAAGTTTGAGTGAGTATGGTGTGAGTTATACATACCTAAGCATGGCTGAGTAAAATGTTTAAAACCTGAATTATGGTGGGAGCATATGGCGCGCGCGTGTTTGATCTTTTGGAATTCATTGATTTGTTTTGCTTGATATTTTATTGGAAGCGTATAATAACTGGATGAGGGCGTAGCACCGCTGGTCCAGGGAGGAGTTTGTATGTATTAGCCATGCCAAGGACTAGGGTTCGAATCCCATCGCCCCAGTCTTTTATTCATTTTCCTGATTTTTGCTTGCTTTCAAATATATATGTATTCTACCCTTCACTTATCAACTGCGCGCGCTGGCCAGATGGTTGAGGTTTTGGGTTGTATGCGTTAGGACGTGGGTTCAAGCCCTAAGATTTCCATTTCCTTATATTTTTGTCACTTGGTTATTATTTGTTTTAGTTTATGCTTTAACCTTCAAAATAGCATAACTTATCCACTTTTAATCCTTTTTCTGCCCTTCTTTTTACTATAATTTTCCAATTAAATCTATTTTTTTTAAATATAAAAAAGAAAATTGTTAAAAATATTATTTTTAAGACCTTTATGCATGCTTGGATTATGAATGCTTGTTAAAGTTTTATTGCACTTCCTTATTCACCTTGTCATGTTATTTCTATTCATCATGTTTGATCTTTGTCTCATGTATGCTTCTAAACTTTGAATTGACATCTTAATCTTGTTTCATCTCATTACTATATTCATGTCTTTTTATAATCATCATATGTGCTTTTATAACTTGTTTTTTTAGTATTCTTATCAACTGTATCTTTCCCCCTATTCCAAAGGAAGGTTATTAATATTGACTCTTAAAGTCATAGCCCCCATCTTACCTTAGTAGCCTCATAAGAGCATACCCTTATTTCTTAGCCTCATGAGAGCCATGAAATCATAACTAGCCTTAGGTTAGAGTTCTTACACTCTATATGATATTCATCCTAATGAATACTCACTTTCCCTATTGACTAAAACTTCAACATAGGACCATTATAACTTAGATTTAGAGAGTTCTTGAACTCTAGAATGAGCTTGTACTCATTCTCCCCTGTGAACTTTGACCATAGTCAAAAGTTCATTAATTAGTAGAACTACGCATACTCTGATTCTACTCCCGAGGATACGTATGCGCAAGGTGCGATGCCTTGTCGAGTATACTTAGATACTAACCCCTAGGGTTTCAACTTTAGCATAGAACCTTTAGCAAGCGAGTGAGATATAATAATTAAACAAGAGGTTCCTGTAGAGTACTACAGACGTTTAGGGTGCTAATACCTTCCCTAGGCGTAACCAACCCCCGAACCTTAGATCTCCCCCTTTAGGTTTTCTTCGATCTTGAACCTTTCCTTTGGATAAATCAAAGTCGGTTGTAAAAGAAAATGATACGAGTTAATTAATAGCTTGTTATCTGATTTTCACCGCAACAGTTCCCCTTTAAGGGAAGGAGTTGAGGTTAAAGATGGAAGGATAGTTGGTAGCCTCGATCTCAGAGAATATGTTAGGGGTTTCACATTTCTTGTTGTACCTTTGATGAACCCAACGATTGTTGATGACTTTAAGTAGTAACAAAAGGGCCATACTTACATTTGATAGCATCATTGCACTTTTATGCGTGACCTCATAGGAAGTGAACTAATCTGGTGGTTGAAATATTAATCTCGTGCTTATAATTACGCCCATAATTTTGTGTGTGTTGGAAGTTTCCTGTAATTGACTGTCACACTCATCACGAAACCTAAAACACAAATGAAGGTTCTCCTTCAAACTTGGATTTGCTTCCTTCTAAAGGAGATAAGAGATTATACATCAAGTTTGAGGGGTATATCATCCCTCTTCATGAATGATTTTTTTCCGATATATGCCATTGCCTTTCTTTCAATGACTTTGAGGTGGGTGTACTTAACCACTTAGGAGTTTCTCCTTCACTATCGCATCTGGTAAGTTAGGTCTACGTCAAATTCTTCCAGTACTGTTGTGAGTATAAGAAAAATGCTCTGACTTTGACACTCATTTTCCACCTTTTCAATGTCCATCACCGGTCAACCGACTCAGCCGGGTCAAGGCGTACTTATCTTAGTCAAGGCCAGAAGATGTTTCAAGTCTATTTAGATAGTGTGAAGACTTTCAAATATTGATACTTTCTAGTTACTCCTCTTTCTGAGGTTGCTCATGTGAGTATATGTGACGTCTAATTTGATGCTCCCTCAAAATGTTCTGAGAGGTTGATGAAATTTTGGCTTCAAAATCATTTCCTAGTCAAGTTAGAAATTATGTCTATCTCCCAAACGATTTATCCCTAGAGGAGAATTATTTGAAGAAGGGACTAGTGACTTTATGAGAATCTTGGGTTTCACTAACGGTGCCGCGTCGTCTAGAGAGATGCCGATAAAACATAATAAGTTTTACAAAGAGACACACTTATCGAGGGAGGCCGCCCGCAAAGAGAAGAGGTACCATATTTTCAATAAGTTGTGTATGAGGCTTATTCCTTTCTGTTTTTGTTTCAACGTCGATGTCTCCTTGACTCTTTTCATGTTTGAAAGTAAGATGAAATTCCATAAAATAATACTTCAAATGAAAAAGATGCCTAGATTTATACCTTTTCCCCTAGAGGTCATTGCTTTTCCAATCTAGGGTGGAGTCTAAGCTCTAGGTTGTCTTGTCGACTCAACCCCTTTATTCATCCTTATATAGTTTTGACATAGGCGGGGGACTCTCTTACTCGTCATGTGGAAGGGAAACATTTACACTTGTCGCCATCTGTGATCGAAGGGGACCCTTCCAAGGGGGCGTTATTTAAATGTCTTATGTGGGGGAGCCGTTCCACATGAGACCTTAGTGAGTTGAACCAGACTTGAGAAGATTGAATCCTGTGGGAAGCTCATCAACGGACTCAGGTGCCTAATGACCGCTGCTTTTGGCTCGTCCTGGCCTTTATACAACTAAGGAGATTCATCCCTTGATTTATTAAGAATATTATGCTTACTTCTCGAGTAAGGCAGAAGTTGCTCATTAAGAAGAAATGGAATTTTTTTTTGTATCATATGCAGATGGATTTGTAAGTCCTAGTGCTCGGTGTTGCTAGAAAGTAGGATGTATTCTTATGTTACCATCTTCGAAAAGATAAATAAGTGCTTTAGGAGCGTGTATGTGCCCTTACTATTGAGTGAGATCGGTTTTTGGAGGAGCTTGCTAAGGCATAAGGCCTATTGACGGAGATGGGGAATGAGATAAAGTCCTTTGGTTACCCCCACTTTCTGGATGAAAGGGTACAACCATTGGTTCAAGCGATAAAAAAGAACACTGCCTTGACTCTTGTTCAGACATCAGTATATAATATAAAAGTGGTTATTGTTGAAGTGACTAAAGCTTTGGATTCTTCTTGCAAGATGGTAAAGGAATTGGATGAGTCTTTGAATGAAGCCCAGAAATGTAAAAAGAAAGCATAATATAAACTTTGAGAGATGCATACCAAAAATCTCAACTTGTGTAAATATTATTCGAAGTTGGTGGAACACGGTTATCCTATTTTACATGCTTCCTTTGAAAATGCTTTGAGGGAGGTGGAACTTTTATATCAAGGGGTGCAAATGTCAAGGGAACAAAATCATCCCAAAATAAGAAATAGTGGATGAGAGGCTAATGAACGTTGGTGATGGGCCTAACTTATAGTAATTTTTTTAAGGGTACTCCATCCTAGTTTAAAGTTTTATTTTGAATCAATTGTAATGTATTGTTACTTCATTGATATCCTTGTTTTCTTACTATTATTTATACCTACCGTACGTGCTTCCTTGAGTCCCGAGTTGTCTTCTCTAGGAAGTGACTATTGCCTGAGGTCAAGGTATTATTTAGAAGTTTTATTAGGTGTCTCTGAGGAGTGCGTTCAGGCAAGGGTATTCTCCTCTTCCATGTCCCGAAGTTTAGATTTGGTTCGAGGTCAACGTGTTAGGGACTCACCTTTTACGCTATGTAGTGGCTAGCTACCAAGAGAGGGGTGAGCCTAAATCACCACTTCATTGTGTTTTTTTTGTCGTTGTTCATGTGACTTTGTTGTGGGGTTTTGATTATTTTAGTCGTACTTCATAGGAGTTTATCATAACACCCCTTAGTCATGCATATCCTTTCAAGATCATAATGAGGTGAATTTAGTGGAAATTTAATTCATTGCTTAGAAGAAAATATTATATGATGATGTAAAATAGGTATTACATGTATGAAATATAAATATTTAACCAAGCAATTATGTCACTGCTTATTAATCTCCAAGTGTGTTAGTATGGTTTATCAATGTCGGCTTCATATTGGTCTTGTTTCTTTTTCTTGCAACCACAAAATTAGAGCAATTTATATTGTACATGACGAAAACACTAGTTCTTTTCCTTGGTGGCTGGTCGCCATCTCTCTTAGGTGTTTGCTGAGAAAGTTCATGTTTACCTCCACTGCACTTTCTTTGCCTTTTTTTGTCCTAATCGTGTTGCAGAGACTTGTGTATTCTCCATGCTCAAGATAAATCAATGTATATTGTCCCAGGTTCATCATAGATGTTGTGGTATTTCATCCTCAGGTGGACTGAAGAAGCTATATCGTCATGTTTTTGAGTGAAAGGCATGCCCAAAATTCAGTCGTATACACTTTTACATGGGACCACCATGAGCTACACGTTTACAATCCTAGTATATCTCCCTACCTCAAAAGAGAGAAATAGCTCGATATAACCCTATAAGTGAATAACTTTGCCATTTCTCCCTACAAGTTTTCAAAAAATACATAGGACAACCCACCACATTAATCTTCCAAGAGTCCTCAACCACTTTTTGACAATCCTTATGAAGAGTCCACATTTGAAGAAATCTGAACTAAGTCTTTAATGTTGTACTTAAATAATTAAAATGTAACAATAATGAATATGGAGAGACTTGGTTTTAATCAAAGTGGAGCAACTAGTCATAAAACAAACATCCATTCAATCTTGGTTATAGACTGCTCTATCCAACATCTTCTGAGTATGACCTGCATCTCTTCTACTGTAAGACTCGTATATTTTAGTCTGTACTATTTTGCGATGGTTAATCAGTTAATCGGTGGTTCTACAAAACTTTGGGGGTAGCAACCTATTTATACTCGATATTTTTAGGGGTTCCGGTGGTGGATCAGATGGACCCATATGTTTTCTTTTGAGCAATCGAACATACTTTTTAAATTGGCGAGGATTAAAAATTGATTTCAGACATTTTTATGGTATCGGAAATTTTGAAAATGTGACTCTGTTGATGTTTTGTGAAAACGAGAAAAATATAGCCGTCGTTTTAATTTTCAGGGACTCTGAGTGTTGTCGGAAATTTTAAATAGGAGTTTATTTATCGTCGGAAATGAAAATTTAAGCTCATTTTATTTTTCGAAGCGGCGGAAAAATTTATTTATCCGGAATAAAAATTTAGTCGAAAATAATATTGTGTTTTATTTTGAAGATATCAGTAGAATTTTTCTGTTTTCGAAAAAGTTATTCGGGAGTGTTTTACGACTCGTCTGTGAGCGAACGAGGAGACCGAACGAATTAACGGGTTTGATTGAATAGTGGGGCGGTGGATGTGAGGGCGGCATTTTTTTGGTGTTTATCATCTTATCAAGTGGCCATGTGGGTGGGGGATGAGAGTGAATCAAAACCATCCATTTTCAATGGCCAAGATGATTTTGGAAAAACTATATATAGTGAAATAACTTGTTTTATTCTTCTTTCTTGAATTCTCACGCATGGAAAAAAAAAAGTGGTAAGTGTTTTTATGTTTTATTTTATTTTATTTTATTTTGTAAGTAATTTATTTTAATTTAGAAATAAATTATGTGGTTAAGTTAGATAAATTATACACCGATAAAATGCCCCTGTGTACAGTTTTTAGTTAGAAATTATTTTTACCGGTTACGAAAATATTTTCTATCCGATTATCGGATTATTTTTTATAAAGTAAAAATATATCGGTATCGATTTAATTTGTTGTGGGTATATTTAATTTTATCTGTTGAAATATTAATTGGATTATTATTAATGTTTTTATTATTTATTATAAATTGTTTATTTAAAAGTTTTATTTATTTGATTTTTGGGTTAATAGGAAAAAATAATAATAATAATAAAAAGTATTATTTAGTTTATTCTTATTATTATTTATAATTGTATTTATTAAAGTTATTTTTATATTTGTTAAAAGAATAAAAAGAAAGATATATATATTTATATATGTGTGTGAAAAAAAAAAAGAAGGAAGGAATTGAAATAGTGCATAGCGGGACCCACCTTGTTCTAAATATATTTTTGGTGGTGACGATCGTCACGTGTGTGACGGGCGTCGTGGCCCATTTTTGGGTATTACGCGCCCCGCTGATTTTACTTCTGGTCTCGTAATTTTCATTCTGTTCTTTATTTTTAATCCCGGTTTTTTTTAACGGAAATAGTATTTATTTATCTTCAGGAATATATTTTTAGATAATTATTTTATTTTTTTGGAATTTTCCAGATATGTTCGGAATAGTATTTTAAAGTACGATCTGTGCCGATTTTTTGGTACAGTTGAAAAACTGTTGACTAGTTTTGTTACTGAAATATTTTTAGGTCCAAAATAATTTATTGTGATTAGAAAACTATTATTTATTCTAAATTTTAATTTAAAGTATTATTTAAATTAGAATATTAATTAGTATCTTATTTGTATAATTAATTTTAATTATGGTGTAATTGAAGTATTTTTGACACAAGGTGACAATTTAATTATATATATGAAATAAATATTTTGATTATTTATTTGGTATTTATTATTTATTAGGTTGTTTTATTTCGGGGTTAAAATATTATGTTGGTTATTTATATATTTCGTTTTCACTGATTTTATTCATGGTGCGAGAAAAACAATTTGACGCAATTGTTGGTTCAAAAATAAAAGAATTTAAAATAGTATGTTATAAATTTTCTTTGATTTTGATATTTATTTTGGTAAGAGAAAAACTATTTTCTTTCTTGTTTGAAACGTGTTATTTTTATATCACTATTTTGTTAGGTTAGAAATCAGTGTCTTAACCTAAACCTAGTTGAGTAGGTTAGCGACCAAGACCCAGCCTTGTGGTAGGATATATCCGAGTGGTTTTAACATAAGTCCTTTGTGTATTATAAAGGTTTACAGTGGGATCCGGGTACGAGGTTTCATCGTGAGGGACGAATTGATCTTACGTAGCGTAAGTTGTTTGGGTTGGAAGCTTGCTCAGGTAAGGGCACTCTCTAACGATATTATATGTGATTGAATGCATGTGTGTCTGTATTCATGGTTGTGTGCCCTTTTGGGGATGTGTGATGATTGTGTGCCCAGTTGGGGATATGTGGTTATATACATGATTGTGTGCCCAGTTGGGGATATGTGGTTATATACATGATTGTGTGCCCAGTTGGGATGTGTGTTTATGTTATGATGCTAAACTTGTGATGTGCATTCATATGATTTGTGATAAATATATGAATTGCGATTGATGTGTATGTCGAGGAGGACAACACGAGGTGTGTCTGAGCCACCTGTTGGTAATGAGAATTATTCATATGATTTGTGATAAATATATGAATTGCGATTGATGTGTATGTCGAGGAGGACAACACGAGGTGTGTCTGAGCCACCTGTTGGTACTGAGAATTGTTCATATGATCTGTGATAGATATATGAACTGAATTGTGAATTGTGACTTTACTTTTTGTGATTATACATATTGTGTTTATATAAACTGTTGCATTTGCATGTGTGAGTTATGCATACCATAGTTGCGTGTAGGTAGTTGGCGCCGAATGGGCCAGGGTGATGGGTTCTGAATCATCACCTAATCCCGAAGGGAATTCTACTGCACCAGGTGATGTGACTGAGCCGTCATCGATCCTTTGAGATCAAATTGAGTCAGGAGAATGCGAGGGAGGCAACTCCGGGTGTTTGCAAGGGCAACACTTTTGTGTCTGCGAGGCAGCACGGTTAGTGAGGACCCAAGGGGGTATCACGACTCTCTGCGGAGAGGTTAAATTCTGGAATTCATGCATGGTGAGGGTACCCGACGAATTGGGACCACCAAATTCATATAGGTCTGCATTTAGGATGTTTGTGCATTGCATTTGTGTGTTAAATTAAATGTTGTGATTGTTACATATATCATACTGTCACCTCATTTATGTTGCTCTGCATATCATATTGTCATCTTATTCATGTTGTTATGTATATCATGTTCTGCTGGCATGTGTGTATTCTTCCATATATGCTGTTTTTAGATTGTGACCCTCTACTATTATTATGATGTGGCTAACGACCACCCAGGTTTAGAAGTTGTGATAGTTAAGGTATCCAGGTGTCGTGAAGGCTTGTAAGATGCGATGTCTTGGGGCTAGGAATTCAAGATCAGCTTAGGGTCATGCTTTGAGGTTGTCCATGTTGTTGTTGCTGTTATTATTACAGCTGAGTGCTTATTTGTATGGGTATGGACAAATATTTATACTAGTGGGCATTACGCTGGTTCTATGTATGGAAAAGACTTAGATCGAAAGCTCGTACTCTGATTAATCATTTTTATTATTTTCCTGAAAAGACAGTTGTCAATATTATGTATGGCATTCAAAAAAAAAAATATACACTCTCGCTGTTAAAAATCGGGGTGTTACATTGTGGTATCAGAGCTTTGGTCTAAGATTTTCATGGGGTTGTGAGTCGGGTGTCCTAAGCTGATCAAGTGTCGGGTTTAGTGGGAGTAAATGTGTGGAGTCCTATGTGTTATGTGGTTTGTGTCTTGAGTCCAGCAGGTTATGTGTTTAGGTAATCGTTTGTTTTTTAACTGAAGTTGGGGTCTCCCATAATACTTCAGTAAGAAGCATAGTTAAACCCCTTGAGCATTTGTTGATGTTGGTCGACATGTGTCTCTGAATCCTTTAGAGGTGTTGATTTAGAGGGAGTGAGATTGAATCGAGTAAGGACTATAAGGTTTTCTGCAGTAATGTTATGGATGAGAGGTTTTGTTTGTTCTTATCACTCCGAGGTGTTGAGCAGGGATGAGTGGAAGTCAAGGTTTCATAGGATTGTAAGTAAGGACTTGATTTGGAGGACCTTTTGAGAGAAAAATGATTGGATGTTCATTCCGGTGAGTTCCGAATGAGAGGAGATGCAGTTTATGGACTATGAAAAAGGTGATATTTCTTTGGAATCAAGGAGCAGTATAGATGTCGTTTGGAGACAATTACTATACTTAGAGATTAATGGGACATCTTCTCTAGACAGAAAGCGGGTTGCACGTTGAAAGTGGACGAAACCTAGGAAAGTTGGAGGAAGGTTATACGATTGGTAGGTGCTTAAGGGTTTAGTTTGGTTTCTTAAGCTATGTTAGGACTGTAACTAAATACCGTAAGGATGAATCACATGATGTTAAAGGAAGGAGACCAAGTATCACATGGATAAGTCTTAGTGGAAGTGATCATTAGTGGAGTTGTCTTCGAAACTAGAATGGGGAGTTTGGGAGAGAATGAGTACAACAGTTGCTATAAGGAAAAGGTAGAAGTAGCACCATGTATCTAAGTAATTATATGAGTAGAGTAGGGAAGTTCTAAAGCAATTCAAGTATGGGTGACGTGGTTTGCTAGAAATATCATACCGCGGGTAGACAATGGGTTATTAGAAGAGTGATAAGACGCTGAAAGTTAATATCTGGAAGGACACAGAGCCATGTATGAAGAATGAATGAATGAAGTTATATGGTGTAACAAGTATATGGATTTCGTGAAGATCAAAGTTTAGATTTGGATTTAGGGATCGAACCTGCGAATAAAGAAAAGTTAGCAAAGAAATTTTGATTGGGTAGTTGCTCTTTAAAAGTCAAGCGTTAAAATTTGAGATAAGTGCTAAGTGACTAGATGAATGAGTAAGATATGTCTGTTTTGGAAGGATAATTCTTTTAGAGTGTTAGATCGTAGAGTAATAATGTTGGTTGATACCTTAGAAAAAACTAGGATTGAATAAGAAACTGAGGAGTGAATGGATGTGTCCTGATGTTTAGCAAGAACTTATGCGAAAGAGGATTGGGTTGTGTTATAAAAGGATATTATGACCATTGGATGGTCATAAGCAATTGAAGATAGATAGAACAACGAAGAGTAGGTTGGATAGGACGAACATTGATTTGGAACAAGGATATTTAGATTGGGTGAAGGAGAGTAAAGATGTGGGTTGAAGTTGACAAGATAGAGGTCAGGGTAGGTTGGGAAACGACTATAGGCGTTTGGTTGCTAAGATTTTTTTTGAAGTTGGAAACTCTTAGATGTTATAAGAGGATCTAGTATAAGGGACTTTGGAGTTGCAGTATCGTAAAGGTGGTTACAAAGGAAGAATAAGGTTGTATGCAAGCAAGAAAGTGCTCAGGTAACACAGATTTTTTAATAAGAAGGTTGACTACCTCGTTGCTTAGGAAGGACTACCAAGGATATGGCCCAAATGGAAATGGGAAGGATACTAAACATTTCCTCAAGAGTGTATGCTATAGATGATGGGATTGCGCTCGGACGTAAAGTTGATATTTAAGAAGCGGTATAAGTGGTAAGAGAATAATCCTACGGTTGGAAATTTTGATATCACGAGGTTAATGAGTAGTGTATTAGTGACTAGATGGGTGATTATATTCAGAATTAGGATGATGGAGTTACTAAGTGAAAAGCCTGTTGGAGATTCCACATGAGATATGAGAAGTCTGGACGAGGTTAAGTACATTATGTCGTTGATGAACGAATAAGTGGAGTGAAAAGATTGGTTTTGGCGAATAGGTGTTAAGACAAAGTGTGAGAGGAACGATTAGAGATGTGGATTAGGGCGATTTAGAATTCGTGCAAGAAATGACCTCGCCCATGAACCGGAGAAAGTAATGATAAATGTATGCTTAAGAGTTGAAGGTACAACTAGATTGGGTCACATAAGGTGCATTGGGTATATTCGGAAGTAGAGAGGATTAAACATTTGCCTATTCGGACGAATCAGGGATGAAGTGGAAATGTTGGGCGGAGACTAGTAAGGCTTGGATTCGTTGTACTTGTTATAATGAAGACTAGAGAAACATAATGGAAAATAGGCATTGAGAAATTATTGGACATCAGAGATTGACATCGAGAATAGTTTGACAATAGAAGATGAGATAGGGGAACAATAAAAAATGGTTTGATTGATGAGCTCTTTGAGGAAGAAGGAATTTGAGGGTAAGAGAAAAGGAAACAAAATGGATTTCTGGAAGCTGATGTAGGATGATACGAAAGACGTGGTAGGTCAAATGGGGATGGCCAGTGATGAGGAACATTTAAGGTTAAGGCATGCGAGAGTAAGCTAAGTATGATTTGGAAATAAGGTAGTTGTGTTAGAGGGTGACCAAAGAGTGTACGACTGGTGAAAAGGAAATTTGGGTATTGTTAGATGGCATAGTTTGGCAGGTGGAAGAAAGATTAGGGGAGTTTCAATCACCAACCGGATGTTGGGATGTTATAATTCAGATTGTAATTTGGAATGAAGTTTGAATCTGAACATATACGGATCATCACCATTATGAGATTAAAGGAATAATTAAGGATTTATGGACATTGGGGAAAATGTGGAGTTCTCTACTTAGATGACTACTTCGTTGGAGCGAAATAGGTTAAATTTGTACTTGGGTTTTAGCTGTTACTGTTTTGGAGGATACTCAATGGTTGTTCCGAGTTTAGTGAGCGTAAGAGAAACCGTAATTTGTTTTGGGAAATTGTGTCTCACTTTAGAGAGTGAAGTAGCAGGAGTTTGGAGGAAACATTTAGGAAACCTCGAAGCGATTGTTGGACCCTTGTGCCTCGCATATATTTAAGAACAAGTTGAGAAGGACACTATCGTAGTTAGGTAATGATGATTTATTCCACCATCATGGTTGTCGCCTACTTATTGACAAATTGAGGAACTGATCATCCTTAATCTGTTGTTGATAGTAGACAAGATTGTGTTGAATGGAATGAATGATTCTTGCCGGCTTAGATAGTGTGCGGTGTTAGCGTTGCGTCTAGAGTCCGAGTCAATGTGACTTTGTAGAGGGTTGCAATAGGTGCACGGTCGTTCTAGTGAGTTTGTTAGAGATAAATTGGTAAATTGTTACATTTACCTCGAGTTTCGAGGACGAAACTCCTTTTTGGTGGGTAGTAATGTAAGACCCGTATATTTTAGTCTGTACTATTTTGCGATGGTTAATCAGTTAATCGGTGGTTCTACGAAACTTTGGGGGTAGCAACCTATTTATACTCGATATTTTTAGGGGTTCCGGTGGTGGATCAGATGGACCCATATATTTTCTTTTGAGCAATCGAACAGACTTTTTAAATTGGCGAGGATTAAAAATTGATTTCAGACATTTTTATGGTATTGGAAATTCTGAAAATGTGACTCTGTTGATGTTTTGTGAAAACGAGAAAAATATAGCCGTCGTTTTAATTTTCAGGGACTCCGAGTGTTGTCGGAAATTTTAAATAGGAGTTTATTTATCGTCGGAAATGAAAATTTAATCTCATTTTATTTTTCGAAGCGGCGGAAAAATTTATTTATCCGGAATAAAAATTTAGTCAAAAATAATATTGTGTTTTATTTTGAAGATATCAGTAGAATTTTTCTGTTTTCGAAAAAGTTATTCGGGAGTGTTTTACGACTCGTCTGTGAGCGAACGAGGAGACCGAACGAATTAACGGGTTTGATTGAATAGTGGGGCGGTGGATGTGAGGGCAGCATTTTTTTGATGTTTATCATCTTATCAAGTGGCCATGTGGGTGGGGGATGAGAGTGAATCAAAACCATCCATTTTCAATGGCCAAGATCATTTTGGAAAAACTATATATAGTGAAATAACTTGTTTTATTCTTCTTTCTTGAATTCTCACGCATGGAAAAAAAAAAGAAGTGGTAAGTGTTTTTATGTTTTATTTTATTTTATTTTATTTTGTAAGTAATTTATTTTAATTTAGAAATAAATTATGTGGTTAAGTTAGATAAATTATACACCGATAGAATGCACATGTGTACAGTTTTTAGTTAGAAATTATTTTTACCGGTTACGAAAATATTTTCTATCCGATTATCGGATTATTTTTGTTAAAATAAAAATATATCGGTATCGATTTAATTTGTTGTGGGTATATTTAATTTTATCTGTTGAAATATTAATTGGATTATTATTATTGTTTTTATTATTTATTATAAATTGTTTATTTAAAAGTTTTATTTATTTGATTTTTGGGTTAATAGGAAAAAATAATAATAATAATAATAAGTATTATTTAGTTTATTCTTATTATTATTATTATTATTATTATTATTATTTATAATTGTATTTATTAAAGTTATTTTTATATTTGTTAAAAGAATAAAAAGAAAGATATATATATTTATATATGTGTGTGAAAAAAAAAGAAGAAGAAAGGAATTGAAATAGTGCATGGCGGGACCCACCTGTTCTAAATATATTTTTGGTGGTGACGATCGTCACGTGTGTGACGGGCGTCGTGGCCCATTTTTGGGTATTACGCGCCCCGCTGATTTTACTTCCGATCTCGTAATTTTCATTCCGTTCGTTATTTTTAATCCCGGTTTTTTTTTAACGGAAAGAGTATTTATTTATCTTCAGAAATATATTTTTAGATAATTATTTTATTTTTTTGGAATTTTCCGGATATGTTCGGAATAGTATTTTAAAGTACGATCTGTGCCGATTTTTGGGTACAGTTGAAAAACTGTTGACTAGTTTTGTTACTGAAATATTTTTAGGTCCAAAATAATTTATTGTGATTAGAAAACTATTATTTATTCTAAATTTTAATTTAAAGTATTATTTAAATTAGAATATTAATTAGTATCTTATTTGTATAATTAATTTTAATTATGGTGTAATTGAAGTATTTTTGACACAAGGTGACAATTTAATTATATATATGAAATAAATATTTTGATTATTTATTTGGTATTTATTATTTATTAGGTTGTTTTATTTCGGGGTTAAAATATTATGTTGGTTATTTATATATTTCGTTTTCACTGATTTTATTCATGGTGCGAGAAAAACAATTTGACGTAATTGTTGGTTCAAAAATAAAAGAATTTAAAATAGTATGTTATAAATTTTCTTTGATTTTGATATTTATTTTGGTAAGAGAAAAACTATTTTCTTTCTTGTTTGAAACGTGTTATTTTTATATCACTATTTTGTTAGGTTAGAAATCAGTGTCTTAACCTAAACCTAGTTGAGTAGGTTAGCGACCAAGACCCAGCCTTGTGGTAGGATATATCCGAGTGGTTTTAACATAAGTCCTTTGTGTATTATAAAGGTTTACAGTGGGATCCGGGTATGAGGTTTCATCGTGAGGGACGAATTGATCTTACGTAGCGTAAGTTGTTTGGGTTGGAAGCTTGCTCAGGTAAGGGCACTCTCTAACGATATTATATGTGATTGAATGCATGTGTGTCTGTATTCATGGTTGTGTGCCCTTTTGGGGATGTGTGATGATTGTGTGCCCAGTTGGGGATATGTGGTTATATACATGATTGTGTGCCCAGTTGGGGATATGTGGTTATATACATGATTGTGTGCCCAGTTGGGGATGTGTGTTTATGTTATGATGCTAAACTTGTGATGTGCATTCATATGATTTGTGATAAATATATGAATTGCGATTGATGTGTATGTCGAGGAGGATAACACGAGGTGTGTCTGAGCCACCTGTTGGTAATGAGAATTATTCATATGATTTGTGATAAATATATGAATTGCGATTGATGTGTATGTCGAGGAGGACAACACGAGGCGTGTCTGAGCCATCTGTTGGTACTGAGAATTGTTCATATGATCTGTGATAGATATATGAACTGAATTGTGAATTGTGACTTTAATTTTTGTGATTATACATATTGTGTTTATATAAACTGTTGCATTTGCATGTGTGAGTCATGCATACCATAGTTGCGTGTAGGTAGTTGGCGCCGAATGGGCCAGGGTGATGGGTTCTGAATCATCACCTAATCCCGAAGGGAATTCTACTGCACCAGGTGATGTGACTGAGCCGTCATCGATCCTTTGAGATCAAATTGAGTCAGGAGAATGCGAGGGAGGCAACTCCGGGTGTTTGCAAGGGCAACACTTTTGTGTCTGCGAGGCAGCACGGTTAGTGAGGACCCAAGGGGGTATCACGACTCTCTGCGGAGAGGTTAAATTCCGGAATTCATGCATGGTGAGGGTACCCGACGAATTGGGACCACCAAATTCATATAGGTCTGCATTTAGGATGTTTGTGCATTGCATTTGTGTGTTAAATTAAATGTTGTGATTGTTACATATATCATACTATCACCTCATTTATGTTGCTCTGCATATCATATTGTCATCTTATTCATGTTGTTATGTATATCATGTTCTGCTGGCATGTGTGTATTCTTCCATATATGCTGTTTTTAGATTGTGACCCTCTACTATTATTATGATGTGGCTAACGACCACCCAGGTTTAGAAGTTGTGATAGTTAAGGTATCCAGGTGTCGTGAAGGCTTGTAAGATGCGATGTCTTGGGGCTAGGAATTCAAGATCAGCTTAGGGTCATGCTTTGAGGTTGTCCATGTTGTTGTTGCTATTATTATTACAGCTGAGTGCTTATTTGTATGGGTATGGACAAATATTTATACTAGTGGGCATTACGCTGGTTCTATGTATGGAAAAGACTTAGATCGAAAGCTCGTACTCTGATTAATCATTTTTATTATTTTCCTGAAAAGACAGTTGTCAATAATATGTATGGCATTCAAAAAAAAAATATACACTCCCGCTGTTAAAAATAGGGGTGTTACATCTACCATTAGACCATGTGTGGTTTTCCCAAACAATTCATAAATGAAATAGGTGATTAATGTCTGTCCAGTTTAAGAAATCATTCATTGGCCCCCTGGATGGCATACAAGAGCCAGAGTATAGAATAATATTGAAATATCCTATAAACACCAAGGAAACTTATTGTTAATTAACACATTTTGTAACTTAGTCTAAAGATTCTCCTAGCTATGTAGCAAGTAAAATAAGCACAAATAGCTGAAATTCATATAGTTTTTATACTCATCTTGAAAGTAAAGTATATTTGTGAATCATCAACATCCACTACTTCAGGGTCATCATTCATGTCACACAAACACCACAAATTAGGATTGTTGGCACCTCTATTGTTAATTGCAAAAAAAAATTAAATTCAACCTTCTTAGCCAATTCTAAGGAAATCTAGAAACCTCCACCCATGGCTCAACAATGAAAAAAAATTAGGTTTATTACCAATAGTCAACCTATTTAAAGCCAATTTTGAATGAGAGTTGGCAATCCCTCTCACATTCTAAAATATACAATTGAGAGTTTTGAGCACTACTTGGTCTTGACCTGGTGATGTAATTGCTCATAAATGAGTGACTATTTTTTGCCTTACTTTTTAATTGTAACTCACCTGTTGAAATCTCTCTACATCCACTTCCACATTTGGTTGAGGTGTATTTGGACTGCCATCACCTATGCTTTGTTTATCTTCCTTATCCATAGTCATGTTATCCCAAGAAGTGTTAAGAAAAGCCATGTGATTTTGAATTACTCCACGTGAGAAGTTGCTTTCCAACACTACCTTCTCACTGCTATGTTGTATGGTACTGGCACAATTAGAATTCATGCATCCTCTGAACTGTCTTCCTCTTCATTCACATTAAGAATATGCTGAGGCATTATCTCTAAGGTTGTATCCATTAGAATCTTATCTAAGATATATTATGGGTTATCCACATTAGCATTGATATTTTTTGTTTGTCCCTTCCTTTGGGATTATAACCTACTTATCCATTGTCTTTACAATAGTCCTTTTTCCTTTCTCCAATGTTACTGCTTTAGTGGCCCTATCAGATACATTAGCCTTGATTGTTGTATAAACTTCATTCACTAACACATTTTCTTTGGTTTCCTTACTACCCGTCTGCACATAAGATTATGTAACCATCTTTTTGTGATGCATTTTATATTCTTCAATATCGCTTTCCACAATCCTTCTTTTACAATTATCAAAACTATGACCAATTTGGCAGCATAAGTGGCAATATTTAGGTAAATTCTCATATTCCATATCCATAAAGAAGGAGAAAGCCTTCCGTTCCACTAAGAGTTTGTATCTAAGTTCGTTCGATAATTCCATGTCTACAGGTACCCTTACATAGTGACCAAAAGTATTTTCAAAGATGTATTTGTTTGATGCTAAATTAGTACATATTGGTGTTCCTGTACTACTCGCAATTGCAAAAACAAATCTTTGGCCTCTAATATTCTTGGGCTAAACCATGGATTCTAATTCTCACTTAAGCAGATGACTGTTTGAGAAAGCATGGATTAAAGTCATTTGACCAAGGGAACAATTTGAGAAAACCCGAATTATGATTCCATGATGTTATGAACCTAAATCTTCTAACATCGTCTAAGGATGAAAAAGAGAATTTAAAGTATCACATACCAAAAAAAGTGATCCCCCATGTGACAATCGATTTCCATAGAATCTGCTTCATCTTTATGTTTAAAATTGTTAGAGGATTCGAGCCCTTGGGCCAAATCACTTAGCCATGTAAGTTATGCTTGCAAGCCTCAATCCTTAATTGATATTCCTCTTATGGGGTGACTATCGCCAATCTTTTGCCTTTAACACACGGTTTCAGAAGTTGACTCAATGGTATCTCACAAACGTTGTTAACAACTACAAATGACCGTAGTTGTTTCAACACTTCTTCAGAGCTTGGATTCTACTTAGTGATACTAGTCGTGGAAATATCCATGAACTTCCATGAAATTATTGGGTACGTCATGTCTACGAGCGATTTCTATAATGAAAAAATCTGGAGATTAGGTCAAGAGATGAATAGTGTAATTATTGCCCTCATTCTTGTTTCAGAATCCATGTAATGGATAAATATATGCAAGGAAAAAGTATTGCAAAAAATGTAATTAAATTTAATACATAATAATATTTTGTTACAATTGGCATAATTATAATTTAATTGATTTATATTTTATTATATAAAAAATACATTATATATATATATATATATATATATATATATATATATATATATGTCATACCCCAAATTTTACCCTCAGATATTCTGATCCTTTGTCATATCATTTTAGATCAGCCATTTTTGCACTAATCATCAATCATGCGCTTGTTGTCGATTTTTATCATTTCATGTCATTTTCTTTTTTGTTTTATTTTATTTTTATTTGATAATTTTCTTAGATTATTTAAATTTAATTTAATTTAATTTCAATATAGTACATTTTTAAACTAGTTCATTTTCAAGTTAGGTTTTTTTTTTAAATTTGTTTTTTTACTTTAATGTAAATTCAATTTAGTTTATTTGTAACTTTAGTTTAGTTGTAATTTTTAGTTATTTGTAATTTAGTTTAAATTTTAGTTTAGCTTTAATTTTTAGTTTAGTTTATATTTTAACTAAGTTTTAATTTAATTTATTTATTTCTTTTTAGTTTAAATTTAATTCAATTAATTTGTTTTTAATTTTAGTTTAAATTTAATTTGATTCATTAGTTATTATTGGTTGATTGGTCTATTTCCTTTTGTCTTAAAAAAATGTAATAATAATTCAAAAATAATACCATACACATATTTTGTTTTAAGAAATTGCATAAGATACTTTTTTCATCAGCCAAGTATCCTTTCTTTTTTTTATATAATATATAACAAGTCTTGCTCCCCTCTTGCCAAGCCAGTACGATGAAAACTTGCTCACACCAAGCACCATGTGACATACCGTCTGCACCAAGTTAAACCCATACCACCACACAAACAAGCCCTGTATAAAGTCTTTCACCAAAATAAACCTTTGCTACCTTCTGTCCACAAAAGCCTTTCATAACACACAGCTACTCCTCAATGCTGCAAAAACAGCAACACAATGAACACAACACTTCAAAAACCTTGCACTTGAAAAAGACCTATCAACAACGTTACAATTTTGAAATTCAAAAGAAGACCTATTTTCAGAGTTAAAAGGGAGAAAGAGAGAGCGGATTGAAAGACACATACCTCTTCATCATTTTGCTTCGGCTAAAAAAAACTCTCCACTCTTTCCATCAACAACAATCTTCATTCCTCTTCATCAACTTCAACTCGAACCACCAGCTTCATATAACCTTCAACCCTCGCTAACAACTTCAATTCTCTCCTGATAAACTCACTCATCATATCTTTCATTCCCTTGTTTCAACATCGACACCACTGAGCAAACAAACTCTTCATAACCTGTTTCATAAATCCCAAAAAACCAAAAAAGAAATTCAGAGAAGGAGTGAGAGTTCTTACACAAAAAACCAAACAGAGAAAAACACAGAGAAAAATTCACAAACACATCAATAAGCAGACATTCACATATCACAGTTACACCCATTCTCAGAACAACAGACACACGGTTGGTTGAGGAAGCATCAACAACATACATAGAATTGTAACTCTGTAAAAACATTAAGGCATACCGGTACAATCGAATTTCGCTGTTGAGAACACGCCGGTCGATCTCCGATAGGTATTTCTCTTCACTATTTCCTTTGTATTGCACCTGTCATTTTTAATTTCTGATTGATGACCATAAATTGTTGAAACCTCCTTGATTCTGCGAGTTCTGATTCAACGTCGAAATAAACCCGCGTGAGAGGGCGCCTTTGATTCTTGATGCGAGCGAGAGAAGCCATGCGAGAGAGAGAAGTTGTGCTAGAGGGATGATGAAGGGAAAACGAGACCGGGTGAAGATGATGAAGACACCGCGAGAGTGGGGAGGCTGACGACGGAAGCAGAGTATCGTGAGAGATAGATGAATGAGTTACAAAGAGTGAGATTGTTGGGAACGACTTTCGACTTAATGTTTTTGACCCTTTCTATTTGTTTGGGACTGAACCGAGTTCGAACCCAGCTGCTCCATGACCCATTTCTTTCCAGCCCAGCCGCCCTACTTGGGCTTTTTGTTGCTGTTGTGTTTTGATTCAAAGCCCATTTTAGCTTTCCTTTTTGACTCCTACATTTCAAGTCTGGCAGACCGGGTTTGGACCTAAGGAGGTCCAACCTAACTTTTTTTTTTTTATGTTCTTTTGGTTGTCATGATTTGGGCTTCCTTCAGCCCGATTGTTATTAATGTTCAATTTAATCTTAGGATTAGTAACTCAATATTACAGTTAGTAATTTAAGATTTTAGAATTAATTTAGAATTAGGATTAGTTTAGAAATTAATAATTAATTATTAGTTATAATTTCTATTTAGTTAATTAGTCCTTTAATTAGATTTTAATTTCTTCTTAATCTTCTTTATTTAAGTCTAGAGTTTAGTTTTAAATTAGAAATCTTAATTTAATTAGTAATTAGTAATTAGACTTAATTATTCATTTTTAGAATTAGTTAATTAGTTTAGTTTTTTTTAGATTAATTTAGAGTTTAGTTAATTAGCTTTAAGTTAGATTTTATTTACTAGATTTTTAATTCTCAATTTTATACTTTCATTATAGCCAATTCCTGAGATTCATTTTCAATTCAGTTCCTTATTGTATCTGCTGTATATATATTGCTATTCATTTCACTCCTGATGCCCGAGGTTTTCCTCCTTGTTCCTCTGTTGCTTATACCTTCATTCCAAAGGAAAGGAACCTTATAGTTGACTGCCATGTCATTTAGGATAGCCTTGTCCGTCTTGCCTTTATCTTTATCCTAGCCTTAGGATTAGAGCCGTCGTGCTCTATTTAGGTGTTTCGCCGTGGATACTTCCTTTACCTTTATCCTAGCCTTAGGATTAGAGCCGCCGTGCTCTATTTAGGTGTTCCGCCGTGGACACTTCATTTACCTTTATCCTAGCCTTAGGATTAGAGCCGCCGTGCTCTATTTAGGTGATCCTCCGTGGACACTTCCTTTACCTTTATCCTAGCCTTAGGATTAGAGCCGCCGTGCTCTATTCAGGTGTTCTGCCGTGGACACTGCCTTTACCTTTATCCTAGCCTTAGGATTAGAGCCGCCGTGCTCTATTTAGGTGTCTTGCTGTCAGACCCTACTTTCCCTTGGAACCTTGACCACAGTCAAGAGTTCCTTACCCTTATTAAAGGAAACTACGAATGCTCTGATTCCTTTCCCTTCAGGATACGTAGGCACGAGATGCGATGTCTTGGCGAGCATACTTAGTGTATATACCCCTAGGTCTTTCTTTACCTTAACACATTTCTCTTAGCAAGCAACTTTCATATAACACAAATACTAACAAGAGGTTCCCGTAGAGTACTACGGATACTTAGGGTGCTAATACCTTCCCTTAGTATAACCAACCCCCGAACCTAGATTCTCTTATTAGGGTTTTCGTTCTTTACCCTTTCCTTTGGATAAATCAAAGCTCGGTGGTGAATTTCATGTTTTGTGATTCAAGTTAATTCAATAGCTTGTTATCCGATTCTCACCGCATCAGAAATGGCGACTTCACTGGGGAAACTCCCTAAGAGGGTTAAGCCTATCTTGTTTGTATTTGTGTTATTTATATGTTTGCTTACTTGTACATTTGTATATTTATATCTGTATATATATATATATATGCTTGTTGTGCTTGGGTTTTCTGTATGCAGGGTTGCTACTATTGAGTGGTGAGATAAGTCCTATACCCGGACTTGAGCGCACACTTATGATAGGACGATGGTATTCAAGGAGGCTTTGAGGGAGTCGAATCCTGAAAAGTTGAATTGAGACACCATCACTTAGTTGAGGCCCTCTTGAAAGTTTAGTCATGTTGAACGATTCTATTCGTGTTAACGTTACTACTCTCGACCTAGGTGCCCGTGATTCTGAGGACCGTAGTTACCTTTAACCCCACTAAGCCTCTTAGGATGTAGTGCGGTGACCATGATGAAGTCTATTTCTGAATTGGTTGTCACGTGATACTACACTCAGACGAGATTCTCTTGAGAATTTTATTGATTACCAAGTCATCTGGGAAATCCTTAAAATCCGAAAGATGGATTGTCGACTCTGGGAACTTCTTAGAACCCTATTTTACAGATACAAGAACCCTAGTACACACCCTTGAATTGGTTCTTTACCCAGACTCCATGCTGTGATCTTGAACCCTTGATCCTGTTGCATGTGTTTTTGCATCCTATTTGCATCACATTGCATATCATTTGCATCTTTGTATGATTCACTGCATGCGTCTGTCTGTCCAGTTACTCATCTCCAGTTGTCTCTGTATTCCAGAGTCTGCCTGTGAGTCGTCAACCTGATTCCTCGACACCGATACCAGACTAGAACTAACTACAGACGAAAGATGTCAGAGCAAGAGGTACACAATGCTGAGGTCCGAATGGAAATCGATGACCTTAAGTCTAGCGTGACCAAACTCACTGAGATGATTCAAGTTTTGATTGCTAGGGGAGAGCAACCTCAAAGGACCATCATCCAGGAGTTTTCAGATACTGATCCTCAACCTGTTCAGGTGCCACCTTCAACTTGGCCAGAGTTTGGTTTGCCACACAACTATTCTCCACCTCTTGCATCTACTGCTATGGTTAGTCAGACTGCTATGCCTGTCTTTCAAGCTCCTGTTTTCACCGAGCCCAGACCTGTGCTCCATGCTGTTCCACAGACTGTTCGAGCTTCTTTCGAGAATCCCCTCTATGAGTACAATGCTGCCAGTGCTCAAGGTGAAGACCGTGAAGACTTTGTTGAACCTGAAGTTGTCCGAGAGCAGTTTCAGAGCATAGAGAAGAGACTCAAAGCCGTTAAGGGTACTGATTTCTTTAATGTGGATGCAGACAACATGTGTTTAGTATATGACCTTGTTATGCCTGCTAAGTTCATAACCCCAGAATTTGTGAAGTATAAGGGCCACTCTTGCCCAAGAGCTCATTTGGTCATGTATCTTTGCAAAATGACTGCTCATGCCAAAAATAAAAAACTGCTTATCCACTGTTTTCAAGACAGCTTGAGTGGAGCATCACTCAAATGGTACATGGGTCTCGAGAAAAACTCTATCCATAGCTTCCAATACCTCACAAATGCCTTCATGAAGCAGTACAAATATAACCTTGACATGACTTCTGATCGCCGTCAACTGCAAAATATGACTCAACATGAGAAGGAATCTTTTAAGGAGTATGCTCAGCGCTGGAGGGAGTTGGCTTCCCAGGTTGAACCTCCCTTGGCCGAAAAGGAATTAACTGGAATGTTCATGGATACCTTGTCCCCATTCTATTGGGAGAAGATGATTGGAAGTGTTTCCTCCAACTTCACTGATTTGGTTACTATCGGCCAAAGACTCGAGGAAGGTCTTAAGAAAGGAAAAGTATTTAAGGTTGTTGAATCTTCTAATGCTGTGAAGAAATCCTACGGGAACTTTTAAAAGAAGAAGGAAGATCAGACCAACGCTGTAATGTTTGAAGTGAGAAGGCCTCGTCCTCAACCTTAGTATGTTATTCACCCTACTGTTGCTGCTGTCACTCCTGCGGTCACTGCTCCACGACCAGCTCAAGCTCCCCAACGTCCGGCTGCAGGACAAAACCACTACCGTAATAGGAATCATTTTGATCATATTCCCATGAAGTACACTGAACTGTATCCTGGTCTGGTTGAGCAAGGTTTGATTACCACAAGGCCTTTACCTCTTCCAAATCCTTTGCCAGCTAGATTTAGGTCTGATCTCCACTGTGCATTCCATGAAGGTGCCGCATGCCACGACTTGGAAAATTGCTATGCACTGAAGGCTAGAGTGCGTGATTTAATTAAGACTAGAATTCTTAACTTTCGTGACAATCCCAATGTTCAGAACAACCCTCTGCCAGGGCACGCCAAGTGAAGCTTCAGTCAACTTCAGCAGATTATCCTCCTAAGAGCCAGTGTTTCAGACAGGACAACTCATCCTTGTATTGATTAGTCACTAGGCCTTTGTTTCTTGTTGTTTGCATTTTCTTTATTTTGTAATAGCTGTTTGCTTTCAACTATGTTTGTACTTTCAAAATTAATGAAATGAGCATTGCAACTTTTTGATTCAATTCATTTGTGTTTGCTATTTACATCTCCATGCTTTCTTTTTCAATAAATACTTTATCTCTTTTCCATTTCCTTTTTGATTATGCAAAGATTGGAAGGAGGATGATGAAACATTATACTCATAATTATCGTGGTTTGCTTTCAAATCAAAACTTTGCTGACGATGTAAGGCATTGTTTCAACTCCTAAACACTGGAGAAATAAGGAAGTTAACCCCCTCTTTGACCCCTTCGAGCCTTGAAGTAGGAGTTTCCTTTCTTTACAAATAAAAACCGACAATCTTAACCTGGGGCAGGGTAGTTCTCAGTTAACTTGATTATGCATTCAAATACAAGAGTTTCATGCAAGACACCTTTCAACAAAAAAATTGCACTCACAAGTTTTCCTTCGCGCACAACAAGCAAGTGTCGAAGATGTCTTGCAAGTCGAACGCCAACGATGGTTCGTCGTAATCCTTAAGCCAGGCAGTCACTAAAAAAAAAAGAAGGAAAAAAATAAGAAAGGAAAAGTTTGTATAACAACCAAAGGAGGAAATCTTTAAATCCTTTATCCTGGAAGTCCTCAATGGCAAACAACTTTGTAAGGAAGTAGTGACTGCCATTTCAAAGTCTCTTAACTTCTGAACCATCATCATCATCAGTGCAATTCCTAACTCATGGGAATTTGAGTGCATAGTTTGAGTTAACTGAGCATAGGACTGGAGTTCATCACGTAAATTGGGTGGGCCCAAATAAACTTTGAGCTTTTATCCTTTGTTTCTTAAACCGTGAACTAGGCCACGTTATAACCCTCAAAAGACCTAATTGAAGCAAGGTTATTTTGAAAGCATACTACAGCAAGGTTGCGTAAACTGACTCCAAAAGATCTTTGCATATCATCTATTTTGGGCATTACACCCTTTGCTTAAACTTTTCACTTTAATGTCTTGAACCACCGTGTTCTGACCAGTATCCCATATACTTTGCACCTCTTTCAAAACGATTTTGATTTCAAAAGTTGCATGAACTTTGCATTTACCATGTTTGTACAAATACTTTTGTTTGCAAATTAGCTTTCTTCTTAAGGAATTTTCAAACATTTGAGAAACTTGGTCGGTGATCCAATCAGGGGTAAGTTCCTTCCATATCCTGTTGAGAATCAGTTCAAGATTTGTGGTTTAATGGCGACTTCTCAGATTTGGTTTATCCAGAAAACTTTCAAGACTCATACTGGGGCAAGCAATCCCAGTGTACAACAAAAACAATCATCTTTCAAGACTCATATTGGGGCAAGCTTTCTAAGAGCACCAAGAAACGGTCATTTCCAGAATCAATCAAGCTGAAGCAATGATCAGCTCGTCTACAACAGTAAGCTAATTTGGGGCAAGTTACTTGAAGAATCCCCATGCAACTTTCAAACAGCTCTTCATCCTTCCTACAAGGACCATCAATTTGGATACAATTTACCAGTGTGGCAAAGATGTGTTCAGCAGTAGCATCCCTAGTCCCAAGCAGAACGACAGTGATCTCCGTGTTGAGGAATCAGTCTTCCAGTCTTGTATTTTCTCGAGAGTCGTGTTGTGTCGTCAGCATCTGCACCTGCATTTGCATTTGATCATAAATCATCTGCATAATTCATATACCATATGCATAGCATGAGTGTTTCATCCTCATTTGCATTTCTCCCGAGGTTGTGTCGTTATCCACGTCTTACCTTATGGTCAAAGTCCAACTTACTTGGCGCCTACCAAAACGTTACCTATCCTTTCATTCCAGTGCTATTCCTGGATCTTTACATTCCTTCACTCCAGTGCCATTCCTGGATGGGCTTTCTCCTTTGTATTCAGTGCCATTCCTGAAAGTTCTTTCCTCTTATCCAATGCTTTCTTGGGTATTTCTTTGTTCAATGCTTTCTTGGACGTTGTTATTTCTTTGTATCCAATGCTTTCTTGGGTATATCTTTGGTCACATTCATTCAATGCTGTCTTGGATACTGTGATTCTTTTTATCCAATGCTTTCTTGGGTATCTCCTTGTTCATAGTTATTCAATGTTATCTTGGATACTGTGATTCTTTTTATCCAATGCTTTCTTGGGTATATCTTTGGTCACATTCATTCAATGCTGTCTTGGATTTTGTGATTCTTTTCATCCAATGCTTTATTGGGTACTTCTTTGTTCAATGCTTTCTTGAACGTTGTTCTTTCTTTGTATCCAATGCTGTCTTGGATCCTTACCTTTCTCACGTCTATCTGATGCCGTCTCAAATATCGTGATTTATACCATTCATTCAATGTTGTCTTGAATACTTTGGTTTCTTTATCCAATGCTGTCTTGGATCCTTACCTTTCTCATGTCTATCTGATGCCGTCTCAGATATCGTGATTTATACCATTCATTCAATGCTGTCTTGAATACTTTGGTTTCTTTATCCAATGATGTCTTGGATCCTTACTTTGCTCACTTTATCTGAAGCCATTATTAGATATGGTGAGTTGTACCTTTCATTCAAAGCCATTATTGAATGTCTGGTTCCTTTGTGTCCAACACCTTCTTGGATTACCCTCTTTTACCTCATTCTCATCTGATGCCTTCTCGGATATTATGAGTTTACCTTTCATCTAAAGCCATTATTGGATGTCTGGTTTCTTTTTCCATCTGATGCTCTTCCGGATGTGCCTTCTTTTTCTGATGTTCTTCCAGATTGAGTCTTTGTTATCTGATTACCCAGTGGAGACCGTCTTTCCGGTGCTACTTCCATTGAGGATCTTGTGTTATCTCTTCTTTCTAAGTGTCAGCCGATCACGCCTGAATAAGTTGTTTCATCACTTTAGATTTTCCCCAGTTGTTTCAGTTTCCCCAGTGTTGTTGTCATCCCCAGTGAGTGATTGCTCATTGTGTGGACTTTGTCCCTGTCTGCTTACGTTTTTGTATGCATTTTACATTTACCATTTCACATTTATCATCATACTAGAGTTCATAGCATGTCAGCATTTTTGTCCATAGCATTGCATGTCAGTGCGTCTGAGGGCAAAATTTTTGGTTATCTATATTTAAATACCTTCCACCATGATTTCCTGAGGACTATCCTTACTCATTTCATCCAGTGAAGATATTTAAATAGGGGCAACTGTCATACCCCAAATTTTACCCTCAGATATTCTGATCCTTTGTCATATCATTTTAGATCAGCCATTTTTGCACTAATCATCAATCATGCGCTTGTTGTCGATTTTTATCATTCCATGTCATTTTCTTTTTTGTTTTATTTTATTGTTATTTGATAATTTTCTTAGATTATTTAAATTTAATTTAATTTAATTTCAATATAGTACATTTTAAAACTAGTTCATTTTCAAGTTAGTTATTTTTTTTTTAAATTTGTTTTTTTACTTTAATGTAAATTCAATTTAGTTTATTTGTAACTTTAGTTTAGTTGTAATTTTTAGTTATTTGTAATTTAGTTTAAATTTTAGTTTAGCTTTAATTTTTAGTTTAGTTTATATTTTAACTAAGTTTTAATTTAATTTATTTGTTTATTTTTAGTTTAAGTTTAATTCAATTAATTTGTTTTTAATTTTAGTTTAAATTTAATTTGATTAATTTTAGTTATTATTGGTTGATTGGTCTATTTCCTTTTGTCTTAAAAAAATGTAATAATAATTCAAAAATAATACCATACACATATTTTGTTTTAAGAAATTAAATAAGATACTTTTTTCATCAGCAAAGTATCCTTTCTTTTTTTATATAATATATAACAAGTCTTGCTCCCCTCTTGCCAAGCCAGTACGATGAAAACTTGCTCACACCAAGCACCATGTGACATACCTTCTGCACCAAGTTAAACCCGTACCACCACATAAACAAGCCCTGTATAAAGTCTTTCACCAAAATAAACCTTTGCTACCTTCTATCCACAAAAGCCTTTCATAACACACAGCTACTCCTCAATGCTGCAAAAACAGCAACACAATGAACACAACACTCCAAAAACCCTGCACTTGAAAAAGACCTATCAGCAACGTTACAATTTTGAAATTCAAAAGAAGACCTGTTTTCAGAGTTAAAAGGGAGAAAGAGAGAGCGGAATGAAAGACACATACCTCTTCATCATTTTGCTTCGGCTAAAAAAAACTCTCCACTCTTTCCATCAACAACAATCTCCATTCCTCTTCATCAACTTCAACTCGAACCACCAGCTTCATATAACCTTCAACCCTCGCTAACAACTTCAATTCTCTCTTGATAAACTCACTCATCATATCTTTCATTCCCTTGTTTCAACGTCGACACCACTGAGCAAACAAACTCTTCATAACCTGTTTCATAAATCCCAAAAAACCAAAAAAGAAATTCAGAGAAGGAGTGAGAGTTCTTACACAAAAAACCAAACAGAGAAAAACACAGAGAAAAATTCACAAACACATCAATAAGCAGACATTCACATATCACAGCTACACCCATTCTCAGAACAACAGACACACGGTTGGTTGAGGAAGCATCAACAACATACATAGAATTGTAACTCAGGAAGAACATTAAGGCATACCGGTACAATCGAATTTCGCCGTTGAGAACACGCCGGTCAATCTCCGATAGGTATTTCTCTTCACTATTGCCTTTGTATTGCACCTGTCGTGTTTAATTTCTGATTGATGACCATAAATTGTTAAAACCTCCTTGATTCTGCGAGTTCTGATTCAACGTCGAAATAAACCCGCGTGAGAGGGCGCCTTTGATTCTTGATGCGAGCGAGAGAAGTCGTGCGAGAGAGAGAGAAGTCGTGCAAGAGGGATGATGAAGGGAAAACGAGACCGGGTAAAGATGATGAAGACGCCGCGAGAGTGGGGAGGCTGACGACGGAAGCAGAGTGTCGTGAAAGATAGATGAATGAGTTACAGAGAGTGAAATTTTTGGGAACGACTTTCGACTTAGGGTTTTTGACCCTTTCTATTTGTTTGGGACTGAACCGTGTTCGAACCCAGCTGCTCCATGACCCATTTCTTTCCAGCCCAGGCGCCCTACTTGGGCTTTTTGTTGCTGCTGTGTTTTGATTCACAGCCCATTTTAGCTTTCCTTTTTGACTCCTGCATTTCAAGTCTGGCAGACCGGGTTTGGACCTAAGGAGGTCCAACCTAACTTGTTTTTTTTAATGTTCTTTTGGTTGTCATGATTTGGGCTTCCTTCAGCCCGATTATTATTAATGTTCAATTTAATCTTAGGATTAGTAACTCAATATTACAGTTAGTAATTTAAGATTTTAGAATTAATTTAGAATTAGGATTAGTTTAGAAATTAATAATTAATTATTAGTTAGAATTTCTATTTTGTTAATTAGTCATTTAATTAGATTTTAATTTCTTCTTAATCTTCTTTATTTAAGTCTAGAGTTTAGTTTTAAATTAGAAATCTTAAGTTAATTAGTAATTAGTAATTAGTAATTAGTAATTAGACTTAATTATTCATTTTTAGAATTAGTTAATTAGTTTAGTTTTTTTTAGATTAATTTAGAGTTTAGTTAATTAGCTTTAAGTTAGATTTTATTTACTAGATTTTTAATTCTCAATTTTATACTTTCATTATAGCCAATTCCTGAGATTCATTTTCAATTCAGTTCCTTATTGTATCTGCTGTATATATATTGCTATTCATTTCACTCCCGATGCCCGAGGTTTTCCTCCTTGTTCCTCTGTTGCTTATACCTTCATTCCAAAGGAAAGGAACCCTATAGTTGACTGCCATGTCATTTAGGATAGCCTTGTCCGTCTTGCCTTTACCTTTATCCTAGCCTTAGGATTAGAGCCGCCGTGCTCTATTTAGGTGTTCCGCCGTGGACACTTCCTTTACCTTTATCCTAGCCTTAGGATTAGAGCCGCCGTGCTCTATTTAGGTGCTCCACCGTGGACACTTCCTTTACCTTTATCCTAGCCTTAGGATTAGAGCCGCCGTGCTCTATTTAGGTGTTCCGTCGTGGACACTTCCTTTACCTTTATCCTAGCCTTAGGATTAGAGCCGTCGTGCTCTATTTAGGTGTCTTGCTGTCAGACCCTACTTTCCCTTGTAACCTTGACCACAGTCAGGAGTTCCTTACCCCTATTAAGGGGAACTACGAATGCTCTGATTCCTTTCCCGTCAGGATACGTAGGCACGAGATGCGATGTCTTGGCGAGCATACTTAGTGTATATACCCCTAGGTCTTTCTTTACCTTAACACATTTCTCTTAGCAAGCAACTTTCATATAACACAAATACTAACAAGAGGTTCCCGTAAAGTACTACGGATACTTAGGGTGTTAATACCTTCCCTTAGTATAACCAACCCCCGAACCCAAATTCTCTTATTAGGGTTTTCGTTCTTTACCCTTTCCTTTGGATAAATCAAAGCTCGGTGGTGAATTTCATGTTTTGTGATTCAAGTTAATTCAATAGCTTGTTATCCAATTCTCACCGCAACAATATATATATATATATATATATATATATATATATATATATATATATATATATATATATATATATATATATATATATATATATATATATATATATATATATATATAAAAGACATGTCCTATAAGAATGTCATTTTTATGTAAAAACATGAGAATGAATCTGAATCATTAGATTTTAAAATAAATGGAGGAGATTATGTGTGGTTTTTGTTTTTCTCTCTCTCTCTCTCCTCCATTATTAAAATAAATGATGGAGGAGAGAAAAAAAACTGACACATAATCTCCATCATTTATTTTAAAATCTAATGATTCAGATTTATTCTCATGTTCTCAAATATAAATGACATTCTCATATTATACATTCCATATATATATAACAATCCACACTTTCATAACATTTGTAAGACTTGTGACCATATCTTTGCTTATCTGTGCATGTTTTTGTTCACTAATTTGTAAGACTTGTGACCATATTCTCAAATAAAAATGACATTCTCATATTATACATTCCATATATATATAACAATCCACACTTTCTTAACATTTGTAAGACTTGTGACCATATCTCAATATATGCCATCCAAAGACTGAATCCTCCCTTGAGGCTATAATTCAAGGGAAGGATGAGCTTCTCCGGGCATATATTGAGACGTTTAATAAAGAAGCTGTGCAAGTCCCCACTACCGGCGACATGAAGAAATTTCTGCTCGAACGAGGACTTCACCCGCATTCATAATTTTCTAAAGTTGTTGGCCTCGCACCTCCAAGGAGCCTAGATGCCTTCCTCCTCAAGGCGCGAGCATATATTCAGTACGAGGAAAAGGAAGCGGCCAACTCTGCCCGGGCCTCACACCATCAGGAAAGTTCCCGGGCCTCCAAAGGTGTTGAACCCTCGACATCCCGTCGAGGGGAGAGAATGTGCGAAGATCGTCCCCGGGAATCCCGGGACAACAAGGGGCCCTCCGGCCGGTTCCACGATTACACTCTCCTGACTGTCTCTAGTGAAAATATTCTCTCCGAATGTGCTAACTCGAAGTTTAAACAAGTGGGAGTTCGATTCCCTAAGCAGGTACCGGCCAAGCCCAACGCCGATAAATCAAAATACTATCATTTCCACAAGAGTCACGGCCACACCACTGAAGATTGCATCCACTTGAAGGATGCCATAGAAATACTGATCAGGGACGGCCACCTGAAGCATTTTACGAAGAAGAAGGATGCTCCTCAGCAAGACGCCCAGGATTCAAAGAAAGTAGAGGAAGAAGTGCCTTCCTCGGAAGACACCAACCTCCAAGTCGCTATGAGTATATCACGACCGGAGGATTTCTACGTTCCAGACGAGCTCAGCGCTCCCGCGTATTTCGCATCCCACAACCCATGGGAAACTTTCCCCTCCGTAATGGTCATCTCCGGAGGGGACTTCAACAAAGTCACCGTGGGCTCTGTGAAGAGAAAGTTCGAGCACCTGATCAGCACGAGCTCCAGCAAGGTGACGACGCTCGACAAAGCCCAGAAGGGATCAGTCCCCATCTTCTTCTACCAGGAAGAACTCCTCGGAGGGGCCCCGAACTCAAGTATCCCACTGCTCGTTAGAGCCCAGATGGTGAATTTTAATGTTCGTAGGATCTTAGTCAACCAAGGCAGCTCGGTCGACATTATGTACTCACAGTTGTTCTCGACCCTCCAGTTGGACGAATCACACCTCACTCCCTACGTGGGCTCTGACCTACAGGGGTTCAACAGGTCGGTCACGAAACCCTGGGGGTACGTCGAGTTGATCATGATCTTTGGATATACAGAGACAGCCAGATCCATTTAAGTTCAGTTCCTGGTAATTGACTGCCCGTCTCTCTACCAGTGCATATTCGGGCGGCCAACTTTGGCCGAACTGGTAGCTATGCCATCAATCGTCCATCTCAAAATGAAGTACTACACTTCGAAGGGTATGGTCGCTACATTACAAGGGGACATTGAATCTACGCGGCGATGCTTCGAAGTGGCCACCAAGGGACTCAACACCATCGCTGCCAAACCAAAGACGTCCAGCAAGCCAACCTTGCCCAGCAGCTCAAAGGAAGCCAAGCCACTGCCCTGCGTCGACTCCATCGACCTTGACAGTTGCTTCTCCGAGAATGACCAGAAGGAGGACCAGGCTTTCCCGAGCAGCTCATCCGCCTCAACCAGCACCAGCACCAGCTCCCATCTGCCGCGCCCGATCCCGGATGGTGACTTCGAGCTTGTCCTGCTCGGCAACGATCCTCATCGAGGAGTAAAGATATGGATCGGCGTCCCCGACATCGCGAGGAAATAACTCAAAGCTTGCCTTTGAGAGAACGCAGACTTGTTCTCCTGGAGTACCGCGGAAATGCCCGACTTAGATCCTGATGTCACCTGCCATCAACTCACAATTGCCCCCGCCGTCAAAGCACTAGCACAACGTAGGAGAAAGAAATCTCTGGAGAAAACGGAGGCTGCAGAACAAGCTGTAAAAGACCTCCTCGAGGCAAAATTTATCTCGGAAGCCAAGTACACCACTTGGTTGTCCAACGTTGTACTCGTGAAAAAATCTAATGGAAAGTGGCGCATGTGTGTTGATTATACTGATCTTAATAAGGCATGCCCAAAAGATGCCTACCCCTCCCCAATATTGATAAACTGGTTGATAACTTCGCCAATTTTAAACTATTATCATTCATGGACGCCTATTCGGGCTACAATCAAATACCAATGACAATGAGCAATAAAAAATACATGGCCTTCATGATCGAATCAGGCAATTATTACTACAACGTAATGCCCTTCGGCCTAAAGAACGCCGGTGCGACCTACCAGAGGATGATGAACAAGGTCTTCCAGGGAGAGATATGCGACATGCTCGAAGTCTATATGGGCGATATGATCGTAAAATCCCACGAGGAGATCGATCACACGACTCATTTAAGGAAAGTCTTCGAACAGGCCAGGAAATACCAATGCGTTTCAACCCATAAAAATGCACGTTCGGGGTACGGGAGGGCAAGTTCCTCGGCTTCTATCTGACAGAACGAGGAATTGAGGCCAACCCCGACAGGTGCAGGGCATTCTCTGAATTTCCAACACCTAACTCGAAGAAATCCATCCAATCCCTCAACGGGATGCTCACTTCTTTGTCTCGTTTCATGGCCAAGTCTGCCCAGCATGCCCTGCCCTTCTTCAAACTCCTCCGCAAGGAGGCAACATTTGAATGGACGGAGGAATTTGACCAGGCTCTCCTCCATTTAAAACAGAAACTGTCAGAACCACCAATCCTCTCTCGACCAGACAACGACGAAACTCTGTACCTATATCTCGTCGTGGCAGCCGAGGCCGTAAGCGCCGCCCTTATCCATGAGACACCCGACGGGCAGAAGTCCATATATTTCACCAGCAAAGCATTGCAGGGACCAGAGCTGAGATACCAGCAGATAGAGAAGGTAGCGCTGGCCCTCATCAACGCTGCGCGAAGACTGAGGCACTACTTCCTGGCCCACACGATCGTGGTCCGGATAGATCAACCCGTAAAGCAACTGTTGGGGCGACCAGATATGGCCGGCAGAATGCTTAAATGGTCGTTAGAGCTGTCTGAATTCGACATTCAGTATGAGAGCAGAAAAGCCCTAAAAGCCCAGACTTTGGCTGATTTCATCGCAGAGATGACGTTCGCAGATCCCCCACCTACGGGGCACGCAAGTTGACCATCTTCGTAGACGAAACATCCAGCTCGGCAGGGAGCGGGGCAGGTATCATCTTGGAAAATGACGAGGGAATCATCGTCGAGGTATCACTCACCTTATCCTTCCCCACATCTAATAACCAGGTTGAGTACGAAGCTTTCGTCGTCGGCCTGCGCCTGGCCGAAGATCTAGGGGCAAAAGAAATCGTCATCTGCACGGATTCGCAACTCGTGGCCCTTCAAGTTCGAGGGGAATACCAGGCCAAAAACGATAACCTATCAGAGTACTTAGCCTTGGTCAAAGAAAAGATGACGAAGTTTGCTGCAGTAGAGATAAAGCATGTTCCCCACGAACATAACGTCAGAGCAGACGTATTGTCTAAACTGGCGAGCACGAAGAAAAAGGGCGGAAACAAGTCCGTCATCCAGGAGGTGCTTCCTCGATCGAGTATCGATAAGATATCTCTGACCCTCGACGTACAGGTAATCGGCGACAACAACTGCTGGATGACCCCCATTTACAACTACCTCACTAGAGACGAACTTCCGTCCGACCCCAAAGAGACCAGCACAGTCAGACGCAGGGCCTGCTCCTATGTCCTGGTCGAAGATAAACTCTACAGGCAAGGGTTTTCCATACCATTACTCAAATGCGTCGAGGAGGAGATGATCGTCCACGTCCTGCACGATATTCACGAAGGAATCAACGCCCAACATCTCGGGGGGAGTAGGATCAAACTAGAATAAATACTTAATAGTAGGCGTTGATTACTTCACAAAGTGGATAGAAGCGGAGGCTCTGGCCAAAATAACAGCCCTGAACATACTTCGTTTCTACAAGCGAAACATCCTCGCACGCTTTGGTATCCCCTAAGCGATAGTCACGGACAATGAGACACAGTTCACAGACAGGAAGTTCCAGGATTTTGTCGCTCAACTGGGCACTAAATAACACTTCGCATCCGTCGAACACCCCCAGACTAACGGGCAAGCCGAAGTAGTAAATCGAGTAATCCTACGAGGCCTCAAGCGAAGGCTAGACGAAACGAAGAAAGCTTGGGTCGAGGAGGTGCACAGCGTCCTATGGGCATACCGCACGACTTCACACTCTTCTACCGGGGAAACTCCCTTTTGCATGGCCTACGGGACTGAGGCAGTAATCCCCATCAAAATACACATACCATCCAGGCAGACTGAGTCACCCCTGGACGAGGAAATGAACGACGAGGTATTAAGAGAGGAGCTCGACCTCGTCAAAGAGGTCCGGTCAGGGGCAGCTCTCCGCGAAGCCTCGTTAAAGCAAAAAATCGCAATCAGGCATAACACCAAAGTGATACGACGAGAATTCCAAGTGGGTATCCTTGTCTTGAGAAGGAACCAAAAGTACCCTCGAAAAACTTCTTGTCATGGAGGCAAGGGGGAAGTTCAAACTTTCCCTTCTCAGCCGCCCAACTGAGGTCCACCAACTCATTAGCTCTGGTCCGCTTGAACCTCGAAGCCCTGGGCACCGGAGATCCCTGAGCAGGTGAAGGAACGAGCGAAGAGCTCCCCGTAGTAGATCGAGAAAGAGGCACATGTTATGTAAACCGAGACTTCGAGGTGGCTGCACCAGCTTTGCCCCTCGCCAGGGCATTCTTAACCATCCTTTCGTGGGCAGAAGGCATCTCACCTGCAAAAACATAATAAACGTGTTAGCCTCCGAGGAAGTTATAATTCGGACAAGCTGAAAAAGCTAAAACTACCAAGTAGCTTAAAATCATCTGCATGGGGTCTTGCACTCCAGAAGCTCCTTCGTATAACAATACTCCACTCTTTGCTCGCCATCATCCTCAAAGACCGGGTTCCCCTTTTCGTCCAACACTCCGCGGGCCTAAAGGTGTTAACATAGTTGACCAACGCCTCGTAACCGGCTATGTCTTGCTCGTCCAGCATATTTGGCTGGGCAAGATAATGGATAGTGCCCCGAGTAAAGTGGCTCCCACTCCAACGAAAAGGGAACTTGAACACCCTATCCGCCAGCAACTTCCCTTCCTCGTCATACATATCTTTGCCCTCCTCGTCTGTTGACACTGGCCAGGCATACATGGTATATTGGGCCTTCTCTGACACAGGTTCGATGATATAGAACCTCTCCTTGAAGGTCCGGATAGACTCCAAGAAAGGCTTAAACAATTTCCTCGGTTGCTTCAGCGAGACCCAACCATACCTTTTCCCCGAGACCTGCCTTTGGAGATGGAAGATGGTGAAGAATAAAGGTAAAGTAGCTCATATCTTCAGGAGCTCACAGGTCAGCTCGAAGGCGCGGATAAACGCCAACGAATTAGGATGCAATTGCAATGGAGCCAAGTCCAGATGAACAAAAATGGACTGCTGAAAGTCAGTAAAGGGCAGCCTCAGCCCTATTTCCTTGAAAGCATATTCATACATTGGGAACCTCTCCCCGTAGTCTGTGCATATGCGGTCGTCTTGATTGGGGAAGTGTACCTTTCACTCCCTCTCTGGCCCTACGTCCGTAAAGACATCCCCGGTATAAGACGCAAAAGTGGATGCGTGCTCGGCAGGCTCCGCAACCGTCTATTCCTCCGCGGAATTGTGCTCAGGATCCTCCCCGACTTCGCTGGGGGCATTTGAAACCTCAGTATCACTACTATCCGAGGAGCTCTCCTCGGACGAGTCTATGAAAATCTCTTTCTCGGGCTCGTGCGCCATCTCGATCACCTGAAAAGCAGAGGATAAAAGTAAATTCGACTGCAAAATCAAACCCATCCTTCCATCGCTAGTCAAGTGAAAGGGCGCGCAAAGGGCCGAGGACGGTGTCCCCGACCAAAGCCCTAAATCAAATAACACAAGAGTCTCCCGCGAGGAGATGCCCGGAGGCAACCCCTCTAGCGCTTACGAGGAATCTCCCCAACCTACTACCCAGTTTCAGGTTGAAGCTCCACCGAAAAACTCATATGTTCATCAGAAAGTTTATCAGAGCACCAGAAAACTGGGTAGCTTCACCAGTTACGCCTGCGCCGTCATCGGAACAGCGCAGAAAACGGCCTGAGTCCACAGTCTCTAGGAAGTTCTGGCGACCACACCAACGGCAGAAGATGGCCAAGCCACCGTCAACCACCAACAAACGCCGAAAAATACGACAATCCTACCTAAGTTCAACCTAGCCATATGTGTTCTAACCAAACTGAAAGGAAAAAGCTAGAAATGAAGATGAAAATAGGTAACTTACGTGGTCGAAGAGAGTGTAGTGGACCGACAAGCTTGCTCGAATCTACGTGCGGCGGCAGACGCGGCGGTTGACGACGACGACGGACTGAGAGCTCTGAGAGAAGAACGAAGAAGGAGAGAGAAGCGAAAAACGCAAATGACCAACTCCCCATATATATATAGAGTCTAAAATCACGTGCACGAGCACGCGCGGCTAGGGGCATTATCATGACCCTAGCCTAGCCATCATGACGCATTTAATGCTGCACAAGGCTCGAGGCACACGTGGCGTCACGTTTCTTCAGAATCCCTCAACCGTTGGTCTCCCCGCAGGCCGGGCAGCCCGAACAACATTACATATCCTGCGAGAACTATAACCCCCGGGCACCCAGGGACAATCCCGTCTCGTCGACAGACGGCGGCCTCTTCAGAGTTCCCCGGGCTACGAGCTATCCTTAAGTTATTACTTCCATGCTCGGGAGCAACGACTTGGGGAGCTCCTGTTCCGGACTGGACCAATAGCTAGGCATGGCCCAATCCACTTCTGCTCCCAGAACGACCCAATTGCCTAAGTCCAGCTGAGGTAGGGCAGCATTTACCTTTCTGCCCCTATACCAGACACATATTGACAGATGAATCTCAAGGTCATTTGCTCCTCCCCAACATTCTTGCCCGTTACACATGGCTCTATCATCCGAGAACGGTCGTGACACCCGTGTCCGGAACTACGCCTTTGTCCGTGGCAACGACTAGTTTTGGGCACCTCTGCCCGTCATAACAGCTAGTTTTGGCAGTTACCTATTCTTCAGGAAGCGGTTATTCTGCCCCGAAAATAGGGACTGTTGGCCACACGCTGGGGGCATTATAAAAACCCTTTCATTTGAGATGGTCAGGTATAAAAAATCATCATAAGAAACTCATACTTTTGTACTTGCCTTTCTCTCTCCCGATTCTCACTTTAACATCGGAGTGCCTTGCAGGTACACCCCCTTCCTCGTCTCACGCACCCAGCATCACAGACGTTCTTCTTGGTCCATTTCAGGATCTGATCAGCCTTAACGATCTATATATATATATATATATATATATATATATATATATATATATATATATATATAAGAACATATTCTATAAAAATGTCATTTTTATGTAAGAACATGAGAATGAATCTGAATCATTAGATTTTAAAATAAATGAAGGAGATTATCTGTGGTTTTTGTTTTTCTCTCTCCTCCATTATTAAAATAAATAATGGAGAAGAGAAAAAAACTGACACATAATCTCCATCATTTATTTTAAGATCTAATGATTCAGATTTATTCACATGTTCTCAAATAAAAATGACATTCTCATATTATATATTCCTTTTTTATATATATATATATATATATAGGGATGGCAAGCAGACCCAAACCCGCGGGGCCCACCCACACCCGAACCCGAGTCAACGGGTGAAACCCGAGTTGACTGGGTGCGGGTTCGGGTGCCACCCGATATTTCGGGTGCGGGTTTGGGTAGTGTAAAACCCGTGCCCGAAACCCGAAACCACACCCGTTATAAATCATTGGATTTTATTTTACTATTGTTACCAAAGTGGCCATGTTTGCTAAAACTTCATGTTTGTTAGATAAAAAATGTATTTTATGGAGTCATTTAATTTCAATAACATGTTGCAGAGAATGGCACGAGAAGTACATGTTTTGCATGAAACTGCATTGTCCATTATGGAGGAGATAATTTATCTTCGTGAACGGTAAGTATCTTTTCGATATTTATAATTTAAATTGTAGCAGATCCGTCTTAAATTTGTAAAATCTGTGTTTGTTAATTATGATTCTACCATGACAAAACATACAAATGTTCTGTTTATTTTTTATTTAACATGACAGATATATTATGAAACTTTGTTTACCCACAATTTTGTCTTAAAAAATTTGAAACTCTTTAAAGTAGCACATCTTATATATTCTGAAAGACATCTTATATATTTTCAAAGACAGTTCTGATTTTTAAATAGGTGATTTTTATTTTAATTGATATCTTAATTTTAATTTTTATATTTCAGAGATGAAGAAATGCTAGATTTCAATTGGACAACCAACACCAGAATGTTATGGTTGAGTTTTGTTTCATTTCTTGTCTGCTTCTCAGTAGCTGGGTTGCGAATTTTTTACGTAAATACCCCTAATTTTGGAAAAAATTCCCTAAATAACCCATGTTTCAAAAATATTCTCAAAATGCCCCCATTAGGGTTTTGGTTTGAACTATGTCGCCAATGGAATTGGCGACTCCCTTGTAGAGGTTGAACCATGTCGCCAATGCAACTGGAGACACACAACCAAGTCGCCAATGCAATTGGCGACACAGTGTAATGCTTAAACCATGTTGCCAATCCAAGTGGAGACACAGTGTAATGCTTAAACCAAGTCGCCAATCCAAGTGGAGACATGGTGTGTTTTGTGTTTTTTTTAAATATTGGAATATTATATTGATTTTGTTTGCACAATGATATAAAATTTTCATTAATTCAATAAAATATTACATTAATTAATCTTCGTGACCGGGTGCATCCAACCGGCCACCAGTTCCACATCCCCTAGGGACCCTCACTCGTTGCACTCGTTTCTGCCGTTGTACTCGTTGTACTCGCCCCCCTTGTTCCCCTTGTTGTTGATTTATGCCATGTGTTTGAGGGGTCGAAGTCTCCGGAGCAGTCCTAGATGGTTCCCTTAGGATGTCTTGCATTCCCTTGAAGTCTTGAGGACTGAAACTGAGCGTGCGACCCATGCCATTATAGTTTGAGGGGGTGATTGGTGTGCGGGCAGCCCGATTGAAGGGAGACATTGGTGTGAAGGATTCGTTGATGAAAGGTTGAAATGGTGTTTGAAAGCCATAAGGATGTTGAGAAGGTTGGCTAGGGTATGATGTTTGGGCGTTTGGGCTATGAAAAGATGTTTGCCCAATTTGGCTATGGTATGATGTACCCTCGTTTTGGTTGTATCTTTGTGACATGTTTGGGGCATATCCATATTGAGTCTCTTGATAATAATCATTTTGTTGAAGATGATATGGGGGACGCTCTTGGTATTGTGGTTGGGTGTATGGCATGTTTGGATGGATAATGGGTTGGTAATTTTGCTGGGTAGGGGGTTGTGAGTAACATGGCCTTGGAGGTGGGTTAAAAGTTAAGGCTTCTTGTGTGTAGGTGGTCTGGCGCGGGTCGTATAAATACCTGTCTTCGGAGACAAACCCAGTTGCAACCGATCTGTACCAAGCCATGTAATTATTTGTTGGTACAGATGGGGTTGGCATCACCGGCTCACGTAAGACATAGTTGCTGCGGTGCATCCATTTACGACGCTCAGTCTTTGCAAAATCCTTCCAGCTGTCAAACTCCCATTGATCACTAACTCTTTGCAAAATTCCAAATTGTAGTTTGACACGGTAACTGTTGTGCAGCTCCCCAGTTGTGAATCTGATGATCGGGACACATGCAGTCGAAATGGCAGCATCTTCGTCGCTGACTTCATGTAGGTCTTCCATGCCTAGGTATGGACGCCATATGAACTGCAGAATAGAAAAATATTAGATAGTAAAATATATGAAATAAAAGAAGAGAAATGTTTAGGCGGACTTACATCTGCGGGTGTTAGGTGATCCAAAAGATTACGGTATTGAATGGTACAATGTTTGGGACATCTATTGTAACTCATTCCCTTAGCCGACCATCTAAAAAAAAATTAATTTTTTAGTTGAGAATGTTAGACACAATTATTTTTAAGGATAAAAAAAATTAAGTTAATAACTTACTTTTGTGCAAACGGGAAGGAAAAGTCGTTGTCGTTGACAGGCGCTAGGGATGGCAATCTAGACCAGCCCCAAGCTTGTAGCAAAACAGCACATCCAAAAAAAGTAGATGCATCTTTTTTGGCGCACTTACACAAAGAGCTATACAAATAAGACAGACAAGCGGAACCCCAACTATACCGTCTTGTTTGATTTAGATCTCTCAATAAGGGTAAGTACATAATGTGCATAGAAGAACCAGTACCCTCGGGAAATAAAAATAAACCAATGAGAAGCATAAGGTAACACCTGGTTTTTTGTAGCTTCCTTTCTTCTGTAGACTCTTCAGTTAAAGTAAAACTGGCGTACCATGCTTTTAGTTGCGAGAGGAAGAGACTTTGGCCTCTCGATGCAGCATCTAGCAAGTCGGCACCCAAAAGCTCCTCACAAATTGATGGGTCAATGTTTGTACTTCCATTGACTGCCTTACCATCGATACGCAAACCGAGTAACATATACACATCTTGTAGAGTCACCGTACATTCACCGGTTGGAAAAAAGAAGGTGTGTGTCTTCGGCCGCCACCTTTCTTGTAAAACTAGTATAAACTTTGCATCTACCGAATAAGACATTATTTTGCTTACATGTCCGAAACCGGCGAAATCAATATACGGTTGTATTAATTCGTCGGGTGCAACATATTCATGGGAACGAGGCCGAAATCTAGAAACTTCCTGCGTAATTATAGATTTAGAAATAAAATAATTAGAGAGACCAAAATATAAATTTAAAATAACAAAGAATACAAAATAATAATTAGATACACAAACGTAATGCTTACATAAGAGGCGATATTTGTGACGGTTCCTCTATGTGTTTCACCCATTGTCAACAAAGCCATTTCAAATGATCAAATGTGAGACAGATGATTTACTTTGTATATTATGTATCAGTGCTACAAATAGCTCTCAGATGATTTTCTCTGCAAACCATATGCTATCTATATATAGGCTTCAGATGGATTGTTTGAACAAATGCTGCCTGAACCATGTCGCCATTCCAATTGGCGAGCATGAACAAATTCTGAAGCAAGTCGCCAGTCACAAAGTTAATGGCATCTAAAAAGAGTTAGTGATCAATGGGAGTTTGACAACTGGAAGGATTTTGCAAAGACTGAGCGTCGTAAATGGATGCACCGCAGCAACTATGTCTTACGTGAGCCGGTGATGCCAACCCCATCTGTACCAACAAATAATTACATGGCTTGGTACAGATCGGTTGCAACTGGGTTTGTCTCCGAAGACAGGTATTTATACGACCCACGCCAGACCACCTACACACAAGAAGCCTCAACTTCTAACCCACCTCCAAGGCCATGTTACTCACAACCCCTACCCAGCAAAATTAGCAACCCATTATCCATCCAAACATGCCATACACCAAACCACAATACCAAGAGCGTCCCCCATATCATCTTCAACAAAATGATTATTATCAAGAGACTCAATATGGCTATGCCCCCAACATGTCACAAAGATACAACCAAAACGAGGGTACATCATACCATAGCCAAATTGGGCAAACATCTTTTCATAGCCCAAACGCCCAAACATCATACCCTAGCCAACCTTCTCAACATCCTTATGGCTTTCAAACACCATTTCAACCTTTCATCAACGAATCCTTCACACCAATGTCTCCCTTCAATCGGGCTGCCCGCACACCAATCACCCCCTCAAACTATAATGGCATGGGTCGCACGCTCAGTTTCAGTACTCAAGACTTCACGGGAATGCAAGACATCCTAAGGGAACCATCTAGGACTGCTCCTGAGACTTCGACCCCTCAAACACAGGGCGTAAATCAACAACAAGGGGAACAAGGGGGGCGAGTACAACAAGTACAACGACAGCAACGAGTGAGGGTCCCTACGGGATGTGGAACAGGTGGCCGGTTGGATGCACCCGGTCACGAAGATTAATTAATGTAATATTTTATTGAATTAATGAAAATTTTATATCATTGTGCAAACAAAATCAATATAATATTCCAATATTTAAAAAAAAACACAAAACACACCATGTCTCTACTTGGATTTGCGACTTGGTTTAAGCATTACACTGTGTCTCCACTTGGATTGGCGACATGGTTTAAGCATTACACTGTGTCGCCAATTGCATTGGCGACTTGGTTGTGTGTCTCCAGTTGCATTGGCGACATGGTTCAACCTCTACAAGGGAGTCGCCAATTCCATTGGCGACATAGTTAAAACCAAAACCCTAATATGGGCATTTTGGGAATATTTTTGAAACATGAGTTATTTAGGGAATTTTTTCCAAAATTAGGGATATTTACGTAAAAAATTCCTGGGTTGCAACTATGGCATTTGAAGAGCTTTTTTAAGAAAAATAAAATCCTATAAATTTTTGTTATGATTTGGTTATACAATTTATTTTATGTGCTCTGTAAGTTGTCTGAGTTATAGTGGTTTCAATTTACTGGATAGACATAATGAGGTGTCTTAATATGGATAAGGCTACTTCCTTTTCAATTAATGGAAAACAGTTTCATGGAAAACAATATGCCATTGCTAAGCCGTTGTTGATTCTCTTTGTTTGTAAGGTGTCTAAGCTTAGAAATGTATTGATCTTGATTTTCTCCTTTTCAAGTCCCTATATCAGTCTCTCAACTATATACACACTGTTACATGTATCTAGTTTTTTAGACAGCAAAAAGGATTACAAAATCAATTATATATATATATATATATTTTTTTTTGAGTTTTTGCTATGGGTTCGAGTTTGGGTGAAAAAACTCGAACCCAACGGATGTGGGCGTGGGTGTTATTTTGCCACCCGAATAACTTTTGGGTTTGGGTTCGGATTCGGGTGGTGATTTCGGGTGCGGGTTTGAGTAGTGTAAAACCCGCACCCGACCCGACCCGTTGCCATCTCTCTCTCTCTCTCTCTATATATATATATATATATATATATATAACACTCCATAATTTCGTAACATTTGTAAGACTTGTGACCATATCTTTGCTTATGTGTGCATGTTTTTGTTCACTAATTTTAGACTTTATCAATAGACTCCACGATTTGGACCTCCGGGTCATGATTCTTATGTTCTACTTTTCTTTCTTGCAAGATTCATTTCTGGTTTAATGTCTCTCTTACCATTCTCAACGTAAGTAATTATTTAGTTATCATCAAAACCTCACGTGGCTTATAAGAAGCCAAGAAATTCTTGAATAAAGTTTGTTTTCAATTTTTAATATAATAATATTTATTTATTAAATTTAAAATCGTACGTAACATTGTAATTGAATAAGACTCATAATAATTACATGAATATTGATTCTTGTTTTGTGATGAACCGTGGAAGATTGAACTTGAGAGACCCAAAAGATGTAAATTAAACTCATGACATATAAAATGCCAAAACCTAACACCTTTTTATGCTCATTGCCTACTGCCTACCATTTCCTCATGTGTTAACCTGCACGGATCCGTAACCTCTTAGGGTCAATTCTGACACCATCTTGCAGTGACTTTTTTACCCCTATCATTGTATATTCACGTATACGCATAAAGAATTGCGTGGTAGTGTATAAGGATACGCGTGTAGAGTTTCATTGGCCAGGTAAACTAACGCTACTAACCATTCCAATTTTGTATAAAGAAATAAAAATATTAGTTGAAGAAGCTTAAATAGTATTTTTGTTCCGGTAAGTTAATGAGTTTTTGATTTTCGTTTCTGTAATTTTTTTATTTTTGTTTTAGTCCGTATATTTTATTTTTTTTTGTTGTTTAGTCCATAAAATCAAAATTCGTAGGAAAATCCGAAGGTTTCCTGCAAATTTTTCTGCGCATTTTCCTACGGATTTTGATTTTAAGGACTAAAATGAACGCGAATGTGAAATATAGAGACTAAAAAAAAAATTACAGAGACGAAAACAAAAAACACACTAACTTACGGAGAAGAAAATACTATTTAAGCCTAAAATTAATAACATTTTTCTTTTAAAATGGATCTTGTTTTTAAAAAGTTGCTTTTTAGGACTTGACACTTCAATGGGGTGGTAGAGTAAAGTAGAATAAGGAATATGAATACATTTATAGGCTAAAGAATGTGGATTATTATTAATAATAATAATAATAGAGTAGAGCATATATTATGTCAAGTTTTAATATTTTAACTAGTGGGATATCCGTGCGGATGCACGGGTTTCGCGGCGGGCTTATGAAATTGGACTAATATATTTTGAAATGCAAAAATATAAATTTACAAGTTTTAAAGGAGTGTGCAGAAAAAAAATGTAATATGAAAAAGTGTTAAATCACAAAAGTTGAGATAGAGAAAAAGTTAAATTATAAGTATAAAGATAAAAATGTAAGGTATATGAGCCTACTTAAAAAATTTAAAAGGTTTAATTGAGAATAACATATTTAATATTGCTTGAAAAAATAGTAATAGAAATAAAAAAATAAAAAATAAAACCAAAAATAAATAAAACCAAAAATAAATTAATACTAAGCATGAAAACCCAGAAATGCCCTTGGGAGACTTATTTCTTCAACCCTTGTTTCTCAATTCGTCTCTTCTCGGTCTTGGCTGCAACATTTCTTATGCATGCAAAGGAGATGAAGCATTCTTTGAAAGACACAATGGCTGCCCACTTCAACCTTCACAGGCGAAGCAACGATGGCATTCCAACGAAGTCCGTCGCGATGAGGCAGCTGGCGAAAGACACAATGGGTGCTCATTTCGTCTCTCCCTACACGAAACCGGACAGCAGATCACGGTAAGACTTCGATCAGAAGTTGTCAATGGTAAGGCATGATGTTAGTTTTTGTAGAGTACGGTAAAATTGAAAGAATATCTGGATTGGGTAGGTCAAATTTGTTAAACATCGTTCATTTAAGTTATATTTCTACTATTGCATGCATAAGCGTCGTCGTTGGAATCCACAAGTTATGTGTTATTGTTATTCTGTAAATACAGTACAACGTTGGCTACTGAAGGGATGAAGAAACAGAAGGGCATTGTTATACAGGATGGTGATGATCAGCCTTCGAATGGGAAGGGTAAGGCAAAAGCCGCACCAGTCGGGAAAGACGTCAAGGGGAAAAGCAAGGTTGGGGTTGGCTTTGTGGAAGTGAAAACAGAGCCGGACTATATTTGTATATCGTCTGATAGCGATGGGTGAGTATTTACGATGGCAGCTTCACTGCAACTGATATATTGGTGCCGTTACAATACGGTTTGGTTCATATGGAGGTTTTGGGATATTGATATGGGTTTTTCTGAAATGCAGGGAAGTTACACCCATTTACTGTGAAGAGTCTGAAGAAAATTGGGTTCGCGTAGTGAAAGATGCAAAGGCCTTGCGTTCGAATGTATACGTAAGTAATATCTATTTTATGTTTGTTATTATGTAATGATTTAGTGCATGAATTGATGTTATTTCCGTTGGTGTATTGGTTGTACAGCAAATACCACGGCTGGTGATCAAGAGGTGCCTGCGCAAACGACAGGACTCTATCAACCTATATGATACAGATAAGTCATGCGCTTACTACTGTGAATTGAAGAAGAGGCGTGGACAAATGGAGAAGTATCTCCTCGGTGGATGGTACGACTTTGTGAAAGACCGAGACATCCAGAATGGAGATGTGTTGCATTTCTGCATCAGACATCCACCAGCCAGTGAAATATTGGTGTCTGTGAAGCGTCGGAATGTGAGGCGGTGAATTTTCTCACAGTGATGTTTGGGAGTCCGCAGATCAAGTGGGGTTGAAATGTGTCGCGGTGTGGTTCAAGAAGTGTTTTGATTAGGTGTAGTTTAAATTGTCAGTTGGTGTAGTATTGTTTTGTCTCTGTCATGAGTTGTAATAGTTGCTTAAATTTTATCAGTAACAATATGCAGCATATGTAGCTGCTATGGTTTGGTTATGTTTTATAAGACCCTGTAAAAGGATGTTATGTTTGACTGCTGCAATGGAAATATTGAGAATGCTTCTGTTTGTCGAGTTTAATATTTCATGTTGTTGTTTCTGTCTTCATCCAACAGTTTCCCAAGTGTGGAAATATAATATGGTTTGTGTTTTTATTAGCAGTGATTGTGCCAAGTATTTAAAACATAGTTGGGAAATCACATTGTATACGTGGAGAAAACAGAATTAATGCATGCTTTGTAGACCACACAATGAGCACAAAATACAGCACAGGTGTAAAAGAATTGAAATTACTTTAAAAGGACCACATTATTCCCTCACTTCACATGGGCACTGGCGCACTGCAGGAGAAAATATAAAATATTAACCATACTGTTGACATGTGATTTTGATAGGGTAGAGGAAACATTAGTTGAAGCAATAAATAACATCCACTGGTTAGTAAAAATGGCCATAACATACCTGCAACCACGACTTCAAATTAACAATTCTTAGAGTTCCAATGGAAAGGGTTGGTCTTCTGCTGCATAAAGAGGTGAATGACACAGTTGTAATAGCAAAGTTATCCTTCCAAGTAAGTATAACCATGTTGCTGTAAAACAGATGTGATTTGGGTTTTTGTCTGCGTTTTTTACTGAATATAGGCTGTTATATATTAATTTCATGAGCTAAATCATAAGAAAGTTATGTGTGTAGGCCTTTCCTGAGATCGAGCCTGTATTCGTTCGAGCGTACAGGGGAGACTTAAGCAAAACGTGGACAGTACTGAACAACCAAGGTATTCATCATACTTTAGTATACAACAATAGGGAGGTTCAACCACTTATAATCAGTGGGTGGAAGGGTATTGAAGATTACTACTCACTGCCAGCTAACGTCGTTGTTTGGTTCGGCTATTATGAGGACAATAACTTTGGGATATGTGGGTTTAAAGATATTCATGCAAAATAGGAGTTACCCAGGTTCCATAGTAGGTATCTGTATAATGAATCGATATATGCTTTTGACGTCGTGCTCCCACCACTGAGTGAGATCTCACCGAAATTAGTTGAGTTCTATTTTTTATGTTGAAAACAGTTGTGATATAGTTGCAAATTAGTTGAATAGATGATAAAATGGGTGATCTTTTATACACATTCAGAAGCTACAGCCAGAGTTTGCCGGCGTTCTACAAAAATTCGGTTACGAAGATCTGCTGCTTTATGGGGACAACGGACGTTGTAAAATGCTGTCGATACCGAACATCGATGATGCATACCGCACCAAGTTAGGAAAAGACTGGGATGTATTCTGCGTGTTAAATAATTTCAAAGGTGGAGACCGCATACGCTTCCGTTTGGATACAACTGATGAAAACAAAGGGTGTCATGTGTATAAGATATGACACAGGTAAGGTTGCACTTAATATTAAAACTTTCTGTCTCTCTGTTGATATGCTTTACAAATTAATGTATATTTCTGTATTATACTTATATACAGAAGTGCAAAATAGGTATGACTGCAGGTAATGTAATTCTGTACTGTTTAGACAGAAGGTGAAAATACTGTAGTCTTATGTGAATTAACAAAAAAACCTACGGATATCCCACAAAGTGCAACAAAAAACCTGACACCTAAACAACAATGTTAAAGTCGTCATATTAAGGTTACATATGGAGTTAAATTCATATAACTAAACATTGTTGAAAACCTCCTTGTAAACAACATTGGTAGTACATGATTTGGCGTTGTTGTTTTCATCGTGTATCAATACTTTGATACCCTTTTTGCTTGTAACCCTTGAAAGTGCGACATAAATCTGTCCATGAGTAAAAACGTCTCGTGGAATATATAGCCCGACCCAATCCAATGACTGGATTTGTTAATCGTCATCGCGTAGGAGACAATGACGGGAAATTGTCTCCGGCTTAGTTTGAAAGGCCAAAGAGACTGTGACGGGGACATATCCATCCTGGGAATGTATACGACGTTGCCATGGTGTTTTCCCCCCATGATACGTGCCTCAAGCACATGTGTAGCCATTTTGGTCACGATTAGGCGAGTACCATTGCACAGGCCTTCAGATTGATCGATGTTTCACATCAACATAATGGGTGCCCCAACCTTAAGTTTGATATGATGGTTAGGCAAGCCAGAAGTTTTCAATGAGCTGAGAAACTCCGGTGTAAGAACATCTAGAACATCCCTATCATGTATCTCCGATCGATCGACTGTATTACAGCTATAGTAATCCCTCAAGTCACCTGCATTTTCAACATGAGTCACCGTATATCAAGAAAGGCATCACCAACTGTATTGTGTTAAGGAGCTTATCAAATAAAAAGTGAGAGTACCTGGCATAATCGACAACACATGATCGTTAATCTTGTCAACCATGTCAATTGTTGATGCCAATATAGCCCTGCTCTTTAGGTAGTTGAAGTCCGTATAATTAGCGAGAAAATCAGGATACATACTCGTTATAACAGCAAGGATAGGATCATCAAAATCGGTGATAAGCATCTCAGGCGGGAACTCAATTTCAGCAGTCCCATCATTTGGTTCTCCGACCTTTCCTTCCCCAGTTCTAAGTAGCCAATCGGAGAATTTCGCCATTTCTTTCCTGTCGTGTTCGGTGGGACCGCAATTAAGACGCATATTCTTAGTTAAGTTCAATACCTGTACCGAATGCCATATGTAGGAAGAGTTGATTGTGGCATGTACAATGTCGGAACGACTACCCCTTGGTATTACCGGTAATATCTGTCTGAAATCCCCACCAAACACGACAACCTTCCCACCAAAGAGTTCTTCCGAGTTCCCATCAGTACTCATCACATCTTTTAAAGTCTTGTCAAGTGCTTCGAAACACCATTTGTTAGCCATGGGCGCCTCGTCCCAAATGATTAGTTTTGTTTGTCGAAGTAGTTCCGCGGCCTCATCTTTGTGAGTGATATTACAAGTAGAGTTGGACAAAGTAGGGACAGGTATTTTAAATCTTGAGTGAGCCGTTCTCCCACCCGGTAACAACAGCTATGCGATTCTGCTGGTGGCGACAGTTAAACAAGTGTCGTGCTTAGATCTAATTGTACTTGCCATCGTCCGCCACATGTAAGTTTTCCCGGTTCCACCATACCCATGCAAGAAAAAAACTCCACCTTTCTGATTTGTTACGGCGGTCATAATCTTGTCAAAGATTCCGTGCTGCTCGTCTAAAACAAATAAGAAAAGTATACGATCAAAGCAACGCCTAAGTATTAAATGAGGAATGGCATTTAGTTTCCTGGTAACTACCTGTAAGAGCAGAATGTAGTGATTGGAATTCATTTTTCATGGTTTGTATGTCGTAACTACGTTCTTCATATATGAGACGGTTCCCCAGCTGCTCCAACACATAACTGTCGGGGTATGGTATAGGTTTGAAGTCATGGAGGCTTTTTCGATTCTTTTGAAGGAGAGTCTCAATGTGATGCAACGTGAGATTTTGCAGCTCATGGTCATTCAATATTAGTTCTGTCAATGGAAAATACCCCATAGGTCAGTATGGACAGACTACTCGAATGCATAGCACCTAACCATGCAGTATGGCCTTAATTGAAGGACTGTAAAGTTTTGCCACTTAAAACCCATATTAGAAACGTAAATGCTAAACTAATTGAAATGGATGAAATCTAAAACCTGACCTGTGTTATTAACCAAGAGCCTCTGTTGGTGCAACAAACCGTCGGACAGTAAAGGCCATGTATGTGTCCACACATACGCCGTGCGATTGACGGTGCCGGACATAAGCATAACAACGAAAAGCTTGCGTAGGAAATGACCGGACCCCCACTCGCTTGCCTCTTTAATGGCTCCAATGTATTCCCTGTCGTCTTCGAGGAAACCCATAGCAAAACATGCATCTCTAAAGGAATCACACTGTCTATCGCTGACCTTACGAATATCCTCATAGCACGTGGGTCCTTTCACGACAGTCAGCATCATACGTAGATAAAACAACTCACCAGTAGACGGTGGTACCCAAATTAATCGGCCAATTGTATACCCCTTTTTCCGAGGCTTCCACAATCTATTTCTTTTTTGGTAAACAAACCGTGTGACGAACTGACCATAAGTTAATTCTCTGGCTTATTCGTAAGTCTGGTTGGCAATTAACCACGACGAAAACATAGTCTCCGTTATGCTCGCCTTCTCTAATATATTCTCCATCCGGTCATGATCGGTGTAGTAGACAGGTTTGTCACCTATAAGATGGAAAAACATGCGTTCCACTGCGGGTTTATGGCCATGAATATTGTAAGAGAAGACTCTCCAACTCGCCTCACACGGAGAGACGTATCTACAGTCAAGATATTGTTGAATTTCGTCCACGGGTTCGACACTATTCGAGGAAGGATGAGACCTATGTACAATAGAAGCTGTAATTCTATCATGGCCTTTGTGTATATATTTGAAAAGATACTTAATTGAAGTACTCTGATTACACCATTCCATGTTAATATGGGCTTGGTACTTCAAGAGTAGTTTTGCGTTATACGGGACGACATGCCTATTGTCCAGAGGGATGCCGTTCTTGTGTATGACATGCGTAGTTGATCGTCGTCTGTATAGAGGGTAGCCATCAACATCAACCATGGTATTCTCAATGAACTTTTTTGGAAAGAATTTTGTGCACTTTCTGTTCTTCATACACGGTGATGATTGCCTAGCCATACCACAAGGTCCATGCACCATATGCGACTTGACCAAGTTGTACAACGTAGGATGAATGTCCGGGTCAGGTATCTCGGTGGAAATAATTCTGTCAATATCATTGGGGGTGGGGTATTTACTTTGCGGATGCAAGAAGATAAGAATGTGAGCGTGAGGTAGACCTCTTTTCTGGAATTCAATGGTGTACATAATTGTTGAATGGAATAACACAGAAGTCAGCATAAGCATAATAGTTGTACGCAATATAAGTGAACACAAAATAGAGGCAGAGTTCCAAACCCAGACTTACATGCCAAAACGCGTCCTAGGACATGTCTCTTTGTTATGTCACGCAAAAGTTCGTCGAACTTAATTTTGAAGACCTTTGCTACAATATCCGGACGATCAATATCACTTAAATTATTGCTATTCAACAGACGTTTTATTTCAGGCCATGCGGGGTTGCAGGTAAATGTTATAAACAGGTCAGGGAAGCCAAGTTTACTTGAAACCGCCATTCCATCAAAATAGAGTTGGTCCATGTATCGTCTGCTTCCGACAAAGGTCGAAGGCAAAACAACACGCTTGCCCTGTTTAGTACTTTGATTAGAAGTACCTGCAGCGTTTTCCTGCTGTAAGTTACTATATTTACCGACCCTTAATTTAGATTGATTTTTCCGCAACCAGTTTAGACGCTCGGATTCCATCATAGTATAACCGTCAACCAGGAACTGTTGGAAAAGGTGCCGCGAATGAAGTAAAGTCTTAGGTTCGGAGACGCGCTCATGTAGACGGAAGCACAACCAATCCTTGATTGTTTGACGATTTTTGTTCGTGAACTGTCTTTGGTGACTATATTTGTGAAGAATATTATCTCTGTAACCGTCTTCGCCATATACAAAAATGAGTGGGTATTGGTATCCAAGGTATGCCGGATGGAATTCATCAATTCGTTGTAACCCTCCATCGCGTGGGTGGACTATTATGTCCCTTTTTTCTGCAGAATCAATATCGCCGACAATGAGAGCAGCATCTTCCGCAACAGTTGGCATATTATAGACACGTCCGTCGCGGGGTCTACTGGATATCAATTTCAACTTCAAGTCTAGAAAAGAATTATCCTTCAACAGATCCCTAGCATTTCTAAACGCTTTGGCATGGACATTGACAGCATCCAACATCACCTTCAAGTCCCTGACCAATTCCCTCTCAAGTTTTTTGTTGTCCCTACAATAAACAGCAAGAACATATATTAGTCCACATACCATTTTCAGTTCAAAGAGATTGCCAGACACTTAGTTGTACATATGAGAAAAGAGAGCTGAGCTACCTGAAACAATCCATCCTGTTTTCAACCTCATTGTCCGTATCGAAGATGTATAGCTGAGCATATTGCGGAGGTTGACCGATTTCGGGAAGCATAGTACCTATCCGGTGACACACCTGACCGTGTAGTCGTAAAGTTGGAGGACCGTTCCCTCTCCGTGATGCTGTGTCAAATTTCATACCAGGAGAAGTGAAAGAGAACATAGCGTTGTATGTTCGTATGTTGGCCTGGAAGTTTTTACTACAGGGGGAATTTCCATCGAAAAGGAGCTTAGCTAATAAAGGTGGCGGCTGCCGCATCAGTGGTAGGACGACTCTACCAGACTTACAGCAAATGTGAAACTTAGGTGCAGTTGTGTGTCTATGTTTGGATTTACATTCCTGGTACCACATACATGCCTTACAATGCTGGCATTCCCAAGTAGGAGCTTCGATATCGAAGTATTCTGTGCATGTAACAATTAGATGTCCATAATACGCGACTAAGAAACAAATGGAAGTTATGTTAGTTAAATTGGTAAAGAAATTACCTTGTAGGTGATCTTCGACATCTTCAACACCAGATTCAATGTCAGAGTCTGAAGAATCTGCAACCGTATGATCAGAATCTGAATCAGAGTTTTCCTCAGAAGATGAATGTGTAGGTGCGTTGCATTGTGGAGTGCCAGAAGCAGAAGCATTACATCGTGATGTGCATTACTTCCGACAGGAGGCAGGATTTGGCGGAGGACCGTCCGCGAGGAGTCACAGGGCATGAATGAGGGTGGTGGGGAAGTATAGCTTGTAGATGCAAAAGTGCCTGTGTTGCTTGATAAGGACGCATCCAAGGGAGAATTAATGCCTGTTACTGACATGGGCACGACAGAATTTAACATCGGAAATAGATTTATGCCAGAACTAATATCGATTCGTCTATGCTTCGGAGGAGCAGTAGGAAGATTGTGCCGAATAGACGGTCCAGTGTGTGTCGCATCATCGACATTACTGTGGGGGGATGTAAGTTGAGTTTGGGAGTGTTTTGCATTAGGAAGCAAAGGTGTTGATGGTGAAGCAACATTGTTCTCCTTGTTGGAACCCAAATTATGTTGTCTCCTGTTACTCAAGAATAATTTTCTTTTCTGTCTTGCAATAATGGCAGGTGTATGACTGTCATCATCCATGGGAAGGCTGTGGCAAAAACTTGGACGTGCAAAATGAATACCTAGTAAAGATTTGGCACCATTAACCTTGATGGAGAAACTCTAAAATCATAAGCAATCTAATGAGCAGAGGGACAGAAGAAATACAGGTTGTTTGCTTAGCTTAGGTGATGATGGGCTGGCTTTGTGTTGCAATTCATTTCCCACTAAAAATTTGAAATTTTAATAGATGCAGCAACCCACTAATATTTTAATGCCAACTCTGTACTGTTCTTTTTATTGTTATTATAATATGCTGGGAAGGCAAGTAGGAATCATCATTAAGTGTGTACTTGTTTTCTAACTTGAAGCAGGAAAGAATGGCGACTTGACATATGACAGAGGTGGTGCTTGAGTGCTTTGCAGTGCTACCTACTGACAGAGGTGGTGTTTAACTATTGGACAATGTACAAAAGTTGGTAGGATCATATTTTAATATTATTGTAACATGGTTAGTAAAACATACATGGTTTTCTGCTGTTTATCTACAAAACCTGTGCTGATATTGGCAAGTTAACCACTGAAGTGGTAAATATAATGCTAATGGCATGACTTAGTAAGGGGTGGCTGCCAATGCTTTTCTGTCTCGTTAATAGTAAAATGTATAGCATTAGCTAATGTTTATCCGTTATGGTTCATATGTTATAATACAAATGCATTGAAGCTGTAGATTAGGGGGCTTGTATCAATGTATCTTAACAATACAGATCAAAATATCTTGAATGACAAAACATATCACATTAAACTAATACAACATATATTACAACATATGTTAACAATAGAGGTCAACATGTATTACAACATATATTCAGTTGTCCTATTGTTGTAGTGATTTGATCAAACAAAGATCAAATAACTTCAAAACATATACACTAATGTGTTGTATTAAATAGACACGGTAGGAGTGGCAAGTGAAACTTCAAAAAAGAGTCCAATAACATGTAAACTGTCCCGGCAGTGGTCGACGATCAAACTTGTTTTTTACCCCGCTTGTTAAGTTTCTTGGCTTTTGTGGACGAAAGGTCCCCATCTGGTTCACTTTTGATCGACGGTTCACCGGCTGGTTCGTTAGACATCCGCTTAGCATTCGCCTTAGGGGTTGAAGGATCGGGAGCGTGGGTGGATGTGATTTCACCATCCTGAATTTGACAACCCCGTAAATTTACGAATGACATATAAGAACAGATTACCGTATGAGGAGTTAGTTTTACAAACGGTACGTCCTCACCAACACTCTCCACAACCTGTGTAAATCATAATGCATTGGAATATTGTTAGAGTCATTAGTTGATATTTCCCTATGGATTGAGAGTTTCATTCGTAAAGGAATCGTTATAAAGAACAATTAAGCTACCTGCATTGAATTAGAGGAGGCCTCAACAAAGTGGTCGCTGTCTTGAATGAGCTTGTCATCCTGCCATTGGTAAAATACTGTTAGAACAAAATTTGAACAAAACATTTGTGATAGCCAAAATACGAAATTTTACACAATGGTAACCTGAGTAATTGCAAGCGGTCCTTCAAGTTTGTTGATCAGCTGGGCATCGTCAAGATAGTGGATGACGGAGCAACTCTTAAACCGAGGATTCCACTTCACCTTGAATGCCAACTTCTTTCCCAACATTTTATCAAGAGCTAGTGGGAACTCAAGCGGGTCAGTGATTCCGGCCTGTTATTCATCACATTTAAACCCAATAATACGGATGGAATTTCAGTTGGATAACAGAAACAGTTAGAAATGTTGTTGATTATAGTTTTCACTCACCTCAATCATTGTGGCTCGTAAGTCAGCAGCAGATGTTGCCAAAAGCTGTGCTGCAATTTCATCCCAGAAAACAAATATTGTCGAGCATCCCTCATGAACCGCAAACACCTCTATTTTATACCTATAGATGCAACCAATTCAGACATGGCAAACGTAAGTTTCTAGACAACACTACGGACGATAAAGATTATAAAAGGTCAACCTCCATATTTCTGCCTCAGTGCGGTGGCCATCTCTGCAGACAAAAGGAGGCATGGAGCCCTTGGCAACTTAAGGACATTGGTGGCAAGCTCTGTAGCACCACCCATTTGGCGAAGCGATAAGTTTGTCGGTTGTTGCAACCGTGACACATACAGTTACCTGAATGGGATTCAAAGATGTATCAGGTGTATTGAATTGCGTTAAATTGTAAGAATATCATTGCCAACATGCGTTACCTGGTACAGTTGGATGATTTCTCGGAGTGGTAACTGAACAGATTTTGTTATAAAAGCTTCACTTGCAGACTGTTGAGACCCAAACGACATATGAGACGAATCACGTGTTTGGTTGCTAGCCGTGGAGAGTGCTCTCCCATAGTTAGTCCCTTTGGACAAGCTGTACCAGAAAATTCTGTTATAAAGTAGTAACAGCAGATAATAGCAATGGAAGAAAGTCCATAGTTGTTGACCTTTTCAGAAACGATTTGATCTCTGGCAAATCGTCGTTAATATGTAACTCTGTCACGTTGTAAGTGTTTGTCACAGCTAGGGGATACTTTCCTGCACGACCAAAACGGAATATATTATATTATGGAATTAAGCAAGAACATCAAAATTGGTAAGGGATATTAAATAGCAGACTGTCGCGGGTCACGGGAATACCTTCTTCCTTAATCTTTGCGTACTTCAGAAGAATAACAGTTGGGGTGTTAATCTCATGTTGATGTTTTGTATATTCAAAGAACTTGATAGCATAGTCCTCCCAGAGGATACACAGCAACGTCTGGTCACTAAATCACGTAAACGTTCAAGAAACACAGTCAGTTGGAAAACAAACGTTCAACCACCTAGGAAACCTTATCGTTAGCTATTGAAATACCTTAAATCGCGCAACACCAGGTTGACTTGAGGCTTCTTCCCACCAGACTTTGTTTGGGAGTATCCCACCTCATCAATAACACCAACAACATCTACAAATAACAGAAGTTTCGCGAAAACGTAAGAAAAATACAAGGACAAGCAAATAGCAGCATGAAGGAAAAGCTATATACCGCAGAGAAGATTTGTCTGCCATTTTCCAGAAATGATGTCAGAAAAGGATGTTAAGTTGATAATCTTGTCAGGAATGTTATGCTTGCCAATATCCGCAATGGTTGTTCCACCTGTGAACTTGAGGAGATATTTGTGGCTAGTAGGTTTGAACAGCAAATCATTAGGGTGGACCTGAAAGTTTGATATCGTGCAGGTGACGTTAACCGACAACACCGAGTCAAATGCTTTTTTAAACACAGTCGGAACAACGACGTGAATGTTATGTCCCTGCAATGAAAAACATTTGTCTAAATTAATTTCAGTGTATGCAATACAGGAAAATAACTGGTTATTTACGTCAACACAAACAACACCATGAGCAACGGGTTGAAGTTGAAAGTCAAATAACAAATTTCAGTTGCTGAACAACACCATCAACAACAACGTAAACAACATCCTGAACAACACAAGCAAGACATAAATAAATGCGCTTTAAGACAACATAAACAACACGATGACCAAACTTGTAACCCTGACGTTCAGAAACCGGATGAAGATGCAGGGAAGGACAAATATGCAAGAATGAGCAATTTGTGTAAAACTATCATGTATACTACAGACACAACTTAACTAACTCACGTTTGTGTCGCCAACCACCATTTTAAAATGCTCATTTGCTGAAGTTTTGACTGTCCATTTGTGATGAACCTTTACGGCGATCTTCCACAACTCTTTACGGTCGTTGATATTGGCGACGGGTTCGAAAGGTCGAGCCATTGTTGAGGAGTTGTTGACGACGGAGAGTAAGCCAGAAGAGACGAACAAATGGAAATGGAGAGTACAGTTGAGGAAGTAGCCTAAGCCGGACACAGACGAAATGAAACTTCAGAGACGCAGTGGCTAGACATGTAGATATCACTTCATTGGGCAGTGTGTTTCACTTGTGCCAGACGAAAGGAAATGGAAAGGTAATGGCTCATGATGCAGGTTCGTTGAAATGGAAAGGGATAGTGGTGAAAAGTCAAAAAATGTGGCTACTCAATTGAAATGGTATGTAGTAGATGTGGGGTAATAAAGTAAAATACATCACCATAGTATTATAATATAGTAAAAAAGTGGTGAAGAGTGGTTAGTGTAAAGAGTAGTTAGAAAAGGGTGGTGAAAAGACAAAATTGATGGCAAACATGATTATGTGGCAATTAGTAAGAGTGGGGTAGTTTGGACATTTTCAAGACCTTAGATTTTCTTATATAGTAAGATAAATAACCAAATATATCTAAAGTATATGAAATATATCAATTTAACCTCTAGCAATTAAAGTGAAGAGTTCCTGAGCCAAATTAATATATATATATATATATATATATATATATATATATATATATATATATATATATATATATATATATATATATATATATATATATATATATATATATATATATATATATTAACGTCTTATGAGTCCCAAACGCGTTAATTTTTATGTATATTATTGAGTTTCAAATAATTATTGATGAGAGAGATTAGTTTTATAAAATTTTAAATTATTTGATATTTATTCACAATATTTTATTTTAACATATTACAAATTACTTAAAATATATAAATATCAACTATTAAAATATACATTAATGAGAATTAAAATTTGTACCGTTATAATTATATTGGACCTTAAGAAAGAAGAATTCATAGAAGAAAGACAAAATTCACATCTACTAAGGAGCGAGTTGTCCTAAGAGATAATACTCTACTTAAAATAGGCCATGAGAATTCTTAGGTCATAGTACCTACCCACCAAATGGTTTTAGTACACATGAACGCACTCTCATTTCCTATTTTCCCAGCGAATGTGGGAGTGACGTGTTCCATCATAACATACTGAACGAAATGGTCAAAGAGGATAATCGTCGTCTCCATGATCTAAAAAAGAATAACTCCCTTACTTTCCACATTTCTGAGGGAGGAGCAGAGGTAACCACTTTCTAGCCCTAGTCTAAGGAGCCTCTATAAATACCTTAACCTTATGAATGATGAAGAATCAAATTAATTTTACCCAGAAACAACATATACAAAATTTTCATCACTCTATGCGAGTTAGCTCTAAACACCATCAACAACCCTAAACATCACAGACAACCCTCCAAATACATGACTATTCTCATTGTACTTTTTTTAACAAGTACAATTAGCGCTCACAATAGGGCCCTAGTAAAACTGATATGGACCATTTTTGCATCAGCCAATCAAGTTGTTGTCCACCTCTTCAACCCCTTCAAATATGGTAAGCAAACGAACGACAACTTTGGTCTAAAGTAACTTTAGTGACGACTAGGATGCCATAGCAGATATGTGCACCGATATGGACGATTTGCATCTCCACAATCAGAATCTAGAAAAAATGTCCTTAAACTTCATTAGGTCGATCCCAACGATGAGACAAAAGTTCTGGATCTCAACCTCTCTTTAACTAGATTTAGGGAGCCCTTGTACCAAAATTTTTTAAGGCGCCATCATTCGCAAAATTCAATGAAAGAAGTGATCCCCAAGAACATGTTGCCTCCATTGAAACGTATATGGAAATCATTGGAGCTTTAGATTCCTTGAAATGCAACTCATCTCTAGAGCCTGCCACGACTCTCAGTCACTAGCTACCAGGACCAAGTAAAGAAATTGGTCCACCATTTTTCAATAAGCATACAAAAGAGGATGTTGAATACTAACTTGTTCAATATTTTCTTAGGCCCTTTGAAATCCTTGAGAGAGTATCTCACCCGGTTCAATAAGGGGACCATCTAGGTCATCCACTCGAATCAGAAGATGTTCATATGAGTTTTCTAGAACAAAATAAGGGCCTAACATTTTAATGAATCCCTCACCTAGACACATGTTGTTTCCATGGCTGAAGTGGTGATGCGTGCGAAATGCTACATCAAGGGTGAGGAGAGCAACATAAAGTTAAGGCCATGAATGCTAAGTAGCAGACATCTGGAAATCCCGATTCCTCACAGTAGTCACACATGAGTCATTACACCTTCCTTGTCAGGGATATGGAGAACTTTAAGTAGAGCGGGAGGTCTACGAAGAACTTCACATCCTTGAACACTCATTATGAGCAGATATGGTGTGAAGTTCTCCACACATAAGATATTATTCTTCCGCCAGCCCCTAAGTCAGACGTCATGAGACCTGAACCCAACACATGGTGTAAATATCATAAGGTTAAGGCCCACCATACAATGGACTATTATCAGCTCACAAAATAGATTGAGCGCCTTATCTAGAAAGACCACTTGAAGAAATACGTATGAGGTGGCTCCACCCAGTCACTAGAAGGCTTTAGATCTTAAGGGTGAGATGCCTCTATAAACCCCAAATCAAAGTAGGGAAAAGAACCAAGCAGATGGGGTGAAGATAGGATTGTGTGTCACACTCTTAACACCATATAATGAGGATTCACTTGGAGGAGAGACCAACTCCTCCCATAGAAGTTATGTACGCCAAATTTTGACCATAAAAGGCTCACCTACCAACCCTGATTTGGGTGAAAGGGAAGCTTTACAGTTTGAGACCACTTTCACTAAGAAGGAAGTTACTGGAATTCAACTATATGATAACGACCCCATTGTCATAACCGTGAGGTGTGATGACATTACAAGAAAAATATGCTTTAGCATCAGTCAAAAGCCAACGCTGCTAAGCTAGAAGCCCTCACTAATGAGATAATAGCGCTGGCCTAGCGTCGGAGTCAGGACAAGCGCCTCCATCCTAGAAGCTAAATGTAGCATCCAGTCGACGCTACATAGTTTCATCTTTAGAAAACACTAAGGTGAAGCTAATACATGATTGAAAAACTGACACTATTTAGAAACCTAGCATTGACTTTTAGAGATGCAAAAGCGTTAATGAGTTTTATGTTAGCTTCAGCCACATCCGTCGCTAATAATTACTTAGCTTTGGCCTTATGAGATGCGAACTGTTATAGGTAATGATGTAGCGTCGACTTGGCCAACACTAACTGTGTTTTTTTAAAAATAAAAAATGGCTCTTTTTAGGATGTATTAGAACCTGTTTACAAACCTACTTTTAAATAAACCACACCACAATATAAATGGTATAATGTGTACACAATACAAATTCATTCGGAATGTTATACTTTAAATATCAATTTCCAGTCATCCACACTTTATGCATTCATTTCAGCAGTTCACGAATACACTAATAACAAACAACTAACAAACCTACTCATAATAAAATGTAACTATCACTAACAATGATTTGATTTATAAACAAAAATTCATATATTACAAGAAAAAGTGTAAGACAAGCGCATCATTGTGCTTATTCATCACCAGATATTCAATCAGTTAAAAGATCTCATCATTCGAAATGTTATACCGCAACAATAAATAAGCATCTCTTGAGTCAATATTTGACAATTAAACATAGTTATATAAGCATGTAAATATTTATTTGTTAGAGAGGATAGAAAATAAGGAAAGAAAATTAGATTTATCCAATAAGTGTGGTGAAGGAATATATGTGAAAATCATACTTAGCACACAACTTTAAAATTATATTTTTTGTCAAGCTTAAACAATAGATACATAGATTTCAGACATACCTTTCTTCTTCTTCCCACCATCGTTCTTCTTTATCTTAACGCCTGATGCTAACCATGCCTTAATCTCAGGATCATCTATTGTTTTAGTAGGCTAAATTTCTCAAAGTGGATGAGATGTGATATGATCTGAACCATATGTGGCATAAGCAAGACTTTGAATTTGATATGTGCGACATTATCACCTGAAGAAAAAATAATAATGAAAAGGCATGATTAGACAGTCTCAAACATACATGACAATCAATATCAGAGATATCAACTGATGTCAGCAGCATATATAATATTTCCATTTAAAATAAAACTGTACTTATTGTCGCGGCTGAAAAATTACAAAGTCACCATCATCTTTTATTTGTTCCTAAAGAACAGGGAAACAATGCTAAAACCTAAAAGTTAAGGGTGAGAGATTAGGTTTGGGAGTCGGTTAAATGAGAGGAATGTACTAGGTACCCCTCACCTGTATTGTATTAAATGGAATCCTCCTCTAATTTTAGGGTTATTACTTGCCTAAGGGAATGCTTGCTTATATCTATTATTTTTTAATTAATTATTTATTTACAAAATGTTTTATTATTTAAGAGAAAATTGATTAATTGATAAAGTGGGACCTAAAGATGTTTTTATTATTATTGTACTCGCTAGAGTGCTACGACTCTATGTCTACGTACCTTCATGTTGAATGAAGGATTAAAACACCATAGTTCTTGTAAAAAATGTTTGTGTGTTTGTTGTTTTTATCCCTTGAAGAGTTCTCAACGCATCAGGGGCAAAGAAGTATTTGATTTTGAAAAATGACTTAATGCACAATGTAACACCCGAGGACGAAGAGGGCGAAGAGTGGTTACATGTAACACCCGAGGGTAAGGGAGTGGTTGTCCATGCACGAGGCATGACAATGAGACACTCCTAGCAGCTTCTAGGGAAAAATTGAATTCACATAAGAATGAGAGGGATCCTGAGGCTGTGCATGTATGGGACTGCATGGTTGAAACAAGACTTATAAGAATTAATTCGTACTACCTATACCAACAAGATGCATCTTCTTTTTGGTAGCTCGTTCCATAGGAACTCCATAGTTAAGCGTGCTTAACTTGGAAAATTTTTGGGATGGGTGACCTTTTGGGAAGTTTTCCAGAAAGCGTATGAGTGAGGATAAAGCATGCTGAAAAGACTAGTGTTGGTTTGTGGGGTCACTCAGTAATCTTGAAAGCAGTTTGGGGCATTACACACAAGGGCAGAGGACTTTGGAGTTTGAGTGTGTTGAGTTGATTTTGATCCCTTGGTTAATTGCAAAAATATACTGATTAATTTATTTAAGAAAATAAATTAATAATGATATTATATATATTTATTTAATATGAAGATTGAAAGGTTAATTATATAGAACCAAATATCATATTCCTTATCCCTGATTTTTTTATTCTTAAAACCCTAGAATTTTCTTAGAAACCTATCCCATAATTATCCCAAAGTTATCCCATAGGTCAACCCTAAATCTCTAATTAACTGATATTCACTAATTAATTATATATATTTTTATTCCTTTATTAACATTTTTATTAATTATAAATAGATAAATAAAACAATGCTAATTAGACAAACATAATTATCCTAATTATACTCATTAAATTAATTATTTAGAATATAATTATAATTATGAATTAAATTGTTTAAATTATATAATTAAAAGGGGTTGGGGTGTGAATTAAATTGAAATAGCGATTTGGCTAAAGGGCGAGGTGTAAATATCCTTTATATTAATACTCTTAAATATTAATAACCAAATGTTCATGATAATATTAATGTTAATATTCTTAATAAAATCTAATAACCAAATAAGATCTGCTCCATTTTGTCTCCCCTCCATTTACTCCTGTTCCATTCATAGATGCTTGACACGTGGAAAAAAATAAATCAACGGATCTGATTTAAAGTATAAAAATTAACCAATAAAAAAATTAATTTGCTGTTCCTATTTTCCGTCAAAAAAAAGTATCCCTCTTCTCTAAACCTAATCCTCATCTCCTCAGTTTTCTTTTACATGAATTCTTTATTTTTGAGAATTTTTACATGAATTCTTGATTTTTATGGAAATATGAAGTCACAGTTTCTTTTGAAAGGGCTGCTATGTTGTGTCATTGTTCTTGCTCCGTTTCATCCTCTCTATTTCATTATTTGGGCTATGCAATTTTTTCTTAATTCTTTTGACAAAGGGGTTCCCAAATTTTTGGGAAGTGGTTGAAAAAAATCTCAGATCCTTTCCAAAAAGTGCTTTGCAATTTTCTCAAAAAAATCTTTGAGATCAATTGTCCCCAAAATGTTATGCAATTTATGAAAACAGTTTTTCCTAAAAACACTGCAAATTTTCCAACAAATTTTTTTTTTCAATTTTTCTTTTCAAACCTTTAATAGTTTCAAATGAAGTTTGCAATGAGTTAACGAGGAAGCAAGACAGAGAGGAATAAGGAAGACGAAGATATGTGGACCATCATGATTTATTTTGAACTGAGTAATTATAGTTTCATAGAGAGAAGTCAGTTTTTAATCTCAATCGTTAAAACTTTAAATTGACACGTGTTATTTATCGATACAAGGAACTGGAAAACTGGACCAATAAAGTACTGGAGCAGATCCAGACTCATTCAAATGATAATGCTTGATAATTTATAATAATACTAATATTATATAAAATCAGCCTAATAATGATAACATTAATTTAGTCCTAGATAATAATATTATAAATTAATCTAATTAAAAACTTTTTAACTAAACAATATTCCATTAAAATAACCCTTAAAAATTAATGCTAATAGCATCCATTAATAACAATAATACCACTAATACACATTGATAATTATTAAAAGTGTATCAACCTAACTATAGAAAATAAAATAATAATAGCCATGAGGGTAGATATTATTTTCAAAGATTAATTCTGACCATAAAGTCCAAAAAGTTATGCGGGATGTCCTAATTTCTCGAGCCATGCTAGAATAAATCAAAAGTATTATTTTAACTAGCTAAATAAACTATATAATAAAATCTAAAGTCTTTTCCTAAAAATAGTCAAAATGGTCCCTTTTGACTTTTTAAATCATTGGGGATATCAGATGACCAGTACGAGACTCTGGACAAGTTAGTGACTCACATTCTAAGTTAGTAAAAAAGGAAAGAAATGGTGGTCAAAATTTGGGGTACGACAACTGCCCTTATTTAATCAGCTTCAAACTGAGATGATGATGATGATTCGCCATCATCCTCTCGTGGTGGAGATGAATAAATATAGAGAGGGACCCTAATTTTGACCACGGAGTCAGTATATCCCGGGGATGAGCAAGGATTACACAATCTTTAATGCTATGTTAGTATTCTAACCCACCTTTGATATAACCCAAGTAGAACCCCTGTTGATCAACTTGCCTACGATTTCCCTGATCACAGAAGTCGAGTAGGACTCTGACAATCCTCCAATCATTGTTTGAAAAAAACCTGGTAGAACCCTTAATGAAGCCCTTAATACAACTTCTAATGGGAGTCCCTGATGAGATCCTTTGACAAATCCCTGATGGAACCCTTTAATTAATCCCTGATGGTCAGTTTCAACCCCTCAGGGCGAAACTTGTATATGATTCCTATGATCATCTAATCATGTTACTGGAATCGGATAAGGCTCTAGTGATACCCTGATTACTCTAGATGGAATCCCTGATGAAACCCCTTGATAAAACTCTAGTGAAAACCCTTGATGGAACCCTTTGATGAAACCCTTGATAGAACCCTTTTGATAAAATCTCTCAATAAAACGTTAGTGTATTTGATGGAACGTATCCCATGTGTGGGACATGTTAATAAGACGGGGATATGAGGGGGTGAAAACATGCTCACTGGTTGATAACGATCATTCAGAATGACCGACTATTGGATAAATTCCTTTGAATACTCACAGTGAGTGAGATTGTTGGGGAATTTATTTATTGAAAAGGTGATTATGGGAGTGTTACTTATCAGGGAAGGCTAGTAAGTACTCCTACTTAGGAATTGTACTGGTATAGTTGGGGATTAGACCTCTAAGAGTGGTCACAAATCTTATGTCATGTATGCATGTTCATGTGTATGCATGTTTTGAAATTATATATGTTTTTATGCATGATGCATTATTTGGGCTAACACCTCTTTTATGATATGTGCATGTTATGTATGTCTTTGTGAGCACCGTTGTTTCTGTAACATCCTGACTCTCCAACCTTTGAGACTTTGGTAAGGTCCATGGAATGGGTCATGATGCTATTGATATCTGAGAATGTGTTATTGAAAGGAAGAAACTTCCGTGCTGGTTAGATTGTGACAATTAATTTATGGACCCCGTGTCTTGCTTAGAAGACAATGTTGGAGGAATATGATCCCTTTAATGTATCAAAATCGGAGTAAAAGATGTTTTCAAAAGCTTTTTATTATGCCCTATGTTTCAATGCATTATTCACAAATAATTGACACTTTGTAATCAAGCGGAAATTTGAAAAGCAAATAATCAAATTTGGAAAACAAATTTTCTTTATTGAGATTTGGCTCGTAAATGAGCAATAGTACATAAAGTAATTCTCGCAAAAAGGAAGGTTACCAAAATACTAGAAATATGTAAAATGGAAATAAATATAGATTTATTCCTGTCCCTATTGAATTCAACACATGCTACTATCCCTACGTCTTTGAGGTCACGATACTTCACTTCTGAAGATAATGGCTGGATTAATTGCTCCCTTCTGAGTTCCGGTTTAATATGGCTTAAGTGCTTACAATCGTGTGCCTTTTGGATATCCCTAATTTCTCTTGGACTGCTCTTTACGAGTCTTAGTCCACCGGTATGATATACCCTTTTTTGACTAAGCCGCCCTTTAGGATTTTTGGACTTATCGGGTTCTATTTTTTATATAAGTCCCTAATTTTTTCCTGGATTGCTCTTTCGAGTTTTCAACCCACCGGGACGCCCTAATTTTCTCCTAAGTCACCCTTTTGGGTTTTCGACTTAGTGGGCTTTTATCTTCTTTTCCTAGGCATAGTATCTTTTTACTGCGTCAGAGTTCACTGGTCGTGGTAACTCCGTTCTATCCCGAGAAGGCCCTCTTCCCGACGTATGGCCCTTCGTAGTTCGGGGTCCATTTGCCGCGGGGATCTTTATGGATGGGTAATATTTTCCCTAGCACGAAGTCCCCTTCTTCGAATAGGCGAGGACGGACTTTCTTGTCGAACGCTTTCTTGAGTCTTCGCTGATATAACTGCCCGTGACATACTACGACCGTACACTTCTCTTCTATGTGGTTTAATTGATCGAATCTTGTTTGTACCCATTCTACCTCGTCCAGTTTGGTTTCCATTAGGACTCTTAATGAGGGGATTTCAATTTCGATGGGGAGTACTGCCTCTGTACCATATACCAGAGAGAAGGGGTAGCTCCCTTCGAAGTACGAACTGAGGTTTTATAGCCATGTAATGCAAAAGAGAGCATCTCGTGCCAATCTTTGTAGGTTTTCACCATCTTCTGGATAATATTCTTGATATTCTTGTTGGTTGCTTCGACGGTGTCGTTCATCTTTGGTCGATAGGGTGACGACTTATGGTGTTCAATTTTGAAACTCTCGCATAACTCATCCATTACTTTGTTGTTTAGATTCAACCCATTGTCTGTGATATTCTTATTAGGAACCCCGTAGCAGTAAATTATATCTTTCTTGATGAACCGTGCAATAACTTGTCTTATCACATTGGCGTAAGAAGTAGCTTCTACCCACTTGGTGAAGTAGTCAATGGCGACTAGAATGAACCGATATCCATTCACAACTTTTGGCTCGATCATCCCGATTATGTCTATACCCCACATAGAAAAAGGCACGAAGCAGTTAAGACGTTTAGAGGAGTTGGTGGTACATGAACTTTATCTGCATAGTTCTGACACATATGGCACTTCTTGACGTATTTGAAGCAATCAGACTTCATAGTCAACCAGTAATACTCTGCTCTGAGAATTTTCTTAGTCATTGTATGTCCATTGGCGTGAGTGCCAAAGAATCCTTCATTAATATCTTTGATAAGCATGTCTACTTCTTATCCATCTAGGCATCTGAGTAAGACCATGTCATGATTTCTTTTATAAAGTACATCCCCATTGAGGAAGAATTGGGAGGCCAATATTCTGAGCATTTTCTTGTCCCCACTTGAGGCATTTGCAGGATACTCTTGCTTGTGGAGGAATTGTTTGATGTCATGGAACCAGGGCTTATTATCTGCTTCCACCTTCACTGCTACACAATAGGCCGACTCATCTAAACGGTGAATTCTTATAGTTGGTGCTTCATTGTACCCCTTTACTTTGAACATGGATGCTAAAGTAGCCATAGCGTCTACTAGCCGATTCTCTTCCCGAGGAATATAGTGTAGCGTGATCTCATCAAAGTAGGTGATAATCTTCCAGACGTGGTCTCGATACCAAATTATCTTGGGATTATGTGTCCCCCATTCTCCTTTGATTTGATTGATGATGAGAGCAGAGTCTCCATATACTTCTAAGATCTTGATCCTCAGGTCAATAACTTCATCGATTCCTAAGATACATGCCTCATATTCCGCCATGTTATTAGTACAAGTGAAACATAACCTAGCTGTGAAAGGGATATGGAAAGCTGTTGGAGAATTTATGATAACCCCAATCACGTGCCCTTCTGCGTTTGAGGCACAGTCGAATATAAGTTTCCATCATGATCCTGGTTCAGGTCTTTCGTCGGGCCCTGGGGTTTCACGATCTTTTATAACCATTACATCTTCATCGGGGAATTCAAACTGCATTAGTTGGTAATCTTCCATTGGTTGATTAGCGAGATGATTTGTTAGTACACTTCCTTTGATATATTTTTGAGTGACAAATTGGATGTCGTATTCGGTTAATAACATCTGCCATCGGGCTATTCTTCCTGTTACTGCCAGTTTTTTGAAGATGTATTTGATATAATCCATTCTAGATATCAACAAAGTAGTATGACACACCATGTATTTTCTTAGGCGTCGAGCGGCCCAAACAAGAGCACAACAAGTTTTCTCTAAGAGTGAGTATCTGAATTCACAATCTGTGAATTTCATGCTTATGTAATAGATCTCATGCTCTTTTCTCCCTGTTTCATTGTGTTGCCTCAGTATACAACCCATTGAATCGTCGAGTATTGTTAGGCACATTAAAAGCGATTTTCCCGAGACTGGTCGTACCAATATAAGTGGCTCTTGCAAGTATTTTTTGATTTGGTCGAAGGCCTTTTGACAACCTTCATTCTATTATATGGCTTGATCTTTTCTGAGTAACTAGAAAATTTGTTCACAAGTGGTCGTAAGGTGCGAGATGAACCTAACAATGTAATTCAATCTCCATAGGAATCCTCGAACCTCCTTCTCTGTCCTTGGAGCTGGCATATCTTGGATGGCTTTTACTTTGTCAAGATCGACTTGTATTCCTCTCTGGATGACTATGAACCCTAGTAATTTTCCAGATCTGACTCTAAAAGTGCATTTTGTAGGATTTAGTCATAGCTTGAACTTCCTTAGACAAGCAAACAACTTTTGTTGGTTAATTATGTGATCCTCTTCGGTCTGTGATTTGACAATCATATCATCGACGTATACCTCTATTTCTTTGCGAATCATATCATGGAAGAGGGTCACCAATTACCCTTTGGTATGTTTCCCGGCGTTCTTCAACCCAAAAGGCATTACCTTGTAACAAAAACTGCCCCAATGAGTTATATATTTGGTTTTCTCCATGTCTGAAGGAGCCATCTTGATTTGATTATAACAGGAGAACTCATCCATAAATGAGAAGACCGAAAATTGAGCGATGTTTTCCACTAACACATCAATGTGTGAAAGCGGGAAGTCGTTCTTAGGACTTCCTCTATTAAGATCTTGATAATCCACACACATTCTGACTTTACCATCTTTCTTCGGGACCGGGACAATGTTAGCTACCCATTCTGGATATTTTACAACAGCTAAGAACCCTGTGTCGAATTGCTTTTTGACTTCTTCCCTGATTTTGAGAGCCATGTCGGGTCTTGTCCTTCTCAACTTCTGCTTGAATGGCGGGCATTCTGGTTTGAGTGGTAACTTATGTTCGACAATGTCCATGTCTAATCCTGGCATGTCTTGGTATGACCAAGCGAACACATCTTCATACTCACGTTGTAACTCGATCAGTCTTTTCTCTATGTCCTAATTTAAGGAAGCACCAAATTTAACCTCTTTCTTATCTTCTTCAATTCTCGTATTGATCACATCCACTGGTTCTTTATGGGGTTGTATTACTATGTCTTCTTGCTTTAACAGTCTGGCTAAATCTTCAATCGTCCTCATCGCCCTCGTTCGATTGGTTAATCGGGAATTCGAAGTTGTAAGGGATTATAGCAGTGTCATTTTCAATAGGTTCATTTATTAATCTTCAGGAGGAATATTTTATCTTATTACGTACTTTTTAGAATGAAGTGTTGGGAATTAGAGTGTTGAAAAAGATATTTCCATTTTTTGAAAAAACTTGTAATGAAAGAAAAAGGATATTTATTGAAAACAAAATGCAATTTTATTTGATAAAATAAGTCATTGAAACAAAGGGGGCCCTACAAAGCTTGTCCACTTACCTTGGGCAGAGAAAATGACTTATTATTATTTTTAAAAAACAGTAAATTACTTTGAAATAGAAATCATCTCAAGAATCTCGATGGCCTTCCAATTGTGTAGAGTTGTATCTAGTGAGCACTGCCACACCAAGTTAGGTATCCCTTTGTCATATTCTTTGATTGCAGCCACATGATCTTCACTTTTGAACCCAACATTATGGAAATTTTCTTGGAGAGTATGGAGCTTCTTCTGAGGAGTCTTTTAAACCACCTCATTAGCTGGTTTGTAACCCATCCCGAACCGATTCTTCTTCTCAGGTAATTTTAATAACTTGCCCCAACCCGTTGTATTTCTATTCTTGATTAAATATGTAATTTTCCCCATTGTCGCGGCCAGCAAAGATATTCGAGTCGCCATCATAATTTTTTTAGGAAAATAATGATAAACCTAAAAAGTCCTAATCCTAAGGTAGAGATTCCTACGGTTCGGGAGTCATTTAAGTGAAGGGAAGGTGTTAGGCACCCTTCACTTCCATTGTACTCAATGGGATCCAGCTTTGAGTTTAGGGTTTGTTTGTCTAAGTGAAAAGAAAACCTAAGTTTTTTTTCTAATTATACTCGCTAGGGTTTGTTTGCAACCCTATGCCTACGTACCCTCAATTTGAAGGATCAGAGTAACCGTAGTTCACCTCCCCTATTCCTACCCCCTAATCCTATTCCTAAATCCCAAATCCTATCCCTAAATCCCATCCACTATTTATACTCTTGGATAAAGAGTTCTATCCCTTAAATCTAGTGTTTATACTCCTAGATGTGGAGTTCTATCCCTTAAATCCCTTTGTCCATTATTTATACTCTCGGAAGAAGAGTTTTATCCCAAAAAAAAATCCATATCCCTTATCCCTTATCCCATCCTTTATTTAGGCTCTCGGACCAAGAGCTTTATCCGATGTTTTAATTCCTGAAATATCCCTTAGGATTTTAACCCTTAATTTTATCCCTTAATTTTTAAGTTATAAAATCTCACTTAAATTATAAAAATAACATGATTATAATATATTATAAACCCCTTATCCCCCATCCATAGTCGTTTATCTATCCCCAAATTTCTATCCTAATTAATTAAATATTAGAACTAAATTTAAAAACTAGAATTTATGAATAAATTAAATAGGACCCAAACCCATGGATTTTAAACCCAAACTTGTATAAAAAAATGGCAAAACCCACATTTATACAAAAATAAATAAACGTCTATTTTATATG